>CM038040.1:62857465-64057465 GCA_021397845.1 Areca catechu | reverse complement strand
CAGTCTTATCCTAAAAAGTCTCATCTTTTGGCTGTTAAACGTATACTTAGATATTTATCTGGAATAATTGAAATTGGTTTGTGGTACTCTAGAGATTCTTCATTTAAATTGATTGCTTATTCTGATGCTGACTTTGCTGGGTGTAAACTTGATCATAAAAGTACTAGTGGAACCTGTTAGTTTCTTGGAGTAAATTTGATCTCTTGGAGTAGCAAGAAATAGAATTCAGTTGCTCTATCTATGGCGGAAGCCGAATATATAGCAGCTGGAAGCTGTTGTGCTCAAATCCTTTTGATCAAACAACAACTCGAAGATTTTGGCATTAAACTAATTAAGACACCCATAAGATGTGACAATACTAGTGTAATCAATCTAACTAAGAATCCTGTGCAACATTCAAGAAGTAAACACATTGAAATAAGACATCATTTCATAAGGATCATGTACAAAACTCTAATGTCATTCTTGAATTTGTGTGTATTGATGATCAGTTAGCAGATATGTTTACCAAACCATTGAGTGAAGAAAGGTTCTTTCTGATTAGAAGAGAGTTAGGTGTCATTGACCCATTCTCCTAGAACTCTCACAATTTTCATCTTACCCAAGACATTTCACTCAAAAACCACTTGCTTTGAGCCCCAAAAGTATTTAAATATTTTCTTAGATTTTTTGAAATTTTTTTTGGTTTTTTGGAAATTTTCTTGGCCAAGTGTCGACACTTGGATATTGTCAAGTGTCGACACCTGACCAAGTGTCGACACTTGACAAATAGTAAGTGTCGACACTTGCGAAACATAATATGTTTTTAAAAGGATCGATCGAGGATTTTTTTGTTTTTGTTTTCCCCTGTCGATTTCAAGCTACAGTGGTCCCCTTCTATCCAAATCCCTCATCTTCCCATTTAACCCTTCACGAATCAGGTATTCCCTCTTATTTCATTTTATTTTATTTTTTTTCCTCGTATTTTCACTTCATTTTTGTTACAGTTAAACCGTTTGACCTAGATTTAGGTTTTGCTGATTTTATTTGGGATTTTAACTAGATTTTCCCAAGTTTTAAAGGGTTTCCAAAACTCCGTTTGAAGGAATGGTGATTTACATGGCATTGTTCATGGATTTTTCACGGTTTTAGGCCATTTTCACTCTTTTCCCGTCCGTTCTTGGGAAAAACACTGTTGGATTGGTTTTTAGCCAAAATTTTCATGGGTTTTCATCTAAATTCAATTTTTCTATTTATAGCTTTTTTACCGCATAGGGAAAAATTTTGGTGATGTTTTTTGTGTCATTTTACCCTCTTTTCTAAAACCCTTAATGTTTTAATCCCAAAACTCAAATATTTTGGTATGTACAAAAGATATTTCAAACCAAAAAACATTTTCTAGCTTATAAAATCCTCAATTTCAAATTGTTTGTGGCTTTTCTAAATTATTTTGGATTTTATAACCCAAAATTTGTTTCAAAACTATCTTGTAAAATGATTTTCTCCTCAAACTTAACCAGTCCCATTGCTCCTAGTCTAATTGAATCTACCCCCTAGCTTACCTTCTTTAAACTCTCTTGGTTAGCTTGCTGTAATGGGTCCCCAGAAGAGACTTGCAGTTAGGGAGAGACCTAGTCAGGGTGTAGAGAGGAGATCGAAGGCTAGATTTGATTCAGGGCAGGCTAGCAGTTCTGCTACACCGAGTTCCCCCCTGCAGAGAGGATGGCAGGGAAGATAGTGGCCTCTGGGAGGAGAGTCGACTTGGATTGTTTCGATCGGCACCACTTCCTTATACGACAGGTGTTCACTGATACATGTCTAGTACCCTTCTACACTATGCAGGAGAGGTACTACCCTCATCTAGTGAGGGAGTTCTACGGTGCTATGGACTGTCGATGACTTCTATGGACTACCACCATGAGAGGAGTTCAGATTTCTCTTTCTGCAGAGCTACTAAGCAGAGTCTGGGAGATCCCCCATAGGAGAATCAATATTTTTACAGTAGACGATAGGGAGGCGGCATTTAGGTGTATCCTCGAGTGAGAGGATGTTCGTGGTGTGTCTATAGTCACCGCAAACTAGCTATCCTTGGAGATGCGTCTGTTACACCATATCACGGCTCATATTCTTCTGCCAAAAACTGGGAGATTAGACTTCATTACTGAAAGAGAGCTGATGGTGATGACCAATCTGACAGAGAGGAGGTAGATCGACCTTCCATCATTGATGTTAGTATAGATGCACGATGCCGCGACTCAGCGTCGTCATTGTTTACCCTACGGTATAGCTCTGACCAGGATATTTAGAGCTTGTGGAGTATCGCTGGAGGGGGAGATCCCCAAGGAGATACTGCATACAGATATCTATGATGACAGGTCATTGCACCATATGGGGTATAGACTTGTCGCAGGTCGATGGGTGCGCAGAGAGTCTGGCCAGGAGCCAGATGAGAAGGATGAGCTTCGAGAGGCAGAGGTAGGGCCATCTGGGATAGCTAGTTTTCCTCCCATTGATATTCCACCGACACAGGCAGAGCCTTCGACACCTGGTGCTTCGGCTCCTCCTCCACCTTCTACTGGTTTACCCTTTGAGGAGCATGCCAGAGAGCAGTTTACGGAGATCAGGAGTGAGTTGACTCAGCTGCGCCGCGAGATTGAGACTCTTTGAGCACATACTACCTCAGAGCATGCTGAGATCCGTAGGACTATGGAGGAGGGTTTCACTCGTATTGAGGATTTATTGAGATCCCTTATACCTCCAGCAGCCCCTGCAGTTGTATCTTTTGATGATAATGATGATGATGGTGATGATCACCAAAGTGACCATGCTGATACAGTTGATGGTGATGATCAGGCAGATATGAACGAGGACAGAGCTACAGAGATTATTGACAGTGGAAGTGGCAGTGATGACTGTGCTAATGGTTTTGAGGTGGTTAGTCGCGATCCTCCCGCTACCCCAGCTGCTCCTTTACCTACTGACTTAGTTGATTCCGCACTAGACTTTGTTACACCAGCTAATCTTCTCTCCCCCCCTTCCACCAGATCATTTAGGGTTGTACCCATTTTAGGTCCTTCTGGCCGTACTAGGAGTCGTCGGGCTTTAGCCCAGGGACCTCCTAGGGCCTTAGCCTCTAGATCTAGGATCAGTGCTCCTTTTAGTCTTGAGATTCCATCTGATGAGGATTAGCCTCACAGATATCTTTTATGTCTTTTGTCTCTTCTGTTGTATGTCTTTTATGTTTCATGTTACTTTGTATATTTTTGATTATTGTATGACTCTGATACACTTTGTATATTTCAGTTTTGCTGATGACTCAACAAATTTTGTACTGAAAACTCCTCTTATCAGTTATATATTTTAGTTTGGTGCTTATTATTTGTGATTGATTGGTTACATTTACTTTCTTCAGCTCTGATACTCTCTTTGGATCTTTTTGGCTCTGATACCTGTCATATTTGATACTCTACCATCTTTTTGTCTCTATGCTCATTGTGATGGGGAGGTTATTCCCCTTTCTAATGATTGACAAAAAGGGGAAGAAATAGTATAGATTGTATGCCATAAATTGTTGTGGTTCCACTTTGTTTGTGTAAATTTTCAAATTTGATCTGCTTTGATACCCTGAAATAACATATTATTTGTTCTGATTAGAAATATCTAATTGAGGGAGAGATTGATTCTTCCTAACTATGAAAATTATGGCTTATATGGACTTACATTCATATTCATGAATTATAACAGTTGAAATTTGAAACTTAACGCTATTTTACTCAAGGTTTTGTCATCATCAAAAAGGGGAGATTGTTGTCTCCACCCAGTGATTTTGATGAATAACAAAATATTGAGTGCATAATGTATACTAATGTGTATTTCAAGTTATGAGTTTTCAGGAAGAAAGCACCTCAAAATCTCAAAAACTTATGTATCATGGCACGCCGTGGCACGGAACATTTTTCGCAAATCTGGACATCCTCTTCATGGAAAAAGGGCATCTACATGTTTAATTATTATTTATTTATGATCCATTTAAGTTTCAAAATTTATATTTGTGTTTTTGGGCTAATTTGTACTTAAATCTGAGCTTTTCAGTCTCAAGTGTTGACACCTGGGAAGCCAAGTGTCGACACTTCAGCATTTGGCACGAAGAAAAATTCTTGGCACGCCAAGTGTTGACATCCAGAACTCAAGTGTCGACACCTAGTGTCGACACTTAGGTTTCCAAGTGTCGACTCAAGGCCTGAGATTTTTAAAATTCCAGAACTTTGCCATTTGAGGATTTTTGTGTCAAGTGTCGACATATGTGCATCAAGTATCGATACTTGAAAGTTCAATTGTCGATACCTAGAAATCAAGTGTCGACACATGACAACCAAGTGTCGACACCTGACAGCCAAGTGTCGACACTTGAAGCCTGACAGCCCTAACGGATCTATTTTTCTGACTTGCAGAACTTGCTTTTCAAGCTCCAAATGGCTAGATCCGAGGCTCCAACGGTCACAAACCATTTTTTGGAAGTTTCTTGGTGTATTTAATCTCCACCAACCTCATTCTAAAGGCATCGAAGTGTATTGAAGTCCATTCAAAGCCAAAAAGCCTATATTCTTTCAAGAACCTCACATCAAAAGCCTTTTATAGTTTGATTCCCTGAAAAAGCCTTCAAGCTCATCCTAGCATCATTCCAAAAGAGGTGTTTTGAAGAATATTTCAAGAAGGAGACAAGACAAAGCATCAACTTGAGCTTCAAAGATTCCATTCTACTATTGAAGAGAGTTTGTCTTAGTTTTAAAAGTTGTATATCTATTTTTATTTTGTGATTTGACCTTGCTTTCAAGGATGTCTTGAAAGAAGGTTGTTGTGGTTTGTTGGTAAGCCAAAGGGATAAAACCAACTAGGATTAACTTATGAGCCCAAAGACAAAACAAGTGTTGAGGTTTGTTGGTGAGCCTAGGTGACAAAACCAACTTAGGTTTTGACTTATGAGCCTTGTGAAAAACAAGTCAGCTGTAATCTTGTTTGGAATATAGTGGAATTCCCAAGGGTGGCTTGGAGAGTGGATGTAGGTGCTAGGTTTGCACCGAACCACTATAAACCTTGTATTTGTGTGTGATTGCTCTCTTTCTCTCTTGCTCTTTGGTTATTGCTATTTATTTACTGTTTTCCGCTGCATTCAATCTTGTGCATTGAATTTATTACTCACAAACATCACTAGACCTTCATATTACTGTTTTAAATTTTAAAAGACCCAATTCACTCCCCCTCTTGGGCTCCATTTCTGGGCAACAGCTCTGATGGGACTTCAGTTTCTATCCCATAAGTTCTTGCAAAGCTTGCATCCCTTAGAGGGAAGTGCACTGCTAGGATACCAGATTCTGCCCAATAATGTCGATATCTATATATCAGTAAAAGGGATATATGGTCGAGGTAAGTGGCAAGCAACTCTCACTACTTAAATAAGAGAAAAATAATTCTCTTATAGAGAGAGCCTCTTCACGGTGGTCATCTAGGCCCCTATGATTAAAGATCTATTGTTCTTGATCGCCAAACTAACTTGACCATCGGAGTGTCCCCATCAGGATCCCTGGCCCAGGTTTTCTTTTTTTTGCAAGATTGCCTGATGGTCAAGAGCATTCAAAGGTGTGGGATCCCAACACCTCCCGGGGTGACTGACGTGATGTCGGGACCCATAGAGTTTACAGGCAGGGCATAATCTTGGTGACAAAGATTGAGGTGCCAGTTAGGGGGTAGAACAACAAAGGATGACACCATCAATCATCTAGCCAAGAGATTGTTGCCTCTTTACGACAATTTGATGGTTGTGACACACGCACGGGAAGCTTTTGCTAGTCATGTTGAGAACCCATCCCACCATGGGGATCGATGCAGTCAGGAGGTGGAGCCTTCGACTTTACCACCTCCATCACTGGTAGAGCAGCATGTGCAAATCACTACACTCATGCAGCAAGACCAGTCCTTGACTATGGCAGTGCATCATCTACAGCACTAGCATCGGTCCATGGTGATGTAGTAGTAGCTGGGGACCCCCGTGATCCCTGTCACCGTGGCCCCCACAAGCCTCCAATCCATCCGGGAGGGACTGTCTCAAGTGCGGGCAGCATCGTACCCACACTCTCTACACCACCTGCAGAAAAGCCAGTGCACTCCGGGCGATGGGCACTAGGAAAATTTGGCTGGCCAAGAGAATCGCTCCCTGATCTTGAACTGTGGTGGCCCCTTCACTGATGATGTCAGCACGGCAGGGGGCTCAAGCATGAGCTCCACCGATCTCCGCCTTCCTCCCCACTAACAGCCTCGATCGAGGGGTCGATTGATGAGACCATTCAGCAACAAGCTGAGGAGCACCTAGAGAAGCACAAGCATAGGCTGGCCGATCTTGCCCGCTAGTTTGCCGACCTCTAGGGTACTTTCCATGATCCGGTGGGCTATAACGCCCGCCCCCCTTTCTCTATCCCGGATTCAAGAGGAACCAATTTCCAGTCGGTTCCACATGCCCTAACTAGATTCCTATGATGGGACCACAGACCCCTTGAATCATCTCGAGAGATATAAAGCCCTTATACGGGTCCAAGGGGTGACCAGAATTCTCTTTTGCACTGCCTTCCTAGCTATGCTCTGCAAGGCAGCTTGAGTCCGGTATTCCTGCCTTGAACCAGGAAGCATCGATTTCTTTGAGTAGCTGGAGAAGAAGTTCATGGTATACTTCGACGCCTGCTGCAAGGTGCCGCTGGAAGCTGACAGTCTTTTCTCGGTCGACCAGTAAGATCATGAGTCCCTTAGAGACTACATGACTCTCTTCAAGGTGGCCATCTTAGAGATCTACAACCTAGATGGGCCTATTGCTATGCTGGCCCTGAAGAGGGGGCTTAGGACCTCCCGTTTCACTTTCTTCCTTGATAAAAAGCCCCCAAGTCTTACTCAGACTCCTACTCCATGCCTAGAAGTACATCCATGTGGAAGAAGCCGACTGTGCTAAGAGAGAGTGGAGGAGAAAAAGCGAAGGAAAGCAGGCATGCAAGGCAGAAACATGGTATTTTAAAATTATTTTAAAATATGCAGTGGAAGGCTCGATAGATAGATCAAAATGATCTACCGATCTGCTTGCAACAAGACCTAGTATAACAATGTAGCATGCTATAAAATATCAACAGCAAGAAACATGTCAATAGGCATAAAGGTACCTTACCGCTATACCTTAAAGATGGAGGTAGTGAAAAGCTCTCAAGCCATACACGCATCTGGCCTCTATGAGTAGTTCATACTGGGGCTCGACTCTGATCAATTTTCTTAGAGTGCTAGCTCCTTGGGATCCTTTGGACTGATCTTCTTCTTCTCAGAAGACAAGGAGGAGAGGTGGAACCCTTCATAACTAGCTTTCTTTCCAAGACCTAGCTTGAGTGCTAGGTATTCTTGCACCCAATCCCAAATCTTCATAAATCCCCTTTTCTTTCTAGTTCTTCAACCAACCAGCAGCCCCTAAAACAACTTTTATTTATAGAGGCAGCCATGAGAGAGAGAAAGAGGAAGGAGAAGTGATTGGGGGAGAAGGTCAAGGGCCATACCAAATGGGTCCAAACTAAAAAGGCAAGTATGACCATCATACCATGAAAGCCTGGAGCCAAAAATGCCCAGAATTCAAAATTTGAATTCAAAATTCAAAGTCAAAGCCTTCCCAGAAAATTTTTCAGAATTTCTGTTTGTCAGTCAAGTGTCGACACTTCCATTTTACCAAGTGTCGACACTTCGAATATGGTCAATCACATTGACCTTCAATGATGACAAACGAATTTCAATCATCGATCATCCTTTAGATCAAATAGAAATCCTTATGGTGTGTGACCTCATAGGTTCGAACACTAAGTTGGTAGCACTAGAACACTTCCAGTACCAATCAAAGTCCTCATCCAGCAATGATACCCAACGTCCAGATAGGTCGAAGATTGCATAGCAACTTATAAGAACGTGGCATATGGTTACCGCATAATTCATCCCTTTGACCTCATAATTCTCAGGATGATCTATGATTCGACTGCCAATCCTAATTTGGTTCATCCAGATCATGTCTCAACCTTACAAGTTATGTGACTTCTCACAAGAACTACCATGGCCAAGGTTTTGCTAAATTGAGACATAGCGAGTCATTCACTCAAAACTATTTGGAAGGATCAATTCTATCTTGATCCACCACCGCTCCACCAGTACTTGACTGTATCCAGAAACATTTCATCATTGTTTAGAAATCTAGGTAGTCCGGCACCAAAGTATAGTGAGTTGCTTGCAAGCTACCATGATGACCTCAGGTTTGAGGGACACATATACCCATATCCCTTCGTGAGCAACCCTTTGGTAGAAGGGAGCTCCGCAGATGGTCACGTTCAGTGAGATATCACACATTTCACTTGTATGTCACTCAGTATCACCACACTCCTTGGTCAAGAGGACAACCAACCAATGTGAGATACAACAATCTATACTTGATACATCATCGTTCTATAATAATGTATCCTTTGGTTATGAACCAGTTCATGAATTACTGGATATATCCTCTCCATATCAAATATAATGTAGTTCTAAGGACTCCATCACACCAGAGTTCTTTTCAGGAAAATGCTCATATGATGAATAGCTAAAAGAATAACTATTATTCATTAAGAAATTCATATACAATTACAAAATTAGAACAATAGTCTACAACCTAGATGATTGGCTTTGGAACACAATTCCCAACAACTCCCACTCAGACTAAAGCTAATTGGTACAGAATCTTATTCCCATTTTTTATTTATAATTATTGAACTCTTGAATTTCGATGGCTTTAGTGAAGGGGTCTGCCAGGTTCTCCTTTCCATCGATCTTCTGAAGGTCAATGTCACCTCGTTCCACGATGGTGTGGACACCAGAAGCCGTGCTTGCCGCATCACACGATCTCTCGTAAAAAGTGATAGCATCATAGAATGTGCTTTGTACGATGATGAGACTTCAGCTCTTTGGCTTGAGCAATGGCTCCAGTGCTGTCACAATACACCGGAACAGGACCATCTAGGAAAGGTGCCATTCCCAGCTCATCAAGGAACTTCCACAACCACACAGCTTCCTTCACTGCATCCGATGCTGCAATGTATTCTACTTTACATATAGAGTCCACCACAGTAGGCTACTTGGAACTTTTCCAGTAGATCGCTCCTCCATTTAGGATAAAGTAAATCCTGACACACTCTTACTATCATCCTTATTTGACTAGAAACTGGAGTTAGTATACCCCACAAGTTTCAAGTCAGGTACTCTATAAATCAACCATTGGTCCTTAGTATTTTGCAAATACTTAAGGATGGTCTTTACCACTTTTCAATGAGCTTCACCTGGGTCAAACTGGTATCTGCTCACCATGCTTTGTGAGTATGCCATGTCTAGTTTAGTACATGTCATGGTGTACATGATAGAACCCACTCTCGAAGCATATGGGATTCTACTCATATGCTCTATCTTTTCTGGAGTTGTCACACAATCCTTTTTGGAGAGAGCAATTCTAGTGCCTATCGAGAGATAGCCTTTCTTGAAATTTTTTATGCTGAACTGCTTCAGCACAGTATCGATGTACGTAGACTGGGACAGTCCCAAAAATCTCTTTGATCTATCTCTATAGATTTTCATACCCAGTATGTAAGAGAATTCACCCAAGTCCTTCATAGAAAACTGAGATGACAACCAGACATTTATTCCTTGCAGTACGGGATGTCATTTTCGATTAAGAGAATGTCATCCACATACAATACAAGGAATATAATTACAGAACCATTAGCCCATTTGTAAATGCAAGGCTCATCTTCGTTCCTAATGAAGCCATACGACTTAATACACTTATCAAATTGCATGTTTTAACTCCATGATGCTTGCTTCAGTCCATAGATGGACTTTTGAAGCTTGCACACCTTTGACTCGTCTATGGATGTGAACCCTTCAGGTTGCATCATATACACCTCCTCTTCTAGCTCACCATTTAGAAAAGCTGTTCGGACATCCATTTGCCAAATTTTATAGTCAAAGTGTGCCACTAAAATAAGCATGATCCGAATGGATATGAGCATTGCCACAGGAGAGAACGTCTTGTCATAGTCAATACCATAACATTGACGATATCCCTTAGCAACCAGATAGGCTTTATAGGTCTCTACCTGCCCGTTTGCGCCCCTTTTTTTTTTGAAAATCCATTTGCACCCAATGAATTTTATCCCTTTAGGTGGATCAACCAATGTCCATACATTGTTGATTTCCATGGACTTCAATTTGGATTTCATGGCTCCTAGCCATTTCTCAGAGTCGGACCTCTGCATCGCATCCATATAGATGATCGGATCCTCATTGTTCTCATCAAGTTCAATGGGATCACCGTCCCAGACCAAGAAATCATAGTATCTGTCCGGTCGACTTGGTACCATACCGGATCTCCTTAATGGTTCCTATATGGGCTCAGGGTGTGATCTAATCACAACCGGTTCTATGTTATCCCTTAAGTATGTCAGCTCTTATACTTGTTGAACTTCACTAAGTTCAATTTTAGTGGCTACAGTTCCTTCACCAAGAAACTTCTTTTCCAAAAAGATAGCCCTAAGACTAACGAACAACTTTTTTTCCTTAGCCAAGTAGAAGTGGTATCCCTTAGACTCTTTTGGATACCCAACAAATAGGCACCGGTCAGACCTAGGTCTAAGTTTGTCCGTTTCCAAATGTTTTACATAACCGGGCAACCCCAGACTCGAAGGTGTGAGAGTATCGGCTTAGGTCCAGTCCATATCTCATATGGGGTTTTGCTAACGGACTTACTCGAAGCCATATTCAAAAGGTAATAGGCTGATTCCAGAGCATATCCCCAAAAGGATAGCGACAGAGAAGCAAAGTCCATCATGGACCGAACCATGTCTAATAGGGTTCGATTCCTCCTTTCAGACACTCCATTTAACTGAGGTGTCCCTGGAGGTGTCCACTGAGAGAGAATCTCATTCTTCTCTAGATAAGTCAGAAACTCACCAGAAAGTTATTCCCCACCTTGATCTGATTGAAGAATTTTGATACACCTTCCAATTTGTTTTTCTACTTCACTACGATATCGTTTGAATATTTTAAACGATTCAGATTTATGTCTCATCAAGAAGACATAATCATACCTCAAAATGTCATCTATAAATGTAATGAAATAACTGTACCCACCTCTGGCACTAGCATTCATGGGTCCACACATATCAGTATGTACCAGACTTAGAATCTCTTTGGCTTGTTCACCTTTTCCAGTAAAAGATGACTTTGTCATCTTTCCAGAAGACATGACTCACAGGTTGGCAATGAACCATTTTTACAAAAATTGAGGAGACCCTCACTTTTCAATCTATTTATCCTGTTCTTGTTAATATGACCAAGCCTACAATGCCACAGGTATGCATCATTGACATTATCTATCCTAGGATATTTGCTAGACATGTACATTACATTAATTGGTCACGATAGTACATAAATGCCATTGTTTATATGTCTAATCATCACTACAGAACCATTCCAAATAATTTTGCAAATGTCATTCTTTATTGATAGTTCATAACCATACATGGCCAATTGGCCTATAGAAATGACATTCAAGATAAAAGATGGACAATAATGACACTTGATGTGGTGGGATCGCTGACGTGGAACCCATGTCAGACCCTGTCAGACGCCACGTCGGATGAAGTTGCCAGGTTAGGTTTTTTTCTTTCCGAACTCCTTCGCTCGGCTGCGCTCCCTCCATGTCGAGATGCCATGGTCGAAGTCGAGCTCCGCCTTTCCTTCACTCAGCCACGCTCCCTTCGGGTCGAGACATCGTGGCCGAAGTCGAGCTCCGCCTCTCCTTCGCCCGGCTGCGCTCCCTTCAGGTCGAGACACCGTGGTCGAAGTCGAGCTCCGCCTCTCCTTCGCACGGCTGCGCTCCCTTTGAGTTGAGATGTCATGGTCGAAGTCGAGCTCTGCCTCTCCTTCGCCCGGCTGTGCTCCCTTCAGGTCGAGACACCGTGGCCGAAGTTGAGCTCCGCCTCTCCTTCGCATGGCTGCGCTCCCTTCAGGTCGAGATGCCATGGTCGAAGTCGAGCTCTGCCTCTCCTTCGCCCGGTTGTGCTCCCTTCGAGTCGAGATGTCGTGGTCGAAGTCGAGCTCCACCTCTCTTTCGTCCGGCCACACTCTCTTTGGGTCGAGATGCCATGGCTGAAGTCGAGCTCCACCTCCCTATATTGACCCCACCTCGAATGAAGAAGATCCATGGCCGAAGGACGTCGCCACCTTCCTGGGATGGTGGCTCACCACCCGAGGACTGCGAAAAGATGCCTACCAGGCCGTGATGATGGTACCAACTTCCACTTACACCAAAATGAAAAGAATCCCCCGATCAAGGCTCTGCACTCCCCACCAACTGTCTGCACCTTCCAAAAGAGGAAGTCAACCAGTAGATCTGAATCCAGGAGGTGGCGGCCCTTCGATCGAGGCCCTACCAAGTTATCTAAAAGGAAGCGACCAGAAGGAATGTCAGAACAAACGGTAGGTTCCATACCATAAATAAGAAAAGATGTCCCGCCCACGGCATGAAACACAACCTCATGCGCCTGTAAGCAAGGGAAGAATCCGAGGTAAGCAGCGTGCAACGACCCTAGCTAAGAGGGCTCTCTCAAGGTTCAAAAAGGTAATTAAATTCAACCAAGTTCAAGTGAGGTCACAAACGTGCAAGAGGAGGGCAGCGCACAGGAAGATCACCACTCTAGGCTACCGCAAAACCTCCAAGAGGGGTCTTGATGGACACAGCCATTCAGCCCGAGCTCTTCTCTGTTGCCCCTCCCACTTTCTGCTCTTGACCCACTCGCACTCTCTCATTTCATAAATTCTCCTCCTAGCATGGAGTCCACCTTCGGGGCTCGACCGGGAAGATCTGTTCCCCTGGATCATCATTGACTTGAGCATCGGAGTGCCCCCGCCGAGACCATGGCCCGGGTCTCTAACTCTGTTTTGCAGGTCTGGGCGTTCGAGCAAGATCCTAAGCGACAGGAGCGCCTTCCGAGTTCGACCTCAGCTACAGGCCATGGTGAACAGGCAGCAACAACACTCATTCAAAATGATTGTACAGGACACGAAAACTAGTTTGAGGACTCTTAATGCTAGGACTGGAACTTGGCTTCCATTTTCCACATTCAAGAATCTTTAGCCATCCTTGAATCTTCTACTAACTTGAAGTCCCTGCAAAGAATTTTAAATATGAATTGGACTTCCTATATCCAATACCCAGTTAGTAGTATCACAGATAGAGAAATTATAAGGTGGTATCATATAAATGCCTTGTCCAGTACCATTCTGCTGCTTTCTCTTCTTGGACCTGTTTGAGTCAAGGGATGCAATGTAAAGAGGACAATTCCTCTTCCAATGATCCTGCTTTTTGCAGAAAAAGCACTCCGCATGGCTCTTTTCATCCTTTACCCTTTTGGCCTAACTGGGCCCAGAAGCATTCTGCACCTTTTTCCTTTTATTTTCTTTTCCCCCTTTTTTAAAGGGACGATGCCCTGCCGAAGATCCTCCTGCTAGATTTACCATCCTTTTGTTCAGTTGGTGGTCTTTCTCATAAGTCTGCAATAACCCCAATAGACCGTGGTAGTTAATTACAGGCTTATTCATTCTATAATGATCAAGAAAATCTAGATAGAAAGAGGGCAGGGAATTCAGAATCGCATCCTTTCCAAGCTGTTCATGCAAGGGACATCTGAGCTTGCCCATGCGCTCAATCATCTTGATCATATACATTACATGATCAATGACTGAGGCCACATCATGCATTCACACGTTGTAGATAGCACAGGAGACCCTATACCTCTCAACATCATCTGGTGTGCCAAAGGACTCCTTCATCTTTTGAAGGATTTTCTCTAGTTGGGCTTCCTCGAACTTGCGATTGAACTCGTCGTTCATCGCTGCCAACATTATGCATCGGATAGTGGTCCTGTTAGAGAGCCACTTCTGATAAGTATCTTTGACTAAACCCCGAGCATTGAAAGCAAGAATTTCAAGTGCCGAATCCAATATCACATACAGGATCTGCTCATGCTTCAGGACAATCCCAACCTTCGATACCAGCTATCGAAGTTGGGTCCATTGAGCTTCTTGTTGTTGAGAAGAGACCGGAGTGACAAGTTGGAAGACATCTGAAAGGAAAACCAAAACTTTATTAGTGTATATGAATTATTAACCTAAGGACATGGACTTTAGTCTAAAGCCCCCTTCCACTATTTTGTGCAGACTGGTAGTCTCTACCTCCAATCCGAGGAATTACTTTAATTCCTTAGTGGACACTAGAGTCTAATAGACAACATATAAGCCTGACTTTGGCCAACCCACCCATGCACGTCTAAAGGTAGGTTTTGCAACCGATTACTTCTCCAAGTAACCTCTAGTATTAAGGTTTTGCCCCAAGGTGCACTTCAATCGGCCTTTGGGCTTCCTATTGAAGGTCCTAGTTAGGTCCAACCATTAACATGACAAAATTCAATACTTCTAACTAACGAATAGTCAAGCCCGACTTTGGTCGGCTCACCTGACCATCGCTAAGAGAGTCGCACTGAGCCATCATATTAGGAACAATAATTCAATAGCCCGATGAACACCCAAATTTTGGATCTGTCGATGAACACCTAACTATTGGACCCATTACCATCCTACTTAATGGGAGGCTAGGACTTGGTTATCCCTATAACTTCGTCCTTTTATGGACCTAAAAATTTAGAGGGTTTAATTTTAATGTGATAGAAGAAGAGATGAGAAGACATGGATCAACCTCCCACTGACCATATTAGCAATCAAGGAGGGTTATACATAACTAATGATCCATGGGCATCTAAAATTAGTCAAGACTGATTAACCTTAGGTGACATGGGTTAACACGAGTCAATGAGCTATCCAATCAATCCTGATCGACCACATTATCCAGGTAAGTGAGATCATGGGTTGGGTTCTGTCATTAACCATCCTGCCTTAGACACTAACCAAGTTGGTCAGGTAAGAGGTAGCTCCAAAGAACCAAGATCAAAATGCCAAACTTACCTTGGACACCAATTGATTTATCAGACTCGATTAGACTAGCCTAAAGACTCGGGCTGACCACTGAGCCACAAATTAGGTCCATTTAGATTTGTGGACTAATCAATCCAACTATTAGAGAGATCTATAGAGAAGAAATTCTAACTCAACATTTGATTAGATTAGTTCTCTATTTAGTCCAATGCATCTAAACTTAGGTCTAACCCAATTAAGGACCTAAAAGAAGCTAACCCATGATCCTTAAAGCTTATTTAAATGACTTAAAGTCTTTGATTCATATTCTTAGAGTTCTTTGTCATTCAAGATAACTTAATTCTTAATTAAGTTCAATAGTCTTCATAAATTAAAATAATTTTAATTTATTATGTAAAATAATTTTATAACAAAATAAAAATTTGAATTCACTATTTTTCTGCATTCTGATATCAAGTGTCGACTCACTAGGGGCAAGTGTCGACACTAGGAGTCGATACTTGGGTCGACTCATAGCCTGAGACAGGAAGAAAATAGTTAGCCATGTTTTCTGATACGTGCTCATGAGTCAAACTTTTAAGGCAAAGTGTCGACTTACGAGCTCAGGTGTTGACACTTCCTGGCCAAGTGTTTACACTTCAACCTTCATGAGTCAACTCAAGGGTTGACTCAAGGCCTGTCACAGGGCAAAAATAGTTATTTCAAATCCAAAGTTTCTCCAAACTTATAATCAAAGCCGATCAAAATATAACTCTTAGATCTCATCTAAATTTATTTTATGATCATAACATTAATTAAAATATTTTTAATTTATATTTTTTTTATATTTCTTTTCATGAGTCAATCACAAGCGGCATCCCTACACACCATAGGAGACCTCATTGAATGGGAAGAGAGGGTCTTGCTGTCCTACTTCTCTCCTATGACCAGACGACCATGGTGAAGCACTCATCCAAGCACTTTAAAAGAAAACATGATGTTAAAAGCATGCTAGCATTATTGTACTATGATGAACCTGGCTCTGATACTATTGAAGGTGAAAAATACCATGCATACAATATGCAAAAGCAAGGCAGAAATTGATGCATTTTAAAATAATTTTAAAATATGCACAGCAGAAGGCTTGGTAAATCGATCTAAATGATCTACCAATCCACCCACAACCGAATCTAGTATAATAAAATAGCATGCAATATAAACTTCAAAATAAGAGAACAGCAAAGATATAAAAGTACCTTACTGTTATACCTTTGATGGATGCAGCAGCGGTGCTCCAAGGATGGTGCTCTTGAGCCACACACGTGTTTGGCCTCTATAGGTAATCCATACCTGGGCTCGACTCTGATCAACTCTCTCGGAGTGCTAGCTCCTGGGGATCCTTTGTGTTGCCCAGTAAGCAACCCAAGAGGGGGGTGAATTGGGTCTCTAAAAATATTTACTTGATACAATGCAATCCAATTCAATAATTACTTAAACAAGGTACTATAAATTCAAAAATAATGCTCTTAAATTAAAAGTGCAGCAGAAATAAAGAGCAATAAAAGTAAAGCAAGTAGAGAGATCAATCAACCACAAAGATTAAGAAATATAGTGGTTCAGTGCTATCCAATGCACCTACATCCACTCTCCAAGATCTTCTTGGAAATTCACTATAATCACACCGATTACAATTGATTAGTTTTGTGGGCTCACTAATCAAAAACCCAACTTGTTTTCACAAGGCTAACAAGTCAAAATCTCACTTGGTTTTATGGGCTAACCAAGAATCCTTACAACAAATAAAAATTTGAAGTAAAGAAACAATATAAGCTTTCTAAACAAAAGTAGGTATCTCTTTGAAGCTCGATGTATAGATGCTTTAAACTTGTTGAAGCCTCTTGAATGCTCAATAATAGATGATCTTCAATGCTCTTGAAGGCTCTTGAATGCTTGGAGGCTTGCTTTTGCTTGAGAGTGGTTGAATCTTCAAAGAATAGGAGTTAAAGCTCTCTTTTCTCCTTACTTGAATGTTCTTATCTCATTATCATCAATGGTATTCAATAATTATCAATTTGATTTGATTTGGAGAATATATATACTTTTTCAAGGCCTCAAATCCTGTTTCTAGCCATTAGACTTGAAAAACTAGCCATTGGAGGGCAAAAGGGTCGAGTTCTGTGTTTGAAAAACTAGCCGTTACTGTTCCCAGAACTTCATGTATCGATACTTCAGGTTGTGAGTCAACATTTCCTATTGATACTTGAACTTCTTGAGTCGACACCTAGTTCAAATATCTTCAATCTGATCTTCTGGAAATCTCAGATATGTCGACACTTTCTCAGGTGAGTCGACACTTTGAGTCGATACTTAGCTTCCATGTGTCGACACTTCAGCAGTTCTTCATTTTCAACAAGTTCTGTGACTTGAAAATCTCAGGCGATGAGCTATCCATGTATCGACAATTTGATTCGACACTTCAGGTCCATGTGTTGACACTTCAGCCATGCCATCTGAAACATTCTTGCATACCGGCCCGAGTCGACACTTCACTTTCATGTGTCGACACTTGGTGTCATGTGTCGACACTTTGAGTCGACACCTCACTGAAATTTTCATAGAAAAGTTTGAACATGAGCTGAAATAGATTTCTACTTAACTCAAATAATCATTCAAGCAAATATTGATTGTCCAAGTCCTCTTTGAGCAGTTCTTTTCATCCAAACTTGGGTTCTTCAATCAAACAAGCTTCTTCAAATTTGTGAGCATCTTTTTTAACAAAAACACACTTCAAGGAAACCATTAGTACTCAACTTATACTTAATCATTTTGCTAATCATCAAAATCAATAACGAAGTCAACAATCTTATCCTTTTTAATGATGACAAAATCCTTAAGTATAAATTGCATAAAAGGCTTTTATAAGAATTTATAGAATAAAATGCAACAGTTGTATCAAAGTGATTTTCAATATCGATAAGATATATCAGAGCAAATTATAATGAATAAGAGTATCAGATCTTTGGGATATATATGTGTTGCCGCTCTCGTCGCCGCGCCCGTGCCGCGGATCAGCTGATCCTTCCTGACCGCCTAGCGAGGGAGCCTCCCTTCCCGCGGGGAACCTGCAAAAAAGGGGTTAGAGGACCCTGGCCGGGGATCCCGGCGAGGGAGCTCCGACGATCAAGTCAGTAGACGACGAGAAGGAACAGACTCTCCCACCCGGGCCCTCGAGAGGGTTCCAGATTTAGAGAGTTAATTGGTGAAGGAAGCGCTCTGGGGACCGGAATTTCGGCTGGGCTTGCTTGCCGAACTCACGCCTAGTGTTCCCCTCTCGGGATCCCTGGTTTCTCTCTCGATGCAAGGCCTTGTGCCGGTGCTCCTCCCTTGTCCCCAGGCTAATTGGCTTATCTTGTAGTCCCCAGATTCTTCCCTCTTTATCTCCCTCCATCGTGCGCTTGTCCTTTTCCTCCTCGGAAACTCCCCTCCCCTGTTTTCCTTCCTTTTCCCTTTTTGGTGAAGGAGGCCAGGCGGCTTTCCGGCCTCGTCCGCCGGGCCCAGCAGGGAAAAGGCAAAGACAGGAGAGAAAAAGAGGGAGGGCGGCGCTGGCAGAGCGGCCGGTCGTCAGGCCTCGGGCTCTGTGAGAGCGCTCCCTTCCCCGAGCGTGGACGCCATCCATTTATGGGGCCTGTTCTGTCAGGATCGGGTCTCTCGGCTGCGGGACCTGCCGGGCCGATGCAAGTGACGTTCCGCGTGCCGCCACCCTCCGTACGGGACACCGTCTGGGATCTGTACGGCCCGAGGGGTGGTCTCGGAACCCGTCTCTCTCCCCGGGGGCCTCTCCGTACGAGCGGTCTGACTTCGGCTGAGCTGGACCCGTCTCCGGGGGCCAACTGGCGAGAGGCAAGGGATCGGCCGACCTTGGCTCAGGTGGACCCCTCCTGGGTGGACACCTGGCGAGGCGGCAGGGGGTTGCCTGGCTTCGGCCGAGGTGGGCCCGTCTCCGGGTGGCCACCTGGCGAAAGGCGAAGGACCGGCCGACCTCGGCTCAGGTGGACCCCTCCTGGGTGGACACCTGGCGAGGCGGCAGGGGGCCGCCCGACTTCGGCCGACCTCACTCGGTCGGAACCCTCCGGGCCCGGGCGCTGACGATGTGGTAGAGGAACTCCGGGCCGAGCTTGACCTCGGCGAGGGCGGTTTGCTTCAGACAGTCGTAGGGTTGTGCGGTCTTTGCCGCTCCTAGCCATGTGGACGTGGCGCAAAATCCGGCGGGGAAACTTACACGTGGCTTGCTCTCATTCGGCGATACCTGAGCCTGTCCACGTCACTGTCACGGCTGTAACAATTGCCCCCCAGCCCGCCATTCCGTCGGGACGTCGTAGAACGGGACGTCGGGATTAAATGCGGACATGACGTGGGGAGGCGAAGATCTCGCATCATAATTGCCACGATCCTCGCTCGTCGTGGCTCGATGCGGCTGAAGACCTATGGGGAGCCGCCACGCGTCGTCCACTTGCCCGTAATCAATGCGTCGCTTCGAGGCAGAGGCCGTTACTCTGCTAACGAGGCGTCGGTGTCGGGCGTGCGCCCACGTGGCGACCATCTAGTGGTCGGAGGCGGAATGATGGGTACGGCTGCTGTCGGCTGAGTTTGAAAGGGAGGGGACTTTCCAGAACGAGGCCTTTTCCCTTGCTTCGTGGGCGGTTTGCTGCAGGCTAACAACTTCTGCTGCTCGCGCTCGTCTGTGCATTTTCGGTGAGTGCCTCCTTCTCCTTCTTCGGCCCCCCCTCCTTCTTTCGCATTCTCTGTCCGATTTCTTTGTCCTTTCTTTTTCCATGGCGCGCCGTCGCCATGTCTCCTCCAATCCGGACGAGGCCGGTCCATCCCGGCCGAGGACTCCATCTTCTTCCTCCTCGGATGAGGAGGTAATCCCAGAGGAGGTCCGCCGGCGTTTGCAACCCGGGGGTGTCACTATTGGCATCCCCAGGGGGATCCGGCCCCCTCCGGTTGCGCCTGCCGTGCCCCTCCGCTCTCTTCCTGCCTTGCCTTCTCTTCCTGCTCCGCCATCTCTTCCCGCCGGTCCCTTCGGTCATGCTTCTACCATGACCGAAGGTGACCTTTCTCTGCTCCGGGATGCCTATGGCATCCCGGGGTCTATCCGTCTCTTTGCTCCGCGGTCCGGGGAGCGCGTCACCATGAGTGGCCCCGGCCGCATTGCTTTCTACGAAGACTTCCTCCTCGGGGGTCTTCGTTTTCCTCTGCACCCTTTCTTTCTTTCCTTCCTCAGCCACTTCCGGCTCGTCCCGGCCCAGCTGGCTCCTAATGCCATCCGGGTCATTTTCTCCTTTATTGTCTTCTGCCACTTTCACGGGTTTGTTGCCCGTTTTTCTCTCTTCAGGGCCCTGTTCACCCTGAAGAAGTGCTCCACCGATGACGGCTGGTGGTACATCTCGCCCCGGCCTAGGTGTCTCCGGTTCGACCTCCCTTCCTCGGTCAAGGGATGGAAGAGCCGGTTTTTCTTCGCCTCGGTCGACGATGTCGATTGGGCCTGGAGCGAACCGGACCGGTCGCCGAACCGGAATTCCCGAGTGGAGTCTGCGGACTAGGAGTCCTACGCCTAGCTCCTGAGTGATGTGGTCCCGGCGCTCGAGGTTCTGCTCTCTGAGCAGAACCTTTATGAGGCCGGCATCAGTCCCATCCGTGAGACTGGTGAGATTTGGCCCCGCATTGATTTCTACCTCCCCCTCTTTTTTTAAGGTCGAGCTGTCTGACCTTCTGTCTTTTTCATTTTGCAGGGATGAAGTTTTCTTTGGAGAACTTCCTGGAGGGGGCGGCCCAGCGGGACGCCGTGGAGGTGGACGAGCCCGCAGCGAAGAGGGCTCGTACAGAGGCGAGCCGGGAGGTCGTGGCGGCGACCGTGCCCGACCCAGATGCTGCCATTTCCCCGCCCAGGCCACCTCAGGGCGGGGTTCCTGGTACTTCGGCCACGCGGCCTGGCGGCGCCGCGGAGAGAGCTCCAGTGCCCGTCGCTCCGCCTGTCTCCGGGCCTGTCATTGCCGCCAGCCCGACAGCACCGTCTGTGGCAACCGCCGGCCCGTCGGTTGCGGCTCCGGTCGAGGGGGCAGCTACCGCAGGGGTCGGCCCGAAAGGTCCGGCACCGGTGATCTCCCACCGGGACTCGATCATCCTCGACAGGGGACTGGCGGAGAAGATGATGGAGTACGCCTCCACCACCCGGGACCGCCGAGCTCGGGGCGGCCGAGACTATGCGGACACCCTGCTCGGCATCCTTCCTCAGCTTTTCACGGTAAGTGCGAGCTTCCTCTTCTTTCTTTCTTTCAACCTCGAGGCTTTTCTGCCTCTGCTCTGACAGGTGTTGCCTTTGTATTGCAGATCGGGAACGACGTCCTCTTACTGAGGAATTACGTCGTAGGGAACGCCAAGAGGGACTCCGATCGAGAGCTGAAGCTCGGCAAGCTCGCGGCCGACGTGAAGGATCTGATGGAGAAGGGGGCCGAACTGCGAGCCGAGAAGCAAGCCCTCCGGTCCGACCTGGCGCGTTCCGAGGAGCGAAACAAGGAGCTGGAGGCCTCCTTGTCGGAGGAGCGGGCCTCCAACCAGCGCCGAACCGAGGAGGAGGCGGCGGAGAAGGCCCGCCTGTAGGCCCACTCCAACTGGGTGGAGCGCCAGCTGGAGGAGGCCCGACGAGAGGTGGCCGCGGCGAAAGAGCGGAGCGCCTACGTCAACGGGCTCCTGGAGGCGGCCAAGCGGGAAGCACAAGAAGCCGTCCCCAAGTTCCGAGCCTCCGACGAGTTCACGGCGGAGGTCCGGGAGGCCACCGTGGACTCCTTCCTGAAGGGGTTCCGGATGTGCCGGGAGAAGGTGGGGGCCTTCTTCCCCCACCTGGACCTGAGCGGGGTCGTCGTCGGCGGCCGGAAGCCAGGGGGCGAGAGCAGGGTTCCCGGCGCGGCCAGAGCGATGCCTGCGGCGCCGTCGACCAGCGATGCCGCGACCCCGGAACAGCCCCAGGAGCCGGCAACTGCAGAGGTTGAGGAAGCAGCGCCCGCGCCTCCGGCAGATGGTTCCGAACCCGCGCCCCAGTGACCCGGCACCATCTTTTTGTTCTATCCTTGTAGTTTTTGTTCTTTGGGGAGTCCCGGCCTGTCGGGGCTCCCAGCTTGTAACGACTACTTATATTAATGAAGATCCAAGCTTTATCGAAACCTTGTTCGTCGTTTCGTTATACCTTTCTCTTCTTTTCTTTTTGAGATGTCGGTCTGGAACACCTGAAGTAACTGCAGGCCTGGTCCTTCCATTGCTCAAATCGAAGGATGGGGCCCGCTGAGCCACGTCGCAGCGAGGCAAACCTTGAGCAGGTCCGATTTTGGGTTGCCTTCATGCTTGGGCGAACAACACGGTTTCTGCACCGTCTTCCAGACCGAAACTCGGGATCTCCGGACTAAGCTTGGTGCCGCAGGCTTTCTCAAGCCTTGCGCGGCTCACTGAGCTGTGCCCCGGGCTCGCGTGGGCGAACTGGGTTCGGCGCCACCTTCCAGGCCGAAGCCCAGGATCTTCCGGACTGAGCTCAATGCCGCAGGCTTTCTCAAACCTTGTGCGGCTTGCTGAGCTGTGCTCCGGGCTTGCGTGGGCGAACTGGGTTCGGCGCCACCTTCCAGGCCGAAGCCCAGGATCTTCCGGACTGAGCTCAATGCCGCAGGCTTCCTCAAACCTTGCGCGGCTTGCTGAGCTGTGCTCCGGGCTTGCATGGGCGAACTGGGTTCGGCGCCACCTTCCAGGCCGAAGCCCAGGATCTTCCGGACTGAGCTCAATGCCGCAGGCTTTCTCAAACCTTGCGCGGCTTGCTGAGCTGTGCTCCGGGCTTGCGTGGGCGAACTGGGTTCGGCGCCACCTTCCAGGCCGAAGCCCAGGATCTTCCGGACTGAGCTCGATGCCTCAGGCCTTCTTGTTGAAGTTTTGGAGGGAGTGTGTGAACTGGGGAAGCTTTGTTATAGAAACTGGGAGCCTTACATCACTGGTAGTACATTCTCAGGTTCGAGGAGTTCCAAGTCCGGGGGAATCTGGCACCTCCCAATTCTTCCAAGTAATATGCTCCATGAGGGAGGGCTTCCGCCACCCGATATGGGCCTTCCCAGTTGGGTGAAAGCTTGCCGCATTCCCGTGGCTGGGAGGCTTCCGCGCGTCGGAGGACCAAGTCCCCGGGACGAAAAACCTTCGGCCGCACTCGGGAGTTGTAATATCTGGCTACACGCTGCCGGTATGCCGCCATTCGGATTCGGGCCTTGTCCCTTGTTTCCTCGAGAAGGTCCAGGTTGAGCATCATCCTGGCCGGGTTTTCTGTCTTGTCATATTGCTCCACGCGCAGTATGGGTAGGCTGAGCTCGATCGGGATGACTGCCTCGGCTCCGAAGACGAGGTTGAATGGAGTTTCGTCGGTAGCCGTCCTTGGGGTAGTGTGGTATGCCCAAAGAACGCTGGGAAGCTCGTCGGCCCACCTGCCCCTGGCTTGGTCTAGCCGCGTGCGGAGGCCCTGAAGAATGGTCCTGTTCGTGACTTCGGCTTCCCCGTTGGTCTGAGGGTGCGCCACCGAGGTGAAGCGATGCTTGATGCCGAGGTCGCTGCA
Organism: Areca catechu; assembly: GCA_021397845.1. Classification (NCBI taxonomy): domain Eukaryota; kingdom Viridiplantae; phylum Streptophyta; class Magnoliopsida; order Arecales; family Arecaceae; genus Areca; species Areca catechu. Next base: position 64,033,785 of record CM038040.1, on the reverse strand, counting down.
GAAGTCTCCGAACTCCCGACAGTCGAACTGGCGTCCGTTGTCGGTGACCACGGTGTGGGGGAGGCCGAAGCGACAGATGATGGACTTCCAGAAGAACTTGGCGACGTTTGCTTCGGTGATTCTCGCCAAGGGCTCGGCCTCGACCCACTTCATGAAGTAGTCGATAGCCACTATCAAGAACTTCCGCTGACCGGACGCCGGCGGGAATGGGCCTAGGAGGTCCATCCCCCACTGGGCGAACGGCCAGGGGGCTGAGAGCTGAGAGATTGGGTTGGAGGGTTGCCGCTGCACCGTGGCGTGACGCTGGCACCGATCGCACTTCTTCACGAAGTCGGCGGCGTCTTCCTTCATTGTCTCCCAGAAGTAGCCTTGACGGAGGGCCTTGTATGCCAATGCCCTGCCCCCCACGTGGTTCCCGCAGATGCCTTCGTGAATCTCCTGGAGCACAAGCTTGGCTTCTGTGGGTCCGATGCACTTGAGGAGGGGGTAAGAGTAGGATCTTCGATATAACTGCCCGTCCATCAGGACGAACCGCACGGCCTTCTTCCTGATGAGGCGAGCCGCCTCTCGGTCCTCCGGCAGGGTGCCGCTGGTGATGTACGCAGCGTACTTGTCCATCCAGCCGGGCTCCTGGCTGACCTAATGGACCTCCACCGGTGCTTCGAGGCTTGGGACCTCAAGTCGCTCCACATGAGCGCGTCCCAGCATCGTGTCCGGCAGGGTTGCCAGCCGAGAGAGGGCATCCGCGCGGGCGTTCTCCCCGCGGGGGATATGGAAAATGTTGAAGCGCCGGAACTTGGACGCGCCCACCTTGACGAGCTCCAAATACTTCGCCATCTGGGGGTCGTGCGCGACGTACTCCCCGGACACCTGCCCCGCCACGAGCTGGGAGTCAGTGAAAGCTCTGAGGTTGGTCACGCCCAGCTCGCGGGAGACTCTCAGTCCGGCAAGAAGTGCCTCGTACTCCGCCTGGTTGTTTGTTGCGGGGAACTGGAAGTGGAGTGCGCACTCGGCGACGACCCCGTCGCCGTTGGCAAGGATGAGCCCAGCTCCGCTTCCGCCGGAGTTTGAGGCCCCGTCCACATGGAGGATCCAGGCGTCCTCTCCGGGCTCGTCGGTGCCAATCTCCATCGGCCGGGCCGGGGGGCCCTCCTCGGGCTCCTTGCCCAAGCCTGCGCACTCGACCAAGAAATCGGCCAGCACCTGCGCCTTCATGGCCGACCTCGGTCGGTATGTAATGTCGAACTCGCTGAGTTTCAGTGCCCACTTGGCCAATCATCCCGAGGTATCGGGTCGACTGAGCACCGCTTTCAGCGGTTGGTCCGTCAAGACAGCGATGGGGTGCGCTTGGAAATAGGGCCTGAGACGCTGGGCAGACACTATTAGCGCAAAAACAAGTTTCTCAGGCCGGGAATACCTGAGCTCCGCGTCTCGGAGGAGTTTACTGGTATAGTACACCGGCCGTTGGAGCCCGTGGTCGTCGGTTCGGACCAAGACAGAGCTGACGGCCTCTGGGGTAACCGCCAAGTAGAGGGTTAGCTCCTCTCCCTCCTCGGGCCTGGACAGCAAAGGTGGGGACGCGAGCATCTTCTTCAGCTCCTCGAAGGCCTGCTGGCACTCCTCGGTCCAAGCAAAGCCATTCATCTTCCTCAGCACCTTGAAGAAGGGACGGCAGCGGTCCGCCGACCTGGAAATAAAATGGCTAAGGGCCGCAACTCGGCCGGTTAGTTGTTGCACCTGCTTCTTGGAGGCGGGCTGCTCCATGTCTAGGATGGCCTGGACCTTCTCCGGGTTGGCCTCGATTCCTCTTTGGGTCACCATAAACCCCAGGAACTTCCCGGCGGAGACGCCGAAGGCACACTTCGCCGGGTTGAGTTTCATCTGATGGCGCCGGAGGTTGCCGAATGTTTCCGTCAGGTCGGCCACGTGGTCCGAATCGAGTTTGCTCATTACCAGCATGTCGTCCACGTACACCTGCATGTTGCGGCCTATCTGGTCTTTGAAGACTTTATTGACCAGACGCTGGTACGTCGCCCCCGCGTTCTTGAGGCCGAAGGGCATCATCCTGTAGCAGAAAGTCCCGCGGTCAGTTATGAAGGCAGTGCGCTCTTCGTCCTCTGGGTTCATCCGGATCTGGTTGTATCCGGAGAAGGCGTCCGTGAATGACAGGAGGCGATGCCCCGATGTGGTGTCGACCAGCTGGTCGATCTTCGGCAGAGGGAAGCTATCCTTCGGGCAGGCTCGGTTGAGGTCGGTGTAGTCCACACAGATCCTCCACTTACCACTACTCTTCTTTACCATGACCACGTTTGCTAGCCAGCTGGGGTATTGGACTTCTCGGACAAAACCGGCGGCGAGGAGCTTTTCTACCTCCTCGTTGATCACCTTCTGCCTTTCCATGGCGAAGCTTCTCTTCTTCTGGCGGACCGGGCGGCAACTTGGGTCCACGTTCAGGCTGTGCATGATGATCTCGGGCGGGATGCCCGGCATGTCGGCCGCTGACCAGGCGAACACGTCAGCGTTGGCTCGGAGGAACTCCAGCAGGCGGGTTCGCTCTTCCTCGGGGAGCTGGGCCCCGACTTGCACCGTCTTCATGGGGTTCGAACTGAGGGGGAAAGTTAGCAGGCGCTCTACGAGCCCTCCCCTGGGTTCCTTCTCTCTCAGATCGAGATCTTCGATATCGTGGGCGAGCTCTGCACTCCTGGTGCCTGGGACCGTCTGGAGGCAGAGCGGAACTGGTTGGATTGTCCCCTTCATTTCCCCGGGCCCGGAAGGTGTGGGGAACTGCACCAACAGCCTCCTCGTGGAGATGGTGGCGTCCAGTTGGTTGAGCCCGGGACGCCCGAGAATGGCGTTGTAAGGTGAAGGGAGCTTGATGACAGTGAATGTTATCATGACGGTCGCCTGCCGGGGCGGGGATCCGACGGTGACCGGGAGAGTGATCTCTCCTTCGACCCCCACGGAGTCTCCTGTAAAACCTACCAGCGGGATGTGTACTGGTTTCAGCCGATCGGGAGATAAGTTCATTCGAGAGAAAGCATCGTAAAAAAGTACGTCGGTCGAGCTTCCACTATCCACCATGATTCGATGTACAGGATGCTTCGCGATGGTCATCTCGACCACCACGGCATCGTTGTTTACATTGTCATTGATTTTCCCTCCCTCGGGAGGGATTACATTCTCCGAAACTTCCCGGGCTCTCTTCATTGCTCGGCCGGGCCCGCGCGAGATCATGCCCACGGGCTTCTCCATTGGGCGGTTGTCGATCGCCGGGACAGGCGGTAGGGCCGCGAGCGGCTGCCCTTCAGAGGGGGCCTCGTTCTTGACGAACTTCCTGAGGTAACCCCTGTTGATCAGCTCCTCAATTTCCCGCTTCAGATGGCGACACTCCTCCATGTCGTGCCCGTGTTCGCGATGGAACTGGCAGTACTTCGATTTGTCTCGGGCGGCTCTCGGGTTCTGAGGAGGAGGTCGACGGAGGTAGCGCTCGCCCTCGATTTCCATGAGGATCTTCGTTCGAGGTGCGAGGAGAGGGGTGTACCTCCGCTCTGGAGTGGCTTCGCCTCTCGGCTTTGGATTTGGGCGGAGCTCGGCAGATGGCCCGGGCCTCCGAGCTCCCAGGATGTCCCTCGGGAGCGGCTTCTTTGGAGTCTTCCCGTCCAGCTCTCGACGGGTGCGGTCGGCCTCCTCCGCTCGGATGTACTTATGGACGCGGAGGAGGAGCTCAGAATACGTCCTGGGCGGCTTCTTGTCCAGGGAATAGGTTAGGCGGGACGTCTTGAGTCCGCGCTACAAGGCCAGCATGGCGACGGGCTCGTCCAAGCTGTAGATCTCCAGTGCTGCGGTCTTGAACCGGGTGATGTAGTCCCGGAGCAGCTCCTGGTCCTGCTGGATGGAGAAGAGGCTGTCCACCTCTCTTGGCACCTTTCGACAGGCGTCGAAGTGCGCCATGAACTTTCCTTCCAACTGCTGGAAGGAGCAAATGGATCCGGGCTCGAGATGGGTGAACCAGACTCGAGCGGCCTTCCGAAGGGTCGCAGGGAAGGCGATGCACAGGAGGGCGTCGGTGGCGCCCTGGACCCTCATGAGAGCTTTATAGCTCTCCAAATGGTCCAGGGGGTCGGTGGTCCCGTCGTAGGGGTCCACCTGCGGCATGCGGAACCGTTTCGGGATCGGTTCCGCCTGGATTTCTTCAGAGAAGGGGGGGCGGGAGTCGTAGCCCATCGGGCCAGCCGACGAGTTCTGTAGGTCAGCGAACCGTCGGGCGAACTCCGCCAACTTGCGCTCATGCTCTTCTAGGCGCCTCTCGGCCTGGCGCCTGATGGCCTCGTCGGTGGAGTCTTCCACCGAGACTGCAGGTGAAGGGGGCGCCGATCGGTCTCGGCGCGAGGTCTGGCCTCGGCGTTGCTTGCTGCGATGCGCCGTTTCGGCCCCATCGGCCAGGGATCGACTCTCGTGATCCTCCGAACCGGAATAGTTTCTCTTCGCGGGAGCTTGGTGGCTCCCCCGAGGGTTGGAGATAGCCCGCGGATGGGACGGCCTGCCTTGGATTGAGCGCAGGCTCCCATGCTGCCCCGCGGCTCGGGCCGCGGGAGTCCCTAGCTGAGGCTGAGTGGCCAGGGACCGCTGCTGATGCTGAAGCTGTCGGACCGCTGAGGTCAAGGTCTGCAGCTGCTGGACGATGGCCGCAAGGGATCCGTCCACCGGGCAGGCTGCTGTGAAAGAGGGGGAGGAGCCGGAAGCTCCCGTTCGGGGGTGTGGCCCCCTGGAGGGGAGTGGGCTCCTCCCACACGACTGGTGGACGCCTCGCGACCACGAGTGACCACCATTGCTGGAGAGCGCGACACCTGCAGAAAGCTGGTTCCCACTAGGGGTTAGTGTCCTGCCCCCCTACCTGGTGCGCCAATCTGTTGCCGCTCTCGTCGCCGTGCCCGTGCCGCGGATCAGCTGATCCTTCCTGACCGCCTGGCGAGGGAGCCTCCCTTCCCGCGGGGAACCTGCAAAAAAGGGGTTAGAGGACCCTGGCCGGGGATCCCGACGAGGGAGCTCCGACGGTCAAGTCAGTAGACGACGAGAAGGAACAGACTCTCCCACCCGGGCCCTTAAGAGGGTCCCAGATTTAGAGAGTTAATTGGTGAAGGAAGCGCTCTGGGGACCGGAATTTCGGCTGGGCTTGCTTGCCGAACTCACGCCCAGTGTTCCCCTCTCGGGATCCCTGGTTTCTCTCTCGACGCAAGGCCTTGTGCCGGTGCTCCTCCCTTGTCCCCAGGCTAATTGGCTTACCTTGTAGTCCCCAGATTCTTCCCTCTTTATCTCCCTCCATCGTGCGCTTGTCCTTTTCCTCCTCAGAAACTCCCCTCCCCTGTTTTCCTTCCTTTTCCCTTTTTGGTGAAGGAGGCCAGGCGGCTTTCCGGCCTCGTCTGCCGGGCCCAGCAGGGAAAAGGCAAAGACAGGAGAGAAAAAGAGGGAGGGCGGCGCTGGCAGAGCGGCCGGTCGTCAGGCCTCGGGCTCTGTGAGAGCGCTCCCTTCCCCGAGCGTGGGCGCCATCCGTTTATGGGGCCTGTTCTGTCAGGATCGGGTCTCTCGGCTGCGGGACCTGCCGGGCCGATGCAAGTGATGTTCCGCGTGCCGCCGCCCTCCGTACGGGATGCCGTCTGGGGTCTGTACGGCCCGAGGGGTGGTCTCGGGACCCGTCTCTCTCCCCGGGGGCCTCTCCGTACGAGCGGTCTGACTTCGGCTGAGCTGGACCCGTCTCCGGGGGCCAACTGGCGAGAGGCAAGGGATCGGCCGACCTTGGCTCAGGTGGACCCCTCCTGGGCGGACACCTAGCGAGGCGGCAGGGGGTCGCCTGGCTTCGGCCGAGGTGGGCCCGTCTCCGGGTGGCCACCTGGCGAAAGGCGAAGGAGCTCAGGTGGACCCCTCCTGGGCGGACACCTGGCGAGGCGGCAGGGGGTCGCCTGGCTTCGGCCGAGGTGGGCCCGTCTCCGGGTGGCCACCTGGCGAAAGGCGACGGATCGGCCGACCTCGGCTCAGGTGGACCCCTCCTGGGCGGACACCTGGCGAGGCGGCAGGGGGTCGCCTGGCTTCGGCCGAGGTGGGCCCGTCTCCGGGTGGCCACCTGGCGAAAGGCGAAGGACCGGCCGACCTCGGCTCAGGTGGACCCCTCCTGGGTGGACACCTGGCGAGGCGGCAGGGGGTCGCCTGGCTTCGGCCGAGGTGGGCCCGTCTCCGGGTGGCCACCTGGCGAAAGGCGAAGGACCGGCCGACCTCGGCTCAGGTGGACCCCTCCTGGGTGGACACCTGGCGAGGCGGCAGGGGGCCGCCCGACTTCGGCCGACCTCACTCGATCGGAACCCTCCGGGCCCGGGCGCCGACGAAGTGGTAGAGGAACTCCGGGCCGAGCTTGACCTCGGCGATGGCGGTTTGCTTCAGACAGTCGTAGGGTGGTGCGGTCTTTGCCGCTCCTAGCCATGTGGACGTGGCGCAAAATCCGGCGGGGAAACTTACACGTGGTTTGCTCTCATTCGGCGATACCTGAGCCTGTCCACGTCACTGTCACGGCTGTAACAATATGAAACATAATCATATATATCGTGATACTCTACATAAAAATTCAGTAATGAGTAAAGCTCCCCCTGAATTTATGATTCATAAAATGGTTTGTAAATATCTTTTCAAACATTTAGAGAGGGGTTTTAAAATGAAATCCACTTTAAAAAGATTTTCAATGAAAACAAGGTATAGCTCCCCTTGCTCAAGGAGTTTGTAAACAGTTTCAATTCAAGTTTTCAAAATAACTTTCAAGTTTTGCAAATACTCTCATTTATCCCTTGCACATCACAAGTACACTTTACATTTATACTTACTACTCACAAAAATATCAAATACACAAAAATATATCACATTTATACTTAAATCTTACCATACTACTCTTCCTTTTTGTTATCATTAAAAAGGTAGGAAGACAAATAGGTTTATCATTCAAGATATAGTATTGAAGTGTAATGTATGAACTTTATTTCAATTCATAAAGACAATTCATAAAGACATTGAAATACCAAGGAAATTTAAGTCATTCATTCATTTAAAGTTATAAACATGAAGTACAACATGATATTTCATTTCAAGTCAGAGTGTGTACAACAAAAGATAATATATACATAGATGTATAAAAGTAAACTATCTAAAAGTACATAGATATCCTAATCCTCATCATCATTATCTGAAGATGATACAATCTCAATCGATCCTGTATCAGTAAAAGATCGAGCTCGCAGCCACATCGATCTGAGATCTCGGAGTCGGGTCCTGGTCGATCATGGAGGGGTACGATGACCATGTCCTCTGCATCGTACATATGTCCGACCTCTAGCTAGAGCAGTAGAGATAAAAGTAATGTCCTCCGCAGGAATGGAACTAATTAGTTCGACAGTCTCTATGACTGCCGGAAGTGGCGTGCGATCAAAAGAGGGACTGGAGTCAAGATACTGAAAGCCGGGTGTATAAAAACCAAGCTCTCAGATAAGTGAGGATGTATGGATAATAGGAGTATCAAAAATAGTAGTATTAGCTGATGATACGATAGGTGTATCAAGGATAGATGTATCAGCTGAAGAATGAACTGGTATGTCTATAATCAATGAATCAATGATAAGGGTGTCAATAATGGGTGTATCGACAACGGGGGTATCAACAATAGGTGAATGAATAACAGGAGTATCAATAACTGGAGAATTAATAACTGGTGAAAGTATAGGAATAGGATCATGATCATCCAATCTGGAAGGAGAGGATGGGACCGGAGTCCGGGTAGGTGAACTAGAAGGATCAAGAGTAGGACTCCTGGGCAAGTTTGGCGTCACCTCCGCTACTGGCTCTATAGTCAGATCTAGAAAGTCGAATCCACCAAAGTCAGTCTCCTCATCATCTCAATCAATATCATCATCATCAACATCAACAACAGGTGCAAGAGCAGGTGGAGTTGTATCAGTAACCGGAGTACTCACTGAAGGTCTGGACAGTGCAGTCAATATAGCTGAGATGCCATCACTCAATCCATTATGGCTCTCTCTGGTCTCAGCTATGAAGTAGTCAAGACGCTATCTAATAATCACAATATCAATCTTGATGCATCTGACTCTGTCTAATAAGCTATCAGAAACACCTTGAGTCTCCATCTGAGCTGGCTGAGGCTGTGCTGAAGTAGTAGGATCAGACTGAGATGCAAGCTCTGGCTGTGCAGCTATCTCAGGCTGACTCTCGGTAGGTCCTGCCTCGTCGAAGAGGATGCGCTCCTCCTCTGCAGCATCCTCGTCATAAACTCTGTCCTCGGCCTGACCAGAGATCCTGCGAGTCCATTGGCCTCATAATAGATGATAACCCATCCGGTGTAATGACCTGATGTCATACACATCAGTATGAAGTAGCATGCAGAAGAGCTCATCCTCAAAGTTGACACTGTACTCTCTGAACAGAACAGTCAATCCCATCCTATAGGGCAGGCAGAGTCACTGGCTCGTAGATGCCTCCGTCATCTGGTGAATCATAAGCACTAGAAGGCAGACGGGCGTGCACTGAACCAATGAGACCATCACTAGCAACTCCCTCTCAGTGATGTAATTGAAGCGTCCGGTCTTCAGCAAAAGTATCCGGGCAACAATATGGTACAATAATCTCATCTCTGCTGACAGTCGGGATGCAGGTACGGTGGCTCCCTTAGGCAATATATCAGACTCAAAGATACATTGGAGTCCACTCACTCTGTCCATCAAGCTATCCACCACTGAACCAGTCATCAGAATATCCCATACTCTGCTCAAAACCTCTAATGAAACTGGGATATCCCGGCCTCTCACCTGTGCCATCCATCCATCAGTCCCATGGGCGAGCGATCCATAGAACTCTCTAATTAGCCCGAGGTAAAATCTCTTACTGAGTGAGCAAAAAGAAGTCAAACCAACTTATCGAATCCACTGTCCGATCCTAAAATGCTGCTGGTCGACAAAAGTGAAGTCCACTCATCGTCCTCCAACGACGGTCTTCAAGCTCATCCTGCTAGAAGCTACAAAAAGTGGTCGTGCAGGCGGATTAGGAGCTCTAGCCTCGTGTTTGGCCTTCGTCCTCCATTCTTCTTCTTGATTTGATTGACGAGGTCGACGGACTACTTGCTTTCGGGATCCCATTGCTTGGAATAGAGATTTGGGCAAGATTTGGGAGGAAACCTAGGGTTTCTAAAGCTCAAAATCCAAATAGGAGAAGAAACCTAGCAAAATTCGAACTCTCGAGTGTCCAAATCGAAGAATCGACAGGTTTAAATTACAAAACAGAGAGTAGGAACAGTGAGGAGTACCTTAGAACATGTGTCGGCTCGAAAAAAATGGAGAAATGGGGAGAAAAATCATTCAAAAATCCTTTATTCTCAGTCTGCTACCGTTTAAGTGTCGACTCATGAATGTGTCGACACATTCAGGTGTCGACACATCAATGTGTCGACACATCGACTTAAAAATCGAAAAATAAGAGATCCAAGAGTAGATCAAAATCACTGGAAATATGATAAATTCAATAATGATTGAGTATGATTGATGTCAAATTGATCTAATTTGGATCAAAGATAGAAAAAATTTAACCAAAAGGATTAATGATCCCGAACTCTCTTCTAATCATACAAAACCGATCTTCTAGAAGAGATTTAGTTAAGATATTAGCTAACTGAAACTCAGTACTAATAAATTCAAGCATAACATCATTATTTTCAACATGATCTCTAATAAAATGATATCTAATTTCAATATGTTTACTTCTAGAATGTTGAACAGGATTTTTAGTCAAGCAAATAGTACTGGTATTATTACATTTAATAGGTGTACTAGCCAACTTGATTTCAAAATCTTCAAGTTGTTGCTTAATCCACAAGATTTGAGCACAACAACTTTCTGCTGCAATATACTCAGCCTCAGCCATAGATAGTGCAACTGAAGTTTATTTTTTACTAAACCATGAGATTAAATTAACTATAAGAAATTGGCAAGTACTGCTAGTACTCTTTCTATCCAATTTACAACCAACAAAATTAGCATCAGAATATCCAATCAATTCAGCAAATGAATTTCTAGAATACCATAAACCAATATCAATAGTACCAGATAGATATCTAATAATGCGCTTAACAGCAATCAAATATGATTCTTTAGGTTCAGACTGATATCTAGCACACATGTATACACTGAACATTATATCTGCTCTACTAGCAGTTAGGTACAGTAAAGAGCCAATCATACCTTTGTATAACTTTTGATTTACTGATTTATCATGTTCATCTTTATCAAGTCTACAAGAGGGGCTCATAGGCGTACCTATTACTTTAGTAGTCTCCATCCCAAACTTCTTTATAATTTCTCTTGTATACTTAGCTTGGTTGATGAAGATTCCATCTGTAGTTTGCTTGATCCAGAGTCCGAGAAAGAAATTGAGTTCTCCCATCATGCTCATCTCGAACTCATCCTACATTAGCTTAGCAAACTCTTGACAAAGAATTTTATTAGTAGCACCAAAAATGATATCATCAACATATATTTGTACTACTAATAAATCACTATCTTTCTTTTTCAAAATAGTGTTTTATTAATATTGCCTCTAGAAAATTCATTTTCAATTAAAAATTTGCTAAGTCTTTCATACCAGACTCGAGGTGCTTGCTTTAATCCATAAAGTGCTTTGTGCAATTTAAAAACATGATCACGATGTACATGATTTTCAAATCCAGGTGGTTGTTCAACAAAAACTTTTTCAGTTATAAAACTATTTAAGAAAGCACTCTTAATATCCATTTGAAATAATTTAAAGTTCATAAAACAAGCAAATGCTAATAATAATCTAATTGCTTCAAGTCTAGCAACAGAAGCAAAAGTTTCATCAAAATTAATTCTTTCCTCCTGGTTGTAGCCTTTAGCAACTAGCCTAGCTTTATTCCAAATAACAATTCCATTTTCATCTAATTTATTCCTAAATATCCATTTGTGCCAATAATAGAAACATTAGATGGTCTTTTTATTAGTGTCCAAACATTATTTCTATCAAACTGAATTAGTTCATCTTGCATGGTATTAATCTGGTTAGGATCTTTTTCAGCTTCTTCATAACATTTAGGCTCTACTTGTGATACAAAAGCTACATAATCATATTTATTTCTAATTGAGGCTCAAGTTCTTACCCCTTTAGATGGATCACCCAGGATTAATTCCTTAGGATGTCTATGAGCATACCTCCACTCCTTAGGTAGATCTTGATACTTTGGAGTGTCTTCTCCTTTCTCATTCTTTTCTTGATCTTCTTCACTTGGCTGAGAAGGTTGATCATTAAATGTCAACTTTTGAAGCTTGTCAGCACCTGCACATTCATCAGATGTATCCTCTTTTCTAGAGGATTTGTTAGTAGATTCTTCAAAAATAATATGCATTGACTCTTCTATAACCAAAGTTCTTTTATTGAAACTCTATATGTCCTGCTTGATGTAGAGTATCCTAAGAAGATACCTTCATCAGACTTGGCATCAAATTTTTCCAGATTATCTTTTTCATTATTTAAAATAAAATATTTGCAACCAAAAACTTGAAAATACTTTAAAGTTGGTTTTCTTCGATTCCAAAGTTCGTAAGGAGTTTTCTTCAAAATAGGATGGATTAAAACTCGATTCAAAATGTAACATACAGTATTAATAGCTTCAACCCAAAAATATCTCGGCAAATCATTTTCACAAAGCATAGTGCATGCCATTTCTTCCAAAGTACGATTTTTTCTTTCTACTATCCCATTCTGCTAAGGTGTCCTAGGTGCAGAAAAATTGTGTTCTATTTCTTTTTCATTACAAAAGTTTTCAAAATCTTGGTTTTCAAATTCAGTTCCATGATCACTATGAATGCAAACAACTGAAACACCTTTTTCATTTGAGACTTTTCGATAAAACTTTATAAAAGCTGAAAATGATTTATCTTTATGTGCTAGAAAGAAAATACATGTAAATCTCAAAAAATAATCCATTATGATTAATCCATACCTCTTGCCTCCTAGACTTGATATTCTAGTTGGTCTAAAGAGATCCATATGAAGTAGTATTAGTGGTCTACTAATAGTTACAAAATCTTTTGGTTTAAAAGAAGTTTTAACTTGTTTACCAAATTGACATACTTGGTAAATTTTATCTTTTTCAAAACAAAGTTCAGGTAAATCTCTAACTAAGTTCTTTTTGCAAAGTTTTGAAAGTAGATATATACTAGCATGCACTAATCTTCTATGCCAAAGCCAACTAGTTTCATCCTTAGTAGAATTCATTGCAACAAGGCATTCTCCATTAGGCAAAGATAGATCATCCAAATCTACCAAATAAATATTTCCATGCCTTTTCCAATGAATTGTACTCCATTTATATTCAGACTAGCAATCATGCAATAAGATGATTTAAAAATGACTTGAAAACCTATATTACAAAATTGACTAATGCTTAAAAGATTATGTTTTAAACCATCAACTAGAAGTACATTACTAATACAATTAGAAGGAGTTATGTGAACCTTACCAATACCAATGATTTTTTCTTTACCATTATCCCCGAAGGTCACACTCTCTCCATTCAAAGCTTTAAGAGAAGTGAATTGCTTCACATCTCCCATCATGTACCTTGAGCAACCACTATCAAGATATCAAAGTCTTTTGTTTTCCTTGGTTACAAGACACACCTGCAATAAAATCAAGCTTTATTTATAGGTACCCAAGCCAACTTGGGTCCTTTAGAATTAGCATTCAAAATGGTTTCTTTTAGAACCCACACTTTACCAAAAAAATTAATTTTTCTTAAATGGCATTGAAAATATTTATGTCCTAGCTTTTACATGAAAAACGAGTAATGCTTGATGATGCAGGTATAAAAAAGTTTTTGAAATACTTTTATTGCTTTTGTGGTCTATAACCTAGTCCTGCTTTATTGAAAATGGCTCTTTGACTATTTAAAAGTAGGTTTAATTTTTCTGAGCTATAAATAAATTTTTTAACAAAAGGCTTTATCTTTTCAAGTTTATTTTTGTACTTAACATTTTCCAATTCTAAATCTTTATGTTTCTTTAAAAGATCACCATTTGAAATAAAATTTTTGGATCTTTTCAAAACTTCATTTTTCATTGACAAAGCATTATTTTTCTTTTCTAAAACATCCAATTTAGATTTCAAATCACTAACTTCATTTAGCAAAGAATTATTTTCAAGAGAAAAACTATTTGCATGCTTTTTCAACTTTTTATTGTCACTCAAAATTAGTTTATAATCATGCATGAGTTCATCAAATGCATTTCTAAGCTCATCAAATGTAAAATCAATTTTGGTATTAGTATTTACCTCATCATGGTCTTGATATGCCATTAAACAGATATTTGCTACTTCTGTCTACTCTTCTTCAGAACTGGAGTCTTCACTGTCACTCCAGGTGGCCATCATTGCTTTCTTTCTTAATTTCTTTTTAGACTTCTTAAAGAGAGGGCAATCAAACTTGTAGTGTCCCAGCTTCTTGCACTCGAAGCATGTAGGTATTTTCTTCTCCTTTTCCTTATCTTTTTTTTTTCTTTCTCTTTTCCTTTTTCTTTTGATTGATATTTCTTTTTATAAGAAAACTTCCTCCTCTTCATGAATCTTCTAAATTTTCATGCAAGGAGGGCTTCTTCACCTTCATCTTCTTCTTCATCTTCAGACTCATCTATTGATGATTCTTCTTGTATTTTTGACTTGAAAGCAATCCCCTTCTTCTTTTTGTCCATGTCCATCATTTTTTATTTCAAATTAAGCTCATAAGTCATGAGTGATCCAACCAGCTGCTCTAGAGGTAATTTGTCAATGTCCTTGGCTTCTTGAATTGTGGTCACCTTCGGATCCCACGATATTGGAGGTGACCTGAGGATTTTATTCACAAGTTCAGCATTAGACATTACCTTTCCAAGACTTTTCATTCCATTTATAATATTTATGAATCTTGTGTACATATCAGTGATAGATTCATTAGGTTCCATTCGGAACATCTCATATGTGCGCACTAACATGTTCACTTTAGTATTTTTCGCTTGATTGGTACCCTCATGGATAACTTTAAGTGTGTCCCATATTTCTTTAGCAGAGGTGTATGTAGATATCCTATTGAATTCACTAGGATCTAATGCACAATAAGGGAGATTCATTGCCTTGGCATTGATCTCGAATTGCTTAATATCATTTTTATCCCAATCCTCTTCGAGCTTTGGGATGGAAACACCATTAACCACTACTGAAGGAATATGAGGACCTTTATCTACCACTCTCAACAAATTATAATCAATAGAATACATATAAATTCTCATCCTGGTTTTCCAATATGTATAATTTGATCCATTAAAAAATGATCTATTTAAGGCTTGACCCTCAACTACGCTAGTACCAATTGGGGCTGCTATAGATCTTTACTCAAGATGGTAAAGCCTATACATTGAGAACAGGGCTTTGATATTACTTGTTGCCCAGTAAGCAATCCAAGAGGGGGGGTGAATTGGGTCTCTAAAAATTAGAAATTACTTTACTTGATGCAATGCAATTCAATTCAATAATTAATTAAATAAGGTACTATGAATTCAAATGTAATGCTCTTAAATTAAAAGTGCAGTAGAAATAAAGAGCAATAAAAGTAAAGCAAGTAGAGAGATCAATCAACCACAAAGATAAAGAAATATAATGGTTCGGTGCTATACAATGCACCTACATCCACTTCCTAAGATTCTCTTGGGAATTCACTATAATCACATTGATTACAGTTGATTAGTTTTGTGGGCTCACTAATCAAAAATCCAACTTATTTTCACAAGGCCAACAAGTCAAAACCTCACTTGGTTTTAAGGGCTAACCAAGAACCCTTACAACAAATAAAGATTTGAAGTAAAGAAACAATATAAGCTTTCTAAACAAAAGTGGGTATCTCTTTGAAGCCCAATGTAGAGATACTTTGAACTTGTTGAAGCCTCTTGAATGCTTAAGAATAGATGACCTTCAATGCTCTTGAAGGCTCTTAAATGCTTGGAGGCTTGCTTTTGCTTGAGAGTTGTTGAATCTTCAAAGAATAGGAGTTAAAGCTCTCTTTTCTTCTCACTTGAATACTCTTATCTCATTCTCATCAATGGTATTCAATAATTATCAATTTGATTTGATTTGGAGCATATATCTACTTTTCCAAGGCTTCAAATCCTGTTTCTAGCCGTTATACTTGAAAAACTAGCTATTGGAGGGCAAAATTATCAAGTTCTGCGTTTGAAAAACTAGCCGTTACTGTTCCCAGAACTTCATGTGTTGATACTTTAAGATGTGAGTCAACACTTCCTATCGACACTTGAACTTCTTGAGTCGACACCTAGTTCAAATATCTTCAATCTGATCTTCTGAAAATCTCAGATATGTCGACACTTTCTCAGGTGAGTCGACACTTTGAGTTGACACTTAGCTTCCATGTATCGACACTTCAGCAGTTCTTCATTTCAGTAAGTTATGGCTTGAAAATCTCAGGATGAGCTGATCCATGTGTCGACACTTTGAGTTGATTCAGGTCCATGTATTGATGAGCTGATCCATGTGTCGACACTTTGAGTTGACACTTCAGGTCCATGTATTGATACTTCAACTATGCCATCTGAAACATTCTTGCATACCAGCCTAAGTCGACACTTCACTTCCATGTATCAACACTTGGTGTCATGTGTCGATACTTTGAGTCAACACCTCACTAAAATTTTCACAGAAAAGTTTGAACATGAGCTGAAACAGATTTCTACTTAACTCAAATAATCATTCAAGCAAATATTGATTGTCCAAGTCCTCTTTGAGCAGTTCTTTTCATCCAAACTTGGCTTCTTCAATCAAACAAGCTTCTTCAAATTTGTGAGCACCTTTTTCAACAAAAAACATACTTCAAGGAAACCATTGGTACTCAACTTATACTTAATCGTTTTGCTTATCATCAAAATCAATAACGGAGTCAACACTTTGGGCTGATCTTCTTCTTCCTGGAAGACGAGGAAGAGAGGTGGAGGTATAAAATATCAACTGCAAGAAAAGTGTCAATAGGTATAAAGGTACCTTACCGCTATACCTTAAAGATGGAGGTAGTGAAAAGCTCTCAAGCCATACACGCATCCAGCCTTTATGAGTAGTTCATACCGGGGCTCGATTCTGATCAATTTCCTTGGAGTGCTAGCTCCTTGAGATTCTTCAGACTGATCTTCTTCTTCTCGGAAGACAAGGAGGAGAGGTGGAACTCTTCCTAACTAGCTTTCTTTCCAAGACCTAGCTTGAGTGCTAGGTATTTTCACACCCAATCCCAAATCCTCGCAAACCCCCTTTTCTTTTTAGTTCTTCAACCAACCAGCATACCCTAAAACAACCTTTATTTATAAAAACAACCATGAGAGGGAGAAAGAGGAAAGAGTGAGTGGGGGAGAAGGTCAAGGACCATACCAAATGGATCCAAGCTAAAAAGGCAAGTATGACCATCATACCATGAAAGCTTAGAGCCAAAAATGCCCAGAATTCGAAATTCAAATTCAAAATTCGAAATCAAAACCTTTCCAGAAATTTTTTTAGAGTTTCTGTTTGTTAGTTAAGTGTCGACACTTCTATTTTACCAAGTGTCGATACTTACAAGTGTCGACACTTCCAAGTATTGACACTTCGAACATGGTCAATCACATTGACCTCCAGTGATGGCAAATGATTCTCAATCATCGATCAGCCTTTAGATCAGATAGAAATCCCTATGGTGCGTGATCCCATAGGTTCGAACACTAAGCCGATAATACTAGAATACTTCGAGTACTAGTCAAAGTCCTAATCTAGCAATGATACCCAACGTCAGGATAGGTCGAAGATTGCAGAGGAACTTACAAGAATCTCTAGTATATGGTTACCATATAATTCATTCCTTTGATCTCATAATGCTCAGGATGACCTAGGGTTCAACTGCAAATCATGATTTGTTTATCCAGATCGTGTCTCAACCTTACAAGTTCTGTGACTCCTCATAAGAACTACCATGGCCAAGATTTTACTAAATTAAGACACAGTGAGTCATTCACTCGAAACTATTTGGAGGGATCAATTCCATCTTGATCCACCACTGCTCCACAAGTACTTATTATATCCAAAAACCTTTCAGCACTGGATTAGAAATTCAGGTAGTTTGGCATCAAAGTATAGTGAGTTACTTGCAAGTTACCATGGTGACCTTAAGTCTAAGGGACACATATACCCATATCCCTTCGCGAGCAATCCTTTGGTAGAAGGAAGCTCCACAAATGGTTATGTTCAGTGAGATGTCACACATTTCACTTGTATGTCATATCAGTGTCACCACACTCATTGGTCAAGAGGATAACCAACCAATGTGAGATACAATAACCTATACTTGATACATCATCGTCCTATAACAATGTACCTTTAGTTGTGAACCAGTTCAAGAACTACTTGATATATCCTCTTTATATCAAATATAATGTAGTTTTAAGAACTCCATCATACAAGAGTTCTTTTCAGGAAAATGCACATGTGATGAACAGCCAAAAGAACAACTCTTATTCATTAAGAAATTCATATACAATTACAAAATTAGCACAACCGTCTATAGCCTAGATGATTGGCTTTGGGACTCAATTTCCAATAGAGAGTTTGATGGGAGACCCCTAAAGAGGCAAGCTCATGAGGAGCTGAGCGAGCCTTGGGGCTAGAAGTTCGCTCCAATCCCCTGGACATGCCCTAAGCCAAAGGATACCTCTATCAAGGACAGAGGGTATACTCCTCTCCTCGTCCCGAGAGCTAAAATCCTGATGGAGATCGAGGATTAGCGCTTCCTACGTCCCCTCCTCCACTGAAGCCATCTAGTGGCCATAACAAGTCCCACCAAGATCACAACCATGACACCGAGGAGTGCCACCACCTAAAGAAAGAGATCGAGAAATTGATCCAGCAAGGATACCTCAGGAAGTATATTGGGTGAAGGACTCCATCCGAGGTCCAAGGCTGCGAGACCCACCATGCCACCATCGACAACCGACCCATGGAGAAGCCGGTGGGGATAATTACCTGGGGGGCAGGTTGAGGGCCGAAGAGAGCTAGAGGCAAGGAGAGAACCAATGATGCAATCCCTTTAATGGGGAGAGACCTTGTGAGGGAAGAGAACCCGAAAAATAAAGCTATTATTGTAGATATGACAATAGCAAAGCATCCTATAAGAAGAGTCATGGTTGATAATATAAGCTCCTTGGATATCCTTTTTTATGATACTTTTGCAAGAATGAATCTATCTCTTAACTTGCTAAAACCAGTCTTTACATCCTTAGTCAGCTTCACTGGAGACTCTATTGGGGTTGAGGGAGAGATCACACTCCCGGTCACAACTAGCTCACCGCCTCAATAAAGCACGGTCCTGATGACTTTCACTGTTGTCAAGCTCCCTTTGACTTATAATATGATCCTGGGATGGCCCAGGCTAAACTTACTTGATGCTGTCATCTCAATTAAGTAGCTTCTTGTCCAATTCTCAACCCCATTCGAGATTGGGGAGATAAGAGAAAATCGACAAATAGCCTGGTACTGCTTGTAAATCATCCCCAGGGTCCGAAGAGCCAAGGAGAGCCCAGCTATGGACCACCTGACTAGAGAGAACATGAGGCGAGAGGGGGGCTAGTCAAGCATCTACTATCGTTCCCCCTCAATGAAGACCCCTTGAAGATGATGTAGGTGGGAGCTCTCCTATTCAGGAAGGAAAGAGCCTAGCTACTCAGCTTCTTACGAGTGAATATAGATATTTTTGCCTGGTCCGTATCAGACATGCTGGGGATTCCTCCTAATATAATCATCCACAAGCTAAATATCGATCCAAAGTATTGGCTGGTCAGACAAAAGAAGAGAAGTTTTGCACCAGAATGGTAGTGGGCGATAGATGAGGAGATCGAAAAGCTGCTTGCTACATTTTTCATTCGAGAGGTACATTACCTCTAGTGGCTTGCAAATGTGGTCATGGTCAAGAAGGCTAGCAAAAAATGGTGAATTTGCATGGATTACACCGACCACAACCGCATGTATCCAAAGGATAGCTTTTCGCTATCCAAGATTGAGTAGCTAGTGGATGCATCATGGGGGCACAGGCTGCTCAACTTCGTGGATGTATTTTTGGGGTATAACCAGATCCACATGGACCCAGAAGATGAAGAGCATATCGCATTCATAATAGATAAGGGGATATTCTGTTACAAGATGATACCATTCAGCCTAAAGAATATGAGAACAACTTACTAGTGCCTGGTTAGCAAGATCTTCAAGGACCAAATAAGCTATAACATGCAAGTCTATATAGACGACATGCTCATCATGAGTGGATAAGAGTCATACCATATTGCAGACTTGAAGGAAGCCTTTGACAACCTCCACCTCTACCGAATGAAGTTGAATCCAGTGAAGTGTGCATTCAGTGTCATAGTTGGAAAGTTCTTGGACTTCATGGTCACCTAACACAGAATTGAGGCAAATCCTGAAAAAACACAAGCCATTACAAACATAAAGCATCCCTTTGAAGGAGGTCTAGCACTTGACCAGTTGCATTGCCGCTCTCAACCAGTTTATTTCATGCTTGGTCGAGCATTGCCTACCCGTTGACTCCGTTATTGATTTTGATGATAAACAAAATGGTTAAGTATAAGTTGAGGACTAATAGGTGTTTTTATTGAAAAAGGTGCTCAAAAATTTAAAGAAGCTTATTTGTTTGAAGAAGCCAAGTTTGAATGAAAAAGACTGCTCAAAGAGGACTTAGAAACTCAAGAATTGCTTGATTGGATGGTTAAGTTAAAGTAAAAATATGTTTCAGGTCAAGTTCAGCCTTTTCTGTATAGTTTTTAATGAGGTGTCGACTCAAAGTATCGATACATGACACCAAGTATCGACATATGAAAGTGAAGTGTCGACTCAAGCTGATATGCAATGATGTTTCAAATGGCATGACTGCAGTGTCAACACATGAACCTAAAGTGTCGACTCAAAGTGTCGACACATGGATCAACACATCGCCTGAGATTTTCAAGCCACAGAATTTGCAGAAAATGAAGAAAAACTGAAGTGTCGACACATGGAAGCAAGATGTCGACTCAAGGTGTCGACTCAACTGAGTAAGTGTTGACACATTTGAAATTTCCAGAGAATCAGATTGGAGATATTTGAATTGGGTGTCGACTCAAGAAGTTCAAGTGTCGACAGGAAGTGTCGACTCAAAGCTTGAAGTGTCGACACATGAAGTTATGATAACAGTAACCGTTAGTTTTTCAAGTGCATAACTCACCCATTTTGCCCTCCAATGGCTAGTTTTTCATGTTTAACGGCTAGAAACAGGATTTGAAGCCTTGAAAAAGTATTTATATGCTCCAAATCAAATCAAATTTACAACTATTGAATATTATTGAAGAGAATAAGAAAAGAGCATTGAAGTGAGAGCTTTAACTCCTATTCTTTGAAGATTCAACTACTCTCAAGCAAAAGCAAGCCTCCAAGCATTCAAGATCCTTGAAGAGCATTAAAGATCAACCATTCTTGAGCATTCAAGAGGTTTCAACAAGTTCAAAGTATCTCTACATCAAGCTTCAAAGAGATACTCGCTTTATTTTAGAAAGCTTACTTTGTTTCATTATTTCTAAACTTAATTTGTTGTAAGGATTCTTGGTTAGCCTATTGTAAAACTAAGTGAGGTTATTGGTGAGCCTTTGAAAATAATTAGATTGGTAGTCAGCTCGCAAAACCACTTAGGTTCTTGGTTAGCCCGAAAAACAAAGGGAGGTTATTGGTTAGCCTTTGAAAACCAATTAGGTTCTTGGTTAGCCCGTAAAACCAAGTGAGATTTTGACTTGTTGGCCTTATGAAAACAAGTTGGGTTTTTGATTAGTAAACCCGCAAAACTAATCAACTATAATCAGGAGTGATTATAGTGAATTTTCCAGGGGATCTTGGCGAGTGGATGTAGGTACATTGGATAGCACCGAACCACTATATTTTTGGTCTTTGTGGTTGATTGATATCTCTACTTGCTTTACTTTCATTGCTCTTTATTTTTGCTACACTTTTATTTAAGAGCTTTATATTTGTATTCATAGTACCTTGCATAATTAATTATTAAATTGGATTACATTGCATCAAGTAAAGTAATTTCTAATTTTTAGAGACCCAATTCACCCCCCCTCTTGGGTTGCTTACTGGGTAACAAGTGGTATCAGAGCCCTGTTCTCAGTGTATAGGCTTTACTGCCTTGAGTAAAGATCTATGGCAGCCCCATTTGGTACTAGAGTAGTTGAGGGTTAAGCCTCAAATAGACCTTCATTTTTTAATGGATCAAATTGCACTTATTGGAAAACTAGGATGAGAATTTATATATATTCTATTGATTATAATTTATGGAAAGTTGTTGACAAAGGTCCTCATATTCCTTCAGTAGTGGTTAATGAAGTTTCCATCCCAAAGTTCGAAGAGGATTGGGATGAAAATGACATTAAGCAATCCGAGATCAATGCCAAGGCAATGAATCTCCTCTTTTATGCATTGGATCCTAGTGAATTCAATAGGATATCTACATGCATGTTTGCTAAAAAAATATGGGACACACTTGAAGTTATCCATGAGGGTACCGATCAAATAAAAAATACTAAAGTAAATATATTAGTGCACACTTATGAGATGTTTCGAATGGAGCCTAATGAATCAATCACTGATATGTACACACGATTCACTAATATTGTAAATGGAATGAGAAGTCTTGGAAAGGTTATGTCTAATGTTGATCTTGTGAATAAAATTCTCAGGTCATTTCCAACATCATGAGATCCGAAGGTGATCGCAATCCAAGAAGCCAAGGACATTGACAAATTATCTCTTGAGCAGCTAGTTGGATCGCTCATGACTTATGAGCTTAATTTGAAACAAAAATCAATGGACATGGACAAGAAGAAGAAGGGGATTGCTTTCAAATCAAACATTCAAGAAGAATCCTCAATAGATGAGCCCAAAGATGAAGAAGAAAATTAAGGTGAAGAAGCCCTCCTTGCACGGAAATTCAGAAGATTCATAAAGAGGAGGAAATTTCCTTACAAAAAGAAATATCAATCAAAAGAAAAGGGAAAAGAGAAAGAGAAGGAAAAAGAAAAGAAAAAGGAGAAGGAAATACCCACATGCTTCGAATGCAAGAAGCCGGGACACTACAAGTTTGATTGTCCTCTTTTTAAGAAGTTTATGAAGAAATTAAGGAAGAAAACAATGATGGCTACTTGGAGTGACATTGAAGACTCCAGTTCTGAAGAAGAGCAGACCGAAGTTGCAAAACTCTGCTTAATGGCATATCAAGACAATGATGAGGTAAATTCCGATACCGAGATCGATTTTATATTTGATAAACTTAGAAATGCCTTTGATGAACTCATGCATGATTATAAACTAATTTTAAGTAAAAATAAAAAGTTGAAAAAGCATGCAAATAGTTTTTTTTTTTAAAACAATTCTTTACTAAATGAAGTTAGTAATTTAAAATCTAAAGTGGATGTTTTAGAAAAAAAACAATGCTTTATCTATGGAAAATGAAGTTTTGAAAAAATCTAAGAATGTTATTTCAAACAATGATCTTTTAAAGAAAAATAAAGATTTAGAACTTGAAAATATTAAGTACAAAAATGAACTTGAAAAGATAAAGCCTTTTATTGAAAAATTTATTTATAGTTCAGAAAAATTAAACCTACTCTTAAATAGTCAAAGAGCAGTTTTCAATAAAGCAGGTTTAGGTTTTTTACCACAAAAGCAACAAAAATATTTCAAAAACTTTTTTGTACCTGCATCATCTAGCATTACTTATTTTTCTTGCAAAAAATTAGGTCATAAATTATTTCAAAGTTGCCTCGCCGCCCAAATGTCGAGTCAGATGGCAGGGGCTAAAAAAAGAAAGAAATGAAGAAAAGAAGAACAATGAAGGATGAAAACTTAAATTGGCAAAATATCTTGATTCATTGATAGAGGAATTTTTACAATGGAAGCCCCCCGACAGGCTGGGGGACTCAGTAAAGTATAAAAGGTACAAAAAGAAGAAAAAGTCATACAGCTATTTAAGGCCTTAAGCTTAGAGCTGGGGCACCACCAGACTTGAAGGCTTCCACGATGACGTCAATCATCGCCCCCACTTGGCTAGCACTCGCTCGACAGTCTTCCACACTAAGCATGGTTGGGATAACTATGCAACGGCTTCGGTGGCTGGAGATGTGTTGCCCAGGTGGCATTTCCCAAGAGGGGGGTGAATTGAAAATTACAAAATTTTCGCAAATATATGTACAAGTAATTCCTTTTAGTGGATAGGTGCTGTGTTAATCAGAGAATAAATGCAGAAGCTAAAAAGTAAATCAAGCACAACACAAACAAGGCAGGTTTATAGTGGTTCGAAGCAACCCAGCTCCTACGTCCACTACCCAAATTCACCACTCGAGATTTTCACTATATCCCCCAAACTGGAATACAGTCTGATTGTTTTACAGGCTCACAATCCTAACCTCTATACTTTGGTTTTTGAACCGGGCTCACCAAAGAAACCCACACTAGGTTTTTACAGGCTCACCTAGAACCTCTACACTTTGATTTTTAAAAAGCCTCACCAAAGAAACCTATTTGGTTTTTACAACCGGGCTCACCAATAACCCAAATATTCTAAGATTAGAATAAAAAGCAACAAAAATGACAAACTCTATTGTCTGGTGGTTGCCAATACAGCTCGAGTGAAGCTCAATTGAATGCTCTTCAATGCATTTCAATGGCTTCCTTGCTTTCCTCAAAAGATGCTTCAAGCTTCTGGTAAGAGTTGGTGAAGGCTTGAAGGCTGACTTCAAAGCTCAAGTGCTCTCAATTCTTTCTTCAATAAATATTCAATAACTGTTTATTAACTCATTAGTCTCTGCAAAGATGTTCTCATACCTCATTTATAAAGACTTCAACTGCCTTCCCTTGATTTTGAATGTTGTAGACCGTTGGGAGGTGATAGGTTACCGTTGGAGCACTTTTGGAATTCAAAAACTGAAAACTAGAATTAGCCGTTGGAGGTCACCCCGTCATTCCAGTCGGCTCGGACAATCTTCGAGTCGGCTCGGATCAAGTTCGGGTCAGCTGGGCTGAACGCCAATCGGCTGGGTTCCACAGTTGAGAAAAAGGTTCACTCTGGACGAGTCAGCTAGGCTGAATTCTAGTCGGCTCAGATCTCAGAGGCTCTCAAAGCATTCTCAACCAAGTTCTGGACGAGTCGGCTGGGCCTTGGTGCCAGTCGGCTAGATCTGTGTGCCAGAGTCGGCTGGTTCCTCCATCCAGTCAGCTCGAGAGTGGTTCTTCAGCCATATCAAATTCAATTCTCCAGAACTCTTGTGCCAAGCTTTGAAGACTTCTTCAAGGTCTTCTTATAATAAAATCAAGAAAAATTGAAGCTTGAAAACTACTAGAAGTAACCCTTTATCTTGATTTAAGTAGGAAATTTTTGTAGGGTTCTTCTTTACAAGATTCTAAATACTTTACAACTCAATACAAAGCAATAAAGATTGTAGGGTTTAGAAAGTGTGTCAATGTAGTTGTCCTACAAAAACTTGTCAATCATTTGAAGAGTTATTAGATAACCAAATGTATGCTCCAATATTTTGTTATCATCAAAATCACTTTAGGGGTCAACAATCTCCCCCTTTTTGATGATGATAAAATATTGGGCATGAAAAGAATCTATTCTATTCACAAGTATGGATGTATATCATAGTGAGCATTTATACTTGTTTGACAAATCATAACATTAACTGTATTCTCAAATGTGTATCAATATATGCTATATAATTTTACACAATGCCAATTTCATAAACTGTAAGTATCGGAGAATGATTGCTTGTATGTATCAAGCAGCATTAAGTATTGACGGATAGAAATAATAAGTAGAGAGCATCATAGTAATCATTGAAGCAAATTAAACATGTAAGTTAAACATGTATATCTCCCCCTTTTTATAAATTTTTTATGCAATATGAAATTTCTCTAAGTTTCTCCCCCTTTATCATTCATTTGAACATTCCAACAGAAAAGTATACA
This sequence comes from Areca catechu, assembly GCA_021397845.1. Classification (NCBI taxonomy): domain Eukaryota; kingdom Viridiplantae; phylum Streptophyta; class Magnoliopsida; order Arecales; family Arecaceae; genus Areca; species Areca catechu. Next base: position 64,008,612 of record CM038040.1, on the reverse strand, counting down.
AAAATTATTCAAAAAATAATTAACCTCCCCCTGTTTAATTTACTTTTGCAGTTCTATCTCAATTCATCAATTCATTAAGTTTCTTTTTTCATGCACTCTATGGTTCTCCCCCTTTTTGTCATCAAATCAAAAAGATTAAACATTTAAGCTCAGATTTTTAAATATATTGAGAAAGTATCAAGATTTGTTTGTGATAATTTCACTTTCTTAACTTTAGAGAGAGAGTTCTATTTAAGAAAATAGAGTGTGTAAACAGGATAACATGAGTACACACAATACACAGTGACCAAAAAGTTGTTCATTTCATTTCTATCAAAAAAATTCTGTACATCAACCATTACATAAGTTTCAAAAAGTATAGAAAATACTAAAGACCATACTAAAAACCTATTCACTTTCAGATTCCTCTTTAGGTACATTGGTAGGTGTACTAGCACCATACCAAGAAGCAGGTCTAGGTGGTCTACTAGAGGATGCATGAGGTGGAGGTGCCCTAGGGTGATGAGAAGTACTAGGAGCCCTAGTGGAAATAGGAGGTGGATCATACAAGGGTCTGGTCCTAGCATTGACCTCCAAGGATCTGACAGTGCCACAGATAGATACCATCTCCATCCAGATTGCTCCAAGCTGTTGCTCTATATCCTTGAGGCTTGTTGGTACTTTGTTCACTGCTTCCTTCATCTCACCGATTTCTTTTTGCATTGAAATAAGCTTAGAGGCTTGGACATTGGCAAATGCTTTGGCTGATCCTTTAAGTCTTCCAAGCTCTAACCTGATGATCCCAATGCCTTTAGTATAGTCATCAGCCATCTGTCTAGTTTTTGCAATAGTTCCTAATGTACATTTGGCTTCATTCAATTCAGTTCTGTATTCCTTCAAAGTTGCATCCACAGATTTTAAAATAGCTTCAGAACTAGAAGAGATACAATTTAGGATTGGTTGAAGTTCTATCTGAGGAGCAGATCTTGAAGCTTCTATTGCTTCAACCTTCCCTTGTAGATTTGAAACATGTTCTTCTAGTCTATCCAATCTGCTGTCTACTGACTTTTTCAGATCACTAAATAGATAAGTAATTGTACCTGTCAGTGTATCAGTCAAGCTTCTCATCTGTTCTTTAATCTGACTTTGAATGATTGGAGGTTATGATGTTGTAGGAGGGTAGTCAGGCAAAGGAATATCAGCTGCAGGCAAATCAAACTCGGGTGCAGGCAAATCAAACTTAGCTGCAGGTAAATCAAAAATAGGAGAAGGTACTCTAGTCTCCACAAGAGTGGTAGCAGGCTCAGAAATATGAGTCTCAGGCTCAAGTAGAGGTGCATAAGAGGTTCCAGCTGTTTCTACATTCTCTTCTTTTTCTTCCTCTTCACTACTTGTGCTGCCTATAGCCCTGACATTTGTACTCTTCTTCCTCCATATTTCTTCAACTTGGAAGTACCCCATCCTCTCTAGAGATTTGGAAGTGTAGACATCTGTATGGTGCAGTTCTACTCCATCTTCACCCTCCAAACTCACTCTTTGGGATTTAAACAGTAGGGTAAGCATCATTCCATAGGGTAGACATGACTTGGCCTTTCTAACTGTCTCCTTCATTTGCATGATTATAATGTAGGATAGATTTATAGGAGTTTTCTCTATAACATGTTCCATAAGGCATAAGTCTTTTTCACTCACCCAATCAAATCTTCTTGTTCTTTACAAGAATATTCTACAGATAAAATTGTATAGCAATCTCATTTCTAAGGATAGGGTGTTAGCAAACACTGTTCCAATCCACCAACATCTTCTTTGTTCAAGATTGTTCTTAGAGTCTTTTCTCTATTGTTAATTACTAGAAATTTCACTCCCTTTGAAGGTAAGTCTAGTAAACCATGTAGAAATTCTTCATTGACAATAATCCTCTTTCCTTTAACAGTGGACTCAACATGATTTGTTCCCAATCTCAGATTTTCATAAAAACTTCTAACAAGAGAGGGATAGGTCTTTTCATTCAAAGAACAAAACTTCCTCCATCCTTGATCTTCAATCAAATCTCCTATTTTCAACTCAATCCCCTTAATAAACTCAAAGTTAATTCGACGGCCGGAGGTTACCGGTCGTGTAGACATCGAAGGCACTTGACTAGGAACTGTTGGAGCATCCCTTGCGGCTTCTTCTACAAGTTCCTCATTGTGAACGGTGCTACTTGGCTCTTCTTGACGTCTTTTTGACCTTCTTTCCTTTTCAACAGATGGAGCAGCCCTAATGGAGTGTTTACCGGTGTGCGCTTGGGTGCCATTGCTAAGAAAGATGGAAAATTGAGAGATTGGAGTGCTTGGAAGGGAGATAGAAGTCTTTGGAGCATGATTAGGAAAGGAACGAACCGTTAGAGAAGACAAAATAGAGGTTAAACGGCTCGGAGAAGGGTTTATAACCCAAGGCAAAACACTTAGGCACGAAATTCTAGTCGACTCGAATAGCCCTAAAACGGCTCGAGTCGGCTCGACCAGAGCTCTCCTAAAATAATCAGAGAATCTAGTCGACTCGAAAATGCTCGAGCTGGCTAGGCTAGAACTTGCTCAAAACTCTTAGAAAATCCAGTCGACTCGTTTTAAGAACCAGTTGACTTGAACAGAGAAACTAGAGTTTTAGAAAACTCGATCATAAATTAGAAAGATTTTGAAGAGAATTTCAAAGGAAATTTATGCTCAATGATATAGAATGAAATCATGAGATTTTCTAGATAATGTTTCCTTAGATTTGAAGGAATTAGGTTAGAAAATTTAGAAAGGATCGCAAAGTCCTAATTCACTCCTAATTAGCTCAAATCAATCTTGATTGAGTAGCTTAGTAAATATGTCAGCTAATTGATCTTCAGTAAGAACAAAATCAAGCACTATATTACCATTTGAAACATGATCTCTAATGAAATGATGTCTAATTTCAATGTGCTTGGTTCTAGAGTGTTGAATTGGATTCTTTGTCAAATTGATAGCACTTGTGTTATCACATTTAATTAAAATTTTAGATTGCGATACACCAAAATCTTCTAGTTGTTATTTAAACCATAACACTTGAGTACAACAACTACCAGTAGCCACGTACTCAACCTCAGCTATGGACAAGGCTACGGAGTTTTGCTTTTTACAGTGCAACGAAATTAAATTCAACCCTAGAAATTGGCATGTATCGCTAGTGCTTTTTCTATCTATTTTACAACCAGCATAATCTGCATCAGAGAATCCAATCAAATTCAGGGTAGAATGTTTAAAATACCAAATTTCTAAATTACTTATTCCTTTCAAGTATTTAATTATTCTTTTAACAGCAAGCATATGTGTTTCTTTTGGTGATGAGTGAAATCTAGCACATACGAATACACTATATAATATATCAGGTCTACTTGCAGTCAAATATAATAAGGATCCGATCATATCTCTATATAGCTTTTGGTCAACATTGGATCCATTTTCATCTTTGTCCAATCTGCAAGCTGGGCTCATGGGTGTGCTCATTGATTTGCTACTCTCCATACCAAACTTTTTGATGATTTTCTTAATGTATTTAGCTTGGTTGATGAAGATGCCTTCATTTGTTTGTTTTACTTGAAGTCCAAGAAAGTAGTTCAGCTCGCCCATTAAGCTCATTTCAAATTCTCCCTGCATAAGCTTAGTAAATTCTTTACATAGAGATTCGTTAGTTGCACCAAAAATGATATCATCAACATATATTTGTATAACTAAGATGTCATTATTCTTCTTTTTGATAAATAAGGTTTTGTCTACATTGCCTCTTGAAAAATTATTTTCAATTAAGAAAGTGCTAAGTCTATCATACCAGGCTCTAGGTACTTGTTTCAAACCATACAATGTCTTATTTAATTTAAATACATGGTTTGGAAAAGTGTGATTTTCAAAACCTGGTGGTTGTTCTACAAAAACTTGTTCAGAGATAAAACCATTAAGAAATGCACTTTTTACATCCATTTGAAAAAGTTTGAAATTCATGTAGTAAGCAAATGTAAGTAGTAATCTAATAGCTTCTAGTCTTGCTACAGGATATAAGTTTCATCAAAATCAATACCTTCTTCTTGGTTATATCCCTTAGCCACTAATCTAGCTTTATTTCTCATAATGTTTCCTTGCTCATCTAATTTATTTCTATATACCCATTTGGTTCCTATTATTGGATGGTCATTAGGTCTATCTACAAGTATCCATACCTTATTCCTTTCAAACTAGTTTAATTATTCATGCATTGCCATCATCCAGTTTGGGTCAGTCTCAGCTTCTTCTAAGCTATGGGATTCTATTTGTGATACAAAGGCTAGGTAATCATGTGCATCCTTATGTGCAGATCTAGTCCTAACACCATGTGAAGGATCTCCTATAATTAATTCTTTAGGGTGAGATGTAACATACCTCCAGTCCCTCGGTAAATCGGTGTGATCCTTACTTACCGTTCCTTCTCCATCTTGAGTGTCTTTGTCTTGAATGCTCAAGTCATCCATTCCTTTTTGCAATGTACCTGCATCATTATTTATGCACTCTTCTTGTTTAGAAGGTGTAGGATTAGTTTCAATAAATACAACATGGATTGACTCTTCAATAGTAAGAGTCCTTTTATTAAAAATCTGATATGCTTTGCTATGTAATGAATAACCTAGGAAAATTGCATCATCAGCTTTAGAATCAAAATTTTCCAAATTATCTTTTTCATTGTTATGCACAAAGCATTTGCATCCAAACACATGAAAATAACTAATATTGGGTTTTCTATCATTCCAAAGCTCATAGGGGATTTTTTTAAGATAGGACGGATCAAAACGCGGTTTAAAATATAACATGCAGTGTTCATCGCTTCTGCCCAAAAGTACTTTGGAAGATTGCCTTCACACAACATTATGTGAGCCATTTCTTCCAATGTCCGATTTTTTCTCTCTACAACACCATTTTGTTGAGGTATTCTAGGAGCAGAGAAGTTGTGATCAATGCTAACTTCGATACAATAATCTTCAAAAAATTGATTTTCAAATTCAGTTCCATAATCACTTCTAATTAAAATCAAAGACAAGTTCTTTTGATTTGAAACCTTTTTATGAAATTTTCTGAAAACATGAAAAGTTTCATCTTTCGAAGCAATAAACAAAATCCAAGTAAATCTCGAAAAATCATCTACTATCACAAGAGCATATTTCATACCTCCTAGGCTTGTGATCTTAGTAGGTCCGAAAAGATCCATGTGAAGTAGTTCAAGTGGTCTTGTTGTAGAAACTATATTCTTTGATTTAAAACTCCCCCTAGTTTGTTTATCCATTTGACATGCATCACAAACATGATTTAAATCAACTTTAAACTTAGGCATGCCTCTAACAAGATCTTTAGAAATTAATTTGGCAATAGTATGCATGCTAGCATGACCTAATCGTTTATGCCATAGTAAACCCGACTCTTTGGTCTTAGAGAGGAGGTCTTGTCCGCAGGGAATTATTGAGGTGACAAGCTGATCATTCACCTGCTGATCAGTAGGCTCCACTATGGCATTATGATTGGGGGACTAGTCAGGATCGCCCCAGACCCAGTTAACTCTCTCGATCGAAGCAAAGAAATATCGACACTTCCATCCCTTGATGGAAGTGGGCAAGTCGAACCAGAGGGTCTTGGGATGAGGAGCTACAAACTACCACTCCCTATCTATGGGATGGCAATTCAGGTGAAGAGGCCTCTAAAGAGGGAGAACTGTGCCACCACCCCGTGGAAATGGCACAAGACAATAAAAGAGCTAATGACTCTAACGGAGTTCAGGATAAGTTGGACCAGAACTAATCTATAGTTATCTATAAAAGAAAGGATGAAAGGATGAAGGGAGAGTTGGAAACCAGCAAGAACAAGTCCTCGTATAGAGCAATCCAGCCTGGCTCGCCTGTGGTAACCTATTCGTTCGAACCTAGGGGCCATGATATGGATGGACTCCGGGATCTCGTATACACCCCGAAGGTGGAGGGCATCCATCCTAGTCATCATAGAAGCGATGCTTGATGGACCCTACAGTTCCTGGTTCGAGGATGATGGAGGAGGAGGCAAAGCAAAGATATTGGGATCCACCATCCGACAAGGATCCTGGAGGACTCAAAAGAAAACATCTTCCTCCTCCTCACTATCCGAGGAAGAAGGCCTAGGTCGGGATGGCTCGGTCATGCTTAGGCAACCTAGGGAATACTCCAGGGAGCGGCATCCATCTCCAGAGGAACTCATGGGTGGTCGAGAAACAAGAAGGAAAAAAGAAAATCTAAGGTGATGGACAGGGAATGCTCCCTCAGTTTAGACTGGAAAGAGGGAAGGCAAAGAAGAAGGACTAACCTATGTAAGATTTTGGATCGAGGTTTTCAAATATGAGTGAGGAGCTATCCTCTTTCTTCTCTATTCCTCCTCCACTTGGTGGTTTTGAAAGGATGCAATAGAACGGGCTACTTATCTAAAAGAGATGACAAAACTTCTCTTGGAGCCATGCCTGATAGATGGATGTGACCCTTCCCTCCACTGACCAATAGGATTTGGATGCGTGTTGGCATTCACCATTCATGGTGCTTTGGTTCATGAACCGCCATATCCGGAGGTGTGAAGGCATCATTTCATATTACCACCCCCGCTAACGCGGTGGCTCCTAGTTAATGCAGGCATGATTTGTGAATCATCAAAGGTCGAGGCATTTAATGATGGCATGGTGGCCGTCCATGTTAGCAGCATCGAGTTACTCCCTTCGCCTCGAACTTGAAAAGCCATAGTTCACCCTGGGCTCGAGAGTGAGGGGCATTTGATGAGGTTGGCTATTGATGTGGTACCCATGTCCGACGTGGTAAGCCTCTGACATGGCACTCGCATCTAACGTGGCTGACCACTGGCATAGCACCCATAGACTGCACCTCGTTTCAGTAAAGCTCTGGCCGAGTAGAGCTCCTGGCCAAGCAGAGCTCCTAGCTAAGTAGAGCTTCTGGTTGAGTAGAGCTCATGGCCGAGCAGAATGCCTATCCGAGTAGAGCTCCTGGTCGAGTAGAACTCCTGGCCAAGTAGAGTCCTATCTGAGTAGAGCTCCTGATTGTGTAGAGCCTCAAGCTAAAAGAAACTCCCGGCCAGTCTGAGCCTTGGTTATGGGAGAATTATTCCTTTACGATCCAGAGTGGAAAAAAATAGATCGAGGATTCATCAAGGGGTCATAACCCTAGGCAGGCATGTGCAGCTTGCTTGGTCCCAACAACACTGTAGAATGCTTGGATGGCAATAGGGGAGAGTAGTGTCACCATTTCCATCGAACTTGTTGCGATGCTTGAGAAGAAATGTCCCGAGAGGAGGGAGTGGCGTTCCGCCAAACCTATGCCCCTCGCAAAGGAGTGCTCTATTGGAATAGCAAGCCTTGCAGCATGCTGCCTGCACCCGATGCAGAGGGCTCTACCGAGACTCCAATTTCTATCCCATGGAGCCCTGTAAAGCCTGCACCCCTCCTAGGGGAGTGCACTGCCAGGATACTAGATCTTGTCCAACAGTGGCGATCTCTATATATCGATAAGAGGGACCTCCAGTCGAGGTAAGTGGCAAGCAACTTCCACTGCTTAAACAATAGAAAAATAATTCTCTTACAAAAGAGTCTTTTCATGGTGGTCATCTAGGCTCCCATGATTGAGGATCTATTGTCCTTGATTGCCAAACTAACTTAACCGTCGAAATGTTTCCACTGGGATCTCTGGCCCAAGTTCTCTTTTTCTTGCAGGATCGCTCGACGGCCAAAAGCATTCAAAGGCATGGGACCCCGACATCTCCTGGAGCGACTGATGCAGCACCAAGACCCATAGAGTCTACAAATAGGGCACGATCTTGGTGGCAACAGGAAATAACTTGATATTCCTGTACTTATGGCCAGTTCTCAAAACTACTTAAGATTCATATGCTTTCGGTCAACTCTTAAAACTACTTTGATCGCATATACTTCTAATTCCCTTATGTCAATCTTTGATTTGATACAATTAATCGGTGGAAACTTGGTTTGAGGCAATACCCAATTTCACTATATAACTAAATTGTTGCCATAACTTTGTCGCATAACTACATACTAAAATTTTTTAGTGCACACACCACTTATCCCTGGGCTGGCTAGACTTTGAGTCGATGTTTTGATTCCCGTGTTCCATCCAGAATAAATCATTATTCCAGCTTATTCTTTCAAACAACTCCAAAAGTTGAGTGGGCTATATGAAATAAGCTATTCCGGTTAACTCTTGATATTTTAGAATAACTATTTCATGGTAGGCTATGGAATAGCTTATTCTAGATCATTTTATTTCTATATGATGGCCCTACTATATTGATGATGCTAGAATAAAATTATTATTTCATGTTTTTAATCAAACAAAAATATCGAATAACAAGAATAAATAATTATTCTCTAAAAATTATTATTTTTATTTCAAAAATAATTTTTTTTTTTGTATCCGAACACCGTGATCCAATTGATAAATAGGGTCAAAATATTATTGCGTTTCTAATTTATTCCGGTGGAATAAGCGGCAACCCAACCATCCCACTTCCGATCCTATTCTCCAAATAGGTCTAAAGGTAACCGAGGGATGTCTCTCTTATTCCGAATGCTATCCTGCTTTCAAACTAGGTCCGCGGCAACCTTAACCATCAAGTTACTCCTCGTTCCCGCTAATCAAGGGCAGAGGCGGAAAGGTCAAGGACTGAGTGGGACCCACTCCAACCAAAAAACCCCCTAACTTAAGCCATCCCTTTTAAATATTAATTATCCGATCAACCTTAGCCTCTAATACTACATATTAAAATATATATAACAACGTTCTCGGTCATCGCTTTGACCGCTATCCCTCCCTTCCATCATCCCCGACGTCATCACCTCGTCCGGTTTCGGTGCGGCGGGCCCCACGGTGGGCGCCGTGCGGCAGACTCAAGCCGCGCCGGCTTGCACGAGCTGCCCCTTTTCCTCTCCCTGCCCCTCAGCGCCGAGTTAGTAAATCTGCGCCCGCGGAAAAGACGAAAATCATCTCGACACTACCATCGTCAAGGGATTGCGCGACAATTAAAGCATTATCGTGGGGTCAGCGGGCTGCCACAAGATGAGCGGTGGCGTGGTGGAGTGTAAGAATCGGGAACCCGTGCACTTTAAAATATGTGGTCATGTGAAGGAGATCGGGGTTGGAACTTTGGAACATGTGCACAATTAGGTCATGTCTCAAGGTGATTAGGTTTGCCGACTTTGACTGGACCTTGAAAAGGATGGGAAGGGCTGAACTTGGTTCGGTGGGAAGCGGGGTAAATTCTTTTTGCAGGAGCATCCTGCAAAGTGATGCAGTTGGGTGTATGACTTTTTTTTTTTTTTTTTTTTTTTTTTTTTTTTTTTTTTAAATAAAAAATAAAAATTCGAATTTTGATTTAAATATATTTTGATAAAAAATAAAAATAAATTAAAAATAAATTAAAAATAAAATAAAATAAAATAATTCTGGAGTTTTTATTGACTTGTGGTAGTGAAAAAGTTAGGAATATAGATAATAAATCTCGTTCACTCGGCTGACACCAGTGATAGTCAGGTTGACGTACTTATCTTCGAGTGAGGAACGGCTACGAAAAAAATTTATATGCGCCGTGTATCGAACATCTTCTGACTGGAATTGGGGAATCATCTGGGGATGGCCACATTCGAGATCTAACTCATCCCCTTTTTACTTTATCAAAAAAAAAGGAAGAAGAAGTAGAAGAAAAAAGAGGATCCATGCAAATTTGGGGATGCATAGTCGTTTAATACTATACAAGGTAATATTTACATCTAGAAATTACATGCATAGACCACCAGGGTGTTAAGGATATTGCTATATTTATTTGCTAATGCAGTAGAAATTTTATGATTTTTGTAGAGTTCTGAATTTATAATTTGTCTTTTTTATATGATTGGTGAATTTGCTAGATCAATTTATTTAATTACGATGTTTATTGAGGAGGCTCTCTATTTTGATACTAGATATATTTATTAAGAAGTTTCGGTATATAACGGGTATGGACAATATTGCGGGCTTTTCATCATAAATAGTGGAGCGTTTGCTTGGCAATCTATATGATTATCATATATTTGAGAACGAAGCAGTAAACATTAGTTCAAATATCACGATTTTTTTTTTTTTTGATTAACCAAAAAGAGAGGGGGATAAATCATGGTATAGCTACATTCTTTCAGGTCCCAACCCCGCCAGATTATGTTTTATTCGAGCCGCAATTTTTTCGCATACTCTTTTCATCATCATCGGTGAGTACGTCAACCTGACATCACTAAAACGTCGGAGTAGTGCGCTCTCTCATTATCCCGATCACGTGTCCATATCTCGAATCCATGATCGATGGAGGATGAATTTAAGTTTTTACCAACCGCGCTACCGTCTTAGCGATAAATATCATGATCTTTGGCCACTTACGAAAAAGGATGAGGTCCGATCTCGTTTGGATATTGATTTTTTTTTTTTTTTTTTTATCTTATCATTCAATATTTTAGTACCATGAATGCTAGAAGAGTAGGTGTGACCTACCCCTGTTGATTTCAAAATAATTATAACAACAATTATAATAAACAGCATAATTTTGGTGGTGGGATAGGATTGCTTGGTGCTCATCTCAAAGATAGAGAGAAAGCGCATCCATCGTTTAGAGAGAGAAAAATTACCAATCTCTTAGCTTGTTTATGATCAAGTTGTATCAAAAGTATATTGAATAAGTCTTTCGGCCAGTAGTCAAACCAAAGGAGGAAAAAGAACTGGAATAAATGAAAAAAAAAGAAAAAAAGAAGAGAGAGAGAGAGAGAGAGAGAGAGAGAGAGAGAGAGAGAGAGAGAGAGAGAGAGAGATAGTGATTGACTTGTTTATATTCGCAAACATGACTTAATAATGGACCAACCTCCAAATATATTTAAGCTATCCTTTTAGCGTTCCTTGCAATTTAGAAAATACCTTATACTCATCGAATCGATTATAACACTATTTTATGGTGATCTTCGTTGTTCCACATAATTTGGGAAATCCTTTCATTCGTAAATTCCAATTGAATTGACCGGAACTGATCACACTAAAACAACTACGGTATAAATTCAAAGTAGGTACAATTGGTCCTCATTATCATCAAGTTGTATTAGTGACTAAGTCTAATTAAATATTCAAGATTTAGAATGTTGTTGCCAAGGGCCGATGATCTTTTTCTTTTCAATTTTAAGGATGGCATAATGTTGGATGTGATTTTCAAACATTATTGTGGAATAAAGAAGCTCGAGCCTTGGGATGCATTCAAGGGTGAACCGTACCAAATATTATATTAATATAATAAATTATTATGATATAAAATTATATTATAATATATTTATATTTTTGTAAATATAATATAATTATTTATATAAAATCTGGAATTAAAAAATATGATTTTATATTTATTAAGAATATAATAGATATTGTACATAATTTTTTCAGAAAAATAGATATTCAAGTAGACAGAAACCATCACGTAATAAACTGATTTTTATGATTATTATTTTATCGGGAAATAAATTAAAAAAATATTTTTTTTAAAAAAATATTATTATTTTTTTGAAAAAATTTCTTCCTACGAACCCCTAAAGTAGTTGTTGGACGAAGTAAGAAGGCAGTGGAACGAAGACTGTTAGTTTAGCCAAGCCGCAAGCACGCCCCAGTTCGCACAGCCACGGGTCGGTCACCAAACCAAGTGACGTCACCAGTCGGGAATCGCCACGTCAGAAGAATTGACCAACGATGGTTCCGAACCCGAGGCTCCTTCCAGCAGACCCCGCCAAGCCCACGCAAAAGGAATCTTAAAAAAATCCTACGTGGCATCCGCAGAGCCCCTTGATATGAACGGTTTTCTGAAAGTCCGACGGCCATGATTTCATCAAGAGTCATCCATCCCCTTCGACGATCTCCCACGGTCCTCCTCCCGCTATATATGTACGCATCCCCGGCCAACCTTTGCCTCTCCTCCACCGCCACCATTCCAATCCATCCATGGACATGAATGACACCAGCTCGAGCCTGGCCCAGTGGGCTCAGCTCTACCAGCACGGCATCGGATCGCACCCGGCGGCCACGCCGGCCGTCCCCTCCCGGGTGTCGGCCGTGGCCGACTCGACCGTGGTCACCGCGACGTCGAGCCCGGCGATCGCCGGCTCCACCAGCAGCAGCAGCAGCAGCCCGACCTCGCACCCGGCCATCGAGGGCCGGGTTGGGAAGTCGGGCCGCCGGCGATCGAGGGCCTGCAGAAGGGCTCCCACCACCCTTCTCAACACCGACACCACCAATTTCCGGGCAATGGTGCAGCAGTTCACGGGCATCCCCTCGGGAACGTATTCCTCAAACTACCTGCCTGGCAACGGACCGATGACAAGTTTTGGGCTTAGTTTTAACGATCCCACTCGTCAGGCGCCCACGGCGATGCCTTTTGGACACCTCCAGCATCAATTCCAGTTAGGGCCAGCTTTCCAGCACCAACATCAAGGGGGGCAGGGAGAGCAGCAGCAGCAGCAGCAGCAGCAACAGCAACAAATATATGATGGTAATATGTTTACGGTTGGCAATCGTGATGGCAATGATGGTGTTTTTCTTCAAGGGTTTAGCAATCCAAGGGCTAACTTGGAGGTGACGGATGGGTTTTTCTTGGAGAGCATTTCCAGCCAAATGATGCCAAGGCCAACCTCCGCTGACAGCAGGACTCATGGATTTTTTTCATGAGGAAAAGTAATTACCAGGGAGTGGTTAACTTTTGCTTTTGTAAGAGAAGCTTATTGACGCATGTAAATATTATCGTGATATGATATTTATATATCTTGCGGTAAATGGTGTGCGTCTTTCTGGAATTAATGTGTTTTTTTATAAGAAAAAATAATAATTGTGGGATGGTGAGCTCATCGTGGTATAGCTGTTTCCAAGTGGCCAAACTTTTGTCTTTCCGATACGTGGTTGCCGGGTTGGAGTGTAGAAGGAGACATGGATGGAGACTTTGGTGGAGTCCACATGGGTGGCACTCCCCTTTCTAAGGTCAACCTCAGCCTTGTTTGAATTGGTCTTCGGACGTTGATGCCATATATTTCCATTTTTCTTTTAGTTAAGAAATGAATTATCTTCAAAGTTATGCACAAGCTTTGTTATCAATCATTGATAGATTCTAAATACCCATACATCATCTGTTAGTATGATTATAGAAACTACACGTATATCGATTTATTATAATTTTTTTATTAACATGATCATGAGATTTTTTTAATCGCTTTCCATCCAATGATGAGTAGATTAATTCGGCACCACTAAAACGCCGGCTACATGTACATCAATTTATTATAATTTTTTTATTAACATAATCGTCATATTTTCACGATCACTCCCCATCTAATGATGAGTATGTTAATCGATACCACTAAGGCATCGGCTGGTAGAATGAACTGTCGCAGGTCCTAGAAAAATTCTTGAATTTAATCGAGTTATCCATGAAATCATGTTTCGAGTCCCAGAAAAATTCTTCGATTTAATCGAGTTATCCATGAAATCTCCCAGAAAAATTCTTGAATTTAATCGAGTTATCCATGAAATCATGTTTCGAGTCCCAGAAATATTCTTCGATTTAATCGAGTTATCCATGAAATCTCCCAGAAAAATTCTTGAATTTAATCGAGTTATCCATGAAATCATGTTTCGAGTCCCAGAAAATTTCTTCGATTTAATCGAATTATCCATGAAATCATGTTTCGAATCCGCGACCTGTTGGTAATGAGACAAGACCTCTCTACCAATCGGGCTACCGTCTTAGCAGTATTATTTATTATTTTTTTATTAGTATAATTCTATATCAGGTATTATTATTATTTTTATATGGAATCTATGTACTATTATAAATAATCCTGAAATATATCAAATAAAATTAAGATAAAAATAATAAAATTATTTTTCTTACACTTTCTTTCTTATTTTTTTCTAATTTTAATATTATCTAGTGATTTGCATAATATTTTTTAATCAGTCTTTATAATATTCTGATTTGTTATAATGATATCATAACAAACCTAATTCATAACCGATATATATAGAAGATACTATAATATAAATCTAGATTGGATTTGAATGGATTTGGACCTTTGATAGGGACACAAGGATCTAAAATGAAATTAAGGAGGACATAAGGATCCTTGTGGATGTGTTTAACCACAAATTAACTATATGATAGGAAGATCCTGAATATTCCTATAGAACCTAGAAATCTAAACAATATCTTGGACCTAGCTTACCGGTTTTAAAAGAGAAAATTAAGTTGGAGTAGTCTCTTTTGTGCAAATGTGTGTTTTTGACTTCATCGTTGTATAAATTGATCCAAAATATGGAATGCACAAATTGCACCGTAGAGTAACGTGCAGTACTCGATAGCTATCATCAACGAATGGATAATCATCGACAAGCAGTAATGCACCATATATAATATATAAGGCTGCTCTATTTGATAGCCATCTATTTCTTGATAGCAGTCATCAAGTATTGCACCATACTTTCTGATACCCCAGGGGATTCGGCCTCGTACAAATTTGCCTGCTTCCGAGCGGCAAAAATTTGCCATGGCTGGTATTCAACGGGGTATTTTGTCAAAGCATGCGTTCCAAAGTGAGGTGTTTTAGTCGTAGCTTTCTCTGAAAGTCCCACTAACGTCCATAAATTTGAGATTGTTGAATCGGTGGATCGTTTTTCCTTTCAAAGCATGAGCTCACCAGTTCAAACATCTTCTTTGAATGGATTCCATTATAGGCTTGTCAGTCGGCGTCAAGTTTGACCCAAGTGCAGTCTGATGCCATTTGATTGGGTTCAGGTCCAATCCTGTCCCCAAAAGGAGAATTGTTTTATAATACTAATTTCTTGAGCTCTTATCATCCGGTATAGAATAAAATCACAGCAAAACCCCCCTGTTCTCTTCTTCCCACTCCTTTGAATTCTTTATCGAGTTATTTTTGAGTAATGGTTCGTATTATGATTCATCGATCATTCTTGTCTTCCCGTTGTTGTTTTCTCTTAATTAAAAAAAAAAAAAGAACCATGATTCTTGTCGAGCATTTCCATTTCATGAAGAAGAAAACTCTCTCGTGATTTTTCTTGAAACCCCGATCTTAGGATCCTAATAATGATGTTGGATCGCTCTTACAAAATTGATCATATATACCACATGAGTTATTTGCAAACTCCAAGTTTTTGGGAAGAAAACTTTGAGATTTCCTCGAACTCCTTGCTTGCCTCGATGAAATACATGTTTTGTCTAAATTAAATGAAGTTTATGCGGTTTTTAAGGATTTAAATGGTGTTTTATAAAACTTGATTGTTGGATTAGTCATAAAACCTGATCCCATGATGTGTCCAATAGATAGAATCAAGATAACATAATATAATTATTGTAGGAGCTGCTTACTCGACTTCAAAGACCTGCCAGATCATCGACTAAGAAGGAGATGGCGAGGATACCCGCCCAAGAACAACCAAGCTATGACTAACAAGAATATGATGATCATGGTGGAGACGACTAAGTAGGTTACTATACCGAGTAACTGCAATACCTTGTATCAAGAGGCTACAAGTAGCTAGGCCTGACTAATCTGGCATCCCTCTACATGCATCCATCGAGTACGTACTCGAGCCTGACTGACTACCAGTATAATCCAAGTCAAGCATGCCAGGATATGATGTTATGGCTCCCTCTCTCTTGGTAACAACAAGCTATCTTGATACTCGAAATCTATGACATTCAAGTAAGTGGCAAAAGCCAACTAATCATAACTATCCCAGCATAGATCATGGTAGGCAAACTCAAGATAGACAAGATCTCCATAGAACCTGCCATCCTAATAGAAAGATACATACCAACAGAAAAGATTTTAGGGGACAGGATCATAACATCTTATACAGAGTTTGTTATCTATATCAGTAGAGGCTATTTCTCCAATGCTATTATGTTGCTTCACGTAATTTTATAAATTGGTAAGAGAGGACCCATGGTGAAGGTATGTTTTTGAACACACCCATACCACACTCTCACATACTCATTCAGTTTTCACTATCGCTCTCAGCTTCGGCAGCTATAGCTCATCTCATTTTTTTTGTTGACTTGAGCATCTGAAGGTCCCATATCGATCACCACTAGTCAAAGAACTATTCTTGCAGGTTTCTACTCAAGAGATGTCAGGAGCATCATCTCTTTCCATTGGAGAAGGCTAGGAGATTCTTAAGCATCGTCGCGATCCCAACGAAGGGTGATTTGATGGCAATAGATTGGTATGCTAGGAAGGGGGAAGAAGCATCAAGAAGAAGATCTCGAAGCCTAGAAGCATAGTAATGACTCTAGCGAAGGATGCTTCCATCAGCTATACCGGGCACTTCCTGCACCGTGACGAATGGTGTAGCCCGACGGTGGAACCTCTTGCTCCTTCACCCCCATCATTGATGATCCAGCAAGACCTACTTGCCACTTGATATAGTAGGTCAAAATATTGGTTATGGTGGTGCAGGGGTTGCAACAGTAGCATCCTGTGATGAACCAGTAGCAATCAGAGGTTCTAGCCATACCCACCGCCGCTACTCATCCCAGCTACTAATCTCCTTAGGGGAGATCTTCTCACCAGCGGATCGCCTATAGTTTACGGTCTCACTTGCCACATCGAGTAGGTCACCGGTCCTCTTAAGGGAGATCCTCTTGTCAGTAAACCATCCACTAATTACGGTCTTTTTCACCACACCAAGTAAGCCCTCAACATGATGAACAATGACAAGGAAGGGTGCTAAAGCGAGAGAAACACCCCCGCTCTTTGTCCAAATCCTCCAGAGAGGGGTTTATAGGAGAATCTCGATAGCTGGCCGAGCAATAGCTCGACAACTACGATTGTAAATTATGAGAGATCGACCATCGACTCACAAACTTCAGGAAGGAAGTGGAGCATAGATGGAGTTCAACACCCATCCTCCTCTCTCTCAAGGAATTCTGGAGGAACCGATCCCTACTCAATTCAAGATATCCCAATTGGAGCCCTATGATAGCACATCTGACCTGCTGGACCATCTTGAGAGATACAAGGATCTCATGCTACGTTAAGACACCTCCGATTCCTTACTTTGCATCACCTTCCTAGCCACTTTTTGAAAACAGCATGAGTATGATATTCCATATTTGAACCAAGCAGTATCTACTCGAAGCAACTAGAGAGATTGTTTATGGCTTACTTCAACGCTAGTCGAAAGTTGCTATGAGAACCTAATAGTCTTTTCTCCATCTGCCAGTGGAGGGATAATAACATAAAGACTATGTGGCTCGCTTCAAGGTGGCCATGCCAGAAATCTACTACTTCGATAAGTCAGTAGCCTTGCTGGCCATGAAGAGAGGGCTCCATACCTTCTGATTTACCTACTCTTTGGATAAGATATACCCTAAGTTTTATTCAAAGTTATTGGTCCACACCCAAAAGTATATACATGTGGAGATGGGTGCACTCACTTAGCAAGAGGTTAATAGAAAGCCAAAGAAGAAACAACTTGAGGAGAGCCGAGCAGAAGTGGAGTTGAGAAGCCCATCTCATCCCACCAACAGAGTCCTAGGCCGAGGAGTTTGACCAATAAGTTTGGTAACTACAATCCTCTCTTAGCCTTCAAAATCAAAACTCTTATGAAAATAGAAGGGGAACAATATCTATGAAGGCCTCACCTGTTGATGCCCTTGGCCTCCCATGATAAGAGTAAATAATATTGATTCTCTAGAGACCGTGGCCACGATTCCGAAGACTGCTTCTAGCTAAACAGGAAGATTGAAAGACTTATTCAGCAGGGCTACCTCGAGAAGTGCATTCATGGAGGTGGAATTTGGCTTGATGCTTAGAGACCCGGTTAGCAGCAAGACCAAGTTGAGATTGACAATTAGCCAATGGTCGGGCAAGTCGGCATGATTTCCTGGGGACAAGGCATCCTTCAAAATGGCAAAGGGGAGAGGAGGAAGAGAATGTAATTTTTTAAAATAAAGAATTAGTCAGGGTCCAAAATCTTCATGATAATGATGTTATTATGTCCATGATAATAGCAAAATATGATACACAGAGGGTCTTAATTGATAGTAAAAACTTGGCTGACATCTTATTTTATGATATTCTTATTCAGATGTATTTATCTGAAAATAGTTAAAATGGGTTCTTACACCCTTAGTTGGCTTCTTAGGAAACTCTATTGGGTCGAAGGCAAGATCACTCTTCCTATCACTGCAGGAATTTTGTCCCGATCGAGTACTATCTTTCTTACATTTACAATTGTTCAGGTGCCCTCGGCATACAACATCATCCTCGGATAGTCAAGACTAAATCGGCTTGATGTTGTTGTCTCAACCAAATACCTTCTCATCATATTTCCAGCAAGGAATGGAGTCGATGAGATGTAGGAGACCAACAACTAGCCCGATAATAATTCTTGATGGTAGCTAAAACATAGAAGGCCAATGAGATACCGATTATCGAACAACTGGACTAGAGAGAGCCAGAGAAAAGGTGAGAACTAGTTGAGCAACTACTTTCTTTTCCATTGAAGGATGATCCTTCTAATACTATGCAAATCAGAGCTCTCCTATCCAAAGAAAAAAGGAACTGATTACTAGAGTTCTTATAGCTCAATGCTGATTTTTTGCTTGGTCAACATCTGATAAGTCCAAAATTCTTGCAGGGGTCATTATCCACAAATTGAATGTTGATCTAAAGTACAAGTTGGTCCAATAAAAGAAGAGGAGTTTTTCTTTGAAAGATAAAAGGCCATTAACGAGAAAGTCGATGAGCTCCTAACTGTCAGATTTATTTGAGAAGCCCATTATCTTGACTAGATAAAGGTACTAAATGAAGCTGAATCCAAGCAAGTACATCTTTAGCATCACCATCGATAAGTTCCTAAAATTCGAGTCACTAAGTAGGGTATCGAGGCAAATGTAGAGAAGATCCAAACAATCCTTGACATGTAGCATCCAACCTCCAAAAAAGAAGTATAGTAGTTAATAGGGTGCATCCCTGCACTCAATTGGTTCATCTTAAGATTAGCTGAGCAGTGCTTGCTATTCTTTGAGATTTTGCATCGAATGATAACTTCACCTGGATGGAGGAATGCTGACAAGCTTTTGAGAAGCTAAAAAAGTTTCTTAGATCTCTACCTTTATTTTCTAAGCTTGAAGTTGGAGAGGAGCTTTACGTGTATTTTGCTGTATCTCCAGAAACAGTCAGCTCCATACTTGTTTGGCTGGATGACAAAGGGACCCAACAACCCATCTATTGCACTAGCCGAGTGCTCCACAATGCAAAGACTAGATATTCTAAACTTGAAAAGATTGTTTATTTACCAATCATCTTTGTGCAGTGTCTCATGCCTTACTTCCAAGCTCATTCAATCATTATCTTAACCAACGAACCACTCAAAGCATCTTGCAATGTCTAGAAACGCCCAAGAGAATGGTCAAATGGGTTATCAAATTCATTGACTTTGACATCTCCTACCATCCAAGATCATCCATGAAGGTCCAAGTCCTAGCCAACTTTCTTGTTGAGTGCACATGGTTAGATGACAAGCTTGAAGAAAAGTCTATCAAATAACTTGACCCAGGGATAGCTTAGATCCTTTATGTATAGACCTGTCAAAATGGGCTAAAGCCCATGGGCCAGCCCATTTGACCCTATTAATGGGCCAGGCTGGGCCAAAAAAAATAGCCCATTTATGTAATCATACTTTTTGGCCCAGCCCTTGTAGCCCATGGGCTTAACTAGGATAGGATCGGGCCAGCCCATGGGCCAGGGATTTTTTTTAAAAAATAAATATTAAAACTTAAATGAGTTATCTCATCCCGAGTAACTCATTCTTATTCTTCCACGATGTTCCCAAATCCTACTTCCATATCGAGCCTAATCGAAGGTTAGGGCTTTACCGCTCTCTCATTTTGGTGAAGGAGGAGAGAAAAACCAGCATCGATAGACCGACGGTGACAAAGGGGCGGTGGAGGAGGGAAGTGGCATTGGCATTGAGACATGTATAGCTGAACATCGACAGTGATGACTCCTCAATTTTTTTTTGATTTTTCTTTCAACGGAGAGTCGGAGATAAGGGTTTGGGAGGTGCCGCCATCATTTTGTCGGCCTGCCAGAAGGGCTCATCGGGTTGGGTCTTCTTCCTCCATCACCACCGCATCCGATGTCGAATCTCCACTCCGCGATCTCGACCCGGATGTCGGATGTCTGGCTTCACCCCATAATGACGAGGCCCTTCCCGGCTCCCACCGTTTTAGGAGACTCCTGCATCTCTACCACTCTGGTCTCCTCCGTGCCATCCCCTTCCTCTCGTCAATTTTGGTGTAAGTGGGCAGGCCCGGCCCTAGCCCACGACCCATATAGGGCCGGGCCGGGATGGATCTTCACAGTCCATTTATGCAAGTGGGCTTAACCCGACCCAACCCACATAATATTAGCCTATGTAGGTTAGGACCGGGCCGGGTCGGGTCGGCCCATATTGACACGTCTATTCATGTAGATGAAGCTTCAAATTTCTAAAGAAATGGAACTGGACTGATCCTGACTAACTTGAAAGGAGTAGTTGCCGAGATACACTGTGCTTCTTGTTCAAAGTAACCAACAACCAGGCCATGTATGAAGTCTTGCTAGCTAGACTAAAGCCTGTCAAGGAACTTGGAGCGATGAGTCCCAGGATCTTCACCAACTCCTAACTCATGACCGGACAAGTCATTAGTGAGTATGATGCTCATGACTCGAATATGGCCAAGTACCTTAACAAAGTGCAGACCCTTATGTCAGCACTCAAGTGCTTCAGCATAATCCACATTCCCTGGTACGAGAATACCTAGCAGAGCACTTTCTTGGTTGGTGATCTTAGTAGACAACTTTCTCGGGTAGACCTATATTGAGTACCTGAAGGTTCCTAGCATCGATGAAACTGAGAAAGTCCAATAGGTCATCCATGAACCAAGTTGGATAGATCCATTCATCAAGTTCTTGATAGAGGGCATCCTACCCAACAATCCTTAATAGGCAAAGAAGTTCAAATGGAAAGCTTTTCAATTCATACTACTAGATGGACAACTCTATAAAAGGTCTTTTTCATTCTCTTTACCTAAGTGCCTATGGCCCACTAAGATCGATTACGTACTTCAGGAAATCCATAAAAAAATCTGCAGGAATCATTTAGGAGGCATGTTCTTGACCTATAAAGTTTTAAGGTAGGGATACTACTAGCTCACCATGCAAGAAGACACCATGGATCTTATTTGAAGGTGCAACTGGTGCCAACTATACACCAACATCCAGTTAGCAAAAATTTTTTAATCATCGCCATTGACTACTTCACCAAATATCGAGAGCAAAGTCAAGGTTTCTTTAGAAACCCATCATCCATCGATTTGGACTTCCCTATACCATCATCACCAATAATGGATAACAATTTGACAATAGAGCATTCAAGGACTTCTGTGCCAAACTCCATATTTAATATCGATTTACATTTATTGAGAATCCTCGATCAAATGGATAAGCAGTAGTCATAAACCAGATAATTTTATAAGGGCTTAGGATAAAGTTGGACAAAGCCAAAGGTAGATGGATCAAGGAGCTACTTGGAGTACTATGAGTATACCGAACAACTCCTCACATATTGACTAATGAGTATCCCTTCAACCTAGCTTTTGGCATCGAAGCCATGATCCTTGTCGAGATCAGATTACTAACTATGCAGATCAAGCACTACGACAAGTCAAGCAACTCAAGTCGATTGAGAGCCAACCTTGATTTGCTGGAGGAGACTTAAAATCAAGCCCACCTGCGGATGGTAATGTGCTGACAACAAGTTGCTCGGAACTACAACTCTTGAATAAGGTCGAAGACCTTTATCCCAGGAGATCTTGTGCTATAGCATGCAAAAGTTTCAAGACCCATTGAGAAAGGCAGGCTATCTCCAAACTAGGAAGGCTTTACTGGGTGACTAAAGCTTTTCAGCGAGGAGCTTACAAGATCGAAGACCTAGATGGAACACAAATCCCTCAAACTTGGAATGAAAAAAATCTCTGAATATATATTGACTTCTGTCTTGATTTTGATGAATAACAAAATACTTAAGTATATTTGAGTACTAATTATATTAAAAGTGTGTTTATCAAAACAGGGTACTCACCTGTTGAAAGTTTAAATTTCTTGTTATCTTGATTGAAGAAGTCTGTTTCATGGATGAAATCTCAAGTTAAATGGACTTAAGTACATAAGAATGACCTGGAATGATTCAAGTTTGAGGTTTGAATAAGTTTTAACAATATTTCAGAAGCGTTTCAGGAAAGTTTCAGCCAAGTATCGACTCATGGAATTGAAGTGTCGATTCATAGAGGCTTGAGCTGATACGTAGAAGAAGTCTCGGATGGCATGCTTGAAGTGTCGACTTAGGAGCTCAAGTGTCAACTCAAGTGTTGACTCAAGGATCAACTCAAGACCTAAGATAAAAGTTATACAGAACATACTGAATTTTAAGATTTTTTTCAAGTGTTGACTCATAGAAGCAAGTGTCGACTCAAATGTTGACTCACCAAAAAAAAATGTCGACTCACCTGAGATTTTTAAAGAGCTTCAAAAGACTTTTGTTGAACTAGTATCGACTCATGACCTAAAGTGTCAACACTTGGAGTTCTGATGAACATTAATGACTAATTTTTTGAAGCGCAGAACAGGTCCTTTTCATCCCCAACGGCTATTTTCTCCTCTCCAATGGTCAAAAACTATCATTTGAAGTTTGGAAAGGTATTTAAAGTAGACCAAACTTAAGAGGAAAGAGAGAGATAAGAAGTTAAGTGCATTCACTCAAATATTCATTGAAGAACAATTACTTTCAAGTCAAGTTGAGCATTCAAGCATTCAAATCATTCAAGAGCATTAAGTCTAACCATTCAAGCATCATTTAAGGTTTCAATAACTTCAAGACAAGCATCTTCAATAATCAAAGAGCTTTAAAGAGATATTTATTTTTAGTTGAAAGCTTTTTGTATTTCATATATTATACTTGAATCTTTCTATTGTTTCTAGTTTCAAGGAAATCGAAACTAGAGTTGAGGTTTGTTGGTGAGCCTTTATGTTAAAACCAATGGAGATTTTTGATTATCCTAAGTGACAAAATCAATGAGGTTGTTGGTGAGCCTAAGTTACAAAACCAACTAGGTTTTTGGTTATCCTGTAAAACCAAATGGGTTTTGACTTGTGTTTCTAGTGAAAACAAGTTGGGTTCTGATTAGTGAGCCTAGAAAACTAATTGATGTGGGATGGATGCAAAGACTAATTCTAATAATTAAGAATTCAATTTTGATGAGCAGTGGCAGCAAACTCAGATAAACTTCAAATTAATTTAATGAAAAATAGACTAAGTCTCTACTAACTACCTGTAATATAATCAGCATGCAATCACATAAAGAATCCTGGATCTGATGATTAAGAAACCACCGAAACTAGGATGTCTTGACTTCAATCAACTATATCTAATAAGATTCGGATGGTTACTTACCAATAACGCTTTTCCCTCCTCCGTTTCAATAGATCTGGATTCAACTCTCAAGATCTCGAGGTAGGATTGCAAATTTCAGTTCCTTCAGAGCAGTTCTTCTCATTGATGGTTGGATGGAAAGAAAACCTCCTCTTTTGATCAAGAACATTAGGGATCCTACAAGACAACTTTGATTAGAATGGTAGAAATGGAGTGGAAATTTAAAAAGAGAGCGAGAAAGAATGGTGGACGGCTTGGTTTTGGATTTGGATTGGATGTTGAAGATGGTGGTGCCTGGCTTCTGGATCTTGGACTCAGGAGATAGCTAGGGCTTCAGTACTCCACAAACACTAATGCAATGCTTAACCATCAAAGCACTCATACACTATAATTACTTAACCAGCAATTGCACTCTCAACGCTTACCTAGCAATTGGAGAAAGATCGACAGAGTTTCATTAATCAATCATAAGTTGGATTACAAGAGAGGAATGGGATGGTATTTATAGACCCCTTACATAGTAGCTTGATAAGAATAAATTCATGGTAGCAAGATAAGAAAATATTCTTTTGAATACAAAAATAATTAAGATGACAATGGACTCTAATCTCCTTCTTGACCTTGACGAAGACTCTTTGTAATTTAAATTGGATAGACTCCTTTGCTCTTGGACTTCTCCATGACTTGGGCGATGAATGAGGCATTCCATGATTTTAAGAAGAATGTGGCAACAAAAATGAGATGGCATCTCATCTCATTTCCATAATTAGCGCTAATTCTCTTTTCCTCTTGGCATGAACTCTCCTTATTTTTTTCAAATTTGAAGGTAGGCAAGATAATCCTCCTTTACATCCTTGGATTTAGATAAAACATCTTTGAATGATGAATGGACTCCATAGGAATTAGGACTCCTTTGAAATTTGGATGGACCTCCATTTAATCTTAGATTCTTCTTGGATGAACTTTCATTTAAATTTGAATAATTCCTTGAGTTGGCTGACCATTTGGAGTGGGCGACAATTCATGATAGATGGCGCTAAATGGGAGGAAGAATCCTTCCATTTTACTCCTCTTAAATGGCATCCTCCTTGGATTTAAAATGGGCGATGAGAAAAGAATTGTTGGTGCCTTCCTTGGATAAACTTGAATCCCAAACATTGTCCTGATATCTCAATGTCCCGATGTCCCAATGTCTCGATATCCTGATGTCCCGATATCTCGATGTCCTAATATCTCAATGTCTGGTGAAAATTTTGGACAACTTTCTTTTGACATGGAATTGATTCACAAAGGTGATGTAGCATGATGGTGACATGTCTTCAACAACTGGGCTTGGCCTTGGCTAACAACTGAGCTTGAACCACATTGACTCATTCAATTATAAAACTTAACTTCAAGCAAACCTAAATTGACTAATTTGCAAAATAAAGCAAACTAATGTTATTTACCACACTCAAGCTGAAATTATGATAAAGCAACTACTCATTGGTGATCCACAATGAGCTTGGAGGGTTCTGACATCTTTTTCTAGCTCTGGTATCCCCACCAATTTTCTCGGGATGGGAGGAACTCGACCCTGTCGAGTATGGGTTGACTCTGCTTTGGTAATATTCTAGCAAGTATGGGTTAATTCTTTATACATTCTCTCGAGTGATCCATGAATCATCAGATTCTAGTCTACCTTGCCATCAAACCAGGTAACACTGATAATCTTTACTCCTAGTAGTGATAGTTTTGTCATCCAAAATTTGCTTGATCTTATCTCTTCATTCTAATAATTTGGCCGGTGGACACTTAGGGATAGGGTCACTCTCAAAGATGGAATCAGGTCCAAATAGCTCACTAGATATCGCTATTGGCTCCTTATACTTAACAAGATCTGATACATTGAAGGTTGACTAATACCTAATTCAGGTGGTAAATCTATCACATAGGTATTAGACCCAATTTTCTTTATGATCTTGTATGGTCCTGCACTACGGGCATGTAGTTTTTTCATGGTTCCATGTGAGAATCATTTAGGATGAAGCCTGATCATGACAGAGTCTCCCTCATTAAATTCTTTGAAACGTTTATGCGAGTTAGCCATATGCTCTAAGATTCATTGCTTTCAATAATTTTCTTACTTATCTTTTTATGCAATTCCTTAATATGATGTGCTTATGATTCTGTAGATTTAGAAATGCATGCATGCATGGGCAAGGAAATAAGATCTAAAGGCTTTCTAGGTTTATATCCATGGACAATCTCAAATGGACTCTTGCCTGTAGACCTATTGACTGAATTGTTGTAGGCGAATTCAGCTCTTGGTAGTAAAAGATCCCAATTCCCAGTGTTTTCACCTACAAGACATCTAAGCAAGTTCCCCAAGCTTTGGTTTACTACCTTCGTCTGACCATCTATTTGGGGATGGTAGGATATAGAAGATTTAAGCTTAGTTCCTAACAAGTACCAAAGGGTTTTTCAAAAGTAACTGGTAAACCTGACATCCCTATCAGACACTATGGTTTTAGGAAGACCGTGTAACCAACCATGCTATCGAGAAAAACTTTGGCTACCTTAGAAGAATCAGAAGTTTGTGAACATGGTATAAAATGTGCCATCTTAGAGAACCTACTGACCACTACATAGATGGAATCATGTTTTCTTAAAGTCTTGGATAAACCTAACACAAAATCCATACTAAGGTCTTGCCAAGGACAGTCTGGTACAGGTAAAGGGATATATAAGCTAGTGTTTTGCTTTTGCTATTTTGCAACAGCACCAGTTCGACACCTAGCTACAACCTGAGCTACAACCTTTTTCAGACTTGGCCAATAAAACTGGTCCTCAACAGTTGGAATGGTCTTATTTCTACCAAAGTGACTAGCTAGACCTCCTGTATGGGTCTCCCAAATCAAGAATTCTCTAAGGGAGATTTTAGGAATACACAACCTATTATCCTTAAAGAGGTAGCCATCTTTCAAGGTATACTCACTATTTAGACTAGAGGGTCCTTGTTTGATAGATTGATAGGTCTCATTAAAATCAGGACAGGTTTCATACTGATCCTTCAGTTTGTCAAATCCTAAAATTTCAGTACTAACTGAGTTAAGGAGTATGGATCGTCTACTAAGAGCATCAGCAACCTTATTCTTAGTACTAGTATGATGTTTTAGCATAAAAGTATAGGCTTGAATGTATTCTACTCACTTTGCATGCCTAGGGTTTAACTTCTTTTGGGAACCTAAAAATTGAAGTGCCCCATGATCTGAATAAAGGATAAATTCCTGCGGCAGTAGGTAATGTCTCCAATACCTCAAAGCTTGAACTACCGTATAAACCTCTTTATCATAGGTTGAGTATTTAAGTTTAGCTTCATTTAATTTTTTATTAAAAAAGGCTACAGGGTGACTCTCTTGACTCAATACTCCACCTATACCAACTCCAGAGGCATCACAAGCAACCTCAAAAACTTTAGAAAAATCAGGTAATCTTAACACAGGTGCTTGGGTCATTTTATCCTTGATTTCTAAGAAAGCTCTATTGGCACTCTTGGTGCACTCGAAGGCTCCTTTCCTAAGGCAATTCGTGATAGGTGCTACAATTATGCTAAATCCTCGAATAAATCTCCTATAGAAGGTAGCAAGGCCATGGAAACTACGAACATCATGTATGTTTTTAGGCACAAGCCACTCAATTATGGACTTTATTTTCTCAGGATCAACTGAAACTCCTTCAAAAGTCACAACAAAGCCTAAGAAAATGATTCTTGAGGTTAAGAAACTATACTTCTTAAAATTGGCATATAAATTGTTTCTCTTAAGGACTTGACACACTTGTCGGAGATGGTCTAAGTGATCCTCCTTAGTTTTACTATATATGAGGATAAAAGAAACAAAAAATTTTTAATAACTTCTTTGTTCTTGCATCATCAAATATCATTTGTTTTAGTTGTAAGAAATTTGGACATAAAGCATACCAGTGTGATCTTAGAAAGATAAATAATTCTAAAAAGATTTGGATTCCAAAAGGAACCAACATTAGTACTAACCCTAAAGGATCCAAGATGGCTTGGGTACTTAAAAAGAAAACTTAATTTGTTTTGTAGGTATGTCTTGCAACCAAAGAAAAGAAGAGATTGTGGTGTCTTGACAGTGTTTGCTCAGGACACATGACATGAGACATGAATCAATTCACTTCTCTTGAGGCACTGAATGGAGGGAGTTTAACTTTAGGAGATAATGGTAAAGAAAAAATTATTGGTATCAGTAAAGTTTACATCTCCCCTTCCACTTTTATTGATAATATTTTATTAGTTGAAGGATTAAAGCATAATCTTCTTAGATTAGCCAGTTTTGTGATAAAGATTTTAAAGTTGTTTTTAAATCATCTCTTTGCATGGTTGCTAGTCTTGATGATAATGGAGTGAAATTCATTGGAAATAGATATGGCAACATCTATCTTGTTGATCTTGATAATTTATCTTTACATGATGGTGAATGCCTAGTTGCTATGAATTTCACTATTAATGAGACTAGTTGGCTTTGGCATCGTAGATTAGGTCATGCAAGCATGCATCTACTTTTAAAATTATGCAAAAAGGATTTAGTAAGAGATTTACCAAAATATAGTTTCGAAAAAGATAAAATATGTGAAGCATGTCAATTTGGAAAATAGCAAGAACATCTTTTAAACCAAAAGGTTTTGTTTCAACTACTAGGCCATCAGAGCTACTCCATATGGATCTCTTTGGACAAACTAGAACACAAGCCTAGGAGGCAAAATATATGAATTAGTCGTAATGGATGATTTTTCTCGATTTACATTAAGGATGGTAATGGGTTGGGTTTGGGTTGGGTCACCCAAAATCCATACCCACCTCGCTAAAAAATTATCCACCCCATTCCTGCCTTATACCTATCTCGATTCTGGTATAAAAAAATCATGTTTGGATAGGGTCGGGTCGGGTATACCCGATCTCATAAAACCTAGTTCACTTAAAACCTAAACATATCAGGTCGAGTCGGGTCATGTCGAGTATATCCATCCCATATCCAATTTACTTAATTATTTTATAAACATAACTTTTTTTATATATAAATAGGTCGGGTTCAGGTTAGGGCATACTACTACCCATACCTGATCCGAATCCAAGTTGGATTTTTTTTATATAACCCATATCCATTTATAAATTAGGCAGATCGGGTTTTACCTGCCCCATTAGGGTCGAGTCGGGTTGGATATCTATCGGGTCGGCAAAAATTGCCATACCTAATTTACATGAATTTTATTTTTAGCACATAAAGATGAATCCTTTTGAGCTTTCATGAGTTTTATCAAAAAGTTTCAAATAAAAAAGGTACTTCAATTGTTTATATTCGAAGTGACCATGGTACTAAATTTGAAAATCAAGATTTTAAAAATTTTTGTAATGAAAAAGGAATTGAGCACAATTTCTCTACACCTAGGACATCTCAACAGAATGTGATAGTAGAAAGGAAAAATCATACTTTAAAAGAAATGACACGCACAATGCTTTGTGAAAATGATTTACCTATATATTTTCAGGCCGAAGCTATTAATACTGTCTGTTATATTTTAAACCGTGTTTCAATCAGACCTATTTTGAAGGAAACACCTTATGAGCTTTGGAAAGAAAGAAAACCTACTTTAAAATATTTTCAGATTTTTGGTTGTCGATGTTTCATTTTGAATAATGGAAAATATAATATAGGCAAATTTGATGCCAAGTCAAATGAAGGTATTTTCTTAGGATACTCTACATCTAGCAAGGCATACAGGATTTTTAACAAAAGAACACTAGTAGTAGAAGAATTAGTGCATGTAGTATTTGAAGAATCTACTAACAAATCATCTAGAAAGGATGATACTTCTGATGCATATGGTAATGAAGGACTAAAGAAGCTTACTTTGGATGATCCCCCTTCCAAAGAAGATGAAGAAGATCGGAATAAGAAGGATGTAGAAGAAGCTACAAGATCCTCATCGAAGCACAAAGATCTACCAAAAGAATGGAGGTATGCTCATAGACATCTTGAGGAATTAATCTTAGGTAATCCATCGAGAGGGGTAAGAACTAGATCATCTATTAGAAATGAATGTGATTACATTGCTTTTGTTTCTTAAATTGAGCTTAAATGTATTGAAGAAGTAGAAAATGACCCTAACTGGATAATTGCAATGAAAGAAGAATTAAATCAATTTGAAAGAAACAAAGTTTGGACACTAATAGAAAGACCATCTAATATTTTAATAATTGGTACAAAATGGGTGTATAGGAATAAACTAGATGAAAATGGAATAGTTACTAGAACAAGGCTAAACTAGTAGCTAAAGGTTATAATCAAGAAGAAGGAATTGATTTTAATGAGACCTTTGCTCCAATAACTAGACTTGAAGCCATTAGATTACTTTTAGCATTTGCATATTTCATGAATTTCAAACTATTTCAAATAGATGTTAAAAGTATATTTTTAAATGGTTATATTGCTAAAGAAGTTTTTGTTGAATAACCACCTAGTTTTGAAAATCATGCACATCCTAATCATGTTTTCAAATTGCGTTAAGCACTTTATGGTTTAAAACAAGCACCCCGTGCATGGTATGAAAGACATCAAATTTTTGATTGAAAATAATTTTTTTAGAAGCCATGTTGATACTACCCTATTTTTGAAAAAGAAGAAAGATGAACTCTTAGTAGTACAAATTTATATTAATGATATCATTTTTGGTGCTACTAATGAGACACTTTATGAAGAGTTTGCCAAGCTTATGCAGAGAGAGTTTGAGATGAGTATGATGGGTGAACTAAACTTCTTCCTCAAACTTCAAATTAAGCAAACTAGAGAAGGGATCTTCATCAACCAAGCTAAGTATACAAGAAAAATCTTAAAAAAGTTTAGGATGGAGACAACCAAGCCAATAGGTACACCTATAAGCCCTTCTTGTAAACTTGATAATGATGAACGTTATAAAAATGTTGATAAAAAATTATATAGGGGTATCATTGGTTCATTACTATACTTGACTGCTAGTAGACCAGATATTATGTTTAGTATTTGCATGTGTGCTAGATATCAGTCTACTCTTAAAGAATTTCATTTAATGGCTATTAATTACATTCTTAGATATTTATTTGATTCTATTGATATTGGACTATGGTACTCTAGAGATTC
Organism: Areca catechu; assembly: GCA_021397845.1. Classification (NCBI taxonomy): domain Eukaryota; kingdom Viridiplantae; phylum Streptophyta; class Magnoliopsida; order Arecales; family Arecaceae; genus Areca; species Areca catechu. The sequence goes on along the minus strand of CM038040.1, from coordinate 63,977,853 downwards.
ATCAATTGAATTAATTGGCTATTCTAATGCTGACTTTGCTGGGTATAAATTTGATAGAAAAAGTACTAGTGGAACTTGCCAATTTCTTGGAGTTAATCTCATGGTTTAGCAAGAAACAAACTTCGGTTGCACTATTTATAGCTAAGGCCAAATTTATTATAGCTGGAAGTTGTTATACTCAAATCTTATGGATTAAGCAATAACTTGATGATTTTGGAATCAAATTAACTAAGACACCATAAGATGTGATAACACAAGTACTATAAATTTAGCTAAAAATCATGTTCAGCACTCTAAAAGTAAACACATTAAAATTAGACACCATTTTATTAGATATCATTTGAAAACAATGATATTATGCTTGAATTTGTGTGCACTGAAATGCAATTAAAAGATATACTGACAAAGCCACTTAATGAAGATCGGTTCTGTATGTAGAAAAGAATTAAGGGTCATTAATCCTTTCGATTGAACTTCGATCTCTTTATGACCTTTCAAATTCCCTTAAAAATCTTTATTCTTGAAAATCATATTTAATCATTCATAATCCCTTGAAATCAATTTCTATAATTTTTTGTATTTTTTCCCCATTTTTTTTTGGATTTTTGTCGAAGTGTCGCACCTCCAAGTATTGACACTTGGCCTGCAGTCATGAGTCGACACTTGAACGGTGGGAACCCAAGAACAAATAGGGAAAACCAAGTGATTTCTTCCATTTTTCTTCCAAACCCTTGAGCTGACTCATCTAAAAATAGTGTCCTAACCCTCCATTTCACTTCAATCTGTGTTCTAACTACTCGATTTGCTATTTGAAGCAGTTTTCCTCCTCTTTTTCACTGTTCCTCACCATGTTCTCATGGTTTTTATCGTGAAATCCTTATGCTCTCTCCCCATATTTGCTTCTTTCCCAATTTTCCTAAAGATGGGTCCCAGAAAGCAAGTTATCAGGAGACATCGTCCGTCAGTTCAGGAGGTAGAGCGGTGCATGAAGGTGCGGCATGAAGATCCAGTGGTAGTGGAGCCCCAGGCTTAGCAGAGCACTCTAGTCAGACCACCCATCTCAGGAGCTGATAGGATGGTCTCCAAGGCCATAGTTGGAGGATGGTGGGTTGAATTCGACTTCATGGACCAGCACCATTTCCGCATTGGAGACTGGATGAGAGATGCTGGTCTAGCCCATTTCTGCTCATTGTCTGAGAGATTTTATCCTGGCCTGATTAGAGAGTTCTATGATACTGCGGCTTGAGGAGCAGATTGCTGGGTTGTAGAGGTTCGAGGCACTGAGATTTTGCTCACCGCTGAGATTCTGAGTAGAGCTTGGAAGATTTTTTTGAGAGGTTCAATGGCAAACTCATTAGTGGATCGGATGAGCAGACTCCATTGCATCTTTGAGATCGATGATCTTTCAAAGGGAGCCACAGTGGTAGCCTCTAGACTCTCACTGGAGATGAGACAGTTACATCACATCATTGCTCGGATCTTTCTACTGAAGACCGGATGTTTTGATTTCATCACGGAGCGAGAGCTGCTGGTTATGGTATCATTGATTCAGCGAACTCCTGTCAGCCTTCCAGTGCTTATGGTACACCAGATAACCGAGGCTGCTACCAGCAGGAGACTGTGCTTGCCGTATGGCATGGGAGTGACCATCCTTTTCAGAGCATATGGAGTCATCATAGATGGAGAGCCTTACCGATAGCTATTACATACGGATATCTATGATAAGAGATCTTTACACAGGATGGGATATCATCTGCATAGAGAACATTGGAGATGCAGGATCTCCGGACAGACTGTAGATGTGGATGATGACGAGGATGCCGCTGAGGAGGAGTGGATCTATCTGATGAGGCTGGGCCATCTGAGCCACAAAGAGACCTTCCACATACTCAGCCCGGCCTTCCATTCTGGCACAGACTAAGGTGCCCTCCCCTAGAGATAGTATGGATGAGAGGGTCACTCGCTTAGTGACAGAGTTATGATTATTAGACAGTGAGTTGACCAGATCCATTTGGAGATGAGAGCAGATCACTAGGGTTTCAGAGATTGTATTATTGCTATTCTGGCTGTGCTTGAGAGGTTGTCTTCTGCCAGAGCACCTTCACCTCCTTCATCATCAGACTCATCTCCAGCACCTCCAGCACCCCCAGCACCAGACGTAGGAGATGGTCAGGCCGACACTTCTTCAGAGTTTGATGTTGCAGATTTTATGATGGAGCCAGAGCTGGATGTTCCTACAGACATATTGAGGATTCCTGTATCGTATCCTTCTAGGTCATCTTTTTAGACTCCAGTCCTATCCACCTCATCCACCATTGTTGACCCACCTGATACTTTTGTTTCCACACCTATACTTCACACAGATCCACTTGACATCGATCTGGCCACACCTATTCGTAGTATTCCCTTTAGGATTCCACCTGTTCCTTCCATATTTCCTTGATCCGGGAACTAGGATTTTATACACCTAGTTTTCATGTTCCTGGTTCAGGTCCTATTTTTTATGACACTTTTTCGATCACTGATACAGTTACTATTTCCATCACAGTTGATGCTCTTGATGATGCCTCCTCTTCAACACCAGCTAGAGGAAGAGCATATACCAAACGCAGAAGATGAGGTTGTGGTGATGCACCCAGACCTATCTGGACCAGACTTTCGGATCTCTGGTCGATGTGGCCGTGACCCCGACCTTCTAGGGTTACCGGGCCGATTATTCTAGAGATCATGTCTTTCTCTGATAAGAAAAGTATCCCTTATGATTGGTCCGTATACTAGTCAGTCTGTATTTCAGTGCTTTTATGTTTTGTGTACTTGTGTCTGTACTGGTTCTCTATTGTGTATCAAATTCTATGTCTAATGTATCAAATCTTTGAAATTATATATATAATGGCTTTTTCACATTTTATTTGTGTGCACTTTTGCTTTAATGCAATGTTTTATGATTACCTTGTTCTTATTCTTACCTTTTTAATGATGACAAAAAGGAGGAGAATAATTGGAAGAATTAATGAAAACAAATTAATGAGAAATAGTATTGGAGAGAATTAATGAAACTATTAATATATTAACAAGAAATAAAGCCAAGAAGGAAGCAATGAGTAAGGGGGAGAGAGAGAAACAAATGTATCAAAGTGGTGAATTTTGTAAATTTTTCAAAACTCTCTTTTTGAAAATCAGTTTTCAGATCATATATTGAGGGGGAGTGTTTCACTTTATCAATTTTGATCTATACCCTTCAATTCTATACTCTGACACTCTTTATTAATCTTAATTATTTTAAATTTTATGCTCTGATGCTCCTTATGAATGGCTTTCTTTAATATACTCCGATACTCTTTATTTTTATACTTTGATACTCTTAATACTCAAATAATTTTGCCCTGATACTTTTCATCTTTTTGGTATATTATTTGCTCGATACGTTTTGACATGTTTCATACCTTGATACTCTTTATAATTTAATCTATCTTGTTCTAATTCTTATTTTTTAAATTCATTCTAAGATCTGATATACCATGAAAATATCTAGTATGAGTATACAATTCTGGTTTATTTCAATTTTTAGCTTTAATATATTATAATTATTGCTCTGATAATGAAGCTATATGAATTGAATTGCTTTCATACATACATATAGCTCTGATACATTGTAAATGAGTCTTAGCTCTTGATAATCTTTATAAATTTAGGCTCTGATACTCTTCATCATTAGCTTTGATACTTGAAGCCAAATGCCCTATATTGAAAATCTTTATTAATGCTCTAATACTTATTATAAATCTTTTAAGCTCACTATATATATATACTTAAAGGTTTTGTCATCATAAAAAAGGGAGGATTGTTGATGGCTATCTTGATTTTGATGAATAACAAAATACTTAAGTATATTTGAGTATTAACTGTGTGTTAAAAGTGTGTTTATCATAATAGGGTACTCACTTGTTGAAAGTTTAAATTGCTTGTTATCTTGAATGAAGAAGTCTGTTTCATGGATAAAATTTCAAGTTAAATGGACTTAAGTATATAAGAATGTGATGGGGACATCAAAGGTCCCAGACTTTGGCAGAGGCATCTCAGTCCTCTATGGTTATCAAATTAGAGTTTAGGATTTGAGTCAAATTTGTAATTAGGGTTTAGTTAATTTGAGTAAGTTCATTTGAGTTTTGTGGGTTAGTCCATATGAGTCTTTGTATAGCCCTGAGTCCTGTTTTGGGCCTTTCAATATTGGAGTCATGTATTTGGATTTTGATCCATACTATTAGGATTTGAGATTGGTTTTTGGGTTATGTCAAGCCAGTTAAGTCAGGTCAAGTTTTGATTCATGTAAATTTTGAAGTTAAATTATGTAAATGCGAGTCCAGTCTATTGAGCCTAATCTGGTCCTATAAAAAGAAGAAGACTCATCATTTTGAAGCCTGTTAGCATAACACTCCAGTCATCCACCCAATTGAGCCATTTAGGAGCATGAAGCCATCAAGGGAGACCTGGAGGACATGTGATCCAACCCGCTAGAGTGGAGAACAGTTGAAGAAGCCCTGAAGCCTGCCCAGCATTGAAGTGGCCCTCCCAGGGCCTAAGAGCAACCAAGAGAAGGAGAGGGAGAGAGAGAGGCTCAGTCAAAAGTGGAGAGAACTTGAGGGAGAGTTTGTATAGGTTAGGGTTTACTGTGAGATTACTTGTATACCCTTTCTTAAGTCCCAAGTTTGTAAGCCTATATAAAGGCCTCCCCTCCTCATGTAATTGAAGATGAATTGATGAATTAAATTGAGTTCTCTCTCTTTGCTATGTGCGATCTGTATGCGTGCTATGTGCGAGCTGTGAGAAAATTATTTTTTTCTTGTTCCTGCACCCTGCCTCCATCCCCAACATCAAAACCCTAGCCACCCTCCTTCCAAGCCTTGGCTGTCCAATACAAAACACTCTTCCCCTTGCTATTTTTGATTTATTTCTTCATCCCTATACTATTTTTTAACCTGTAGATGGTGATTTACAAGTCCCTCAGTTCCCACGAATTCGAGGATACCTTCTGATCAGCCTTCGGATCACCAAGCAGAAAGCCACGAATTCGCAGGGTCAGAAACTTGCTTTTCCAAGCCACATCCGGGAGCGAGAGTGATCTCTTCGTGCATGATCTTTATCAGGTGCTTCAACCATTGCCAGGTACACCCCCTTGACTCCCCAATAGTGGTCTTGTAGAAGAGCATCCTTACCAGGGTTTTCTTAAACCTTGGCGATCTTGTTTTCTCTAACTTTTAGGGTTTATTTCTGCATGCATGACTTCCAAAATTCTCATAGAATTCTATACTTTGAATCTTTGATTGAAATTTGGTATCTAAAACCCTAAATCCTTATTTAATCATGGAAAAATACTTTTCATGCATTAATCATCTCATATCATTTGGTATCGGAGCATAGTTTAGGGCTAAATTCTGCATCCCTATAATTCTCATATATAGTCTATTATTTTTATATTTTGTACCTATAGAAAGACTCAAAAATTCTAAGTTTTGTTTTGATAGATTCCTTGTAATTGAAAGTATTTTTCAGAATCTTTTCATAATTTATTTCGGTATGTGAATATTCTGCACATCGGAATATTGTCTGAGAATAAATCTGCTCTATTTTTCAACAAGACAAATTTTAGTATGTTTAGGGTTCTTCTTGCATAATTTTGGCATATTTTAATTTTTTGCATATTTCCTGCATATTAGGTTCTTTTCTGCATATTTTATTTCCTGCCAAATATAAAATAAAAAAAATTACTCAAAATTAGAAAATAACAAAACTACAAAACCCTAATTTGCATTTCATATGTGTGCCATCATTTTACGTAACTTACCTTAAGGGCACTTTTACTATGTCAGATGGGGGGAGGATTTGATCTGAACCCAACCCAAACTAAAATTGATTAGACTTAATTTGCTCTAGAGAGCTAGGCACATCAACAGGTCGGGTTCAACCATTGTGGGAAGACTAGTGCACCCAATTCATCTCCTATTACTGGAAGCTAGTATCTAGGCTAGAGGTACAGTGTCAAATGACCTAAGCGGATCGGTGGTTCCTTAATTGGGGCTTACGTTATGCAGGGGGCCTCCCACCATCCCACCTCTTACCTGGCTAGTAGAAGGATTAGGAGTTGAGTTGTGTGTAAGTTGAGTCGACCCATTCTATTTGGGCTCTAGGTCTAGGTACCTGTAGTCGATTTGTTTGAGTCTTGCATGTGTACTAGATCAGGAGCTTCATATCATCCACCACCTCTACAACCGGTTGAACCCATGGAATCCTACCTTGATGCTGTCCTAAAGATCTTGAGTGACCAGATAGCCTGATTGAACACCCAATTCTAAATGGATGACCAGATGACCCAATCGAATGCCCAATTGACTCGTAGATTTGACCAAGTAGATGTTCGGCTAGGAACCCTAGAGAAAATGGATAGGACCCAGACTAGATCCAAACTTGAGCCACCTTTACCCACACTATCCAGGTCCTGTGAACCCAGAACCCATGAACCTAGAACCTATGAACCTAGATCCTATGACTCCAGTCCCATAACCATAGATCCTATGCATCCATATCCTATGCACCCACACCCTATAAGCCCAGTAGACCCATGACCTATGGATCTGAATCCATGACCTATGAGTAGAATGAACCCATAGGCCATCAACATGAACCCCATAGGATTAGTATCCCTAGATATGAGCCCAATACTAGTCCCTTTCCTCGTAGTCAACTTGAACCCACCAGGATCAGTGCCCATAGTCAGAACCCAGAAACTGGTTAGGTACCCCTTAGTCGACCCACTCCTGCTACCCCAATCACTAGCCAGTATTTCCTTAACCAAACCCCTCCTATCAAAACCCCTCCTACCACCCCACTGGTTCACCAGAATGATATTAAAGTGGAAGTGTATGAAGCTGATATGAGCTTAGTGGATGAGTATGAGGGAGAAGAAGAGGAGACATCTCTAGAAGACCTATAATTAGTTGACCCTGTAGGTACCCAGGTAGAAGCCAATCTAGAGGTAGCTGACCTTGACCACAGCCAAGCCAAAACCATCTTGGAAGAACAGTTAGAGAAAGAGGACCATGAGGAACTTGACCCTACTATTAGAATCATGCCTGAGGAGCCACTAGAGGAAAGCCTAATTATAGAGTCCAGTCCTAAAATTCAAGAGCCCAATGTTGACTCCACTAATTGATTTTGATGATAAGCAAAATAGTTAAGTATAATTTGAGGACTAATGATTTGCTTTAAGTGTGTTTTCATTGAAAGGATGCTCACAAAATTTGAAGAAGTCCAATTATGTTGAAGAATGAAGTTTGAATGGAATGAATGAACAAAACAAGACTTGGACACTCAAAGAGTTGGTTGAATGGATGACTAAGGCAAATGAAATCATGTTCAAGCACAAGTTCAGCAATTTCTGTACCTTTTTTGATGATGTGTCGACTCAAGGTGTCGACACATGACATGATATGTCGACATATGAAGATGGTGTATCGACTCAGGCTGGTACACAGTGAAATTTCAAATGGCACAGATCATGTGTCGACACATGGACATTATGTGTCGACTCAAGGTGTCAACACATGGATGAACACATCGCTTGAGAATTTCAAGCCACAGAACTTGCAGAATTTGAAGGAACAGTTGATGTGTCGACACACGGACCTAATGTGTCGACTCAATGTGTCGACTCAACTGAGAATGTGTCGACTCAGCTAATTTTTTCAGAGAATATGAACAGAACATTTTGAACTTGTATCGACTCAAGAAGTACATGTGTTGACCTAATATGTCGACACATGAAAAGGAAGTGTCGACACATGGAGTTATGACAACAGTAACGACTAGTTTTTTCAAGCACAGAACTCTCCCAAATGCCCTCCAATGGCTAGTTTTTCAAGTATAATAGCTAGATTTCGATTTTGGGGGCTTGGGAAGATATATAAAAGCTCCAAATCAAATCAAGAAGTAATGTATTGAATATCCAAAAAGAGTTTAAAGAGAAAAGAAGAGAGAAGAGCCTTAACTCCTATTCATTCAAAGCTCAACCACTCTCAAGAAAAGAGAAGCCTTCCAAGCATTCAAAGCTATCAAGTGCATTGAAGATCACTCAAACTTAGGCATTCAAAAGGCTTCAACAAGAGCAAAGCAACACTACATCGAGCTACATCGACTTATTTGCTTTTTATTGAAAGCTTACATTGGTTCTTTATTTCTCCATTTTTTATCTTGTAAAGGTTATTGGTTAGCCTATCGGAAAACCAAGTGAAGTTATTGGTAAGCCTTGAAAACCAATTAGGTTGGTGGTTAGCCCGCAAAACCACTAAGGTTTTTGGTTAGCCCAGAAAACCAAGGAAGGTTTTTGGTTAGCCTTGTGAAAACCAATTAGGTTCTTGGTTAGCCCGTAAAACCAAGTGAGGTTGTGACTTGTGAGCCTTGTAAAAATAAGTCGAATTTTGATTAGTGAGCCCGAAAAACTAATCGGCTGTAATTATTGGATTATAGTAAATTTTCAAGAGGATCTTGGAGAGGATGTAGGTGTATTGTTGGCACCGAACCACTATAGATTGTTGTGTTTGTGATTGCTTGTTCTTTTCTTCCTTGCTCTTTACATTTTGCTTATTGCCTTTAATTTTTGCTGCACTTTTACATTAGAGCATTGCACTTAAATCACAGTACCTTGTTGAATTGATTTGCACATCTTGTCTTGCGAAGTTTGCTACTTGTTTTATCAAGCTTAGCTTTAAATTTTTGAAACCCAATTCACCCCCCCTCTTGGGTTGCTCTCTGGACAACACCAAAAAATTTATTAAGGACATGATCTCTTAATTCAGTACTCTCAGGATGAATCCCCTTCCACAGTTTCCATTGAGGACCTCTTCTAGAAATTGTTGACCCATCCTTCCATAGCATGGACCATTTCTTGCATAGAGATATAACCCAATGTTCATACATTAAGGTAAGTCTCTTTAGTCTAGAACCAGTCCCAGAATCCCCTTCCTATTTCCTACCCTTCCCTGAGTCATCTCATGTATCTAGAAATATTAGGTCACATTTTATTGAGATTATCAGGTTGCATGAATCCTTAGAGTCCATCCCATTTGCTACCTACTTTTGGAAGACCCTCTGGCATCTATTAGGAGTTCGTGGTAAATTATCATCTGCATGTCACCCATCAACCATGACTCATGACCCATGCCCAAGTTATAGTTAAGACCTAATAAACCTCTTTCGATAGGAATGCATAGTCGAGTCTATTAGGTGTTAGTATGAGTCCTTTGTGTCACCTATTAGGAGTCCATAAACCCAGTTCAATTGTCCACACCTGCACTGAACACCGCATATTATATGCATAAGGATATTAGCCATAAGAGTAATTTAAGTAATGAAACATCTAACAAACTAGCTAATTCTCGAAAAAGAGCCAATGGATTCAATGTAGGGAATTCTATCTTGGTTAGGCTTAGGCCTAAAAAGAAGTCTCATGCTCGCAAGCGGATCCTTAGAAGTGATAGAGAAGGAGGACCCCATGTGCACGAGTTGCCCTTGGATTTTGGCTTAAGCTTTACATTCAATACCACAGACCTGGTTGAGTCTAGAGAACCGGTAGCAATTCCTAGAGAGGCTGATTGGGACATCAATAAAAAGAATATATACTTTGATTAACTAACTGTGTTTTTGTAGCTATAGTTAATAAAATCTTGAGCCATGAAACAAGCCCCAAATTTTCTTAAAGCATACTCATGAGTCAACACATGGAAGAAGACAATTTTTCATGAGTCGACTCAAGATCAAAGCATGATTGAAAGCCACCTCTTCAAAGCCCAATTCAAGCCATTCAAGCCCAATTCAAGCCAAGACTTGAAGCCAAAATTTTCATATGGGGGGACACCTCATCAAGAAACCTTAAGGGAGAGAAATTACACTACGTCAAGACTTTTATGGGGAACATAAAGATACCTTCCAACAAATGACATGTGGGGTGCCACCTCTAATGACACCTAGGCCTCCACATCAGCATTTGACAACCACATGAAGACCTTCTACAATGCCACATATCAAGTGGTTGTAACATTCTATCAATAATTTATTTTTAATTAAAACCACTTATCTAAAAATTGTTGGAGCCAACTAGGCCATCCTTATCCCCTCCTCTCCACCCTTGGATGAAATTCCTAGCATTAGAGCCTATAAATAGGGCCCCTAGGCTCTCATTGTATTCATTCTATGCTATGATTTGAATTAATGAAAGGATTGTTTTCTTGTGTTCTAGTTTTCTTGAGTTCTTGTTTGGTGTGAAAGTTTTCTAGCTAGCTTGAGTGTGTAGATTCTTATCCAAGGAGAGAATAAGAATTTTCTAAGTTTGAGTTTGAGAGTGAAGAGTTCTTTGGTGAGGAGTAAAGGATGGGATGCCCATTGATGGATCTATGATCAAGCTCCAAGTCCCAAGCCGCCAGCCACTTTCTTCTTCTTCCTTTTTTCTTTGTTTCCATTCCAACTCCAATTCTTCTTCCATGTCTAATCCTAAATTTCTTTGCAGGTTCTCTCAGGTTCCTAGGTTAAGGATGAAGGTCTCCAAGCCATAGATCAAGGTCAATATGAGTCTCAAAGTAGATAGTGCCAATCTTGACTTTTAGACCTCAATCCTTGAGTGATGAGAGCTCCTTCTTCCACCAAATAATTAGCCATCATTGTTGGTAGGAAAATTCTTCCTAAGCTTCATTAGATCTAATCATTTGAAGGTTAACTTGTCCTAGTAGTAATGGTTTCCTTGCCATGAAGATGCTAATCCTTATTTTGAACTAGATATACATTGCAGGTCTTAAAATTAGATCAACTAGTTTCCTTATGAAAATTTTTTTCTTGGATTAATTTAGCCCATTTATTTGATAATTAATTGCTTAAGTTTGCTTATTGGTTAGCTTGCTAAAACTCTCCATTCATCATTTTATTTTCGTTCCCCATCAAAGGCCTTTGAACCTACCCCATCAATTGAGAGTGAGCCTGATCCTAAGTGTCCACCTATATTTTGCCTAAGAGAGGAAAACAGGTCGAGCATGTCCTGGACGATCGAGCTACCTTAACCCGGGATAGCAGTTTTTAGAACCACCTGGTTTGTTGGCAAGGTCTACCAGGATCTGATGCTTCGTGGGTTACTCGAGAGGACTTGTTGCACCTCTTCCCAGACCCTCCAGAGAGACACCAGATTCAGTGTGACCCTTACTCGACAGGATCGAGTTCCTCCTATCTCGAGAGAATTGATGGGGACATCAGAGGTCCCAAACTTTAGTAGAGGCATCTCAATCCTCTGTGGTTATCAAATTAGAGTTTAGGATTTGAGTCAAATTTATAATTAGGGTTTAGTTAATTTGAGTAAGTTCATTTGAGTTTTGTGGGTTAGTCCATATGAGTCTTTGTATGGCCCTGAGTCCTGTTTTGGGCCTTTTAATATTTGAGTCCTGTATTTGGGTTTTGATCCATACTATTACGGTTTGAGATCAGTTTTTGGGTTATGTCAAGTTAGTTAAGTCAGGTCAAGTTTTGATTCATGTAAATTTTGAAGTTAAATTATGTAAGTATGAGTCAAGTCTATTGAGTCCAATCTAGTCCTGTAAAAGGAAGAAGACTCAATTCATTTTGAAGCCTGTCAGCATAACACTCTAGTCATCCACCTAGTTGAGCCATTTAGAAGCATGAAGCCATCAAGGGAGACCTGGAGGACATGTGATCCAACCCGCTAGAGAGGAGAACAGCTAAAGAAGCCCTGAAGCCTGCCCAGCATTGAAGTGGGCCTCCCAGGGCCCAAGAGCAACCAAGAGAAGGAGAGGGAGAGAGAGAGGCTCAGTCAAAAGTGGAGAGAACTTGAGGGGGAGTTTGTATAGGTTATGATTTATTGTGAGATTAATTGTATACCCTTTCTTAAGCCCCAAGTTTGTAAGCCTATATAAAGGCCTCCCCTCCTCATGTAATTGAAGATGAATTGATGAATTAAATTGAGTTTTCTCTCTTTACTATGTGCGAGCTATGTGCATGCTGTGTGCGAGCTGTGTGCAAATTATATTCTCCTTGTTCCTACACCCTGCCTCCATCCCCAACATCAAAACCCTAGCCGCTCTCTTTCCAAGCCTTGGCTGCCCAACATAAAACACTCTTCCCCTTGCTATTTTTGATTTATTTCTTCATCCCTACACCATTTTCTAACTCGCGGATGATGATTTGCAGGTCCCTCAATTTTTGTGAATCTGAGGATACCTTCTGATCAGCCTTTAGATCACCGAGCAAAAGTCACGAATCCGTAGGGTCAGAAGCTTGCTTTTCTAGGCCGCATCGGGAGCGAGAGTGATCTCTTTGTGCACGATCTTCATCAAGCACTTCAACCATTGCCAGGTACACCCCCTTAACTCCTCAGTAGTGGTCTTGTAGAAGAGCAGCCTTACCAGGGTTTTCTTAAACCTTGAAGATCCTATTTTCTTTAACTTTTAGGGTTTATTTTTGCATGCATGACTTCCAGAATTTTTATAGAATTCTATACTTTGAATGTTGGCTTGAAATTCATGATCTAAAACCCTAACTCCTTAGTTAATCATGGAAAAATACTTTGCATGCATTAATCATCCTGCATCCCAACACAAAACACTCTTTCCCTTGCTATTTTTGATTTATTTCTTCATCCCTACACCATTTTCTAACTTGCAGATGGTGATTTGCAGGTCTCTCTGTTCCCACAAATTCGAGAATACCTTCTGATCAGCCTTCAGATCATCGAGTAGAAATTCGCGAATCCGTAAGTTCAGAAGCTTGCTTTTCTAAGCCATATCCGAGAGCGAGAGTGATCTCTTCATGCATGATCTTCATTAAGCACTTCAACCATTGCCAGGTACATCCCCTTGACTCCCCAGTAGTGGTCTTGCAGAAGAGCAGCCTTACCAGGATTTTTTTAAACCTTGGCGATCTTGTTTTCTCTAACTTTTAAGATTTATTTCTGCATGCATGACTTCCAGAATTTTCATAGAAATATGTACTTTAATTCTTGGCTTGAGATTCGGGATCTAAAACCCTAACTCCTAAGTTAATCATAGAAAAATACCTTGCATGCATTAATTGTCCTGCATCAGAACGACTTGGAAGGACTCAAGTTTGAAGTTTGAATAAGTTTTACTAGTATTTCAGAAGCATTTCAGGAAAGTTTTAGCCAAGTGTCGACTTATGGAATTGAAGTTTTGACTCACAGTGTCAACTCATAGAGGCTTGAGCTGATACGTAGAAGAAGTTTTAGATGGCATGCTTGAAGTGTCGACTCATGGAGCTCAAGTGTCGACTCAAGGGTCGACTCAAGACTTGAGATAAAAATTATGTAGAACATTCTAAATTTCAAAATTTTTCTCAAGTGTCAACTCATAGAAGCCAAGTATCAACTCAAGTATCGACTCACCAGAAAAAATGTTGAATCACCAGAGATTTCCAGAGGGCTTTAGAAGATTTTGTTGAACTAGTGTCGAATCATGAAGATAAAGTGTCGACTCAAAGTAACAACTCAAGACCTGAAATGTCAACACTTGGAGTTCTGATAAACAATAACGGCTAGTTTTTTGAAGCACAGAACTGATCTTTTTTGTCTCCAATGGTTATTTTCTCCTCTCTAATACTTAAAAATTACCATTTGAAGCTTGGAAAGGTATTTAAAGTGGACCAAACTCAAGATTGAAGAGAGAGATGAGAAGTTAAGTGCATTCATTCAAATATTCATTGAAGAACAACTACTTTCAAGTCAAGTTGAGCCTTCAAGCATTCAAAGTATTTAAGAGCATTCAAGTCCAACCATTCAAGCATCATTTAAGGCTTCAACAACTTCAAGATAAGCATCTTCAACAATCAAAGAGCTTCAAAGAGATACTTGCTTTTAGTTGAAAGTTTTTTGTATTTCATACATTATACTTGAATCTTTCTATTGTTTCTAGTTTCAAGGAAATTGAAACTAGAGTTGAGGTTTGTTGGTGAGCCTTTGTGTTAAAACCAACAGAGGTTTTTGGTTATTCTAAGTAACAAAACCAAGGAGGTTGTTGGTGAGCCTAAGTTACAAAACCAACTAGGTTTTTGGTTGTCCCATAAAACCAAAGGGATTTTGACTTATGTTCCCAGTGAAAACAAGTTTGGTTTTGATTAGTGAGGCCGAAAAACTAATCGACTATAATCAAGAAAGATTATTGTGGAATATCCAAGTGGACCTTAGGAGTGGATGTGGATGCCTTGGTGTGCAACGAACCACTATATATCCTTGTGTTTGTGATTGCTTGCTTTCTCATTATTTGCACTTATATACTTTGCATTCACTTATTTATTTTCGCTACTTACTTTTGCATAGCACACAAACACTTGTAATTCACTAGCACCTAAGTTGTTTTTGAATTGGCATAACTTGCAAAAGTTTTTAAAACCCAATTCACCCCCCTCTTGGGTTGCTTGCTGGGCAACAATATATTACCAAGGATCATTACATGAAATTAGATTATTAGTGATAGCTAATTATCATCACTAATAATGGCAATGCCATCTTTAATATCATTAGCAATGGAACACCATCACAAATAGTAGATCGGAACAACCTTGTCGCTAATATCAATTTTTGCTAATGGAAAATGGCATCGCTAATAATCTCTATTAGCAATGGCTTAGCCATCGCTAATAACTTATTATCGATAGCATTAGCCATCTCTAATGCCATTGATAATAACTTTTTCTTATTTTTTTAAAAAAACTACCTACCAAATTTAGTCAGTGCTAAAGTCATTGATAATCTTTTTTAATTTTTTTAAAAAATATAATTATATATTTAAAAATCTATTTTTAAAAATTATAATAACAAGCATTCATAGTAATTAAAATGAAATACCATGATCATAAATAAACAATCATAAATAAAAAATAAATATATTATATTAACATTATAAACTATATAATTTTATAAATTAACATTGATTTTCAAATATCGAAAGTAAATGCATAACATCATAAAAAATTATGTTTGCTCATCATCGTCCTCCTCCTACTCTTATACGTCCTCTCTAGATCCCAGCATCATAAAAAGAAAAAAACAAAATATTATTAATAAATTTTGATATGAAAATATATATTTTGATACATAGGCATATATTTCAGTATACTCATCTAATTCTTAAATAGATTATTCTTACATATTCTATTCGATGATACAAAGCTATAAATACCTTCGGTCCATTGATTAGATGGTTAGATTTAATTTTTTATCCCAAAGATCTCCTTTCCTGACTCGAGCCTAAATATGTAAAGCTTTTAAATATAAAAATTTAAAACAAGAATTTTTTTTTTAATAGACTTACTTGCTATGACATCTATGATAACGAAGTTAGCTAATTGCATAGACGTGGGTTCTGGAGAATCTCAAAAATTATATTGCAAACAACATCTTAGAAGCTTTGAGGATGCTGGACAAAAAGATAGGTTACAATGTCCTCGACATGTGCATCACCCCATATCTAGGTGATCAAGGCTTGAGATGAAGATACCGATGGTCAACGAGCTGCTAGAGGGTTAAAATTGTGCCCAAATCCTCTGACCCAGCTTCTACTCACCCCTCTAGTGACCCTGAGCCATCCTCGAGATCAAGGAGGGGCTGAGAATATGGGTCCTCACCATGCCATAATATGACATTCTCTGCATAATCCACCTATACAATTTACAAATTCATCAATCTAATTATACATATCAGTACATATGAAATCTAATACTTAATATTTTAAGTTGTTACCATGATACATCGAGATCTTTGATCTAAGTAATCACCGGTCCTCCTAAACTAGTATGTGGCCTCCCATAACTGCAACTACTCTACTGCATGATCCAGCTACAATGTCTATAATAAATAAATAATAAAAATAAATTATTTAAAATATATATATGATTAATTTAATATGAAATTAATATAAGCATAAAATTCTTATCAATCTATCTGCCATCATGTGTACCAACATAGCTATCAGTGTACTTGACTGGATCTTGCTAGGTGGTACGATTCTACCATGCCCTCTATCACCTACCGGAGTATTGCTCATTGCTTCACTAGTTGTATAGGGCCTTCTATACATCCACCCGTATCCAGTGATTCTTAAAGACTTCCAGTCCAATGGTAACTCAAAATTGGAGTACTCTAGATGGCATGCTTGAGACTATATAGCCTGTCCGGGAGTCTACATATCACCATCTTCTTAAAGGTCGGATGGCCAAGTGCCTCATCTTAAGGAGTCTCGAATTAATAATACTCCTGCAAGTAGAATCAATATATTAAATAAATAAAATATAAACATTTCATGAATTTAAAAATTAAATACATTTGGCTTACTAGGAATATTTAGGGATGGCAAAACTTGACCCAACTGTTGGCTCCACCCAGTGATTTTGATGAATAACAAAACATTGAGTGCACATTGTATACTAATGTGTATTTCAAGCTATGAGTTTTCAGGAAGAAAGTACCTCAAAATCTCAAAAACTTATGTATCATGGCACGCCATGGCACGGAGCATTTCTTGCAATTCTGGACATCCTCTTCATGGAAAAAGGGCTTTAAATGTTCAATTGTTATTTATTTTTGTTCCATTTAAATTTCAATATCAATATTTGTGTTTTTGGCTCAAATTATACTTGAATCTAAATTTTTCAGTCTCAAGTGTCGACACCTGGGAAGCCAAGTGTCGATACTTCAGCATTTGGCACGCAGAAAAACCCTTGGCACACCAAGTGTCGATACCCAAAACTCAAGTATCGACACCTGCATCTCAAGTGTCAACACTTAGGTTTCCAAGTATCGACTCAAGGCCTAAGATTTTTAAAAATCCAGAACTTTGCCATTGGAGGGTTTTTGTGTCAAGTGTCGATACCTAGAAATCAAGTGTCGACACCTGACAGCCAAGTGTCGACACCTGATGAGCCAAGTGTTGACACTTGAAGCCTGACAGCCCTAACGGATATATTTTTCTGACTTACAGAACTTGCTTTTCAAGCTCCAAACGGCTAGATTCGAGGCTCCAACGGTCACAAACCATTTTTTGAAAGTTTCTTGTTGTATTTAACCTCCACCAACTTCATTCAAAAGGCATTGAAGAGTATTGAAATCTATTCAAAGATAAAAAGCCAATATTCTCTCAAGTACTTCACATCAAAAGCCTTTTATAGTTTGATTCCCTGAAAAAGCCTACAAGCTCATCCTAGCATCATTCCATAAGAGGTGTTTTTAAGAATATTCCAAGGAGGAGACAAGACAAAGCATCAACTTGAGCTTCAAAGCTTCCTTTCTACTCTTGAAGAGAGTTTGTCTTAGTTTTAAAGTTGTATATCTATTTTTATCTTGTGATTTGACCTTGCTTTCAAGGGTGTCTTGAAAGAAGGTTGTTGTAGTTTGTTGGTGAGCCAAAGGGATAAAACCAACTAGGGTTAACTTGTGAGCCCGAAGACAAAACAAGTGTAAAAGGTTGTTGGTGAGCCTAGGTGATAAAACCAACATAGGTTTTGACTTGTGAGCCTTTTGAAAAATAAGTCAACTGTAATCTTAATAGGATTATAGTGGAATTCCCAAGGGTGGCTTGGGGAGTGGATGTAGGTGCTAGGTTTGCACCGAACCACTATAAATATTGTGTTTGTATGTGATTGTCTTCTTGCTCTTTGCTTATTACATTTGATTTACTGCTTTCAACTGCATTTAATCTTGTGCATTGGATTTATTACTCACAAACACCACTAGACCTTCACATTACTGTTTTAAATTTTAAAAGATCTAATTCACCCCCCCTCTTGGGCTCCATTTCTGGGCAACAAATGATATCAGAGCATCGGTACTCTATTGTAGGTCCAAGGATCTTGAGTAAAAGATCATGGCAGCCCTAATAGGAATGGATGTAGTTGAAGGTCAAGCTTCAAATCGTCCCCCACTCTTCAATGGCATAAATTACACGTATTGGAAAACATGCATACACATCTTTATTCAAGCTATTGATTATAATTTGTGGCAGACAATTGTAAAAGATCCTCATCAGCCTACTATGTTGGTTAATGGCATTCTCACTCCAAAGATGGAAGATGATTGGGATGAGAATGACATTAAGCAAATAAAGCTTAATGCTAAGGCTATGAACTTGTTATTTTGCTCTCTTGACCCAAGTGAATTTAATAGAATATCTAATTGTCTCTCTGCTAAGAAGATTTGGGATACACTTGAGGTTACCCATGAGGGTACACACCAAGTGAAAACAATCAAGGTTAACATGCTTATTCATACGTATGAAATGTTTAAAATGGAACCTATTGAGTCTATTAGTGAGATGTATACTAGGTTCACAAATATTGTGAATGGCATAAGAAGCCTAGAAAAAATTATTTCTAATGGTGAACTTGTGAACAAACTCCTCAGGTCTCTACCGGCTTCTTGGGATGCAAAGGTAACAGCTATTGAAGAAGCCAAGGATGTCAACACTCTTCCACTTGAACAACTGTTGGGCTCATTGATGACATATGAGCTCTCTCTTAAGCAAAAGAATGTGGAAGTCGACAAAAAGAAAAAAGTGATCGCCTTCAAATCCACTGCTAGAGAAGAATCAAGTGATGACTCCGAAGAAGATGATGAAGAGGATGAGATGGCTCTAATGGCAAGAAAATTCAGAAGGTTTATGAGAAAGAAAAGACTCAACTTCAAGAAGAAACCTCAGAAAGGTGAGCCAAGTAAAGAGAAAGATAAGGAGAAGGTGAAGGAGCAGCCCACTTGTTTTGAATTCAAGAAACCCGGCCATTTTAAGGTGGACTGCCCCTTGCTTAAGAAAAGCAGAAGAAAGTTAAGAAAGAAAGCCATGATGGCAACCTGGAGTGACAGTGAGGACTCAAGTTCAGAGGAAGAACAGCAGGAGGTGGCAAACTTCTGTCTGATGGTGGATCATGATGAGATATATTCTGAAACAGAAAATGAATTTACATTTAATGAACTTCATGAAGTTTTTGATGAATTAGTCATAGAATTTCAAAAACTAAAGTCAAAACATAAAGATTTGAAAAAGCAAAATTTAGATTTGGCCAAAACAAATGATAAGCTTTCAAATGAAAATGAATGCCTTCCTTTTCAAAATAGAAAATTAAATGATAAGATTTCAATTCTTGAAAAGGAAAAAGAAGTTTTGAAAAAGAAAAGTTCTTCAGTTTCGAATGAAAATCTTTCAAAACAAAGCAAAGAAATTTTGGATGAAAATCAAAGATATAAGAAAGAAATTGAAAAATTAAAACTTTTTGTAGATAAATTTACTTATAGTTCTGAAAAATTAAATTTGCTTTTGAACAATCAAAAAGCTATTTTTGATAGAGCAGGTTTAGGGTTTAGAACTCATAAGAAACAAAAAATTTTCAAAAATTTCTTTGTGCCTGCATCTTCATCCATTACTTGTTATGCAAGTGGTACTAAAGGGCATAAATCTTATATGTGCAATAAAAGAAAATTGAGTAATATTAAAAAAGTTTGGGTTCCAAAAGGAACCAATGCCACTAACCTAAAAGGACCCAAGATGACTTGGGTACCTAAAGTCTCCACTTGATCTTTATTGCAAGTATGCCTTGCAACCAACAAGAAAAGAATGTAGTACCTTGATAGCGATTGCTCAAGGCATATGACAGGAGATGTGGAGCAGTTGTCATCGCTCGAATATCAAAATGGTGGCAATGTGACTTTTGGTGATAATGGAAAGGGCAAAATCATTGGTATTGGTATAGTCCATATCACCCCCTCTTCTTACATTGATAATGTTTTATATGTTGATGGTTTGAAATATAATTCGCTTAGTATTAGTCAATTTTGCGACAAGGATTTTAAAGTTGTTTTTGAATCTTCTATGTGCATTGTTTTTAGTTTAGATGATAATGGCATCAAGTTCATTGGTCATAGGCATGGCAATATTTATATGGTTAATCTTGATGATCTTCCAATTCAAAATGGTCAATGCCTAGTGGCAATGGAAGCCAAGATCAATGAAACTAGTTGACTTTGGCATCGCAGACTAGGACATGCAAGTATGCATTTGATTTCAAAACTTAGCAAAAAGAATTTGATAAAAGATTTGCCTAAACTTTGTTTTGAAAAAGATAAGATTTGTAGTGCATGTCAGCTTGGAAACAAACTAAATCCTCTTTCAAACCAAAAGGAGCAATCTCTACATCTAGACCCTTAAAGTTGCTTCACATGGATCTCTTTGGGCCAACTAGAATATCTAGTTTGAGAGGTAAGAAGTACGGTCTAGTTATTATAGATGATTTCTCACGATTTACATAGGTCATGTTTTTAGCACATAAAGATGAAACATTTTCTGAATTCATTAGATTTCATAAACGAGTTTCAAATAAAAAAGGTGTTTCAATTATTTCTTTGAGAAGTGATCATGGAACCAAATTTGAAAATGCTGATTTTGATAAATTTTGTATTGAAAATGGCATTCATCACAATTTTTCTGCACCTAGGACACCTCAACAAAATAGGATGGTAGAAAGGAAAAATAGAACTCTTGAAGAAATGGCACACACCATGCTTTGTGAAAATGATTTACCTAGATATTTTTGGATGGAAGCCATAAATACTGCATGCTATGTTTTAAATCGAGTTTTGATTCGACCGATTTTAAAGAAAACACCTTATGAGCTTTGGAAGGGTAGAAAACCCTCAATTCATTATTTTTGTGTTTTTGGATGCTGTTATTTCATTTTAAACAATGGTAAGGATAATTTGAGCAAATTTGATGCCAAATCAGATGAGAGAGTCTTTTTAGGCTACTCCACATCTAGTAAGGCATACAGGGTCTTCAACAGAAGAACACTTGTTGTTGAAGAATCCATATATGTGGTATTTGGTGAATCTGATCAGAAATCTTCGAGAAAAGAAGATGTACTTTCTGATGAAATAGGTACCAAGAAAATTGAAAGTGTAAACAATAATGAAGAGCCTACCAAGGAACAAGAAGATGATCAAAACACTGAAGGAGATCAAGCACAAGGTGATGAAAACACATCTATAGTTGATCCACTACCAAAAGAATGGAGGTATGCTCATGGACACCCAAAAGAACTAATTATTGATGATCCATCTAAAGGTGTAAGTACTCGATCATCCCTTAGAAATATCTGTGATTATTTAGCTTTTGTTTCTCAAATTGAACCTAAAACCATTGAGGAAGCTGAATGTGATAGTAATTGGATAAATGCTATGCAAGATGAACTTAACCAATTCAAAAGAAACAATGTTTGGACATTAGTAGATATGCCTTCAAATACTTCAATTATTTGCACAAAAACGGTTTTTCGAAATAAACTTGATGAAAATGGTGTTGTTACTAGAAATAGGGCTAGACTAGTTGCCAAAGGATACAATCAGGAGAAAGGGATAGATTTTGATGAAACCTTTGCTCCTGTGGCTAGACTTGAGGCAATTAGGCTATTGTTGGCTTTTGCTTGCTTTATAAATTTTAAATTATTTCAAATGGATGTTAAAAGTGCCTTTTTAAATGGTCTTATTGAAGAAGAGGTTTATGTTGAATAACCTCCTGGTTTTAAAAATTCTGAATTTTCAAATCATGTTTACAAACTTCATAAAGCTTTGTATGGTTTGAAACAAGCTCCTAGAGCTTAGTATGATCGTTTAAGTTCTTTCTTGCTCAAAAATGATTTTGCTAGAGGTAATGTAGACAAAACTTTATTTTTAAAGAAAAGGAATGATGATCTCTTAGTGGTACAAATCTATGTAGATGATATAATATTTGGTGCTACTAACGATTCTCTTTGTCAAGAATTTGCAAAGCTAATGCAAGGTGAGTTCGAGATGAGCATGATGGGAGAACTAAATTTTTTCCTCGGACTCCAAATAAAGCAAACCAAAGAGGGGATCTTCATCAACCAAGCAAAGTACACAAAAGAAATTCTCAAGAAGTTTGGGATGGAGAACACCAAGCCTTTAGGTACCCCTATGAGCTCTACTTGTAGACTTGACAAGGATGTGTCAGGTAAATCTATTGACCAAAAATTATATCGTGGCATGATCGGTTCATTGCTATATCTTACTGCCAGTAGGCCAGATATCATGTTTAGTGTTTGTATGTGTGCTAGATATCAATATAATCCTAAAGAGTCTCATCTTTTAGCTGTTAAACGCATACTTAGATATCTATCTGGCATAATTGAAATTGGTTTATGGTACTTTAGAGATTCTTCATTTGAATTGATTGCTTATTTTGATGCTGACTTTGCTGGGTGTAAACTTGATCATAAAAGTATTAGTGGAACCTATCAGTTTCTTGGAGTAAATTTGATCTCTTGGAGTAGCAAGAAATAGAATTCAGTTGCTCTATCTACGATGGAAGCCGAATATATAGCAGCTGGAAGCTGTTGTGCTCAAATCCTTTGGATCAAACAACAACTCAAAGATTTTGGTATTAAACTAACTAAGATATCTATAAGATGTGACAATACTAGTGCAATCAATCTAACTAAGAATCCTATGCAACATTCAAGAAGTAAACATATTGAAATAAGACATCATTTCATAAGAGATCATGTATAAAACTCTAATGTTATAATTGATTTTGTGTGTACTGATGATCAATTAGCTGATGTGTTTACGAAACCATTGAGTGAATAAGTGTTCTGTCTGATTAGAAGAGAGTTATGTGTAATTGACCCATTCTCCTAGAACTCTCTCAAATTTCATCTTTCCCATGGCATTTTACTCAAAAACACTTGCTTTGAGTCCCAAAGGCTTTGAAATATTTTCTTAGATTTTTTTTTAAAACTTTTCAATTTTTTTTGGATTTTCTTGGCCAAAGTGACGACACTTGGATTTTGTCAAGTGTCGACACCTGACCAAGTGTCGACACTTGACAAATACTAAGTGTTGACACTTGCAAAACGAAATCTATTTTTAAAATATCTGACTGAGGGTTTTGTTTTTACTTTTCCCCCATCAATTTCTAGCTACAGTGGTCCCCTACTATCCAAATCCCTTCTCTTCCTGTTTAACCCTTCACGAATCAGGTATTCCCTCTTCTAATTTCTTTTTATTTCCATTTTATTTCTCATATTTTCATTTTATTTTTGTTATCATCAAACCGTTTGACCAAGATTTGGGTTTTTCCAACTATATTTGGGATTTTAACCGAATTTTCCCGAGTTTTAATAGTTTTCTAAAACTCCGTTTGAAGGAATGACGGTTTAGTGGCATTTTTCTTGAATTTCTCACAGTTTTTGGCCGTTCTTCATGCACATTCCATTCGAATTTGGAAAAACCACTGTTTGATTGGTTTTGGCCGAAAAGTGTGTCCCTGCTAATACCCAGGCACCATGATCGATGAACGCATGTCTCCTCCTTAAAGGTCTGGCACTTTTAGGAAGTGTTATGGAGGCACAGCACCCCCCTCTAGGCAATCTTCTTTCCCGAAAAATTTAGGCTAATTGTTCTTATTGAACATCACCACCTGGATAAACTAGCATATCATTTGCTTTCCAATTTAAATGAAAGGCCCCATTATGGAACATGCCCTAAGGAGTGAATAGGAAACCCTTCGTTAGCCCTTAGGAAGAAAAAATGAAAGGAAAAGTAGGAATGGAGGTATCCAATGATGCTCCAGCGATGAAAGTGCATGCTATGAAAGACTAGTCGCTAAATGTTGGGCTAACTACATAGACCTGGCTCAACGATGAGGGGTGATCCCTCATCCACTTGCCAGTTGGGATAACTGTCAAGACCCAGTATGGGGTCGGGGGCTAACTACGCAAACCCCGGATCCCTCAACCAAATGTCGGGCTAACTATGCAGATCTAGCTCAACAACAAGGGGTGATCCTTCATCCGCTTACAAGATGGGATAATTGGGCTAACTATGCAAACCCTTGACTCCTCGGCCAAATGTCGAACTAAGTATGTAGAACCCTAACCCCTCAACTAGGTATCGAACAAGTCTCAAAAATTCTTGTCTCTAAATAGCTTTCTAGAACACCCTAGGAAGGCTTTTGCGCCTCACCTTATAACATTTACTAATAAGGGTAGGTTAACTGACATTGCCACATGATCCAAAAGATAGAATAATGGCGTTAGAGTTTCAAAGTCCTATCCCACATGCACACAATGTTCAAGACTAGAGATATTGAAGGTTGATTAAATAAAGCAACTAGCAATAATGATATATAAATTGCCGTAACAAAATCCAAAGAAATGAGTTTCATTTAAAGAAGAGCCCTAGGGTTGTTATAAGATGGTTTGCTCAAGGGCAAATCGATACCATTAACAAAAAACATAAGACATAAACTTCAGACAGCTGGGGATGGGTAGTTAGAAGAACCCATAGGGGCTCCCGGGACCTCAACGTCGCCACCATCGTCATCAAATCTTTCATCGAAAAAGTCAACCAAAGAGTTGAATACTTTATCAGCACTTTGGCCTGCACATCATTTCGGCCATAAAGGTAAGAAGTAGTAGTGTAGTCCCTTTTGGCACTGGTGCATTCCTCCAATTTTTTGTATGTCTCGATGCTTTTATGGGCTACAATATCCAACTGGCACTGGATGTCAAACATCTCCTTGTGTAAGCTAGCAAGCACATCCTGCAGCTCCTTCTCCTTGTTCTCTCCCTTTTTCTTCTCCTTGGTTAAAAGCTCATTTAGTCGAGCAACTTCAGCTTCAAGGTAGGACTTTTCGGACTCAAGAGAGGACTTGGTAGTACTGAGATCTAGTTTCTCATTTTAACATATGTCTATATTTGGGAGTAGTCATTAACATAATGACCTAGCTAGAAAAGAAGGGAGAAGGGGTGTCAGTAAAATAATTAATGAACCCAAAAACAGTAGCAGGATTTGACTCCTACTTACCTCGAGGTAGGCCATCATGGCATTCTGAGGTCGGTGGGTGGCCCACTTCCTGACATACTTCTCAATATCGGTAGGGAATAGCTGAAGGTAAAAACATGTTAGCATACCAATATGCATCAGCAAGGCAGAAACATGCATTTTAAAACTATTTTAAAACAAGCACAGCGAAAGACTTGGTAGATCGATCAAACAGTCTACCAATCTACCTACAACAAGATCTAGTATAATGATATAGCATGCAATAAACATCAAAAATGAGATAAAACTCAAAGATATAAGGATACCTTACCGTTATACCTTTGATGGATGCAGTTGCGGTGCTCCAAGGATGGTGCTCTTGAGCAACACACATGTCAGGCCTCTACAGGTAGTTCACATCGGGGCTCGACACTGACCAACTCCCTCGGAGTGCTAACTCTTCGAGATCCTTCGGGCCGATCTTCTTCTTCCAGGA
The DNA here is from genome assembly GCA_021397845.1 of Areca catechu. Lineage (NCBI taxonomy): Eukaryota > Viridiplantae > Streptophyta > Magnoliopsida > Arecales > Arecaceae > Areca > Areca catechu. The sequence continues at coordinate 63,952,477 of CM038040.1, read as the reverse complement.
AGATAAGGAGGAGAGATGGAACCCTTCCTAAGAAACTCTTTTCCCAAGACCTAGCTTGAATGCTAGGTTTCTCACATCTAATCCCAAAAACTCACAAACCCTTTTCTCTCTTTTTCTCTTGTGGCGTGGAGACCTTGTAACCAGCCAACAAAACAAAACAAATAACAAAAAATTGCCAAAGCCCTACAGAATAATCTTTATTTATAGGGGCATCCATGAGAGGGAGGAGGAAGGAGGAGTGATTGGGGGAGAAGGTCAAGGGCCATACCAAATGGGTCTAAGCTAAAAAAAGCAAGTATGACTATCATACCAAGAAAGCCTTGAGCCAAAAATGCCCAAAAATCGAAATTCGAATTCAAAATTTGAAGTCAAATCTTTTTAGCAATTCTTCCTAGAAATTCTGCTCATCACAGCAAGTGTTGACTCATGCAAAATTGCCAAGTGTCAACACTTTTTAAGTGTTGACTCAAGCAAGTGTCGACACTTGGAACATGCTTAATTATATTGACCTTCGGTGATGGTAAATGATTCTGAATCGTTGATCAGCCTTAAGATCATATAGAAACCCCTATGGTGTGTGACCCCATAGGTTCAAACACTAAGCCGGTAGCGTTGGAACACTTCCAATACCAGTCAAAGTTCTCATCTAGCAATGATACCCGACGTCCATATAGGTCGAAGATGCAGAGCACTTCTTTAGAACCTCTAGCATATGGTTACTGCATAATTCATCCCTTTGACCTCATAATGCTCAGGATGACCTAGGATTCGACTGTCAACCCTAATTGGTTTATCCAGATCATGTATCAACTTTATAAGTTCTGTGACTCCTCACAAGAACTACCTTGGCCAAGGATTTGCTAAATTGAGATACAATGAGTTATTCACTCCAAACTATTTGGAGGGGTCAATTCCATCTTGATCCACCACCGCTCCACAAGTACTTGACTGCACCCAGAAACCTTCCATCACTGGATTAGAAATACAGGTGGTCGGCACCAAGGTACAGTGAGTTGCTTGCAAGCTACCATGGTGACCTCAGGTCTGAGGGACACATATATCCATATCCCTTTGCGAGTAATCATTTAGCAGAAGGGAGCTCTGTAGATGGTCACGTTCAGTGAGATGTCACACATTTCACTTGCATGTCATACCAGTGTCTCTACACTCCTTGGTTAGGAGGACAACCAACAAATGTAACATAAAAATAACCTATACTTGATACATCATCGTCCTATAACAATGTATCATTCGGTTGTAAACAAGTTTAAGAACTACTTGATATATCCTCTTTATATCAAATAATATAGTTCTAAGGACTCCATCATACAAGAGTTAATTTCAAAAAAATGTAAATATGATGAATAGCCAAAAGAATAACTGTTGACCCCTGGAATGATTTTGATGATTACAAAATATTGGAGCATTTATGCTTTACTAATTCTTTCAATTACCTAAGAAGTTTTTGCAGGAAAATGTTTATCTTTACATTAATTAGTTCTCTATCTGGTGAAAGGTATTCCAATATTGTATAAAATCTTGTATACTTTAAATTGTAAAGCCCTAATGTTTCTCATTTATGTAATCTTGTAAAAGAGCTATAAAATTGTAAAAATGAGAATAAGTAGGTTAGTTCTTGTTGGAATCTTGATTTGAGGAACTTTGGAGAAGTTTTGAAGCATAAAGGGAATTTTTGTAAGAGCCGACTCATGGATCAAGAGCCGACTCCCATTCTAGCATGGCATAAAAGATTTTAGAGTTTTAGTACCTCGAGCCGACTAAAGCCTCAAGAGATGACTCAATGAAGAACTCATGATTTTGGTGACTGAGATCTCGAGCTGACTCAAACCTAGAAGAGCCGACTCGTCCAGAGTTAGGTTTGTTAGTGACTGTGACTTCGAGCCAACTCAGCCTTGAAGAGCCAACTCAAGCAGAATTTGAATTTGCATTGACTGAGAGTTCGAGCCGACTCAACCCAGAAGAGTTGACTCGCACAGAACTTTTATTTAGGTTATCTGAGACTTCGAGCCGACTCATGGACCTCGAGCCGACTCGAGTGATGGATTTTTGCAGTCTAACAGCTAGTTGCAGAACTTCATTTTTGAATCCCAAAAACCCTCCAACAGCTCTATTTTGGTTTCATAGGCCCTACAACGGCTATTTCTGATGGAAAACTATAAAGGAGAGTATTTATAAAGATTTAAACAAATTCTTGAGGATTTATTCATTGTAAGTTGAAAAGTTTTCAAGTTTTTAACCAATCCACTTCAAGAGCATTCAAGAAAGGATTCAAAGCTTCACCAACTATGCTTCATTCTTGAATCCAACCTTTTGAAGAAGAAAAGAAGCAGCTTGAAGAGCATTAAAGAGCATTCAAAGCTAGGCTTCACTTTGATCTTCATCAGCAACACTCAAACAAAGTTTGGTTTGTTGTATAGTTGCTTTAAATTTTTGATATATCTTGTTTTATCTCTAAGAACAGCACAAGGGGTTATGTCTTAAGAGAGTGGTAAAGGTTTTTATGTAAGCCTTTTGAAACCTAAGTTGGGTTCTTGGTGATCCCGGTATAAAACCAAGATTGGGTTTTCTTTGATGAGCTCGGTTCTAAAAACTAAAGGGATTTAGGTTCTTGGTTAGCTTGTGTTAAAACCAAGTGTGAGGATTTTCTTTGGTGATCCCGATAAAACCAAAGTATGGTTTGGATTGTAAGCCTGTTAAAATAATTCGACTGTATTCCGGTTGGGGGATATAATGAAAATCCCAAGTGGTGCTTGGGTAGTGGATGTAGGAGCGGGTTGCTCCAAACCACTCTAAATCTCTTGTGTTTGTGATTGTCTTGATTGTGCTTAATTGTTTACTTCTGCATTGCATATTGCACTACAACACTAAAAGGATTTTAAATTGCACATGTTAAAATTCTTATAATCCTAATTTACCCCCCTCTTGAAAAGCCACTTAGGCATTAAGTGGTATTAGAGCAGAGTCTCTGAAAATTACTTAGAGTAAAGATTGATGGCACATCCCATGAGCACTTCTTTGACTGAAGGCCAATCCACAAATCAACCTCCACTTTTCATTGGAACTAATTATATATATTGGAAGGCTAGGATGAAAATATACATTTAAGCCATAGACTTTCATTTATGGAAAATAATTCTAAAAGGACCTCACCCACTGTTAGAATTAATGATATTGAGGTTCCCAAACTGGAAGAGGAATGGAATGAAAATGATATGAAATTAGCAGAGCTGAATGCTAAAGCTATGAATTTACTTTATTGCGCTTTAGATCCAAATGAGTTTAACAGAATTTCTACTTACAATTCTGCTAAAAAAATTTGGGATAAGCTTGAGATCACACACGAAGGCACATCACAAGTTAAAACTTCAAAAATCAATCTTCTTGTACACAATTATGAATTATTCAAAATGGATCCTAGTGAAACTATATCTACTATGTATACACATTTTACTGATATTATAAATGATCTTAAGTCTTGGTAGGACTTATACTAATGCTGATCTGGTCCAAAAGATTTTGAGATCTTTGCCAGATAAATGGGAAGCTAAAGTTACAGTAATACAAGAGGCAAAGGACTTGAACACCCTACCATTGGATGAGCTGCTGGGACATTGATTACTCATGAGCTAGCCATGCAACAAATAACTGATGAAGATTCAAAAAAGAAAAAGGCTATAACATTTAAGGCTACTGAAGAAGACAAAGATGAAGATTTAGATACATCTAATGATGATGACCTGGAAAATAATGAAATTGCCCTAGTAATTAGAAAATTCAAAAGGTTTATGGACAGAAGAAGAACAGACAGATGGAGATCCTAGTGAAACTATATCTACTATGTATACACATTTTACTGATATTATAAATGATCTTAAGTCTTGGTAGGACTTATACTAATGCTGATATAGTCTAAAAGATTTTGAGATCTTTGCCAGATAAATGGGAAGCTAAAGTTACAGCAATACAAGAGGCAAAGGACTTGAACACCCTACCATTGGATGAGCTGCTGGGATCATTGATTACTCATGAGCTAGCCATGCAACAAATAACTGATGAAGATTCAAAAAGGAAAAAGGCTATAACATTTAAGGCTACTGAAGAAGACAAAGATGAAGATTTAGATACATCTAATGATGATGATCTGGAAAATAATGAAATTGCCCTAGTAATCAGAAAATTCAAAAGGTTTATGGACAGAAGAAGAACAGACAGATGGAGAAAGCAATTTAGAAGACGAGAATTTAGAAAAGAAAGAGAAAAAGACAGAAAAGGATAAGGACAAGGACAAAGATCAAATTCCAATCTGTTATGAGTGCAAGAAACCAGGACATATACATCCTGATTGTCCAGAGATCAAGAAAAAAATGATTAAAAGAAAGAAAAAGAAGGCAATACTTGCGGCATGGAGCGATAGTGACGAATCTACATCAACAGAAGAAGATGAAGATACAACAAAAATTGATCAAATCTGCCTTATGGGTTTGGAGGATGAGGTTACTACTTCTGAACCTAATCTAGAATTTACTTATGATGAGCTTCATAATGCTTTTTGTGAATTATTGATAGAATACAAAAAAGCTAGTTTGAAAATGAAGAATTTGAAAAATAATTATGATATGGTCGAAAAACATAAAAATGAAACTTGTAAAAGAAATAAGATTTTATAAAGAGAGTTAAGTTTGATTTGTGAAAGAGTTAAAACTACTCAATTTTTTTGAAAAACAAAACTTTGAAAAATGAAAATACTGTTTGAAAAAAGAAGTTCAAAAGCTTAAACCATTGGTTGAAAAATTAACCTTAAGCTCTAACAAACTTGAACTAATTTTGAAAGATCAAAGAGATACATATAACAAGTTTGGAATCGGTTATAAAGGTTCAAATTCAAATAAATTTTCTGCATCCACATCTTATGCTCCTAAGTTCATTACATCAAAGCAATATTGACCTAAATTTGCATCATCATATACTTCTTATTCAAAGCCAAAAATTATCTGCTATGCTTACAATAATGTTGGTCACAAAGCATTTGAGTGTCATTTGAAATATAATGACAAGAAGAAAATTAAGAAAATTTGGATTCCAAAAGGAACCAATCCTACTAACTTGCAAGGATCCAAGAAACCTTGGGTACCTAAATCTATTACCTGATTGTTTTGCAGGGATGTCTTGTAGTCACAAATATAAAGAAAAGATGGTACCTTGATAGCGGTTGTTCAAGACACATGATAGGTGATACTGATTAATTCTTCATCCTAGAACAAAAGGATGGTGGCTTGGTAACCTTTGGTGATAATCACAAAGGATGGATAATCGGTATTGTTAAAATAAAAATTACACCTACTTTTATTGAGAATGTGTTATTTGTAGGAAAATTAAAGCATAATCTTTTGAGCATCAATCAACTTTGTGATATTGGTTTTAATGTTTTCTTCAAGTCTTCAATGTGTATAGTAGTTGATCCTCTTGACTCTAGTACAAAGTTTATTAGACATAGACTTGGTAATATTTATGTAGTAGATCTTAATGATCTAGCTATGTCAAGCAATACAAGTCTTGTGGCAGTGAATGACAAGAGCAAGGAATCAAGTTTACTATGGCATAGACGACTTGGACATGCTAGTATGGATACTATTGCAAAACTTATTTTAAAAGATTTGGTTAAAGGTTTGCCAAAGTTCAAAGTAAATTTTGATTATGTCTGTGATGCATGTCATTTAAGAAAGCAAGTGAGGGAGGGTTTTAAATCCAAAAACATTGTTTCTACTACTAGACCCTTAGAGCTACTTCACATGGACTTATTCGGACCTACTAGGACAACAAGCCTAGGTGGCATGAAGTATGGCCTTGTGATTGTAGATGATTTTTCAAGATACACTTGGATTTTATTCATTGCACATAAAGATGATACTTTTAAGGTATTATACAAAAGAGTTTCAAACTTGAAAAATCTTTCTGTTATTTTTATTCATAGTGATCATGGTACGGAATTTGAAAATCAACATTTTGATCACTTTTACATAAAGCACGGTATTGATCACAACTTCTCTACTCTTAAAATACCACAACAAAATTATGTTGTAGAGAGAAAGAATAGAACTTTGGAAGAAATGTCCAGAACAATGCTTTGTGAAGGAAATCTTCCAAAATATTTTTGGGCAGAAGCTGTAAATACCGCTTGCTATATTTTGAACAGAGTCTTAATTAGACCTATTATTAGAAAAATCCCCTATGAACTGTGGAACAATAAAAAGCCTAATATCAATTACTTTTATATTTTCGGTTGCAAATGTTTTGTTCTGAATAACAGTAAAGACAATCTTGGTAAGTTTGATGCAAAATTCGATGAGGCTATCTTTCTTGGTTATTCTTCAAATAGTAAAGCTTATCGAGTTTTCAATAAAAAAACTTTGACTATGGAAGAATCAATATATGTGGTTTTCAATGAAACTGATATTATATCTTCTAGAAAAGAAGATTATGCTGATGATGATGCAGGTGCACTTGAACATGGACTGAAGGACATGTCTATCAAAGACAAACAAGCAAGTGAACAACATGAAGAAGAGGTAAGTAAAAGTCATGATGATTTACCCAAAGAATGGAGGTATGTACACTCACATCCTGAAGAACTTATTATAGGAGATCCATTTCAAGGTGTTAGAACTAGAGCTTCACATAGGGATGTACATGATTTGATTGCTTTTGTATCTCATGTAGAACCACATACTATAGAAGAAGCTGAAATCGATCCTAATTGGATGTTAGCTATGCATGGTGAGTTAAACCAATTTAGGAGAAATAATATTTGGACACTTGTAGAAAGACCAAATGACTACCCTGTTATAGGCACTAGATGGGTTTATAGAAACAAACTAGATGAGCAAGGTAATGTAATTGGAAATAAGGCTAGATTGGTAGCTCAAGGTTGCAATCAAGAAGAGGGAATATTTTTGATGAGACCTACGTACCAGTAGCTAAGCTAGAGGCTATTAGATTACTCTTGGCATATGCATGTTTTTTGAATTTTAAATTATTTCAAATGGACGTAAAGAGTGTATTTCTAAATGGTTTTCTATCTAAATAAGTTTTTATCGAACAACCACCTGGTTTTAGTGATCACACATTTCCAAATCATGTTTTTAAGTTGAATAAAGCTTTATATGGTCTTAAACAGGCACCTAGAGCCTGATATGACAAATTAAATAAGTTTTTAATTGAAAATAATTTTATAAGAGATAGTGTTGATACTACCCTGTTCATTCAAAGAAAATAATGATATTTTAGTTGTTCAAGTTTATGTTGATGATATAATATTCGGATCTACTGATGAATCTTTGTGTCAAGATTTTGCTAAGTTAATGAAGGATGAATTCAAAATGAGTTTAATGGGTGAGCTAAGCTACTCCCTCGGGCTTTAAATCAAACAATCAAAGGAAGGAATTCTGATCAACCAAGCCAAATATATTAAAGAGATTATCAAAAAGTTTGGCATGGAATAAAGCAAAGAAATTGGAACACCTATGAATCCTGCATGCAGACTTGATAAAGATGAAAATGGCATAACTGTTGATCAAAAATTATATAGAGGTATGATCGATTCTCTACTTTATTTAACTGCCAGTATGCCTGATATTCTATTTAGTGTTTGTATGTGTGCACATTTTCAATCTAATCCAAAAGAATCACAAATCATTGCTATTAAAAGAATCATTAAATATCTTAAAGGCACATATAATTTAGGATTATGGTATTCTAAGCATTCATCTTTAAAATTAATTAGTTATTTTGATGGTGATTATAAAGGCTGTAAGATTGATAGAAAGAGTACTAGTGGCACTTGTTAATTTCTAAGTGTCAACTTGATTTCATTGCACTGTCATAAAAAGAACTCTGTAGCATTGTCCACTACTGAGGTAGAGTACGTGGCTATGGGGAGCTGTTGTGCGCAAGGGTTGTGGATCAAGCAACAGCTAGAAGATTATGGTGTTATCCAATCTAAAATCTCTATTAAATATGATAACACTAATGCTATTAATTTATCAAGAAATCCAATTCAGCATTCTAAAACTAAGCATATAGAAATTAGACATCATTTTATTCGAGATCATGTTTTGAATAATGCTGTAGAATTAGAATTTGTGCCTATAAAAGATTAACTTGCTAATATTTTTACCAAACCTCTTAGTCATGATAGAATTGAAAAGATTAGAGGTGAATTAGGCCTATGTGACCCATATTAAGCGTTTTGACCTAATTTTTCAAAAATGAGAAAAAATTATCTAAATATTTCAAAATTCTCTTTGGAGCTTATGACCACCTTCTCTAGTACTATGGAACCCATAGAATTTTATTTTTTAGTTTTTTGAGCTTTAACCTTGATTTGTGCTCGAGCCGACTCGAGCACCCTGCTGCCATGTCGAGCTGACTCGAGAGTTGGGCCGACACTTTTTAAATAGGGCATCATAGGTTTCAAATCTCAATTTCTTTCTGCCCTTCCTATTTTGCCTTAACCATTCCCTATTCCTAACCTAGGAAAAACCTTAGAACTCCTCTAAACCCTTCCTAAGCTCTAATCTAACCTAAATGGCACCTAAGAAAGCCGTAGGGAAGAAGCCAAGAAGGGTTGTGCAGTCCGTGGCAGAGGAGCGAAGAACCAAAAGGAGGCTTGACACTTCAAATCCTGCACATGAGCCACAGGAAGAACATGAAGAGGCACCGAAAGCTCCAAGATAGATAGTTCTGATAGGCAATAGGCAAGTTACTTCCGGTCATTGCATTGATTTTACCTTTTTAAAGCAAGAACACCTGAGAGTTGGTGATTGGCTTATTACACAAGGTTGGAAGTCATTTTGTATGTTGAACTTGCCCACATTTCCTAATCTAGTAAGATAGTTCTATGAAAACATGTCACTTGGTGCATTTCATGTAGAATCAGTGGTGAAAGGGAAACATATTGAAATAAATAAGCAAAAATTAAGTGACATTTTACAAATACCTAAGGAAGGAGAGAGCTTTTTGGTTTTAAAGGAAAAACAAAAGACCTTGAGGTTGATTCTTGAGAGGAATGATATTACTGGTGTTGTACATGTCAGGGCTAATAAACTTTCATTAAAGATGAGGTTGATTCATAACATCATCAATCGCATTTTTCTACCCAGTTTTGGTAGATTTGACTGGGTGAGCGAGAGGGATCTGGTGTTTATGAGATGTTTAGTTGAGGGGGAGGCCCTCAACTTACCTTATATTATGATATCCCATATTAGGGAAGCTGCTCGTAGAGCACGAGAATGTCTTTCATATGGCATGGTTTTCACATTGCTCTTTCAGGATGCTTAGGTAGATTTGTTTGGTGAGGATAGCAGGCCATTACTTCATACAGACAAATACAATATTAAATCTTTGACCATGATGGGATTCCTGAAGGTTGATGGATACTAGATCAGGAAGAGTTCAGGACTTCCAGTGGCACATTCAGATGAGGATTCAAGAGATGATGATCAGACAGGATAGGGATAGGATGCCGAGGCTGAGCCACAGGCTGATGAGGCTAGACCTTCTAAGCCAGCTCCTTCTACACCTCGATCACCTGTGAGAGGATCTACTACTGTTGGTTCAGGTGATGATAGCAGACTGCAGCTGATTCTGGATGAGATCTCTAGTCTTCAGAGAGGCAGATCAGAGATAGATGCCAGGATACTGGGACTTCAGACAGAGATGAGAGATGGCTTCCAGGAGATTCTATTGATTCTTCAGCAGATCAGGGCAGCCGGTCATTCAGCACCTTCAGTAGGACCGGATATTCATGATACAGATTGTGGACAGGGAGAGGCAGTGCATTCTACTGATATTCCTATAGTTGCTACTCCTGTTGAGCTTGGTACTGGCACTGATATTGGAGATACTTCGGTGACAAAGATTTTGTCGACTACCAGCATCCTTGCCTTTTCTATTGATCCTCCTTCTGCACGGTCTACACCTATTATGATTTCTTCTAAAGCTCCAGCTAAACCTAAACCTAGAACTTCCAAGACTTCAACCCCTGTTAGGACTAGACTTAGGGACCATAGACCTAGGTTCCCTAAATTTAAACCTACCCCTGATATTTTAGAGGTTGGTTCTTCTTCCAGTGAAGATGAACCTGGTGATGATGACCCTAGTCCATCCTTTTGACTTTTAGGATTTATTGTTCAGTATTTCTTGTTGTTGTTTGTGATACTACTTTTGCTGTGTTTTGGCACATTTGTAATGTATCACCTTTGTGTTGACACCTTTTATCTATATATATCCTTTTTTATGTTTTATTTGATACAAGCTCAAATAATTGTGAATGATTTAATTTTTGAATGAATGATTCTCTCTATATTGTTTATTTTTGTTGATGACAAAAAGGGGGAGAAGAGTGTGCATGAAATGAAAAATATGAGAATGTGAACATGAAAAATGAGATAAGCATGAAAATACGAAGAGGATATTGTTATACAAGAAAGGGGGGAGCTTTTGTTAAGCTTTTAATTGAAATTTACTTCAAATGCAAAGTATTATTGTGAAGGTTTGATACTTAGTGCATGGATGATACAAATGATATATTGATTTAATACTCTTCAGTTCAACAACTTGATACTTGATTTGGTTTGATACACACTACTTTGAATAATTTTTAATACATGTGAATATGATACTTAGTATATCATTACTGGTAATTATAAAGTGTTTTAAATCCTGTTCATGCCCAGTGTTTTGTCATCATTAAAAAGGGGGAGATTGTTGACCGCTAGAATGATTTTGATGATTACAAAATATTGGAGCATGTATGCTTTACTAATTCTTTTAATTACTTAAGAAGTTTTTGCAGGAAAATGTTTATCTTTACATTAGTTAGTTCTATATCTGGTGAAAGGTATTCCAACATTGTATGAAATCTTGTATACTTTAAATTATAAAGTCCTAATGTTTCTCATCTATGTAATCTTGTAAAAGGGCTATAAAATTGTAAAAATGAGAATAAGTAGGTTAGTTCTTGTTGGAATCTTGATTCGAAGAACTTTGGAGAAGTTTTGAAGCATAAAAGTAATTTTTGTAAAAGCCGACTCATGGATCAAGAGCCGACTCCCATTCTGGCACGACACAAAAAATTTCAGAATTTCAGTATCTCGAGCTGACTCAAGCATCAAGAGTCAACTCAATGAAGAACTCCTAATTTTGGTGACCGAGACCTCGAGCCGACTTAAGCCCAAAAGAGCCGACTCGTCCAGAGTTAGGTTTATTGGTGACTGTGACTTCGAGCCGACTCAGCCTTGAAGAGCCACTCAAGTAGAATTTAAATTTGCATTGATTGAGAGTTCGAGCCGACTCAACCCAAAAGAGCTGATGCACACATAACTTTTATTTGAGTTGTCTGAGACTTCGAGCCAACTCATGGGCCTCGAGCCGACTCGAGTGATGGATTTTTGCAGTCTAACGGCTAGTTGCAAAACTTAATTTTTGAATCCCAAAAACCCTCCAATGGCTCTATTTCGATTCCCTAGTTCCTACAATGGCTATTTCTGATGGAAAACTATAAAGGGGAGTATTTATGAAGATTTAGACAATTTTTTGAGGATTTATTCATTGGAAGTTGAAAAGTTTTCAAGTTTTTCACCAGCCCATTTCAAGAGCATTCAAGAAAGGATTCAAAGCTTCACCAACTATTCTTCATTCTTGAATCCAACCTTTTGAAGAAGAAAAGAAGTAGCTTGAAGAGCATTAAAGAGCATTCAAAGCTAGGTTTTACTTTGATCTTCATCGGCAACACTCAAACAAAGTTTGGTTTGTTGTATAGTTACTTTAAATTTTTGATATATCTTGTTTTATCTCTAAGAACAGCATAGGGGGCTGTGTCTTAAAAGAGTGGTAAAGGTTTTTAGGTGAGCCTTTTAAAACCTACATTGGGTTCTTGGTAATCCCGGTATAAAACCAAGATTGGGTTTTCTTTGGTGAGCCTGGCTCTAAAAATCAAAGGGATTTAGGATCTTGGTTAGCCTGTGTTAAAACCAAGTGTGAGGGTTTTCTTTGGTGATCCTGATAAAACCAAAGTGTATAGGTTTGGATTGTGAGCCTGTTAAAATAATCCGACTGTATTCCAGCTGAGGGATATAGTGGAAAACCCAAGTGGTGCTTGGGTAGTGGACGTAGGAGCGGGTTGCTCCGAACCATTCTAAATCTCTTATGTTTGTGATTGTCTTGATTGTGCTTAATTGTTTACTTCCGCATTGCATATTGCACCACAGCACTAAAATGATTTTAAATTGCACATACTTGTTAAAGTTTTTATAATCCTAATTCACCCCCTCTTGGGAAGCCACTTGGGCAACAATAACTTTTATTCATTAAAAATTTATATACAATTACAAAATGGCACAACCGTCTATGGTCTAGACGATTGGCTTTGGGACACAATTCTCAACAACTCCCACTTGGACTAAAGCCAATCGGTATAGAATCTCATTCCCATTTTCCATTTATAACTATCGAACTCTTGAATTCCAATGGCTTTAGTGAAGGGGTCAGCCAGGTTCTCCTTTTCATCGATCTTTTGAAGGTCAATGTCACCTCGTTCCACGATCTCTCATACAAGGTGATAGCATCGTAGAATGTGGTTTTACTCTGCTTGGCATACTGAGTCCACCACAGTAGGCTGCTTAGAACTTTTGTAGCGGATCGCTCCTCCATTAAGGGTGAAGTCAAATCCTGACACACTCTTGCTGTCATCCTTATTTGACTGGAAACTGGAGTCAGTATATCCCATAAGTTTCAAGTTAGGTTCTCTATAAATCAGCCATTGGTCCTTAGTATTTTACAAATACTTAAGGATGGTCTTTACCACTTTTCAATGAGCTTCACCTGGGTCAAACTGGTATCTGGTCACTATACCTAGTGAGTATGCCATGTCTGGTCTAGTACATGTCATAGCGTACATGATAGAACCCACTACTGAAGCATATGGGATGCTGCTCTTATGCTCTCTCTCCTTAGGAGTTGTCGCACAATCCTCTTTGGAGAGAGCAATTCCAGTGCCTATCGAGAGATAGCCTTTCTTGGAATTTTTCATGCTGAACTGCTTCAGCACAGTGTCAATGTACGTAGACTAGGACAGTCCCAGAAGCCTATTAGATCTATCTCTATAGATCTTCATACCCAGTATGTAAGAGGCTTCGCCCAAGTCCTTCATAGAGAACTGAGATGACAACTAGACCTTTATTCCTTGTAGTGCTAGGATGTCATTCCCGATTAAGAGAATGTCATCCACATACAACACAAGAAACACAATCACAGAATCATTAACTCACTTGTAAATGCAAGGTTCTTCTCCGTTCCTAACGAAGCCATATGATTTGATACACTTATCAAATCGCATGTTCCAACTCCGTGATGCTTGTTTCAGTCCATAGATGGACCTTTGAAGCTTGCACACCTTTGACTCGTTTATGGATGTGAACCCTTTAGGTTGTATCATATACACCTCCTCTTCTAGCTCACCATTCAGGAAAGCTGTTCGGACATCCATTTGCCAAATTTCATAGTCAAAGTGTGCCGCTAAAGCAAGCATGATCCGAATGGACTTGAGCATTGCCATAGGAGAAAACGTCTCATCATAGTCAATACCATAATATTGACGACATCCTTTGACAACCAAACGGGCTTTATAGGTCTCCACCTGCTCGTCTGCGGCCCTTTTCCTCTTGAAAATCCATTTAAACCCAATGGATTTTATCCCTTTAGGTGGATCAACCAATGTCCATACATTGTTGATTTTCATGGATTCCATTTTGGATTGCATGGCTTCTAGCCATTTCTCAGAGTTGGACCTCTGCATCGCATCCATATAGGTGATCGGATCCTCATTATTCTCATCGAGTTCAATGGGATCACTGCCCCGGACCAAGAAACTATAGTATCTATCCAGTCGACTCGGTACCCTATTAGATCTCCTTAATGGTTCCTATATGGGCTCTGGGTGTGATCTAATCACAACCGATTCTATATTGTCCCTTAAGTGTTTAGTTATTCTACTTGTTGAACTTTACTAAGTTCAATCTTAGTGATTACAGTTCCTTCACCAAGGAACTCCTTTTCCAAAAAGATAGCCCTAAGTTTGATGAATAATTTTTGTTCCTCAGCTAAGTAGAAGTAATACCCCTTAGACTCTTTTGGATACCCAACAAATAGGCACCGGTTAGATCTAGGTCCAAGTTTATCCATTTTCAAACATTTTACATAAGCCGGGCAACCCCAGACCCGAAGGTATGAGAGTGTCGGCTTACGTCCAGTCCATATCTCATTTGGGGTTTTGTTAACGAATTTACTCGGAGCCCTATTCAAAAGGTAATAGGGTGATTCTAGAGCGTATCCCCAAAAGGATAGCAGTAGAGAAGCAAAGCCCATTATGGATCGAACCATGTTTAACAGGGTTCGATTCCTCCTTTTATACACTTCATTTAACTAAGGTATCCTTGGAGGTGTCCATTGAGAGAGAATCCCATTCTCTTCGAGATATGTTAGAAACTCCCCGGAAAGATATTCATTGCCTTAATCTGATCGAAGGGTTTTGATACATCTTCTAATTTATTTTTCTGCTTCATTATGATATCATTTGAATATTTCAAACGACTCATATTTATGTCTCATCAAGAAGACATAACCATACCTCGAAAGGTTATCTGTAAATATAATGAAATAACTGTACCCACCTCTGGCACTAATATTCATGGGTCTGCATACATCAGTATGTACCAGACTCAAAATTTCTTTGGCTCGTTCATCTTTTCTAGTAAAAGGTGATTTTGTCTTCTTTCCAAGAAAACAGGACTCACAGGTTGGAAGTGAACCACTTTCACTAAAGTCGAGAAGACCCTTGCACTTCAACCTGTTTATCCTATTATTGTTAATATGACATAGCCTATAATACCATAGGTACGCATCGCTAACATTATTTATCCTAGGACATTTGCTAGACGTGTACACTACACTAATAGGTTGTAATAGTTCATAAATGCCATTATTCATATATCCATTCATTACAACATAACCATTCCAAATGATTTTGCAAATGTCATTCTTTATTTATAGTTCATAACCATACATGGTCAATTGGCCTACAGAAATAATATTTTAAAAAAAAGATGGATAATAATGACACTCATTCAAAATGATTGTACAAGACTCGAAAACTAGTTTGAGGACTCCCAATGCCTGGACTGGAACTTGGCTTCCATTTCCCACGTTCAAGAATCTCTTACCATCCTCGAATCTTCTACTAACTTAAAGTCCCTGCAAAGAATTGCAAATGTGAATTAGACTTCCTGTATCCAATACCCAGTTAGTAGTATCATAGATAGAGAAACTATAAGGTATTATCATATAAATACCTTATCTAGCACCTTATGGCTGCTTCCTCTTCTTGGACCTGTTCGGGTCAAGGGATGCAATGTAAAGAGGATAGTTCCTCTTCAAATGTTCTCACTTCTTGTAAAAAAAGCACTCCGCTTGGCTCTTATCAACCTTCTCCTTCTTGGCTTGACTAGACCTAGAAGCATTTTGCACCCGTTTCCCTTTACTTTTCTTTTTCTCTTTCTTAAAGGGACAACGCCCTGTCAAAGATCCTCCCACTAGATTTACCACCCCTTTATTCAAATGGTGGTCTTTCTCATAAGTCTACAGTAACCCCAACAGACCGTGGTAGTTAACTGCAGGCTTATTCATTCTATAATGATCGATAAAATCTAGATAGGAAGAGTGCAGGGAATTTAGAATCGCATCTTTCTCGAGCTGTTCATGCAAGGGACATCCGAGCTTGCCCAGGCACTCAATCGTCTCGATCATGTACAATACATGATCAATGACTGAGGCTCCATCACGCATCCGCACATTATAGATAGTACTGGAGACCCTGTATCTCTCAACATTGTTTGGCATCTCAAAAGACTCCTTCAACCTTTGAAGGATTTCTTATGGCTGGGCTTCTTCGAACTTGTGACTAAACTCATCATTCATTGCTGCTAACATAATGCATCGGATAGTGAACCTGTCAGAGAGCCACTTCTGATAAGTGTCTCTGATCGAACCCCGAGCATTGGGAGCAGGGGTTTCATGTGCCGGATTTGATATCACATACAAGATCCGTTCATGCTCCAGGACAATCCCGAGCCTTCGATACCAGCTATTGAAATTAGGACCCTTAAGCTTCTCATTATCGATAAGAGACTAGAGTGACAGGTTGGAAGACATCTGAAAAGAAAACCAAAGCTAATTAGTGTATATGAATTATTATCCTATATATATGGACTTTCGTCTAAAGGCCCTCCCACTATTTTGTTCAGACTGGTAGCCTCTACCTCCAATCCGAGGAATCACTTTGATTCCTAAGTGGGTACTAGAGTCCAATAAACAACACATGAGCCCGACTTTGGCTGGCCCACCCATGCACGTCTAAAGGTAGGTTCTTCAACTGATTACTTCTCCAAGTAACCTCTAGTATTAAGGTTTTGTCCCAAGGTGCACTTCAATCGGTCTTTGGGCCTGTTATTGAAGGTCTTGGTTAGGTCCAACCATTAACATGACAAAATTCGATGCTTTTAACTAACGAATAGTCAAGCACGACTTTGGTCGGCCTACCTGACCATCATTAAGAGAGTCACACTGAGCCATCATATTAGGAACAACAATTCCAATAGCCCGATGAACACCTAATCTTTGGATCTGCTGATGAACACCCAACTATTGAATGCATTACCATCCCACTTAATAGGAGGCTAAGACTCGGTTATCCCCATAACTTCATCTTTTTATGGACCTAATAATTTAGTGGATTTAATTTTATTATGATAGAAGAAGAGATGAGAAGACATGGATCAACCTCTCACTGACCACATCAGCAATCAAGGAGGGTTACTCATAACTAATGATCCATGGGCACTTAAAATCAATTAAGACTGACTAACCTTGGGTGACATTGGTTAACACGAGTCAGTGAGCTATCTAATCAATTCTGATCGACCATATTGGCTAGGTAAGTGAGATTATGGGTTGGGTTTCGCCATTAACCATCTTGTCTTAGACACCAACCGAGTTGGCCAGGTAAGAGGTAGCCCCAAAGAACCATGATCAAGATGCCAAACTTACCTAGACACCAATTGGTTCATCAAAGTCGATTAGACTAGCCAAAAGACTCGGGCTGACCATTGGGCCATAAATAAAGTCCATTTAGATCTATGGCTTATCAATCTAACTATTAGAGAGATCTATAGAGAGAAGTCCTAACTCAACATTTGATTAGAATGATTCTCTACATAGTTCAATGCATCTAAACTAAGGTCTAACCTAATTAAGGACCTAATAGAAGCTAACCCATGACCCTTAAGGCTTATTAAAATGACTTAAAATCTTTGAATCATATTCCTAGAGTTCTTAGTCATTCAAAGTGACTTAATTCTTAATTAAGTTCAATAGCCTTAATAAATTAAAATAATTTTAATTTACAAATATAAAATAATTTTATAATAATAAGAAATTTGAATTCACTATTTTTGCAACTTTTCAGTCAAGTGTCGACCCACCAAGGGCAAGTGTCGACACTTGGATCGATTCAAGGCCTGAGATAAGAAGAAAATAGAACACTATGTTTTCTGGGAAGCGTTCATGAGTCGACACCTTCAAGGAAAAGTGTCAACTCACAAGCCCAAGTGTCGACACTTCAACCTTCATGAGTCGACTCAAGAGGTTGACTCAAGGTCTGTCACAGGGCAATAACAGTGATTTCAAATCCAAAGTTTCACCAAACTTTCAATCAAATTCGATCAAAACAAAACTCTTAGATCTTATCTAAATTTGTTTTAAGATCATAATACAGGATTAAAATATTTTTAATCTATATTTTTTTTTATCTTTCCTATTCATGAGTCAATCACAAGCGACATCCCTAGATGCCATAGGAGACCCCATTGAATGGGAAGAGAGGATCTTGTAGCCCTACTTCTCTCCTATGACCGGATGGCCATGGTGAAGCACTCATTCCAAGTACTTTAAAAGACAAAATATGATGTTAAAGCATGCTAATATTATTATACTACGATGAACCTAGCTCTGATACCATTGAAGGTAAAAACAGGGAAGCATACCAATATGCATCAGCAAGGCAGAAACATGCATTTTAAAACTATTTTAAAACAAGCACAGTGGAAGACTTGGTAGATCGACCAAATGGTCTACCAATCTTCCTCCAAGAAAATCTAGTATAATGATATAGCATGCAATAAACATCAAAAACAAGATAAAACTCAAAGATATAAAGATACCTTACTGTTATACCTTTGATGGATGCAGTGGCGGTGCTCCAAGGATGGTGCTCTTGAGCTACACATATGTTTAGCCTCTACAGGTAGTTCATATCAGGGCTCGACACTGACAACTCCCTCGGGGTGCTAGCTCTTCGAGATCCTTCGAGCCGATCTTCTTCTTCCGGGAAGACAAGGAGGAGAGGTGGAACCCTTCCTAAGAAACTCTCTTCCCAAGACCTAGCTTGAATGCTAGGTTTCTCACACCCAATCCCTAAAAACTCACAAACCCTTATCCCTCTTTTTCTCTTGCGATGTGGAGACCTTGTAACCAGCCAACAAAATAAAACGAAGAACAAAAAACCGCCAAAGCCCTATAGAATAACCTTTATTTAAGAGGGAGAAAGAGGAAGGAGGAGTGATTGGGGGAGAAGGTCAAGTGCCATACCAAATGGGTCCAAGCCAAGAAAGCAAGTATGACTATCATACCAAGAAAGCCTGGAGCCAAAAATGCCCAAAAATCGAAAATCGAATTCAAAATTTGAAGTCAAATCTTTCTAAAAATTCTTCCCAGAAATTTTGCTCGTCATAGTAAGTGTTGACTCATGCAAAATTGCCAAGTGTTGATACTTTTCAAGTGTTGACTCAAGCAAGTGTCGATACTTGGAATATGGTTAATCATATTGACCTTCGATGATGGCAAATGATTCTTAATCATTGATCAACCTTAAGATCAGATAGAAATCCATATGGTGTGTGATCCCAGATGTTCGAACACTAAGTCGGTAGCATTGGAACACTTCCAATACCATTCAAAGTCCTCATCTAACAATGATACCCGATGTCCAGATAGGTCGAAGACACAGAGCACCTCTCTAGAACCTCTAGTATATGGTTACCACATAATTCATCCCTTTGATCTCATAATGTTCATGATGACCTAGGGTTCGACTGCTAACCCTAATTTGGTTTATCCAGATCGTCTCAACTTTACAAGTTTTATGACTCCTCACAAGAACTACCCTGGCAAAGGATTTGCTAAATTAAAACATAATGAGTCATTCACTCCAAACTATTTGAAGGGGTCAATTCCATCTTGATCCACCACTGCTCCACTAGTGCTTGACTGCACCTAGAAACCTTCCATCATTAGATTAGAAATCTAGATGGTCCGGCACCAAAGTACAGTGAGTTATTTGCAAGTTGCCATGGTGACCTCAGGTTTGAGGGACACATATACCCATATCCCTTCACGAGCAACCCTTTGGCAGAAGGGAGCTCCGCAGATGGTCATGTTCAATGAGATATCACACATTTCACTTGCATGTCACACCAGTGTCTCCATACTCCTTGATTAAGAGGACACCCAACAAATATGACATATAACAACCTGCACTTGATACATCATCATCCTATGACAATGTATCATTTGGTTGTGAACCAGTTTAAGAACTACTTGATATATCCTCTCTATATCAAATAATGTAGTTCTAAGGACTCCATCATACAAGAGTTCATTTCAGAAAAATGTAAATATGATGAACAGTTAAAAGAATAACTTTTATTCATTAAAAATTCATATACTTTTACAAAATGGCATAACCGTCTATAGCCTAGATGATCGGCTTTGGGATTCAATTCCCAACAAGAGCATGCTTATGAAAGCCCCAAGGGCGGTAGTCCAATTATTGATGCTCTGGCCTAGCACAACTTGCACCCCTTGTCCCTTAGATTCGGGAGCAGACACTGGGGTTTCCTCTAAAACCTTGACATTCGCCACCCGAACAAGGGCCGACAGGGGTGTGGGGGGAACACCACCCTCGGTGTGAGCACTCCCTCTAGATATGGAGCCTCTTGTTGACCCTTTGCGAGATGCCAGCTCAGTCCTCTACCTCATAAAGAGAGGAGCCAATGGCTTGGAGAAGGCCTTCTGCTTCAGCTTTTTGGCTTTTGCAGGGTCCATCTTTGCAAGAAAAAGGAGTATAATTACCATACAAAAACAAGTGACCTGGCATGGAAGAAAAGGGGCAAAATGAGTATGCTTTGCTCAAACCTCATGGCTATAGCCGACACAGACCCAATTATGAAAGGGTCTCATCGGATAAAAGCATGTCCATGCTAGAAACTAATTGGAACATCAGGTTAACCCTTGTTCACTATGGATCCCTGAGTTTTGAGTTTCTTAGCCATGATTCAAATTTTATCTTTGAGTCTAATAAGCTGGCTGTGTTAGTCATTTGAGTCCTGTATTTGGGTCTTAACTTTTGTTTTCAGGCCTTGTTATATTTGAGTCCTATATTTAGAGTTGACTCACATAATTAGGATTTATGAGTCAAGTTTTGGGACATGTTCGGGTCAGTTGAGCTTAGTTATTTAGTCAGCTCATGTTGAGCCAATTTTGAGTCCTAAGAGTCCTATAAGTTTTATGTTGAGTCTAGTCCAGTTAAGTTGATGTGAGTCCTGTAATAAGTTGAGCATTTCAACCAATCCAACTGAGTCCTGTAGGTCCAGTACAAGTTTGTGTTATAAGTCCGTGTCAAGTCCAGTTATACAAGAGGAGGAGCACCAGCCAAAGCCTTCACTAGGCCCTCCCAAAGCAAAGCAAGCCCAAGTCTATAAAGCACCTTGATGGCCGCCCAAGCCCATATTGGAGATGCCCTTTGCTGCCCTAAAGTCAAGCCTAAGTTCAATAAGGCATCCAAGCCCCAAGAGACCAAGATCCCAAGGGAATATGCTGCCCTCCAGGTGCCCCAGCCTAAAAGCCCATAAGTAGTTGGCGCCCTAGGCCCATTCATGACAAGCCTAGGCGCCCAAGAGGAAGACTAGTTCAAAGGAAATAATATTCTTTCCCAACCCAACAAGGAAGTCCCTTCCCAAGTCAACAAGGAGATTATATTCTAGTTTTATTCAAAGTGTATACTCCTAATTCTAAGCAACCTTGTAATCCCTCTCCCACTCAACTTTGTAATTCTATCATAACAACGAGAGGACTTGGAAAACATCTATAAATACCCCACCCCTCCACCCTCTTGTAACTAATGATCAATTATTATGAATTGTTATGAATAAATTTCTCTTGAGTTTTTCTCAAGATCTTGAGTGAATTTCTATGTGATTAAGGATATCTGTGTGATCCATACGAAAATCTGTGTGATCCCTGTGCCCTACCTCCAAGCCGCTAGCCTTCTTCACCTCTTGGCCACCTTCCTCAAACCTCTTCCCCTTTTCTTCTTTCAGCGATCTAACCCTACTTTTCCTTATTTTTAACCCCTAATAGGTGATTTGCAGGTCCCTCGGAGTTCATGAATCCAAGGATTCCATCTAACAAGCTTTCGAGTCATTGGATTGATAGTCATAAATTCGCAGGGTCGATAGCTTTATTTTTCAGGCCACATCCGAGAGCATAGAGCAAACTCTTCATGGATCAAACTATAAATCTCTACCAGGTATACTCCCTAGACTCCTTTGGTAGTGGTATTGCAGAAGAGCTAGTCCTACCAGGGCTTCTCAGCCTTGGTGATCCTATTTCTTCACTTTTAGGATTTATTTCTGCATGCCCATGCTTCGAAATTTCTATAGATTCTTTTACTTAATATCTTGGCTTGAAATTTGGGGTACAAGCTCCTAACTTAATGCCTAACACAAAAATAATTGGCATGCATGAATAGTCCAGCATTAGAAACATTGTGGAGAAGAAGAGCTTCATATTGCCCCCTTTCTTCCTCACTCAGTATCGGGGATGAAGTAACTGATCACTGTGGGCCCCCCCATGGCCTCAGACCTCGGTTGCCTATAAGGTGCTTGACAAAAAAATAGTATTCTTTTCAATGATGTATAGCAGAAGGAATCCCGTGAAGAAAAGGGTTATCCCATTATTTGTTCTGAGGGAATACATAGTACCACCCTCAAAACTGGGAGTGTTTAAGGAATGGTTTTATGCCTGTGGAGATATACTTCATTGTAAACCCATAGATGAAATGCCAAGAGTTTGGCACTAGAGTGCATGCCAAGATTTCAAAAAACCTAAGAAGTTCTACAAAGAAAGAAAAAAGGGGAGTCAGGCCCCGGCCTTCAGGCACTCCTTGTAGAGTATGAGTTGGCTTGGAGGTGGGTCACAGACCCATTCCGAGGGCAAAGGAACCTCTACCATAAACTTCGGGGGGATATGAAACTTGATCCGAAGGTGCTCCAAAGCCCCCTCGAATAATATAGATTGAACCTCCCCTAGAGGGAATTCCCCCAGCTTTGTATCCCCGAACTCTGAGGGGACAGTGAAAGTCTCGGCCAAGGGTGATGCTTTGGCTAGGGCCCGGACTATAGTCAAGGATGGGGGTTCATCTTGGCCCTCATCCGAAGGCTAGGAGCCCACGGAATTGGAGGGTGTCTCTATCCTAAGGACCAAAACTAAAAAGAAAAATAAAGAATAATTCACATAAAAAGAGAGGGAGAGATGAAACCCTTTCAAAAGCAAGCCTCTCATCGAAAGTAAAACAAAGAACAAAAAAAAGAATCAGTAGAAGAGAAATTGAAGTAGATAGAATGGAAATGAAAGACTCCAAAAACCTAAATAAAAAAGATCATCGAGAAACTTACTAGCCAAAGAACTCATGATTGCCTGAGGCAGGAAATTGGAGACGAAAAATAGAAAGACCAAGATGAAACTTTCAATGAGATAGATAGAAATCATAATTTATAAAGTTATTCAGCAGCACAGATTTAACGAGGCTGAGATCGCCCTCATATAGGTTTGACACGTGTCAAAACAGGAGTAGGCATGATTAAGCCATCTAGATCAGGATATCAAGGGACCCCTACATCATGAGTGCTTTGACTTCTATGGAAGGTAGATCAGGTGGCTCAACCTCGAGCATTATGCCTCCTTCAAAAAGTAAAAAATATTTAAAGTCCTCCAATTCTTATGAAGGCCATCATGAAACGTTCCTCGGTCATCTTATCTTATTAATGCAACTTCCTTGATTGATTCCCTTAGTTTCGAGGGCTTGGCTTTACATAGCATTCGATGCATGACAAGTAATATGAAGAGGAAAATGTATTTGGTTAAAGATGTTTAACAAAGTGTCAAACATCCGACAACTATTGGGTCAATTAAGCTCTCAAAGGAGAGGGAGGCAAGGGAAAAGAAAATATAACACAAGTATTATTAAAGTACATATTCATTCAAAAATAAGGGTCACAGACCACCTTAATATATACAACAAGATTAAAATACATGACAGATTACAAGTCAATTATAGATATCCTTTTGATCCTTGACCTAGGTAGAGGCTACTCCTCAAGAGGGACTCAGGGTAGGTGGACCCTATACTCGAGAAGAAGCTAGTTGCTAAAGCCCAACATTCCTCTAATCCGACTTTATATGCCAACTCCCGGGCATGATCGAGTCGAACTTTCATAATGTCTCCGCGTATGTTTGCTTGAACCCTAGCCATTGATAGATCCTTCTTTAACCTTGCAATCTCTTTGCTACAAGAATGGCTATTGTTATGATGAAATAATCAAACTGATGAGAAAAGGGCCAAAAAATAAAAGGCCGAGAATATAAAAGTCTGACCAACTCGCCTCTAAGGTATAATATAAAAATCTAACCAACTTGCCTCTGAGGTATAATGTAAAAGTCTAACCAACTCAACTTTGAGGTATAGGATGGATAGCTGATGAACAAACCGATGACCAAACTTCATTGGTCGATTAAAAGAAAATATTCGATGGATTTATCAAATAAAGAAGATAGCTGTCATAACAAGATTATTGTTATAATGACTGTTACAACAAGAATAAGGTGATCTTAACAAAATATTGTTGAGGTCAACTGAAAGAAGTTTCTCCTAACATAATTCAATTACAATAAATACTATAAATAATGGATAAGAGGGCACATCAGAAGATAAGAGAAAAAAAAATATGCATGCACTTAGAAAAACCCATAACACCAAGATTTCTCTATGATTTTCCATCTATTTACCAGAACCCTCCTAATTTAAGCATCGAAGGATCTCCCACCAGAAAATCTCTGGTATAGGACTTGTTTTGCAGGGGTACAAGATGGCCAACTGATGGTTCCCACCAGCTAAAAGTCAATCATCAGGGTTCGATGTCAACAGATTGGTATGCTAGTAAGGGGGATAGCGTTCAATCATCCACCTCCTAATTAGGAAGGAAAATCTAGAGAAATCAAAAAATGGTAAAAGGAAAGATGCAAAATGCCTCGACCAGCAGGGACCATCAACCATCCAGAATGAATGACCCACTAAATCTTCCATTAGAGGATAATAATGTACCTCCCATGATGGTGATAGAGCAATAATAAATCAATGTACTTTTAAATAAGATGGAAGTCTTAATCGCTGCTATTCAAAACCTTCAAGAGGCTACAACCAACAATCGACAGCAACCAATTGAGACAATTGCTCCAACAATTTCTTCCAAACTTAGCTGGTGATCTCCTTTGAAAGATTTTCGACACCAATAGTCAAGTCGATACTCCCGATATCGACATTCCCTAGATCGACTATCTCTTATACAACAAAGTTCTTGACATTATGAACATGATGAACCAGAGGGAAGTCGACTCAAAGGGAAGTGTCTGAGGTCCCTTGTTGAATCTTCAAGGGAATACTCCATCTCAAGAGTTGCTCGACAAAATAGGAAAGCTCATCGGCACGATTATTATAAAAGGAGATTCCAAAGATTGGAGCGGTGACTTATAGAATTGGATAGCCAGAGAAGCGACGAATGGCTTGTGTATGATTCTCGACCTCTATTCTCTCAATGAATCATGGGAGAAATAATCTCATCTCACTTCAAAATATTGTAGTTAGAGCCTTATGATAGAACTATTGACCCATTAGATCATTTGGCTAGTTACAAAGCTTATATGATGATTCAAGGTGCAAGCGATGCCCTTCACTACCTTGCTTTTCCAGTAATATTAAGGAAGGCTGCACAAATATGGTATTTAAGCCTCAAGCTAGGTACCATTCACTCCTTCAATCAGTTGAAAAAATAATTTGTGGCCCACTTTAGAACAAGAAGAAAAATGCTATGCAATTCAAATAGCCTCTTCTCCATCCAACAAAATGAAGGAGAAATCTTGAGGGAATATGTGGCCCGCTTTAATTCTGCCACATTTGAGATTCTAGATCTTAATGAATATGTAGCTATGTCAGCAATGAAGAAGGAGCTTTGGTCATCCAAATTTACTTTCTCTGTAGATAAGAAGTTTCTCGTAAGTTATTCAGATCTATTGGCATGTGCTCAAAAATATGCGCTAGCTAAGGACTAAGCTACCGGCCAATGCTACGGTGAAGTGAAACCAACATCAAAAAAGAAGAATTTGAAGAGCAATGATTCTTGACCCTTTAGTAATGAGAGTGCTCCAATTCAACCATAAAGTTCGAAGCCGAAGAACATGACTAGAAAAATTGATACTTACACTCCTCTATCTCTCCCTTGAGAAATAATATTAATGGAAATAGAGATGGAAAAATTTTTATAGAGACCTCGACCTATGTAGGCACCACTGGCATCATAAAACAAGAATAAATACTGTCGATTTCATCGAGACCATGACCATACGATTGAAGAATGTATCTAGTTGAAGGATGAAATAGAAGATTTGATCAAATGTGGTGTTGCCCAATAAGCAACCCAAGAGGGAGGGTGAATTGGATCTCTAAAAATTAATTTACTTTACTCGATGCAATGCAATGCAATCCAATTTAATAATTAAATAAGCAAGGTACTATAACTTTAATTGTAATGCTTTTAAGTAAAAATGCAGTGAAAATAAAGAGCAATAAATAAAAAGCAAGAGAGAGATCAATCAACCACAAAGACCAAGAAATATAGTGGTTCGGCGCTATCCAATGCACATACATCCACTCCCCAAGATCCTCTTAGAAACTCACTATAATCATACTGATTATAGTTGATTAGTTTTGCAGGCTCACTAATCAAAAATTCAACTTGTTTTCACAAGGCCAACAAGTCAAAACCTCACTTGGTTTTACGGGCTAACCAAGAACCTAAATGGTTTTAAGGCTAACCACCAACCTCCCTTGGTTTTCTGGGATAACCAAGAATCTAAGTGATTTTACGGGCTAACCACCAACGTAATTAGTTTTCAAAGGCTCACCAATAACCTCCCTTGGTTTTACAATAGGCTAACCAAGAACCCTTACAACAAATAAAGATTTGAAGTAAAGAAACAATATAAGCTTTCTAAACAAAAATGGGTATCTCTTTGAAGCTCGATGTAGAGATGCTTTAAACTTGTTGAAGCCTCTTGAATGCTTAAGAATGAATGATCTTCAATGCTCTTGAAGGCTCTTGAATGCTTGGAGGCTTGCTTTTGCTTGAAAGTAGTTGAATCTTCAATGAATAGGAGTTAAAGTTTTCACTTGAATGCTCTTATCTTATTGTCATCAATAATAATCAATCCTCTTTCTTTTGATTTGACTTGGAGCATATATATACTTCTCCAAGGCCTCAAATCCCATTTTTAGCCATTAGACTTGAAAAACTAGCCGTTGAAGGGCAAAAAAGTCGAGTTCTGTGTTTGAAAAACTAGCAGTTACTGTTCCCAGAATTCCATGTGTCGACACTTCAGGCTGTGAGTCGACTCTTTTAATCGACACATGAACTTCTTGAGTCGACACCCAGCTCAAAAATCTTCAATCTGGTCTTCTGGAAATCTCAAATGTGTCGACACTTCCTCAGGTGAGTCGATACTTTAAGTCGATACTTCTCTTCCATGTGTCGACACTTCAACAGTTTTTCATTTTCAGCAAGTTCTGTGGCTTGAGAATCTCAGGCGATGTGTTGATCTATGTGTCGATACTTTGAGTCGACACTTCAGGTCCATGTGTTGACACTTCAGCCGTGCCATCTAAAACATACTTTGCATACTGGCTTGAGTCGACACTTCACTTTCATGTATCGACACTTGGTGTCATGTGTCGACACTTTGAGTCGACATCTTACTGAAATCTTCATAGAAAAAACCTGAATTTGAGCTGAAACACATTTCTACTTAACTCAATTGAACATTCAAGCAAATATTGACTTTCCAAGTCCTCTTTGAGCAATTCTTTTCATGTAAACTCGGCTTCTTCAATCAAACAAACTTCTTCAAATTTGTGAGCACCTTTTTCAATAAAAATGCACTTCAAAGAAATCATTAGTACTCAACTTATACTTAACCGTTTTGCTTATCATCAAAATCAATAACGGAGTCAACATGTAGTTATTTAGGAAAATACATCCATAGCAAAGATCATCAAGCTGAAGTTACTATTCCAAAAAAGACTATTGATAAAACAAAGCTTCCTAACTAATAGTCCATAGATGGAATGGTCAACATGATATACTACTGATCAAACTAAAGGGAGGTGAGAACCAAAGAAGATGCTCCAAAAAGGATATGAGTAATAATGTTATTAGCTTTTCTGATGATGACCTATGGAGCATTCATATGTCCCATGATGATCCTATTATTGTTTCAGCTACGATAGCAAACTATGATGTAAGGAAAATCTTGATAGATAATGAAAGTTCTACTAATGTATTATGTTATGATGCTTTTGTAAGAATGAACCTCGCTCGAATAAGTTACAAAAAGTATCAATATCGCTGACAGGATTTGGTGGAAATTTATCATGGTAGAGGGAGAGATAGTGCTCTCATAACCTCGGGATAGAGCCCCGATAGAAGACTCTCTCCATCAATTTTATGGTTGATCGAGTATCTTTGGCATATAATGCCATGCTAGGATGGTCAGCTTTGAACAAATGCCAAGCAATTGTATCAACTTATCATCTATTGGTATGATTACCAACTAAAAACTGGATTGGAGAAATGAAAGGAGATCAAAGAATAGCTCGACAATGCTTAATGATTCAAGACAAGCAATCAATAAGTGGGATGTCTCTGGAATAACTAGATTAAAGAAAGATTGAAAGACATGGTGAACCAACTAAGAAAATCGTCTTCATGCCATTAATTTTTAAAAAAGAAGATCTGATGAAAATCATACAAATTGGAAGTATGCTAGATGAGGAAGCAAGGGCAAAATTAATAGATTTTCTCCAATGCAATGCTAACATCTTCACTTGGTCAGCTACGAATATGTCTGGGATCCCTCCATAAATTATTACTTATAAATTGAAGGTCAATTTGAAGTATAAGCCTGTTCGATAGAAAATGAGAAGCTTTGCCTCAGAATGATAAAGAGTTATTAACAAAGAAGTGAGCAAGCTTATCGATACCAAGTTTATTAGGAAAATCAATTATCTGAATTAGCTCGCTAACATGGTAAGAGTTAAAAAGGTGAATGTAAAATGGAGAATTTGTATTGATTATACTGACTTTAATAAAGCCTATCCCAAGGATAGCTTTCCTCTACCAAGAATAGATCAACTAGTTGATGCAACAACTAGACACAAGCTTCTAAGTTTCATGGATACCTTCTTGAGTTATAATCAAATTCGTATGGATCCTGAAGATGAGAAAAAGATAGCTTTCATAACTGAGAAAAGGTTGTACTGCTACCAAGTAATGCCGTTCAGTCTAAAGAATGTCGGAGCAACATACCAACGGCTGATCAATAAGATTTTTGAAAAATAACTTGGAAGAAATATGGAGGCCTACGTCAATGATATTTTGGTAAAAAGCATCCAAGCATCTGACCATATCAAGGATTTAGAAGAGGCCTTCAACATGTTATGACATCATCAGATGAAATTAAATCTGATGAAGTGTCTTCACGGTAATGTCGGGAAAGTTCCTTGGCTTTTTCATCACTAACTGAGAAATTGAAGCCAATCCTGAAAAAATAAGAGCAATTCTCGATATGAGATATCCTTCTAATAAGAAGGAAGTACAACATTGACTGGGTGCATTGCTTTATTAAGTCGATTCATTTCCTGGTCAGCTGAAAAATGTCTACCCTTATTTAAAGCCTTGCAACAAGCAAAAAATTTTGAATGGACATGCAATTGCCGACAAACCTTTGAAGAATTTAAAAAAATATTTGACTAACAACCTTTGCTCTCAAAATCCAAAGAGGGAAAAACCCTGTACTTATATCTCTCGCCTCGCATGAAGCTGTGAGTTTAGCACTTATCAGAAAAGAACCCGACAATATCTAGAAACTAGTTTATTATTCCAGCAAGGTGCTGCATGGTGCTAAAGTAAGATATCTAAAGGTATAAAAACTGGTTTATGCATTGGTGATAATGATAAAATACCTAAAACCTTACTTCCAAGCTCACTCGATAGTAGTATTAACAAATCAACTACTGAAGGCCATTTTGCAAAGCCCGACACATCAGGAAGAATAGCAAAGTGGGACATAAAATTAGGTGAATTTGATACAACCTATCAACCACGACTGGTGATGAAAGTGCAGGTATTAGCGGACTTCATCACTGAGTGCACCTGGGATATCGAAGAAGGTAGACAGAAGATAACTAAAGAAGGAGACATTGGTGAAATGGTCGAAAAAGATGACTTCGATCCTTTATGGATACTCCATGTAGATGGAGCATCTAACTCTTTTAGTTATGGAGCAAGATTGATTCTGGCTAATCACGAAGGAGACATTGTTGAATATGCTCTTCGTTTCTCTTTTCATGCATCAAACAACCAGGTAAAGTATGAAGTGCTTTTGGCCAGATTAGAAATTACCAAGGAACTTAAAGTCCAGAAACTTAAAGTCTTAACAGACTCTCAGTTAGTAGTAAAACAAGTGTAGGAAGAATTTGAAGCTCGAGATACAACCATGATTAAATATTTAGAGACGGTACAAGTTCTTGTAACCAAATTTAACTTCTTTGAAATATCTCACATACCTTAAACTAAAAGTTCTCGAGCTGATGTACTTTCCTGATTGGCTACAACAACTGCTAATTCTCTTGGCTAGACATATATTGAGTACCTTGAGAACTCTAGTATTAAAGAAAGCACAAAAACACATCAGATAGAACAAGAGCTCAGCTAGATGGATCCAATCATTAAATATCTTAATGAAGAAATCTTGCTTGAAGATGCCATCGAAGCCAAATGAATAAGATGGATGGCTTCACAATATGTGATTATAGAAGGGATCCTTTATAGGAAATCTTTCACTTAACCCCTGTTAAGATGTTTGGGGCCTACGGATGCTAATTATGCCCTAAGAAAAGTTCACAAATTATGCGGGCACCAGAATACAAAAGAGGCTTCAAGCAAACCTGATCAATCCAAGCTCCTTATGGATTGCAAGTGAACAAACCAAACTCTGATTTTGGTTTCAACTTTGTGCATAATTTCATGAGTCCCTTAATTTCAGCATGAGTCCATTAGAGTCTAATCAACTTTAATTTCAATTTAGTCTTGTAATTTGACCAAGTTAGGTTCAATTTGGTCAAGTTGGGTTCAATAATGGTCTTGTAATTAGTCAAGTGGAGCTTAATTGTCAAAAGCATGAACCATTGATTGAAGATCAAACCCAAGTGAAGGAACATCAAGTTTGGATGAAGCAAACCACCTCACCTCCACACCAAGTCAATCCAAGTTGGCATTCCACTTCAACCTCCATGCCAAATCAGCATTCCACCTCACCTTCCACACCATTTGTGCGCCCAAGGCATGAAGACTTCAAATTTGAATTCAAGATGGGCACCCCACTTATTTCTCCACTCTTCATGCATGTAATCCCACTCTTCTCACCACTCTTTATGCTTGTAATTCAAATTTGAAAAGGGCTAGGAAAGTTTATAAATATCCCTAACCCTCTTGTAATCAAACCATGTTATGAATGAATGAAAGCTTCTTTCTTCTCCGGTACTTTGTTGCATTGACACTCCGTGAGGGAGAGGGCATGAGATTCAATCTATTCAACCTAGTTTTAAGAGATGCCAACCACCATCTTTCTTCCCCTCTTTTCAATTTTCTCAATTCCCTTTTCCTTTCAATCCTCCCACGGCCACTAATGCTTTCCATTGCAGGATCTTCCATGATCTCGAGCTGAAGATGAGGTTTACTTTGCTTCAAAACCATCTACATTAGGAGTCTTCCATCCAAGGAGTGATAGTCTTCAAATCCAACCGCTAGTCCTTGGAGTGCTGAAATTAAACCACCACCAAAAGTGTGAGAGCTCATTATTAGTAAGAGAACCCCTCATAGACTCTTAGGTCTGATTGTTTGAAAGTTCATGTCCTAGTTAGAATGGTTTCTCAACCATTAGGTCCTTTCTACTTTTGATTGAATAGAAACTACATTACGGGTAATACAACTTTCATCTAGTAGTCTCTTTCATTGAGTTTATTTGCTCCCTCTTATGCATGAATATTGCTGATATGTGAAGGAGTCCTTGCTTATTTTTAGTTTGCCAAGTTTCTAAGTTATAAACTCCATCTAGCATCCCACATTAACAAAGGCATATGTGGTGATCACTTAGGGGGCAAATCTCTAACCTATAAGATAATACAATAAGTATATTATTAGCTAACTATCCAAAAGGACGTGGCTGATTTTGTTAGAAAGTGTGACCAGTGTTAAAGGTATTCTAATATCAAAGGCATCCTGCAAGTCAATTGACTCAACTAACAGCCCCTTGACCATTTTCTCAATGGAGAATTGATATCCTTGGACCATTCCTTGAGCTTCAGGTTAGAGAAAATTTATCACTGTAACCATTGATTACTTTACCAAATGGGTTGAAGCTGAACCCTTGACTCATATAACTGAAGGGAAGGTCGAGAATTTTATCAAAAACTATATAATCTATTGGTTCGGAATCCCACATGCAATCATCACCGATAATGAAAGATAATTTGATAATCAGAAGTTTAGAGATTTCTGCACCCAATATCACGTTATTCATAAATTAACCTTCGTTGGACATTCTCAATCTAATGATGAA
Organism: Areca catechu; assembly: GCA_021397845.1. Lineage (NCBI taxonomy): Eukaryota > Viridiplantae > Streptophyta > Magnoliopsida > Arecales > Arecaceae > Areca > Areca catechu. The sequence continues at coordinate 63,920,224 of CM038040.1, read as the reverse complement.
GTAGAGGTGACAAATCAAACAATTCTCCATGGTCTAAAGATAAGGCTAAATGGAGCGAAAGGACTCTGGATTGAAGAGCTAAATTTAGTACTTTGGACATATCGAATGACCTCTCAAACTATAATAGAAAAATCATCGTTCAACTTAACATTTAGAACTGAAGTAGTATTACCAGTAGAAATCAGCTTGCAATCCATGAGGATTGAATATTTCGAAGAACCAGATAATTCAGAGTAGTGAAGAATGGACCTAGGACCTATTAGAAAGAACAAGGCTCTAAATTTATCTGAGAATGGCAACATATCGACAAAAGGTCGCTTGGTATTATAATTCCTGGGTTAAAAGTGGAATTTTCCAACTCGAAGATCTTGTGTTATGAAGAGCTGAAATATCTAAGCCAGTCGAGCAAGCAAAACTTTCTCCAAATTAGAAAGGACCATACTGAATCACTGAAATAATACATCCTGGAGTCTACATGATTGAAAGCTTAGATGGATATCGGATTGCTCAACCATGAAATGTAGAAAATTTATGCATGCTTTATCAATAACAAAGTTATCCTTGAGAATTCTATAAGAATAATCTCTACAACAAATAAATTGTTTCATTAATCATATTGCGGAGGTATGTCTTGAAAATTAAGAAGTTGACTCAATAGCTCATCTTGTCAATATTTTTGATAAATTAAAGAGTTAGCTTAATTATTCAACTTATCAGTATTTCTGATAAATTAAGAAGTTGACTCAATTTCTCAACTTATCAATATTTTTGATTAATTAAAGAGTTGGCTTAATTACTCAACTAACTGGATTTTCATAAATTAAGAAGTTGACTCAAATTTTCAACTTATCAATATTTCTAACAAATTAAAGAGTTGGCTTAATTGTTTGACTCATCGGTATATTTGACAACATAAAGAGTTGGCTTAATTATTTGACTCATTGATATGTCCGGCAACCTAAAGAGTTGACCTAATTGTTCAACTCATCAGTATATCAGATAGATTAAGATTGGTATGACTGACAAAGTAAGAAATTGGTATATTAGTATTTATCGAGAATTCGGCACTTAAAGATTTTTTCATGGTATATTAAGTATTTATCGAGGACCCGATACTTAAAGATTTTTTCACACGAAGACAATAGCAACAATAACATGAGAATACTTTGAAAATAAAAGAGAAACCACGTTCATTAGTTGCTCAAAAGTCTCATACATATAAGAGAAGTAAAGGAAAAGGCTATAATAAATTGATCATTCAAAAAAAAAAAAATAAAAAAGAATTCTTCAAAGTCGATCTTCATCAGCAGCAACGTCAACTTTTGGCCCCGGCTGAGTACCTCCTTCATCTTGGATAATCTCTTTGGCTCTTGCGATGGCTTCAAGAAAGGCAATAGGATGAAGTGCTTCTATCGCTTGCTCACTGCCTTCTTCTGCATTATCCCTATCGATGACGACCTTCTGAAGATCCAAGTGAGGAAAAAGCTCCATGACCTTCTCCTTATAGTTGGCAAATCCAAATTCATAACTATAAATCCCTGCCTTGATCATTTCATTTTCAAAGGTAGATGATTTCTTGTACTCCTCGACTGCCTAGAGGACTTTGCCTTCTACAAATTCGACCCTCTTCTCTGCTGCCTGCTTCTAGGCCATAGCCTAATCGGCCTTTTGTTTCAACTCCATTATTTTCTTGTCAGAAAGGAGCTTCTTCTTCTTCTTCTTCAGCTTGGTCTCTGCTTTGGCCATTTTGTCTTGCACAGACTTCAACTCTTTTTGTAGAAGAGAAATATCTACGATGCTTTTCTCAAGCTTTGCCTCCAAACTCTATTTTAACTCTTTACCAACCTCTTTCTCGGCCCTTGCTATTTCGAGTTGATCCCGGAGGTTGTGGCTGAGTTCAGTAAAGCCCAAGAAATTCTCTTCTACCAAAGATATTTCATGGATGAACTCAACAAGGCAATGAGACTTAAAGTCAATAGTATCCATAAAAAGAAGAAAAATAATATGAAAAGGGGAAAAGTACTTTAAGAATAATTGGAAAGAAAGAAGGAATGACTTCATCCAATCGTCACACCTTAGTTATCTCCCAATCTCTAAGGAGAATAATGGCTTTCAGTAGCCAGTAGGCTAGTTTAGGATTTTCCAACCCCGACTCATCAGAAAAAATATTGAGATCAACATATGATTCTGGCTCCTCTTTAGCCCGATGATCTTCCTCTGATTCTACATAGATTTGAGGAGCCTTGCCCTTGCTCTGGTCGGTTCACGAAGATGGATTATTAGTGGATGGTGGGACATTCAGCTATTCAATAGACTTATTAGCCGATGAAGTTCTCGGATGTAGCTTGGTGATAGGAACGTCATCATCATCAGAAGTCCTCACCACCTCAAAGGTCGAATTGGAAGTAATATGAACCCTCTTCGGATCATGGGGCACCTCTTTGGGAGTGGCTAGTCTCTTCCTGACTGCCAGATGAAGCTTTCTAGCATCCGACCTCATATTTTCATCTACTAAAGGAAAAGAAAGAAGCCAATCTACTTGAGAAAAAAAAAGAGTGAGAAAGAAACTATGACTTATTCATCAAAATATATACCTAAACTAGGTGATATGCTAATTCTGGCAAGGAAGAGGCTCTGTTCACCTAACAATTCCTTCTACGGAGGAACTTCAACTTCCAAAAGTCTCTCAAAGTCCTCTTTGCCCCCTGCAAGAACTTTCTTACCGTCATTTGGGATTAGATGAGGCTCTCTCTACTTGGTATTGAAATCCTAGGGCTAAACAGATGACAAAAAAACGAGGTTTCCATCTATAAGTAGCAGATGGAAGATCTTTGATAAATTTTTGACCATGGCATGGTCCGATTACCCACCATCCTTGGCCATGATGATCTTTCTTAAGATGAAGAGAGAACAAAATATTGAAGTCCTAGGCTTGATCTGAAGGTCATGACAAAGAATAATGAAAGCATAAATTACCTGAATATTATTCGAGGTCAACTGTACAGGAACCACTTTGTATAAATTAAAGATTTGAACAATAAAGGAATGAAGGGAAAAACGAAGCCCTGCCCTAAGATGTTCTTCATACACTGCTATACTATCAGAAGGGGAGCCTATCCATCCTATTATTGGATTGAGGAATAGATGCTAGAAAATCCTATGGAATCTTATAATAATTCCATAGGATGGCTACCCTAGAATCACTAAGGGAACTCCTTACCAGTTCAGGAAGGAGATCCTCCATGTTTGAACCTCTCATCTTCAGAGGACTAGAATTATTGACGGGACTGTTATTCAGTCTCTCCCCTATAAGCAGAAGACTTGCCTGTGGTAGGGACCCCTAAAAACCTAACCATACTGGGAGAAAAGAAGAACAAAAGGATGTGTAGGAAAGAACCTGACCTACGAAAGGCCTGAAGAGAAGAGGAGACTCGGAGAAGACGAAGACCTTAAGGAAGAACCTTTAGAATAACAAAAGTTTAGACTGGAAGAAGAAAAGAAACCACTTTATGTTGATAATGTCAATGGCTATGATTTCATTTTTGAATAGTGTAAGACACCCCTGACATGCCACGTGTATAAATCGCGACCAAAGAAGATACGTAGTCACTAAAAAAAGATATTGATGCATCATCTTGATCCGTGAGAATGACTCCAATAATATAAATTTGACACCTAGCAAAGGGAAAATGCCCAAAAGAAAGATAAATCAATTCTGCCAATTGCCACCAGAACCTGCCATCATTAGTGGATGTCCCTTCGATGATAGTTCTAACAACGAAGCGACTTACCATGAGGGGAAGCATTAATAGCTAGCATGAAAAAGAACTCAAAGTGACAAAAATTATTATAACTCCCTTCTGTCAAGTCGACAAGACATCTTGAAATTAGGAGTGGGGGGCAACTGTTATGATGAAATAATCAGACTGATGGACAAAGGGCCAAAAAATAGAAGGCCAATAATATAAAAGTCCGATCAACTCGTCTCGAGGTATAATACAAAAATTCGGCCAACTCGCCTCTGAGGTATAATGTAAAAATCCGATAACTCAACTCTAAGGTATCGGGTGGATAGCTGACGAACAAACTGATGACCAAACTTCACTATTGATTAAGAGGAAATATCTGATGGATTTAGTGAACAAAGAAGATAGCTGCCATAATAAGAATGTTGTTATAGCGAATGTCCATTACAACAAGAATAAGTTGATCTTAAGAAAATATTGTTAAGGTCAACTGTCCGTTACAATAAGAATAAGTTGATCTTGAGAAAATATTGTTAAGGTCAACTGAAAGAAGTTTCTCCTAACAGAATTTAGTTACAACAAATACTATAAATAATGGATAAAAGGGGACATCTAAAGGTAAGAGAAAAAAAATATGCATGTGCTTAGAAAAACTCATAACACCATGGTTTTGCTATGATTTTCCATCTATTTACCAGAACCCTACTGACTTAAGCATCGAAGGGTCTCCCATCAAAAAATCTCTGGTCTGGGACTTGTTTTGTAGGGGTCTAAGGTGGCCAGCTAGTGGTTTTCTCCAGCTAAAAGTCAATCATCAAGGTTCAACGTCAACAACTATCTTCTTCTTATTCTTTGATAGTGGCTTTAGCAACTTTTAGCCGGTCCTTAGCTGTCAAAATCTCTTCCATGTCTTCAATCCATTGCCCTTGTGGTGGGGACTCCAGGGGCACAAGAATAAGACAAAGACTTCTCAACCCTCTGTGGATTACTTAGTCGCATTGAATCTATTTGTAATGAGGACTTAGCCTATTTGAGTTGTCTTTTATTATTTGAGTCCTGTACTAGTCAGCTCATGTTGAGCTAGTTTTCTTCCTGAGTCCTGTATGTAGCATTTGATCCATACTACTAGGATTTTGGATCAGTCGATCAAGTTAGCTCATGTTGAGCTAATCATTTTTTGAGTCTTGTAATCATGTCCACTTGTATTGAGTCTATTTGAGTCAAGCCCAATCAAAGAAGACTCAAGCATGTGAAGGACACCACCCAGAATGCCACCTCAGTAGCCGCATGGAGCCTAGTCACACCCTGGATTATGCCATCTAGGATTACTTGGAGGATCATGGAGTTGGCCCATGCATGAAGAGTTGATGACCACACGGTAGCACACCCCTTCCACACCCTAAGCACACCTAATCCACATGCTAGCATGACAAGAAGGAAAGTCAAAACAGGTAAACATGAATCCCCTGATTCATGCTAGCTTGCTTAAGAAAGAAGTGGTCCCCCCCTTTTGGATGTCACTACCTATCTTGTTTGGAGGGATTTTGTATGGCATGAAAGTGTTTTCTTCCATATATTCAGCCCCACACTTTAGGAAGAAAGTGGAAGAGTATTTTCTTCCATGTATTTAGCCCCACACTTTAGGAAGAAAGTGGTCACCCATTATTTTCCTTATTTTCTTTTGCTTGGGCCCTAAGTTTCATGACTCTATATAAGGGACCCCTTGTATAAAAATTTTAACAACTTTGATATATGAAATATTATTGAGTCTTTAATTTCTGTGTGCCTCCTTGCTGTGTGCATTAAGGGATTTTCTGAGAGCTTGTCTTCCTCCCAGTGTTGCAACTATTTCTAGCTGCCATCCAATCCTTCAGAGCCCTAGCTGCCCCCTCCAAAACCTCTTTCCCCTTGCTATTTTCTTCTTGTTACTTCCTCTCCTCTGAGTTTTCTAGCCCCTGACAGGTCATTTGCAGATCCCTCGACTTCGATGAATCCAACGACTCCAGCCAGGTCTCCATCAGACCACCGAACAGAAAGCCGGGAATCCGCGGGTCTCTAGCTTGATTTTCCAGGCTACATCCATCAAGGATGAGTGATTTCTTCGCTGTGATCTTCATCAAGTGCTTCAGACATTACCAGGTACACCCCCTCTACCACCAGTAGTTTTATTGAAGATGAACAAGCCCAACCGAGACTTCTCAGCCTCGGCGGTCCTTTTTCTTTTGCTCTTTAGGTCCTGTTATGCATGCTGTAGCCTCTTATGTTTATATAGAACCTTCTACATCGTTCCTTAATCTGATCTTCGGGATTAATCATCCAACTTAATTAAAAACATACAAAAAAAAATTATTGCATGCATATAGGTCCCGCATCAATTTGGTATCAGAGCTTAGATTAGGGCTTATTTTTTGCATCCTTTACAGTCCATATATATTTTATTCTTTTAATTATTTCTCTCTACTCGGAACTCCAAAAATTCTGAAACTTATTTTGATGGCTTCATCATAAATCAAAGTATTTTACAGAGTTTTTGTAGATTTTATTTCAATTTTTGTAGTTTCTACAGGTCAAAATACAACCTGCAAATTTTTGACTCTGTTTTTTCAGCAAGGCAATTTTAGAAGGTTTAGGATTTTGTTTAGCATCTCTTTTGCATATCTTTTAATTTTAGTATATTTCCTGCATATTATGCCACAATTTACAAGTTTTCTTTTGTTTAAGAAAATACCAAACTATAAAAAAAAAAAATTATATATTCTCCAAAACATCAAAAAAACATCTAAACCCTAATTTGCATCCTCATCTGCCTGCCATCATTGCATAATTTACTTTAAGGGCACTCTCTTTATGCCAAATAAGGGAAGGAGGTCATTACCTTTTCTTAGCCCAAAACCACCATCTTTGCATTCCATCCCAAGCCTAACATAAAATTAACTAGACTTAATTTTGCCCTAGTGGGCAAGGGACACCAACTAGTCGGGTCCGGGCTAAGTGTCAGATCACTGTGTCAAGCTAACCTGTGTGTGCCTTGTGCTTAGTGTCTAGAATGGTAGTTCAAGGATTCAATCCCGAAGGGCTTGTGTGCTAGTCTGCCTACCTGGCCAATTTCTGATTGGTGTCTAGGATTGGCAATCAGGGACCTAATACTCCCCTTACACCTGCCTGGCTGAGTACATGGCTACTATAGGCTAGTTTGCCACCCTGATTGAGCATTTAGTTTGGACTCTAGGTCTAGGGAGCTGTAGTTGGTTTGATCGAGTCTCGCATGCGCACTAACTTTGGAGTCGATGTGTGTGTTTGATTGCATTAGGAACCCAATGCCAGTAGACTTAATCCAATTCAACTAGTGTGACCATAGAGTCCAACCCTAGGAGAACCCAATACTCTGACCTATATAGGGAGCCCAGTCCTAAGAGAACCCAATACTCTGACCCATATAGGGAGTCTAATCCTAGGAGAACTTAATACTCTGACCCATATAGGGAGCCCAATCCTAGGAGAACCCAATACTCTGACCCATATAGGGAGCCCAATCCTAGGAGAACCCAATACTCTGACCCATATAGGGAGCCTAACCCTAGGAGAACCCCATACCATGATCCATCCTTAGAACCTAACCATAGGAGACCCAATTATGATTACCTGAACCAAGATAAACAACCCATTAGGAGCACCCAACCTTATGCACCCATTTTTGATGGAAGACAAGAGTTGTATATTGATTGGGAGGAAAGAATAGATCAGTATTTTGAGTACACTAGGATGTCGGAGTTGGAAAAATTTAGATTGGCCCTACATAGTTTAACCCGATATGCTAAGGTGCATTGGGCAGTTATTGAAAATGAATGTTATCAAAGAGGAAATGAAATACACACCTGGAAAGCCATGAGAAGTAAATTGAGAGCGAAGTACCTAGGTGAATTTTATGAATACGAACTTTTAGAACAATGGTATGAATTGAGGCAGGGTAATAAGACTGTGTCTGAGTATATTGACCAATTTAATGAGTTTAGTAGGAAATGTAACACAGTCAAATCTGAGGTAGATTTCAAGATGGCCTGCGTAGGGATATCCAGTGGGAGCTGTTTCATTGGCAAATTCAGGACCTAGAGGAAGCCTATCACCTAGCTAGGAAATTCGAGTTATATCAGAGGGAACTCATGATCAATCAATCTAAGTCTAATAAGGTTAATTCCCTTGAACCTAAGTCCAAACCTAGCCGACTTCCTTTAGACCGGCCTACTACTCCTGTCCCATTAGGATGCAAGGAAAAGATCCCAGAACCCATTAATGAGCCTAAGGTAGAAGTGTATGAGGCTGATCCTAGTTTAGTAGACGAATATGAAGGAGAAGACTTTGAGGAGGATGAACCCCTTGAAAATTTAAAGAAAGAAACTCCTGAGCCTATTGAGAAATCTAAAGAGGCCACTTATAAGGAACCTGTAGTGGAAGAACAATTAGGGGAGGAGAACTTAGATACTACTACTAGAACCTTGCCTGAGGAAACCGTGGAGGAGAGCCAAATTATAGAGTCTAGTCCTAAAATACTAGAACCAGAAGAATTTATTAAGGACCTGATCTCTTTGAATCAGTATCCCCAAGATGGGGCCCCTCCCATAGTTCCCATTGTGGACCTCTTCCCAGAAATTGTTGACCCATCCTTCCATAGCATGGACCTTTTCTTGCCTAGAGACATAACCCAATGCTCATACATTAAAGTTAATCTCTTTAGCCCAGAACTAGTCCCTGAATCCCCTTCCTATTTCCTACCCTTTCCTGAGTCTTCTCATGTGTCTAGAACTATTAGGTTACATTTTGTTGAGGTTACTAGGTTGCAAGGATCCATAGAGCCCATCCCATTTGCTACCTACTTTTGGCAGACCCTCTGGCACCTATTAGGAGTTACTAGCAAATTTTCTTCTGCATGTCATCCATCAACCACGACTCATGCCCCATGCCCAAGTGGTAGTTAAGATCTAATAAACCTCTTTAGTCGAGTTTATTAGGTGTTAGTTTGAGTCCTTTGCATCACTTGTTAGGAGTCTGCATGTGCTCAGCATGTTTACCACCTGAACTAATTTTTAAACAAATTGGCTAATTTCCGAAGAACGGCCAAGAAATTTGATGTAGTGGATTCTATCTTGGTTAGGCTTAGGCCTAAAAGAAGCTTCATGCTTGCAGAGCCGGACCTTTTAAAGTGATAGAGAGGATTAAACCAAATGCCTGTGTTAGATTTGCCTTCGGATTTGGGCATTAGTTCTACCTTCAATATTACAAACCTAGTTGAGTACAGGGAACCGGCAGCGATACCTAGTGAGACCTTTGGACCTATTCCTTTCCATTATGAGTGACCCTAACCCAGAGTGTCCACCAATAAATTGGCCTGAGAGAGGAGAACGGATCGAGCATATCCTGGATGATCAAGCCATTACAACCCGGGGCCGTGGCTATCAACGCTTCTTGGTTCGATGGCAAGGCCGGCCAGAGTCAGACGATTCGTGGTTTTCTCGAGAGGACTTACAGCGCCTCAACCCAGACCTCCTCGAGAGATATGTGAGCCAGCCTGATCTTCACTCGACAGGGTCGAGTTCCTCCTACCCTGGGAAAATTGGTGGGGACACCAGGGGCACTAGAATAAGACAGAGGCTTCTCAACCCTCTGTGGATTACTTAGTCGCATTGAGTCTTGTAATGAGGGCTTAGCCTATTTGAGTTGTCTTTTATTATTTGAGTCATGTACTAGTCAGCTCATGTTGAGCTAGTTTCTTTCTGAGTTCTGTATGTAGCATTTGATCCACACTATTAGGATTTTCGATCAATCGGTTAAGTCAGCTCATGTTGAGCTAATCATTTTTTGAGTCTTGTAATCATGTCCACTTGTATTGAGTCTATTTGAGTCAAGCCTAGTCAAAGAAGACTCAAGCATGTGAAGGACACCACCCAGCATGCCACCTCAGCAGCCGCATGGAGCCCAGTCACACCCTGGATTGTGCCATCTAGGATTACTTGGAGGATCATGGAGTTGGCTCATGCATGAGGAGTTGATGACCACATGCCAGCACACCCCTTCCACACCCTAAGCACACCTACTCCACATGCCAGCATGACAAGAAGGAAGTCAAAACAGATAAACATGAATCCCCTGATTTATGCTAGCTTGCTTAAGAAAGAAGTGGTCCCCCACTTTTGGATGTCACTACCAACCTTTTTGGAGGGATTTTGTATGGCATGAAAGTTTTTTCTTCCATGTATTCAGCCCCACACTTTAGGAAGAAAGTGGGAGAGTGTTTTCTTCCATGTATTTAGCCCCACACTTTAGGAAGAAAGTGGTCACCCATTATTTTCCTTATTTTCTTTTGCTTGGGCCCTAAGTCTCATGACTCTATATAAGGGACCCCTTGTATAAAAGTTTTAACAACTTTGATATATGAAATATTATTGAGTCTCCAATTTTTGTGTGCCTCCCTGCTGTGTGCATTAAGGGATTTTCTGAGAGCTTGTTTTCCTCCCGGTGTTGCAACTGTTTCCAGCCGCCATCCAATCCTTCAGAGCCCTCGCCGCCCCCTCCAAAACCTCTTTCTCCTGGCTATTTTCTTCTTATTACTTCCTCTCCTCTGAGTTTTCTAACCCCTGACAGGTCGTTTGCAGATCCCTCGACTCTGACGAATCCAACGACTCCAGCCTGGTCTCAATCGGACCACCGAGCAGAAAGCCAGGAATTCGCGGGTCTCTGGCTTGATTTTCCAAGCCTCATTGTCAAGGATGAGTGATCTCTTCGCTGTGATCTTCATCAGGCACTTCAAACATTTTCAGGTACACCCCCTCTACCACCAGTAGTTTTATTGAAGATGAACGAGTCCAACTGAGACTTCTCAGCCTCGGCGGTTCTCTTTCTTTTGCTCTTTAGGTCCTGTTATGCATGATGTAGCCTCTTATTTTTATATAGAACCTTCTACATCGTTCCTTAATCTGCTCTTTGGGATTAATCATCCAACTTAATTAAAAACATACAAAAAAAAATTATTGCATGCATATAGGTCTCGCATCACCTTGGATCTACCGGAATGCGATCTTGTTCCTTCTTTTTTCATCTTCTAGTGCCCATCGAAGGAACTGGGCTTCAGTCAAAGTCTCATCCATGAATAGCTAGCTTGTTGAGCCATTTTTATAGTCTAGTCTAAAGATCCCTTAATCTAAAGCTGACTCCGAGCATTTTCGAGCTCCTCCCATAACCATTTGTTCTAATCCTGGGCCGATCCGAGCTCTTACCAAAGCCAACCTATTTGGGCATTGGCCTGCTCCCTCAAGTCTTTTAGCCACACCCAATGGTCTCCCTTGATATTTGTAATATCGACCTCGACCTTTGTGATGAGTTTAGATTCTATATTCCATGCCTCGGTTAGTCATAGACATATATTGCCTAACTTTATGGCAGAGTGAACTAAGCTAAAAGACAGTATTTGCATGATCCCTTTCTTCTTTAAATGCCAACTCTATCTCAGACATGCGAGCTAGAGCTTCACATAGCTCTCCCTCAGTTTCTGTCACCCTCTCCTCCAACCCCATGATCGCTTTCTTGCTAGCCCCTATAGGCTGCATCAAAGGGTCAGCACCGATATAAATAAGATTAAGCAGGTGTAACAAAGATAAAACATACATGAAAAAAAAAGACAATGTACCTGAGGTGTAGACCCTGAAATACCATCTCTATAAGAAATATAGTTAGTCATTTGATTCATCGCAACTTTCATAGGTGCTGTTGGAAGCTGCATCAATCTGGCTGCCTCTTTGAAGTCCCGTGATGGTCCTATGAGTCCTAGCACAGTTGCCCCTATCTTTCTGGTCTTTGAAAAGCACTCCCCGAGTGAACCGAGTGAACCATATGACCCCGGGAACCTTTTAGAAAATCCCATGCTTCCATCGTTCCTCGTGAGATCCATTGATCTCAAACTCCAGTCACCAAGTGACTAAGGACTTATTGGAAATTGCCCTTTCACTGGAGATGTCACTAAAAATTACCCTATCACCAAAAATTGTCTTTAATCATTGCAAACTCCCCTCCCACACTTGGCCATAGATCCTAGGAGAATATTTTAATTACCCCTATTTATAAGAGGGGATAATTATTACCTAGCCTCATCTCATGGAAGGAATCCTATGGTTATTTGAAATTATTCCATGATACATAAACCATTAACCCTAATCTTCATGTCACTAGGCCCCCTGGAGGGAGGTCTTGTATACCCTTTTGACAGGAACATTGCACTCCTAGTCAAAAAAGTAGGGGGCTATTGATGGGGGAAAAACTCCACCTCCTTTCCCCTTTCTCCTCAACGGCCTGATGATATACAGGTATGGTCCCTAAGTGAACTAGATGATGCCGAGTCCTTTTCATATCTACCTCTCTGGAAGAGATGAACAATTCTTCCTCCATCTTTTCTAACTCTTATACCTGAAGGTAGTCCTGATGCCCACTCTCTACTATGCATGGTAAGCAGGGGCCAGCCAAAATGCTTCCATACGACCTTGGGTATATCCGACACCCAAGACAAAGTAGTTAGGATAAGCCGACTCCCTGTCTATTCCCTTGTTCTTTGTTAGACCCAAGCCATCATTCCTTCACTTAATGTTTGGTCATGCTAAGCCCTAGCTCCCATCATGGTTACGTACTGGCACATGCAACTCATGGCCATATCCCGAGTTGCTGGGTCAGTTGCAATCCATGGCAGGCAAACCATAAAGTGTTGACTCCTTAGTATTGGCCCCTCGGGTGGCCAACCTCCAGTGAAATGGTGATGATTTGACCTGTAACTATGACCTTCAGCCAGAGAGCTGACACCCAAGAATGTGGTGTGCTGAGACCCCTTTGGGGGGGCTATTCCGCATATGTCCTTATCAACCCGAGGATGTGATCTAGAGATCACATATAGTAATCCTTGATAGATATCCTGAAAAATTAGATATGACCTTTTTTCCGAGCTACCTTCCAAATAACAGTTAATGGAAATGGCTGATAGCTAGATCAGACAAAGACTTTATAATAGAAGAAACAAACAAGTAGCATGGCTTTCCATGTAGTCTCTGACATGACCTGCACCTAGTAGGATTTGATAACCAGCCAAGTTCCACTAATAGGCTTTTCACCCTCTCATCACCCTGGTGACCTATGATATAAAAAGAGAAGGAAGAGAAACAAAGGGAAAGACATACACACATAGAGGCTTCACCCCCTTCCTTGGCTCTACTTTTTTCCCCTATTGTTAGTATTACCTAGTCCATCAGAGTGGCTTCACTAGAACTATTTTTGATGAGGTCTTTTTATTGGTACAACTTATAAGCACCTCTTCCCTAGCATACTTCTGCAATAAGCCATATATTAGCCATAACATGCTCCATGAAGATGAAGAAACTATGAGCAATTATCTTCTCCAACTTGTAAATGATTTCTACACTATTAGCCTCAAGACTGGAGATGTGGTTGGTGGATAGTTCAGTAGCACAAATGTCTTTGAAGAAAAGACTAAGCTCAGTTAAAGAACTTCATATGAAGTTGGGAAGAAGATCACGCTAAGCCAATAGTAGTAATCGTTGCATGAAGATATGAAATTATATCTCTTAAGCCCATAGAACCTATAATCTTTGACATTGACACACCGAGCTAGATTACTTGCATAACCATTTGGAAATTTAAGATTTTTATACCATTAACATACATACTTCAACTATTCCCACATTAAATATAATGATACTTTTGATTTCAGAAATTTTCTAGGTGACAACTTAATTGCTCAAATAGAAGATGCTTGCTTATGTTTTTTATATATGCTTAAGTCTTGGGGTTATCCTTCATCTTATCCTTGACATCCATAGTAGTGTATAAAATATTATCAAATATATTTTTCTCAATATGCATGATGTCAAGGTTATGATGGATCAAATTAGTGGATCAACATAGTAACTCCTAGAAGATGCTGCACTTCATCCAGTTATAAGTTATACTGAACTACCTAAGATTTTTGCTTGTCAAATAGTATGCCAAACTAGATATCATCAAGTTGGAATACTCTCTGAAACACTTCCATACCACTAAGGTGTGAGGGTACATGGTCTTTCTCTATCTTATTTCTCCTGAAACTATCCTGCTACTTTCGAAAGGGATGATGCTTGGAAAGAAATTGATGATGATAATTGAACCAGCAAGGCTTACGACTATGCTAAGGTTGAAATGATTTTGTGTTCTCCATGTAATATAGACATGCTAGCTTTCAAGGAGTGCTCCATCCAGATAGCATCCTATAAGGAAAAAAATCGCTAATGATCCATATTAGTGTAATCTTCATTATAAAATTTAGCTTCTTCGATGCATTAAAAGTACATCACCATTGGACCATAAAAATTTTAGCTAATTAACAAGAGGTCTTAGATATATATCAATATTTCTACCAGGATATCATTGTCTAGGAATAACTAATGTAAGAAAGATGTTATGTTCTTTTTTGCACATCCCAGGTAGTAGATTGTATAGAGTAATAAAGACTGGTCATCATAAATAAAGAGCCATTGCATGACTAAACAATATAAACCCATCCATAAATAGACCTAGTCAGTTATTGCATGATTTTCGAATAAATAAAGTGTGGCAAGAATCAAAGTTCTTTTATGTCTCACTATCTGATAGATATATGACTAATTATATCGGTGTGATTGCAAATTTATTCTTTGTGCCATCTCATCTGCCTAGCAGTACTTTTGAATAAGTAAAGCCTTCGAAGCCTAAGAGTGAGGGAAAGGTATTGAAGAACCTTATATGGTATGTCCTAATTTTTACCCTCTTGTCTTGGCTTAAATCAGCTTTCACCATATATGTCACATGAGCTCTTTAGTTGGTCCTCCTTGTAGAAAAGCATGCAATCATTGCAATATGCATCTATCTTCTCGTATCCCATGTCTAACCCTTTCACCATTTTTTTTGAAGCATAGACGCTCCCAACAAGCTTCTTTTCCTTTGGTAGCATCTTTTTTATTATTGCTAACATCCCATCATAACAATCGACCATTATATTAAACTCAACCTTCAACTTCAATAACTTTGACACAACTAACAGTACAGTGTGTTTTATATCCCGGTCACAGTGGTTCAGTAGCATCTTTTAGCATACGATAGAAATCACCACTTTTAGCTTCTAGATCGTCCTCCATATCCCAACCAAATTCATGACCAGCCGCATCCATAACCATGTCCAACATTTTATCAATGTCCTTGTCCTGCTAACTTTTAACCCTTACAATTATCTATCATGTTCCCCCATATAGGTACCAATGCTTTTAGTTTAGCATAAATCCATTTCTATATAAACGGATAATTATTATATCTCTATAAAGCATTTCTCTATTAATACATATATTACAAAGATAATGAATATGTCATTCAAATAAGAGTGCTGCATTTGCAGAAGTATAATCATCGAAGTACTTGACACCATCCTTATATTCATCAAAAATTATCTCATCGACTACTTGACGGTCCATCCAACTATGATCCATGGCATACTATCTAAGAATTTTGCATATATAAATACTAGGCAAAATGCCCATCAATTATTTTATCATTTAAAATGGCTTACATGATAAATGCATTCTTGGAAGTTCGCATCCCATCACTCAAGGCAAACTCAGGAGAATGAGACCAACCGATGGTGGCATTCCAAATGCAAGATATAAGAGCTTGGATGTCTAGGTGGAGGCCATTACTGAGAGATGCTTGGATGGAAAAAATCTGTTCAAGAAAGAAAAGAAGAGAGAAAGTGAAGAAGTGGAAGAATCAGACAAAGTATCTAAATGGTGCCAAATATTTGAAGAGGTTGATGAGTAGTGCTCCTCGCTTATAATGAACTTCTAGACCTTTGACTCTCTATGCTTTGCCTCCAGCAAAGCACATATGTGCCTCTTATTGCAAAACTACTGTTCTTGCTTAGAGACTCATCTTCGAAGCTCTATCTCTCCTTTCGTTGACTTCTCTTTCAGGTCTAAGCACCACTCATCAATGACCTCCATCTAGATATCCAAGCTCTTATATCTCAGCGATGACATCCACCTTTTCTATCATTTAGAATGACTTATATAATAAATACATCTTATCACCAACCAATAGATAAAGTTAGGTCCTATCCCATTTAGGAATTATATTAATTCTACAAGTCAATTACAGTAATCAAATGATCTGCAATAGGGGATAAAATTTTTTTTGACAGTATTTGTCCTTAGTTCTCCCCACATGCTTAAAGATGTAAAGGAGAATTAAAGAAAAATGCTATCCAAGATCTTTTTCAAATCCTTAATATAGTGTTTGATTATTTAATTACCTATAAAATTAATTACAATTCCTAAACTATCTAAACTAGATAATAAATTGATCAATATACATACTTCTCCCACCCATATAAAAATATATAAATGTATGGATGCCCTAGAATGTATACATTAATCAAAAGATGGGTCTCTGGTTCTATACAATGTAAATTTTATAAAAATAAATACCAAATTAATTAGTTAAATTAATATGTAATTATAAAACATGAATTTATCAATAATAATAGTTCATATATATTAAAATATGATAATTTAAATATATAAGAAGTATTAGATTTACTTATCGTAGTACAAGGTAAACCTCTTTATTCAGTGAATTTACTGGATGATTCGGTTGATCCTAGTTAAAATATTAAATCATAATCAATCTTTATCAATGAATTTGGCTAATTCTAGTGTAGGGTAAACTTCTTCCAAATCTTGTCCAACATTCCAAAAACTCTCAATAAAAGTTTCACATAGAGATGTGAGCATGATGGCACAAGGCATTGCAAAGCATTAAAAAATGACAAGCAAATACAAACAAAAATATAAATAAAAATTTTTATTGATAAAATGTGAGTTACACATGCTTGTGACTTTATAGCTTGATCACATTGCTTTAAAAAAATATAGGAGGATGACAACTAAACAAGCCAACATAGAGAGCCGTGCAAACTTGCTTTACATGAGTTGGTGCAATGAGAGGCCATCCTACTCACAAGTAGATGGAGGAGAAAAGTCAGCAGCACAAGGATAGCATTAAAGAAGCTGACAGACTATCCCCTTACAAATCATGGGGATGGTACCACCAACTAGCATAGCGGCACCACTAGAACTTCTTTACTAAAGGCTGGATCTCATTTGAGGATGAGCAGGGCAACGAGGCATACAGCTGTGATCCCCTTCCCTCCTTTCTAACTCCATCATTCGATTGGTGACAGTCACAGTAATGTAGCTGGAGCACCGACAATTCTCAATATCTCCTATTCTAAGGATATATCTCATGATACAAATAATGTAATTAAAGATAAAGAAATAATTACAATCTCCATAGTAAATAAAGTCAATAGCGAGCTAGTAGACATCAGCAGGATTCGAGGCTTGAGTGCATGCGGCACACCTTAGTCCTAGTGTTTGCAAGGCTATTAGAAACCTTCCCTTGACCTGAGCATGCAGGGCACGCAATTTGCATCCCCACTTGCACTTTGAATGTCGAGATTCGAGTCCTGTACATATAGGGCACACACCTGTGCACACATAAGTAATTAATTAAATAAGTATCTAATTAACTTATTAAACTAACATCTAATTAATTACTTTAATAAATAACTAATTAACTCTAATTAACATATTTTAGCTAAGTAATTAATTAATTAAACTAACATCTAATTAATTACTTAAATAAATTAATAAACAACTAAATAAATAAATAAATGATAATTAATTAACTAATTAATTAATTAAATTAACATCAAATTAATTATTTTTAAAATAATTAATTAAATTTACTTAATATATTTTTGGTGATGGCTCTATTGTTGTCGCTGTCGTCTTTGCTAATACTTATATAATCATAATTGGCAGGCCTCATGAATGGCAGATCTAGCATGCAAAAACTATCATGGGATGAGATGGTAGTGCGGAAGGAGGCATGGGGATGGTGGTGCCAATTTGGAGATGGTGGCATGGGGATGCGGCCACGTGGATGAGGCCACAGAGACCTAGGAGAGGGGGAGGGAAAAAGGGGAGCTTGGTGGAAGGGGAGGGGGAACTGGCGAGGAGAGGAAACATGAAGGGGGGTTGAGAGAAAAAGGGGAGCATGGCAACAGGGGAGTGTGAAACAGCAGGGAGAGGAAACCTCAACAGTGGGGTAGGGGGAATCGGTGGGGAGAGGAAACTCGAGAGGGAAAACTAGGGGAGCTCAACAATGGGGGAGGGAGAACCACTGGTAGGGAGAGGAAATGGCGACTGGGTAAGGGGAACCGATGGGAAGAGGAGGTAAGCATAGGGGGAGAAATTTATTTTATCAGATTGGATGGGGGGATATTTGGGAAAAAATATTAGCGACAGCCATGAATGCCATTGCTAATAGTGGTCAACAAAGGAATAATTTATTAGTGATGGTAGAATGCCATCGCTAATAAGTCCCAAAGTTATCACTAAAAATAAGTATTTCCCAAAAATTTAAAATTTTAAAATTATTAGTGATGGCTGCATGCCATTGCTAATATTTATTTAGCCATCGATAATGGGAACAATATTAGCGATGACTTGCAGCTCCAATGCTAATATTTCTTTAACCATTGATATAAGCTCATTTTTCTCAGAAAAATTAATATTTAAAATATTGACAATAGTTGCTTGTCGTTGATAATAGTCCCAAATCCAATGCTAAAATAAATATTTTTTTAAAAAAATTAAAATTTTAAAATAATTAGTGACACCTGAATATCATCGCTAATATTCATTTAGCCATTAGTAATGGGAACAATATTAGCAACAGTATGGGGCATCATTGCTAATATTCCTTTAAACATTGATAAAAACTTATTTTCTTCAAAAAAAATAATATTTAAAGTTTATTGGTGACAGTTCATGCCATTGCTAATAGTCCTTCCATCGATAATAGTATTAGCAATGGATAATTTTACTATCGTTAATTTTGGTTGATAAACATCATTATTAGTGATGGCAAATTTGCTATCGCTAATAGTCATAGCTAATAGTTATTCTTCTTGTAGTGAATGTATCAATTTTTATTTAGCAATACAAAAAAGATTTCTCCAATAATGTTCCTAGAGACTTGTCTCAATGTTCGAACTTTCAATCATCTAGCACCAAGCATACTAAAGCTTGCCAAACCCTTCGACCGCTTAACAACTGGTTACTGTTAAAGATGTTTATGTTCTCAAACCTCTAACATACTTGGAATCTTACTCCCCTCCGATTTCTTAACAACCAATTGATAGAAGGCTATGTTCTCACACCTCCACCTTTGAATCTCACTCCCTTTCGATCGCTTACCAACCAACCAATAGATGGCTACATTCTCATACCTTCATCATACTTGGAATCTAACTCTCCTTCTGTTCCTTAACAATCGGTAGATAGATGACTATATTTTCACACCTCTATCTTACTCGGGATATCACCCTCTTTTAGCCACTTAATAACTAGTTGACATATAGCTGTGTTCTCACACCTCCATCTTACTCGGGATCTCACTCCTCTTCAATCGCATAATAACCAATCAACGTATAGCTGCATTCTCATACCTCTATCTTATTCGAGGTCTCACTCCCCTTCAGCTGCTTAAGAACCAGTTGATAGCTGGTTGCATTATGACACCTCTATCTTATTAAGGATCTCACTCTCCTTCGATCGCTCAACAACCGACCGACAGATGGCTGCATTCTCACACCTCTATCTTACTCGAGGTCTCACTCTCCTCCAGTTGACTAATGCCCAGTCACTGATAGAGATGGTTGTATTTTCATACATCCATCTCCACCAATGGGCTCCCCAAGCCCTCCAACCGCTCAACATCCAATCGTCAATAAAAATGGCTGCATTTTTACATCTCCATCTTCTTTCTTCAGTTGCTTGACAACTGGCCAACAAAAAAAAAGCAACTACTAATTTAGTTGATTCATGCATGACTAATTTATGGTGGTGATCAAAAGATACTCGGTTACAATATTCTTAGCAATTGACTGATACTTGATTATTAGAAGAAAATAAATTGCAAGGTTACTCAAACCAAGGGGACACCTACCAATCAACCACCATAGCAATTTCAAATGATGACCAACTTTTTATAGTTGGTCTCAAGGAACAACTGACATTCTACATTCAGGTTTCAAGTAATGACCAACTTTTTACAGTCAATTATAACTCCAAACCCTATCAGGTAACTTACTCGATTATGAGACGGAAAGGTTCTTACTCAATCGAAATTGCTTCTCTGACTGCATTGCTTACTTAGCTATGAGCTTGCACTACGGTTGGAGCTAGCATGGTTACCTACTTGGATAAAGATATTCCTCGACTAAAGGACTCAACCAATTCTACATTGCAGTTGAGTCATTTGTATGACTAAGCCTAAGAGTTTGCCTTGCTTGATTGAAACCTTGTCGATTACATTGCTTTGTTAATTCATTTTAACTACTGTCAGCTACTCAGCAAGCATTCACAGATATCCATTGAAAGGAAAAGTAAAACTTTCATTGATGATAAAGTTTTTATAAGATTCAGACTGAAAGTCTAAGGAAGAAGGCAAAATATAAGAATGAAAAGGAAAATTCCCTAGGTCTCCACTTCGAGAACGGTGGCCGACTCCTCGTGGTTTTCATTCACAAGTATCTCTAGTCCAAGCACCTCGACAACTGCTTCATCAACCTCGATAGTCTCTTCCTTGGTTGCCCCTTTTTCCTCTCCTTCTCCTCTCCAAGGCATGGCACCCTCTATAGAAATGTAGCTCAAATCCAACTCTGGGTAGGCTTGAGCAACCATGTTCTTGCAGTCAGTGAAGCTGAATGCATATACATCCGCTCTAGCCTCGGTAATGTCATTCTTGAAGTCTTCCAACTTCTTGTATTTATCTACCGCCTGAGCAGCAGCAGCCATGACCTATTCCTTGGATGCGTTAACCTTCTTGTTGGCGGGCGGTCTTTGGTCTGAGCAAGCTAAGCTTTAATCTCAGCATGCTAGGCATCTACCTTGGCACTGTGCTCTTGCTCTCTAGCAAGTGCTGCATCTTTCTTCCCCATTTGGGCCTCCGACTCTCGAATAGTGGTATGTCGAGAATTCTGGAGGGCAACCAACTCCTCCTTTAGCTTCTTTTCTTGCTCCTAAGCAACCTCGAGGAGTTGGTTATAGCCCTCCACTCGAGACTTCGCCTCCTTCAATTATGTAGTTAAGGAGCGATGGAATTTGATGAGGGTATTAAATCCCCCTCGAATGGTAAACATATCATTGATGAGCTACATGATAGAAAAGCACCAAATTAGTTAATCTGAAACACTTATCCAACAAGCAAAGGAAAAAAGAGTAAGACAAACTCACCCTGACTAATACTGGAAAAAGACTGGATACAACATCCTCCATGGAGCAGGATTGTCGTTCCTCCACATCCCATGGATGAAGCAGTATCCTAGACAACTCCTGCACCATATGAGAGTTGTGTAGGGTAAAGTCATCCACCCCAAAGTGGGCCATGCAAGTATACTCATCACCCTCCTTGCCACTGGTGACGTAGATGCTCGATCTTGGTGGAGCAGGGTGGCCTCTTCTCGGAGGGTCCAATCATTGAAGCCGAAGGAGCTGAGGGAACCGCCACCCTTGGGGGCATAGTTGCTGCTGGTGCTTAAGAAGTAGGGGCTGTGCACCTTGAAGATGGTGCTCAAGAAGTTGTTGGGGGCAGCGATGACCCCTCACTGCCCCCCACTCCATTGTTGCCTTGGGGGGTGGTTGGAGTGGCTAGAGTGTCCCTTAGCATAGCATCCCTCGGGCAGGATGGTGGAGCCCTTGCAACAATAGAGGGGCCTTCGATGGATTGCCCTGAACAAGGCCGTTTCCTTATGGCCTATTTCTGGTGTTCACCTTAGGGTGCCACTCTCTTCTTCATGGCCTCCTAAAAGCACTCGATAGAAACCTCTTCATGTCTACGAGACAAGTACATCACTTAGTAAAAATTTTTGAAGACATAAAGGAGAAAGGAAGTGTCCAAGAAAAGCTTACTAAGAGAGTTAGTCAGACGCAACCTGGCATCATGAAAATTTTGCTCGATCAAAAGTTCCGATAGAGAAGGAAGCTTCTCACTATACAATTCTCGGAAGTCCTCCTTGTCCTCTCCAAGGAACCGGTCATTCTTATTCATGGATAAGTTTGGCTCCCCCCAAATCGAACTCTTCCCTCAAGGTTGGTTGGAGGATATAAAGAAAAATCTACCCTTCTAGTTATGAATAGAAAAGGGAAGGCCATAAATGAAAGCCCACCCGTGGCGAGGGCTGATGAACCACCAGCCCCTCACCTTGGGAAGCTTTTTCAACATGAGGGCTCGGAACATTTGGAGAGGGATACTAGACAAGTGACAAAGGATAATGAAAGAGCAAAAGGCTTAGAAGGAACTCGATGCCAGTTGGGCTAGGACAACTTGATAATAATCAAGAATATTTACAAGGGATGAAGAGGAAACCAAAGACTAGCATGAAAAAATTCTTCGTACATGGCTACTTGGTCGGCTGAATAGGAGGTTACTTGGTCCCATGGTCCTGGAACATGAACATGAAAAGTACTCAAGAACTGGAACTTCTCAGTATAAGAAATATCTTGTCTTTGATTATATTAAGAACCTTAGCCATCGGGCAAATCAGGATGATCTCCCGACTACTAGAATCCCTAGCCCAAGGATTCACCTAGAAAGGATAGGCTTTTACCCTCTCCGAACTCCCAGAACTTGCCTCATCCAAAGATGAGTCCCAAGATCCCTATAATCCAGAAATATTGCGGACTGAGTGACTCTCATTTTTAGATGATATTTTTCAAAAAATGGGGAAGGAAGATTAAGGAAAGCAAGAAAATCAGAAGAAACTCAGAAGAAAAGCCTCCACCCAAGAACCAAATGAGGGCGGGAAGGAAAAGACTTGAACAACAAAGGAAAGAAAGGAGAAGCTCCTATGAAAACACTGCAGGACCTCTAAAAGCTTCAAAGGAGAGCAAAGAGCAGGAGCTAAGAAGAAGACAAAGGAAAGCAAAGAGGACCAACCTAGAATAGAGCCTTAGAAAAGCTAGAACCAAAGTTTCTTCTTCCTTTTGCCTCTCCTCTATAAGTTTGGAATCCCTACAGTGGCAGCTAGAAGGCCTTATTTATATAGGCCCCAGCAGGTAGGATTGGAGCCTTGATCTGGCTGGAAGCCCAAGATCTCGACACATAGCACTTCTCAGGTTGAGTAATGCTGCATCATTTTGAAATTCAAATCGGCCAATTAACTCTCGCTCTAAGTTCCATCCAAATTTTTTAAAGGCTAAGGCTGCCAGGCCACGTGGCATCACCCTACTAGCTAGAAGCGTTAAGAGTTATTGCAAAGTTCTTTTAAATGCTGCATCAATAATTTCCTTCTCTGGCAATTAAGGTGGCAAATCATCTGGTGATAGTTTTCAAAGCGCCAATAAATATCTTGATAATGAAAAGATCTACCTAACTCTTGAGATCAATAGAATAATTACTCCTTTCACCCAAAAGTAGCAAAGCCCAAAGAAGTTATTCGACAATGCTCTAGATTTAGGAGTGGAGGGCAACTATTGTGGCAACTACTTGGTCTCGATGACCTGCCAGATCATTGACTATGCCATCGACTATGGAGGAGACAGTGAGGATACCTACCCAAGAACGACCAGGCTACTGACTAACAAGAAGACGATGACCATGATGGAGACGACTAAGTATTCTATTACACCGAATAACTACAATACCTACACCGAGAGGCTACAAGCGATCAGGCCTGACTGACATGGTATCCCTATACATACATCCATTGAGTACTTACTCAGGCCTAACTAATTACTAGTGTAATCCTAGTAGGGTATGCTGGGATATAATGTTATGGCTCCCTCTTTCTTGGCAACAATAGATTGCCTTGACACTCGGATCCATGATACCTGAGTAAATGGCAGAAACCAATTGATCACAACTATCCCAATATAGATCATGGTGGATAGAATGTTCAAAGAACCTGCCATCCTAATAAAAAGATGCCAATAAAAAAGATTCCAACGAATAGGATCCCAACATCCTACTTGGAGTTTGTTAACCAAGTCAATGGAAGCTGCCTTCCCAATGGCATTCTATTATTCCATGCAACTTTATAAATTGATAAGAGGGGACCTTCGACGAAGGTATAATTTTGAACACACCCATGCCCCTCTCACATGCTCATTCAATTCTCACCATTGCTCTCAACTCTGACAATTATAGCCCATCTTATTCTTTTACTGACTTAAGTGTCAGAGGGTTCCCTACTAGTCATCACCGGGTAAGAGACTATTTTTGTAGGTCTTCACTTGAGAGATACCAGAGAAACACTCTTTTCCACCGAAGAAGGTTAGGAGATCCTCAGCACTGCGACGATCCTAACAGAGGGTGATTTGATGGCAATAATAATTATTTTCAGACAATACAACAAAACATGATAAAATGTACATAGACTTTGATTGTCTGGAATATATAATAAAGGACTCAAGCTAAAACATTCTTTGTGGAATCTTTATAGAATGATCCGAGATGGAAGTAATTCTCTTAAAGTATTTAATTAGAATCCCTTAACAAAATTTTAAAAAAGTAAAAACAAATGATAAAAGTAAGTTTTAGATCTTTTATTATTATTATTATTGATGAATAACAAATACATCGAGATACGTGGCCTCTATCAATGGTAGTGGGTTTCAACCTTACATAAATTGGACTAGATTTCTTTTCTAATTAAAAGAGGACATAGCTTTTCTAAAATAGATATAATTAGTAGAAACAATCATGAAAATCTAAATACATGAAATTGATTTAGATTTATACATCAATTTTAATTTCAATCGCTCTATCTATTTATTTTTAGATTTGAAGATATATCTGATTAATTTTTTTTAAAAAAAAGATATTTTGACTGATCATCTTTGAGCTCCAATTGAGAGAATGTAGTCTTGACCATTTCATATATTGCACCCTTAAGAAGTGGTCATAAAGTGCCAAAAAAAAAGAAAAAGAAAAAAAAACATGCTTGTTGGGATATCCCGGTCCAAGTACGAGCCAAACATCGATTCGGTTGACCGAAGACCTTTCTTCCGAACCAACAACTTCGGGCCTAGGAAGTTCAGGCCAACTATGGGCAACTCAAGGCTCTCCGCCGGCCTACAACATCTGAAGGCAAGACCTTCGGATTATGTCTTCGGCACTAACCGAAGACCAGGCTTCTCGTTGACTTTCGAGGACATACTCTTCGTTTCCTGCCGAAGACACGATCTCCGGCCCTTGGTAAACACCAAGTCCTCGACTCATGCTGAAGACAGGATCTCCGACCAAGAAAATCTGAAGATGAGGAGATTCCCAATTTAATTATAAGAATCTCCCTAAGTAGGGGAAATCTGAAGATGGATCCACGATCTGTCCTAGATAGGCAACAGTAACCAACGGTTACTATCGACTATTTTCATGCCACGATCATGGCACGCAACTCCAGCTGCCACGCCTCTGGTCTGGCCGGAACCGCTCAATGATAACCCATGATTTCCAATCATTGAAAGAAATTAACTCCTCATAATCACTGGGAGAAGAACGGATCCGCAGGTCGGACGGCCCCTTATAAATAGTGGTAAGAAGAAATGCTCGACACACACACACAAAAAAAAATTCACAAAGCCTTTCCCTTTGCTTCTCTAGAATCTTCCCCATTTTGTGGCTGGGGCCCGTCTTTGACTTAGGCATCGGAGTGTCCCTCGCCGGAGCAACTCCGGCAAGGGACCTGTTTTGCAGGTGAACCGGGGAGCGGTCCTGTGGTGTAGCAGCTCCGACCGGCCGGAATAAGGACTCCATGCCAACAGATTGGCGCGCCAGGTAGGGGAAGCGGCAAGTCGCCAACATTCTTTAAGCTCCCCTCCTTAACAAGGAGAAGTATCCCGATGGCGAGAGGAAAGACTTAGATCGCCTCCACGAGTCGAAGTCGTGTTCCATCCCAATGGGGTGCGCCCTTGGGAGAGAATGATGTTCCACCTCCCATAGTTGTCGTGGGATTGCAGTAATTTGAAGCTCTTGTAAACCATGTCACCAATCTTACGGTCATGGTTCAAGATTTTCAAAACAGAGCTTTTTCGATGGAAAATCCACCGGTCGCCTCCACACAAAGCTCTCGATCTTGGAGAAAGAGAATCCCTCGGGAGGAATCAACACATCTCTCCCCCCATTTTCGGCCTTCTCCTGAAGGCCGAAGCTCGAGGCTATCTAGGCCCGTTGACTCCCCACAGAAAGGGAAAAGGCCTAGGCAAACTCTCTCACCCTCCTCCGAAGACTTTACTCCCATAGAGAGGGCGTCGAAGCAGGCTCCCCTCAATTACGATGGAAGATTCAAAGCCATCAAAATAAAAAATGGTGAGGGTGCGGGAGCAGAGGTTGCAGGACCTAAAAGATCACAACAACTTGATAGTAGGTGATCTACGTCCCCCCTTCACCGATCGTGTCATGGCCAAAGTCATCCCTCGGCACTTCAGGGTTCCCCAGGTGGAACCCTACGATGGTACCTCCGATCCCTTCGACCACTTGGATAGTTTCAAGGCCTATATGAAGATCTAAGGAGCTTCGGACATGATGTACTGCCTCGTGTTCCCGGCCACCTTGAAGAAAGCCGCTCGGATGTGGTACTCAAGCCTACGCCCAGGTACCATTGATTCTTTTTCCGAGTTAGAGAAACTGTTTGTCTTGCATTTCAAGACTTGCCGCAAGACCCCAGAAATACGGACACACTTTCCTCCTTCATCAAAACGAAGGAGAAAGCATGCGAGACTACATCTCCAGGTTTAATGCGGCCACACTTAAGATCCCCGACCTTAACGAGCATGTAGCCATGTCTGCACTAAAGAATGGACTTCACACATCCAGGCTCACCTTTTTCCTGGATAAGAAGTTCCCCAAAAGCTACGCTGAGCTCCTGTCAAGGGCTTATAAATACATCGATGCTGAAGAGCAGGCGGCCAACCGATGACTGATCGAAGGAAAGCCCCCTTCAAAAAAGAAGAACAACAGGGGACAAGGTCCCCCGATCTCCAATAATAATAACAACAAATATACTGACCGTCGAAGAAGTCCTCCCAGGCCCAGAGCATCGGCAGGAAGATTCGACTCCTACACTCCCCTCAACCTCCCTCGAGAAAAGATCCTCATGGAGATAGAGAAAGAAAACTATCCCCAACGGCCCCGTCCCATGAAGGCCTCCTCTTCCATAAGGAATAGGAACAAATACTGCCGATTCCACCGGGACCACGGCCACAATACTGAGGAATTCATCCAGCTAAGGGATGCGATTGAGGATCTTATCAAAAGAGGATATTTGGGGCTGTACATTGGTTGTCAAGGACCTCGGTTGGAAGCTACTAATCCCCAGCCACCTCCTGAAGAGGCCGAACTGCCAAATCAAAGGCCCACCAACGGAGGTGTGGGGATTATACACTGGCCTATCGATTGGAGAAGAGATGAGGACGATGTCCCAAAGCGACTCAAGGACAACAACACTATCCTCTTATCCGACGATGACCTTATGGGAGTCTGGCTCCCGCATGATGATCCCATTGTAATCTCGGCCGTTATGGCCAACTATGATATACAGCGAATCCTTGTTGATAATGGAAGTTCGACTGATGTCTTGATCTACGATGCATTCTCTAAAATGTGTTTGCCTAGGCATCAACTATGGAGATCCCCCATACTGCTCACTGGCTTCGGGGGTAATCAAGTTGATGCCGAGGGAGAAATAGTATTGCATGTGATCCTTGGCACTGAACCTCGATAAAAAACACTACCGATCAACTTCATGATAGTCTGAATCTCCTCGGCTTACAACATCATTCTCGGGCAACCTGTCTTGAACAAGTTTCAGACTGTGATGTCCTCTCATTATCTCCTGGTATGCTTCCCCACCAGGAATGGTGTCGGAGAAATTAGAGGAGATCAGAGAGTGGCACGACAGTGCCTGATGATCCAAGACAAGCACTTCAATGATTCTGCCACCCTGGATCAGTTGAATCCGAGAGACACAACCACAGGTTCTGGTGAACCCATGGAAAGAACTGTCCTGGTACCTTTGACAAAGGAAGACCCCACCAAAGTTATGCAGGTCAGGAGTATGCTTGATGAAGAAACCAGAACGGAGCTGATTCGCTTCCTCAGAGACAATGTCGATATCTTCGCCTGGACAGCTTCGGACATGCCAAGGATTCCTGCCTAAGTAATCACTCATCGACTGGAAGTTGCTCCTGGATATAAGCCAGTCCGGCAGAAGAAAAGAAGCTTTGTTCTTGAAAGACAAAAAGCTGTGGACAAGGAAGTAAGTAAACTCCTCATAGCAGGGTTCATCCGAGAGGCCCGCTACCCTGAATGGTTGGCCAATGTGGTAATGGTGAAAAAAGCTAATGGCAAGTGGAGGATCTGCATCGATTACACAGACCTCAACAAGGCTTGCCCAAAAGATAGCTTCCCTCTCTCAAAGATTGATCAGCTGGTCGACGCCACTGCCGGCCACCAACTATTCAGCTCCATGGATGCTTTCTCTGGCTATAATCAGATCAGAATGGATCCCTGAGATGAGAAGAAGATGGTCTTTATCATCGACAAAGGTCTCTACTGCTACAAGATGATACCATTTGGTATCAAGAACGCCTGGACAACATTTCAAAGGCTAATCAATAAAGTGTTTGAAAGCAACTGGGAAGGAACATGGAGGTCTACATCGATGACATGATCATCAAGAGCCTCCTCCGAAAAGATAATATCCAAGACCTGGAAGAATCATTCAGTGCTCTATGATGTTATCGCATGAAGCTGAATCCGGCGAAGTGTGCTTTCGGGGTCACTTCGGGTAAGTTCTTGGGTTTTCTTGTCACCAAACGAGGGATTGAGGCAAATCCAGAGAAGATCCAAGCCCTAAAGGATATGTGGCATCCCTCCTGCAAGAAAGAAGTCCAGCAGTTAATAGGGAGAATTGCCTTCCTAAGTAGGTTCATTTCTCGTTCAGCCGAGAAATGTCTCCCATTCTTCAAGGTACTTCGGCAGTCAAAGGGCTTCGAACGGTCTGAAGACTATCGTATTGCCTTTGAAGAGTTAAAGAAGTACCTAAAAACCCCGTCTCGACTCACCAAACCTCAAGAGGGCGAGGTGCTTTACCTGTACCTCTCTGCTTCAGATGAAGCAATTAGTTCGGTCCTTATCCGAAGAGATGAAGATAGATCCCACAAGCTGATTTACTACATCAGCAAGGTTCTGCATGATGCTGAAACGCGGTATGCGAATATGCAGAAGCTGATCTACTCTCTGGTAATTGCAGCAAAGCGACTACGACTGTACTTCCATGCCCACACCATCATGGTGCTGACCGATCAACCGCTCAAGGCTGTTCTCCGATCTCCAGACACCTCAGGAAGGATAGCCAAGTGGACTGTGAAGTTATATGAATTTGATATCAGCTTTTAGCCCCGATCGGCTATGAAGGCCCAGGTGCTCTTTGATTTCCTGGCTGAATGTACCTGGAGGCCCGAAGATGAAGTACCTTCGATAGAAGGGGAAGTTTCGAAGGAGACGAAGTCCATTTGGGTGCTCCACGTGGATGGAGCTTCCAATGCTACTGGGTGTGGAGCTGGTCTTCTACTAGCCGAACCCGATGGTCATACCATAGAGTATGCACTTCGATTCTCCTTTCATGCTTCAAACCACCAAGCTAAATACGAAGCCTTGCTCGCCGGACTTCGGATCGCCAAAAGTCTGGGAGTTCAACAACTCCGGGCCTTTTCAGACTCCCAATTGGTTGTGAACCAAGTTAAAGGAGAATACGAAGCCAGGGACCCAACCATGATGCAATACCTAGATAAGGTACGAGGCTTATCCTCTCAATTGGAGCATATTGAGATTATTCATGTCCCTCGATCAGAGAATTCCTGGGTGGACGCATTATCTCAAATTACTACTACAACACCAGATTTTCTCGGGTGCACCTTTGTTGAACATCTTGAAACTTCAAGCATAGTCGAAGAGGCTGTGGAGGTGCACCAGATCGACGCCGAGCCAAGATGGATGGATCCCATCATCAAGTTCCTAAATGAGGGCGTGCTACCGGGAGACAAGACAGAGGCCAAGAAAATCTGCTGGATGGCATCCCAATATGTCATCTTAAATGGGACCCTCTATAAGAGGTCATTTTCTCAATCACTGCTAAAGTGCTTGGGACCGACAGATACGGATTACGTCCTAAGAGAGGTCCACGAGGGCATATGCGGTGATCACTTGGAAGGTAGGTCTTTGGCGTACAAGATCATTTGATAAGGATATTATTGGCCCTCCATCCAGAAGGACTCGGCTGACTTCGTACGAAGGTGTGACCAATGCTAAAGGTAAGCCAACATTCAGAGGCAAACTGCAACTCACTTGACTCAACTGACAGCCCCTTGTCCTTTTGCCCAATGGGGAATGGATATTCTTGGCCCATTCCCGCTGGCCTTTGGACAAAGGAAGTTCCTTCTTGTGGCCATTGACTACTTCACAAAGTGGGTAAAAGCTGAACCACTGGTCCAGATCATAGAAGGCAAGGTGGAGAATTTTGTAAAAAAAATCATCATATTCTGGTTTGGCATCCCACATACCATAATCACGGACAACGAGAGACAGTTTGACAATCCGAAGTTCAAGGACTTCTGCGCTCGATATCATGCTCAGCACCGGCTGACCTCCGTTGCCCACCCACAGTCCAACGGAGAAGCCGAAGCAACTAATCAGACCATTCTCCACGGCCTGAAGATGAGGTTGAATGCCGCCAAAGGACTTTGGACCGAAGAACTGACCTCTATTCTCTGGGCATAATGAACTATCCCAAGAATGGCCACCGGCGAGTCTCTGTTCAACCTAGCATATGGTACCGAAGCCGTGCTACCTATCGAAGTCTCCCTAGAATCCTTAAGAGTTGACAACTACGAAGAGAATGGAAACTCCGATTGTAGAAGGATCGACCTGGATCTGCTACCAAGCACCAGGCTTCAGGCCCAGATAAGAATGGCAGCATACCAACAAAAGGTCGCCAAATATTACAACTCCAGAGTGAAGGAGCAGATCTTCCGCATAAGGGACATGGTATTGCGAAGGGCAGAAGTATCCAGGCCAACAGAACAGGATAAACTTTTCCCAACTGGGAAGATCCATACCAAGTCGAAGAAGTCATTCAACCAGGAGCATATCGACTCAAGACCCTAGATGTGAAACCTCTTTTCGGCCATGGAATGTACAAAACCTTCGCAAATATTATCAATAATCAGATTCCTAAATTTCTTGTGCAAATTTGCTCAACTCTACTCAACTCAGAATGGCTTGTTGCCCCGACTGAACGACAACAGCCTAAGTGGCCCGATCTAAGAAATCGGCCAACTGTGTAAAAGAGAGTCTGATCCACTCACCTTATCGGTATGCCCAACGAGCGCAACGGATGGCCTAGTCAGGCCATCAAGAAGATCGAAGGCACAGGGATGGTTCAGATAACCTACCCTATGGGAAACCCAAAGACATGCTAGGGCGGGCCTAATCAGCCTACCTTACACTAAAAAAAAAAGGATTCAGGGATGGTTTTCATAACCTACCCTATGATAAATCTGAAGACGCGCCGGGGCGGGCCTAAACAGCCGACCTTGATCATGACAGAAATGCACAGGAATGGTGAAGACACCCCACCCAACGGTGAATCCAAAAACATTCTTAAAAGGACCAATGTCGTCCTTCCTGTCGATAACAAACATCTCTAGGACGGCCCAGCCGGCCTCACATCTTCCCTATAGACTGTGAATGGTCCAGACGTGACATAATGCAACATATCGCAAAGGACACATGGGAAGAGGTAAGAAAAGTTGGGATATTTCATTCTTTTTCGAATTTTTTACAAAAAGAAAAAGAAAAAACACTCACAAAGAGAGGACAAAAAAAAGGAGGAGAAGGGTTGCGGGAAAGCATTTTCAATAACCTCTCGTTGGTTCTTTCCCATAACGATGGGAGGAGTTCTGGAAGGATGATGAAGAGGCCCCGGGGTTCCTATCCGGACCAGAATCCGACCTGTTGCCCAGAAATGGTGCCCAAGAGGGGGGTGAATTGGGTATTTTAAAAATTAAAGCAATATATGTGCTAACAAGTTCTAAGGTGAAGAGTGATAGTGCTCAAGTAATTGTGCAACGGAAGCAATGAAATAAAACAACAGTTAAAGAGCAAAAGAAGATAAAGAGCAAAGCAATGCAAACACACAAGAAGTATAGTGGTTCGGTGCACCTAGCACCTACATCCACTCCCCAAGCTCCACTTGGGAATTTCCACTATAATCTTTAGATTACAGCCGACTTGTTTTACCAGGCTCACAAGTCAAAACCTTACACACTTGTTTTGGCTTCGGGCTTACAAGCAACCCTAGTTGGTTTTATCAATTGGCTCACCAACAAACCTCACTCACTTGTTTTGTCTTCGGGCTTACAAGCAACCCTAGTTGGTTTTATCACTTGGCTCACCAACAAACCTCATACTAGTTTCAAATTCCCTTGAAACTAGCTAAAGACAAAAAAATATGAATACAATGAATAAAACAAGACAAACTCCTTTTGAGCAATAAGTAATTCGATGTAGCTCTTGATGGAGACTCTTCAAGCCTTTCTCTTGGAATCTTTGGACCTCACTAAATGCCAAATACTTGAAAGTTGGATTCCTCAAAAATGGAAAGCTTTTGGCTAAGGAATCTCTTGGTTTTCTCACTCTTTTTGGCTTGAAATTGATTGAGGGCTTTGTACTTTGATTCTAAACTTTTTCACTTTGTCTCCTTGTCTTTTTTGAAGTTTGGTGGAGGTTAAATACCTCATTCATGCTGAAACAACTCCACAAGACCGTTAGAATCAAAAATATGGCCGTTTATGGCCGTTAGAAATCAAATCAAAAGTTCAGAAAAACTAGCCGTTATGCCATGAGTCGACCTCATGAGTCGACCTCTGGATCAAGTGTCGACCTCATGAGTCGACCTCCAGTTTATTTTAGGCAAAAATCCAGAAAACCATAGTTCTGCCCATTTTGAATTCTCAGGCTATGAGTCGACCTCTGGTGTCGACCTCTGGACAGGTGTTGACCTCTGGAGCGTGCCACTGAGATTTTGCCGTGCCGGCCATGCTGAATTTTTCTTCTCTTCATGAGTCGACCTCTGGTGGTCGACCTTTGACAAGGTGTCGACCTCTGGTGGTCGACCTCTGATCTGAAATTTTCTGAAACTCTTAGAGAGATGCGTGCCATGCTTGAGTTTCTCTAAGCCTTTGTTTCTTTTGTCAATTATTTCTTAACAGGAAGGTCCAATATGAGAAATTTGATCTTGTCCAAGGTAGAAGAGCTCTTTCCCAAACCAGGCAAGCTTGGTTTCATCATTGTACTCTAGATACTCTTTTTGAATAACCTAAGTCCTGAAACTTTGTCTTGAGATTAAACATTAGTCCAAACATATACTCAACCTTTTGTTAATCATCAAAACTGAGGAGCCAAAGCCAACACGACCCCTCTTCGGAGTCAAAATCAACCTCGTGTCCGGGAAAGGAAACAGAGGGCTTGATGTTGTCCAGGCCCTTCAAGTCATAGAACTTGAAGGCCTTCCCCCTGCACTCCCGGAATCCCTGATGGTAGGAGTCCAGAGCTGCTTCGGTGACCTCCTCCTTGAAAGCAGCGGACGCCTTGAAGTCTGAGATGGCATTTGCCACCTCCTTCTTGGCCCCCTCCGCCTCTGTGACTGCCGCCGTGACCTGGGCCCTGGCCTCGTTTAGTTGAGCCTCCAACATGCGGACCCTCTTCTCCAAGCGATCCACGATAGGCTCATCATCGTCACTCGGTTCAAAGAGCCCCGACTCCTCTTTCTTTTGATATCAATAGCCCTCTTTTTCATTGCCTTTCGAAGCTTAGAGGTGCTGAACCTCATTTTCGACTGGAGCGTTGGGAAGGAAGAAGAAGTCTGAGAGGATGATAACCCTTGACAGCATAGGACAAGGTCCTATTTATAAGAGCTCTGTACCCATGACTGGCCACAGGGAAGCGTGCTCCACGTCTTTTCCTAGCCGCATCAACGAGCGCGACATCTCCAAGCGACGCTTCGAGAACTAGAAGATCGCTTGAGGTTCATTCTCGGGACAACAACTACCGACACTTCGAATCCGGGGGAATTCCTATCATGCAACAGCGACATTAATGGCTCCTTTTTGGAAAAAGGAGATCTGGCAGCATGCAAGACACAAGAAAATACGACTGTATGAATATCAACACATCGCGTGGACAACGAGAATCACAATCAGACTTCCTTAATTACCAGTCAACAAGGAGGTGACACCTATCTAGCATGTCTATCCCAACGGACAGATTTAGTTATGAAAGGAAGGTGACATCAGCTTGATCAACCATAGACGGTCTTCGGCAACGGAGTTCTAACTTATTCCAAAGTTCATCTTCGTCAACTACCAATCAAACAGCCTTCGACCACAACTGTTTGACCAAGCAGAAGAAGGAACAGTGAAGCTCGGATTACAGACTGACTTTGTTCAAGCTACATCCGAAAACACAACATGGCACATGCAGGAGAAGAAGATGCTACTTTAAAATCCAGGGAAGTTGTCATGCAAAAACCATTGATGACATAAAAAAAAAAAAGCCTAAAGCAACATAGATTATTCAACATCAACTGGAGGAGACCCTACACCGCAGGATTGAAGCAACTTGTCAACCTACGCAGAAAGGATCTCGTCGAATTGGGCCGGGACCGGAGAACCTTCAGTTTGGGCTTCCTCAACCTGAGTCCCCTCCTGAATTGGGATCAGGGTTGAAGTCACCCCTAGATCTTCGATTGAGGTAGAGGCCTCTTCTTCCAGACACAGCACCTCTTCGGCCTCTTCCGTGGCCTCGGCCTCCTCCTCCTCCTCTTCTTCTTCTTCGGCTATGTTGAAGGAAGGGATGCCAGAGAGATCAAGGTGGGGGAAGGCCTCCTTTACCTTGGAAAGCTCATCGTTGAAGCCATGCTGGTAGCCGCACAGGAATGTTTCATTCATCTCCTCTTGGAACTGTGAAGACTTCCTGAAGTCTGCTACAACGCCATCCACCAGCTTTCTCAAGGCCGCAGACTCTCTCTTGGCCGCTTCAGACTCCAGAACTGCCTCTTCAGCCCTCCTGGCAGCTTCCTCCACCACCTTGGTCAAACTTTCTATTCTTTCTTGGTTCTCCTTGGCAGTTTGCTCCAAGGAGCTGACTTGCTTTTTGCTCTTCTTCCACCCTGCCCCTTGCTCCACTATTGTCAATTGGGCACTTTTCAGTTCACTCTTCAGCTCATGAACTTCAGCATCCACTCGAGCGAGACGGTTTTCTATGGACTGCCTCAACTCTTCGGCCACCTCTTTTGTAGCTTTGGTCGTGTAAAGTTCCTCCTTGAGGCCATGAATGAGGCTGTCAACATTTTCCAGGCCCTCCTCCATAAAGGTAAGGTCATAGACCAACTGCATCGAAAATATGGAGTTATGGATTGAATAATTCTTAGAGTAAAGGAGACAGCAAGGACCATACCTGTTGCAAGGCAAAAAAAGCAGAATCAGACACCCTGGGAAGGTTCCGACTTTGGAGAACTGCCAAATCATGAAGCAGCAATGTATTCTTCAGTGCCTGCCTGGCTACGACGGGGACCAGCAGTCCCCCCATAGGAGAAAGCTCCGAAGAGTTTGCCGAATGGCTTCCAGCCGGGGAAGCCCCACGAGCGAACTCTCCCTCGACTTGCGATGCTTTGCCCCTATCAGCTGTAGGGGGACGAAGTGGTGGCACATCCATCGCCTGAGGTGGACTCCCCCTTGCACGGACCGGGGAGGTAACCGCCGGAGGAATTTCAACCAAATGAGGTCTTGACGGGGCCCCCTTCGTGGGTACGACATCTTCCCCTGAGGTCCCTCGGGAAGATGAAGTACTTCGGGCCCCCTTAGGACCGTCTCTTCGGACCTTCTTTCGAACTGCTGACCTTGTGAGAGGGGCTTGAGCTACCCTCTTCTTAGAAGTCTAACGGAGCCAGCTCAGGCTAGGCTTCATTCCGCCACCTACAAGCAGAGAAATTTCTTTAAGTCGATTGAGCTACAACAAAAATAGGAGAAAATGGGCAGAAATTTCCGTCACTATACCTAATACGGAGAACTTACTAATCCCCGCAAGATAGAGATTTCTCTCCTTCAACAACTCACGGATAGGGACGACTTCTGAATTAATCAAAAGATTGTAATCCAACTGGTCAGCCGCCAAGACCTTTCTCCCATCGTTGGCAGTTAGACGAGGCTTCTTCTAAACAATGTCGAAGCCCCATGGATCAATGGACAATACAAACACAAAAACATGTTTCCACCCGTGGATGGTGCCGGGCATGTCCTTGATGATCTTGCGACCCGGTCAAGGGCCGATCACCCACCATCCGCTGCTATGGAAATCTCTCTTGAGTACAAAAAGGGCTGTGAATAAGTTGGTCCTAGGTTCTATGTTAGCAATGCGGCATAGAACCAGAAACCCGTAGATGTTCCGGATGCTATTCGGGATCAATTACACCAGCACCACTTGGTACAGACAAAAGATTTTGATGAAAAAAGGATGCAAGGAAAATCGAAGGCCAGCCTTCAGATAGTCTTCGTACATGGCTAAGCACTCGGGAGGAGGTTTGTTTGTCCGTTCCTCAGATGTGGAGAGGACGAAAGGAAACCCCTCAGGAATGCGATAGTGTTCCCGAAGAAGGATCATCTTTCCCTGTGAAACTGAACTAGGGATCGACTCCGGACCTACTACGTCACCG
Organism: Areca catechu; assembly: GCA_021397845.1. NCBI lineage: Eukaryota > Viridiplantae > Streptophyta > Magnoliopsida > Arecales > Arecaceae > Areca > Areca catechu. Next base: position 63,883,531 of record CM038040.1, on the reverse strand, counting down.
GCCCCCGAGGGCCCAACTTGTCCCCGTTGACTTTCTACAGCTCCTTCCATGATAAAAGAATGAAACAAAAAGGTAGAAGGAAGATTCTACCTGCAGAATAGACTGGTAGTCAAGAACAGGAAAGGTTGAGCGAAGAATGAGGCATGGTTGAAGAAGCTTCCTCAGTCGGACCTTTTCTCTTTCCCAAAAGGAGACCAGGAGCCTCTAAAGTCCCACCAGGTTAATTTAACAAAGGGTAACCCAAGGAGGTAACCCATCTTGAAGCAGTGGCCAGGATGAAGCACATCCATCATCCAATGGGCAGGGAGAAGCCACCACAACTGCCCAAATCCCAACTGAAAGATTGGTTGAACCATCATGCAACGAAAAAAGAAGAGACAATCCCAGGGCCACCCGCACTTTTCTTCTCCCCCAATCAGGAAGTGACAACTATCCACCGCCTGATTCCCAAATCAACCAGTATTCATGATGGGCAGTCTAATCAGAGATATCATGATCATCCACTACACTATCCCCTCGGAGGAAAATGACAAAGCATTGGTACTCTCACTTCTCAAGGCAAATCTTCGCTTCAAAAACTAAGAGTAGGGGGGCAACTGTTGGGATATCCCGGTCCAAGTATGAGCCAAACACCGGTTTGGCTGATCGAAGACCTTTCCTCCTAAACAACTTCGGGCCTAGGAAGTTTAGGCCAACTACGGGCAACTCAAGGCTCTCCGCCGGCCTACGATATCCGAAGGCAAGACCTTCAGATTATGTCTTCGGCACTAATCGAAGACCAGGTTTCTCGTCGACTTCCAAGGACATACTCTTCGTTTCCTATCGAAGACACGATCTCCTGCCCTTGGTAAACACCAAGTCCTCGACTCATGCTGAAGACAGGATCTCCGACCGAGAAGATCCGAAGAGGAGGAGATTCCCGATTTAATTATGAGAATCTCCCTAAGCGGGGGAAATCTGAAGATGGATCTATGATCTGTCCCAGATAGGCAACAGTAGCCAACGGTTACTATCAACTATTTCCATGCCACGATCATGGCACGCAACTCCAGCTGCCATGCCTCTGGTATAGCCTGAACCGCTCAATGACAACCCATGATTGCCAATCATGGGGAGAAATTAACTTCCCGTAATCACTGTAAGAAGAACGGATCCGCAGGCCGGACGGCCCCTTATAAATAGCGGTAAGAAGAAATGCTCGACACACACACGCACAAAAAAAAATTTACAAAGCCTTTCCCTCTGCTTCTCTAGAATCTTTCCCATTCTGTGGCTGGGGCCCGCCTCTGACTTAGGCATCGGAGTGTCCCCCGCTGGAGCAACTCCGGTAAGGGACCTGTTTTGCAGGTGAACCGAGGAGCGGTTCTATGGTGCAGCAGCTCCGACCGGCCGAAACAGGGACTCCACGCCAACAACCCTAATAGGATGTCATACGAGCAAATTATCCCATCCTTCCCATGGTACTAGAAATGGGTCATACCATGTCTAATAATTCTCCTGGATCACATGAAGCTTGCTTGTCTTATTATTACATGCCGTGTGAACTCAACATAAATAACAATACTCTTGACATACCTTTCTCAGCCTTTTGTCTAAGATCAAGTATCTGATCTTATCAATTTAACATGGGATACATGGGTGTTGGCAAGAAGAAATTGTTTTCAAAGATATGTGAAGATTGTTCTAGCTTAATTTTTTAAAGGAAGCCATGCCAGGTTCATTATCCTACCTATATATTAGTTTTCTTTTTGTTAATTTTAAGAACCTTATGGCATTCTTCTTGTTTCACTCCAGTGGACAAGACTTGTGCAATTTAAAACCAGGAGCAGGCAAGTATAGGAAAGTTTCTCTACATGAAGTTTAATCTTTCCCAGGCCCTTTTCCTAGCATAATGAACCAAACCCATTAACCTTTTCCCTTTCTGTTTTGATAAAACTTATCCCATTAACTTTAACGCAAGCCCAAAAAAGTCTCAAGGAAATTGATGCTTGCTTACCCTAGAATTATTTATTCGTGGTATAAAGTGCTACCATTACAGCAATAAGGCATATTATAATTCAAGCCTTATCTAAAATATATGTTGATTATATATACCTATTGTTGCTGCCATAGCACCCTCTAGCATGTTGAGGCGGTACTGGAGAGTCCTCCGATCTTCTCTGGCGGGAAGGAATGTTGCTCCTGGTAGTTTACAAAAGGAGACTCGCAAGAAGGTCCTGGGGTTGGGGTTACCAGTGGGAACACTCCAATGCTTAAGTCAGTAAGGGAGGATGAAGAGGGCAACAACAGCCGAAGCTAAGAGCCCTAATGACTGAGCAAGTGTAAAGGTAGAGGAGTGTGCAATAAGTGTTCTACGTTGGATGTCTCTCTTACCTATTTATAGCATTATACGGAGTAACAAAAGGCTGCCAAGAAGGTGGCTCTGACAAGAATGATGGGTTCTGACAAATTCTTAGGATCTTGTCTCCTGGGATCTCTTTCATTGGTATCTTTTTTATTAGGAATCACTAATTCTATGAAGAAGCTGCCCCCATGAATTTGCTTGCCACGATCCTGCTGGCCACAACTGTTGCAAGGACATTAGGGATAGTCGGTGCTGGTTGTTACCAAGCTCAAATGCTGAAGGGGCCTGCCCGAGGGATAGCCTGACCGAGAACTAGGACTCGACTGAGAGATGGCCGGGCCGATAGTCAGGACTCAACCAAGAGATGGCCAGGCCGAGAGAAGACCCGACCTAGAGATGGCCAGGTCGAGTGAGGGCCAAGTTGTTAGTCAAGACCCAATCGAGAGATGGCCAGGCCGATAGTCAGGACCGACTATGTAATCTCTCAGTGCAGATACTAAGGCAGTCGATAGTGACTGTCTTCATCCTAATTAATGGTTAGGTGGGCATCTCAGGGTCAAGAGAATAATTGCTATAATAGATGCCCCCTCACTCCAGAGTCCAAAGCGATACCTAGTTGATCCATCAGAGTTCGTCGCTTCTGGGGGAAGGGAGTAACTGCTTTATCAGCTCCGAGAATCGAATTTATCGCTTTGTTCTCTTGGCATTAATTTGTGCGTTGGGAACCATCGATTGCCATCTTGTTGCTCGGGCATGGTGTATGGCAGTTTGAGCGAATCATTGGCGGGGCATCCGAAGAGGTGTGCTGTAACCTTCGATGATCGGCATAACTGTCCCGACTAATCGCATTGTGACAACTGACACGTGGTCTACTAGCCATGGCCTTTAAATGTTCCGGATGAAAACTAGTGCAAGGAGGTGATTAGTCAGTTAGGATTTCAAAGTAGTGTGGCTGCACCTGAGGGACCGTGTGCCACACGGCATAATCTAGCGGCCTCGGGAGTACTGAGGCTTCGATTGTAGCTGGTCGAAGGCTGTATACATAGAGGTCCCTTACCACAATCACAGGAACTTTTATTGGTGGAGAAGGGAGGAGTGGAGAAGAAGGGGAAGTCCATGCTTGAGCTTCACAGGGGTTTCCCCTAGGTTAGACTTTGCTCTCTTCCCGTGTCTTCTACTTGGTTTCATAGGCTTCTAGGGGTTTCATAGGTGTAGGTATCCCCTTTCTTCTATTTTTTGAGTCATTCTTTCTGCCTTCACCCACTCCATGGGTGGAGCTATCATTCTTGGTCCTTCCTCTACCTTTTTTGTTTCTCTCGGTCCGATCTGCACCATTGAAAGATGTCATCGAGTGGTGAGAGCCATTCGGTCAGTAACCCTTCTAGAGTATAGGGGTCTTTGGACTCTTCTTTCCCGAGGGATTGGACTCACGAGAGCCCATCTAAGGAGGTGAGCTTGGTTGAGGAAGGTCCAACGAAGGAAGAGGAGGCTGCAAAGGAAGAAGAGGGCTCCGTAGAGGAAAAGGAAGTCCCTACACCCAAGAAGAAGAGTCGGGCGGGGACCTCCTGCAGCTCGACTAGACCCTTGGTGGGGTCAATGTTTGAGGTCGCCACTGTGACCAAAGATGACATCGTTGGGATCCGAAAGATATACCATATCTCAGAGGACTTCCACCTTTATGCATGAAACTGAAGGATCAAGTAACTTCCAATCTGGCCAACAATCTAGCCATGTACGATGAGGACCTTCGTGCCGACCTTTGTTTCCCTCTAGATCCCTTGATTCAGGACATTCTACATCAGCTTAATGTTGTTCTTGCATAGCTCGATCCAAATTCCTTCCATGTTCTTGCCAGTTTTACCATCCTCTATCATCTTCTCTAGATTTGGCCCTGATTGTCATTGTTTATAGCTTTTTTCAAATTGAACAAACTCCTTGGATCAAAGGGCTGATGGTTTTTCGACCCTTGGAAGGGGAGGAAACTCATACAACTTCCTAGTTCTATCTATCACTAGAAGTCTTGGTTTTTCTTTATTTCTTTTGACTGACCTTAAGGGATTCGATTGACTTGGGGAGAGCTAGACACCTCTCCTAATTAGGATAACTGAGTAATCGAGTCTGATAGAGAGGACTTCAGGAAACTTTCTGATATGGAAGTCCCCCCTTGAAAGAGTTTCTAATACATGAGAATGGTTTCAGTGGACCGGGTCTAAGAGCACTTGCAGAAAAGGCTGGCCCCTGATGGTGGCCATAAAAAAAGAGGCCATCACCACAAGATTGAAGGTCATGGGGCCATCTATCGAGGCCCCCTCGGCTGTTGCTAGAGCACTAACTCCCCGGGTCACTTTCGCTCCTCCGAGAGCCTTTACTTAAAGCGACGATGATGTGGAGGTTGTGGCGGCTTCCACGGTCGCCACTCTTGTGACCTGAGCTGCATCTCCTACAATATTAGGTCCCACAGCACCAATGTATGCACCGGGGAAGGCACCAACCTTGTTAGGGGTGGGCACTGTCCCCTTGGCTTCCTCGATGCTAAGGGGTGCGAGAAGTCCCTCAGCCTCGAGAGGGGTCAAGGCATCCTCAATTCCTAGAGGGGCCGAGTCTTCATAGAAGGCATCGGGCATCGTACCATCGTTATCCAAGCTAGAGCCAATGATGGATGGGTCCACCAAATCAACATTGAAGAGGACTCGATGCTAGACTACTCTTCAATGGCTCGTGAGCTGACAAAGCTTATGATGCTCCTATGAGATGTGGAAAGATTGAAGTCACGATCCTTGGCCAAGACCATAAATGGAGCCTCCTGACCATGATTATGGTAAGTTGCTCGTAGAAACCTCATGCATTTGTCGGCCATGGTTATGGTAAGTAACTAACTCCATTTGTCAGTTTTGCATAGCTCCTCCGTGACTTGATGTCAATGCAGTCAACGATCATAAAGTATGCCAACCTTGCTAGGACCTGGGAGGCCGATGTGAAGGTGGAAGAGGATTGAGTGGCGGATGCTGACCACCAACATGCAGAGACCAAGGCTAAGCTATGGGAGGAGTTGGCTGCCCTCCGATCCCAAATGAAGGAGAAGGAGGAAGTGCTCATCAAGGAGCATGCTCGATCGATTGATGTGGTGGCTAAGCTAGACCACTATGAGGTCCTCCATTGCTTGGCCAAGAACAGGGCCCAGGCAAATGAAGACTAGGCTGGGACAATTGAGGGGTGAGTGAAGGGTGCCGGAGAGCAAGCCAAGGCTATCAACAAACGTGCTAGAGCTACTAAGGAGAAAGCCAAGTCTGCAGCTGCAAGGGCGGTCAAAGAATACAAGGACTCTGATGACTTCAAGGTCGATGCTACTGCAATTGCAGTGGGTATATATGTCATCGAGTTTGGGGACTGCAAAAAAAAAGCTCGCTAACACCTACCCAGATCTGAACTTGCACCTCATCACGGTGTTGGGCACATCGAAGGAAGAAGAAGAAAAGGAGAAAAAGTTGGCCAAGGAAAGGAAGATTGCCAAGGAGCCGGTCACCAAGGGAGATGGCACCGATAGGGATGTTGTCGAAGTACAGGTATAACTGCAGCTAAGCCTCCAACCAAGACTCCTTAGGAAGTGACTACCCCAACATAAGCTTGTCAAGAAGCAGTGGCTACAACCAAGGCCCCTGAAGAACCAGTTACAGTCCCAAAAGCTTAGGTTTAGAAAACCCTTTACTTGTTTTTGTTTACTTGTTTATATGCTTTTGACTCTTTCCATTTTCAGACTTAGGGTCCAATTTTGTAAGGCCTTGTCGATCCTTGGCCAAAACTTGTAGAAACTTTTGTTGCTTGTAATGAAAAACTTGTTTTCTTCAATGGTGGTTCATTGTTTGGATGCCTTTCTCTTGAAATTTTTTCAAGTATCTAGTCGACTAGTTTAAGCACCATAGTCGGAAACTTAGTGGATGTTGGAGTTGAAACCATTAATCTACTAAAGAAGCTGTAGCCTGGACCCCGAGCTTGGGAGCAAATCTCCCGACTCAAGGACTAGGAAAATTCTTCTTGGTGATATCTCTGTCAGCATCGAAGTCAGTTTAAGTAACTCTGGAGGTGAGAGCATGTTGATTAAGCACCATCCGATGTAGCCCTTATAAACAAAAAATTTCCAAGTCCTCCATCGGTCGAAGGTGTTGCTGAGTGACGACAGATCACGTGGTATAGGCTTTCAGTGATTGAGGGTTGGTCTCTCTTCAAGGAGTAGCAAAGTAGAATTGATTACACTCTGTATCATCTTGGGATTATGACCATTTCCTCTTGGCTGGATGGTGAGTCGGGAGACAAGCCATTCTAGGGAGTGCGGTATGTTTAATGCCTTGATTGTTGCCCCAATGACCATTGATCTCAGCTAATTGGGACGTGCCATGTGGTGGAAGTGGGGTTGATCGTCAACCACCAGCACCGACCCGAAGTCGAGAGTACATGAGCCACAATTATGAGGAGGCTGCCTTGCTCGGCCATTTTGAACACACTACATGGCAGACATGCTTTGGCTTTCGACCACCAGCACCGGACTCGAAGGTGGAAATTAATGGGATCGGGATCCCAAGCACCTATCTCAAGATTCCAAGAGTCTGCTTGGTCGACCCAATGCGATGGTGCTGCATGTCAATAGCCGAGAGGTGGACTCTAGTTATAAATAGGAGGCCTCCACTCGGTATCTTATCGGCCCCCTTTCCCATTTCAAAGTAGAGGACCTTTGAACTTGAGAATAGCTTCGACGATTTCCAATAAAAGAGGAGAGAATGCTGCCGATGGCTGGAGTGCTCAAGGAAGAGGTGCAGTCCGTGGACAAGATAGATGGCACAAGGAGGGCGGAAGGCTGAAGGTGTTCTTAAAGATAGATGGCATGGGCGTCAAAGACATTCTTGGAGATAGTTCTACCTAGAACAGTCACCTTGCCGATAAAGTTGCTTGGAATGGCTATTCAAGGTGGAACTATGTTGTTAAAGTTCCATCTTTTGTTGGTGAACTGGCCTGATAGAGCGGCTCCTGATGAAGTTTTGTTGCTGAAATTCCATCGCCCGATTGGTCAAGTGTTGGTCATGAGCCTTTGAAAAGCAGCTTACATGCTAGAGTCGGCCATGGGCATGAAAGATTACTCTTAGCCGAGGGTCACGGCATGCGATTCAAGAGATTGACGAAGGTGAAGAAGACCCCCTTTATAGATTTTTATTTTCTTTACCTTGTCCGACCTTATAATTGTTCAAGTCTAACCTTGTAATGAACCTCGAACTCGACCCAACTTTTTACATCTCAAACTTGATCTGACTTTGTATATCTTGGACTTGATCTGACTTTGTCTTTTTCTAAATTAATGAAATGAAAACTTTCTTTTAGTAATCTAGCTTCGCAAGAATGTATCTTTTCTTGAGTGTGACATTTTGTTGAATGCCTTCATTCCTGAATATGTTCATGTCAATTGAATGCCAGTATTTTCGAGTGTGGAATCCTACTAAGTAGAGCAGTCAGCCATCCTCATCAATGGAGCATTGGTTGGCCGAATGGGAGTTACCTGGACAGAGATGGTGATCGGCTACTGCTCACTTGGCTGAGCATTGGTCGACCAGTTAGGAGTTACCTTTATGAAGAGTTATCCGAACGAACGTAGAGAGTTGGCCACCATTCACTTGGCTGAGTGTCGGTCGGCTAATCAAAAATTACTTTTGTGAGAAGTTACCTAAATGAACATGAAGAGTTGACTGCCACTCGCATAACTGAGTTCGATCGACTGCTCAAGCATTATCTTTGTGAGGGTTATCCAAACAAACATAGAGAGTTGGCTGCCACTTGTATAGTTGAGTGTTGATCGACCGGTTTGGAATTATCTTTGTGAGGAGTTATTCAAATAGGAGTTGCCCTGGTAGGAGTTAATTTTGTTAGGATTTACCCTAACTGGAGTTTCCTAGATAGGGACGGTGAACCAACCATCTCTTCGATCAGGTATGAGTCAATAGGATGGGAGTTACCCTAATAGTAGTTACCTTTGTTAGGAGTTACCCTGACAGGAGTTATCCACATGGGGACGATGAGCCAACTATCTTTTTGGTCGAGTATAAGCCAACCTGATAGAAATTACCATTATGAGGAGTTACCTAGACAGGAGTTACCCTGATAGGAGTTATCTTTGTAAGGGTTACCCTAACGGGAGTTATCCAGATAGGAGTGATGAGCCAACCATCTCTTCGATCGTGTGCGAGCCAATCGGGACTCCAGCAAGCCTTGGTGAGCCTAGTATCGGATCAGGGAACTCTCAGAAAAAATTGGAGAAGATTCCTTCACATTCTCGAATGAAAGTGGTTACATCATTGATAGTACATCCAAGATTCTCGATATTCAAAGTTTAGGGGATAAGTGTTCCACTTAGATCCTTAAGCTAATAAGCTCCTCACTAAAGTACTTCAATCACTCGGTAGGGCCCTTTCTAGTTGGCAGACAACTTTCTTGCTTAGTGGACCTCAACACTTTGACACATCGCAACATGAGATCTCCTGAGCAGAAAGTTTTGACTTTACTCGAGAGTTGTAGTACCAAGTGACTCTCGTCAGTATGTCACCATCCTTAGATAGGCTTGGTTCCAAGTCTCCTCCAATAGGTCGAGACTGGCCTAGCCGATCCAAGTTAATAACATTGTTGAAGCGCTTGATCTGCATAGTCGAGTGTCTAATCTCGACGGGGATATCATCTCGATATTGAAGGCTAGATTGAAAGGAGTCTCATCCGTTGAAGTTCGTGAGATTGTATGGTATGCCCATAACATCTTGGCAAGTCATATATTCATTACCTTTGGACTCATCTAGCTTGGTCTGAGGCCCTTGAAGAATGGTTCGGTTTGTAAGTTCTATCTCACAATTCGATTAGAGGTGGCCGATAGATGTGAATCAGTGCCAAATGTGAAGTTCAACACAAAAATTTTTGAAAGCTTGGTTGTTAAATTATCGATCATTATCGGTGATGATAATGTAGGGAAGTCCATATGATAGATGATTGATTTCTAGAAGAACTTCTTGACCTTATCTTCAGTGATGTGTGCCAATGGCTTAGTCTCACATATTTGGTAAAGTAGTTGATGGTGATGATGAAAAACTTCTACTGACCAGATGTCAGGGGACACAGGCCAAGTATGTCCATTCCCCACTAGGCAAACGACCAAGAAGAAAAGAGTTGGGCTAGCTAGCTTGCCGGTTGGTGTTGGATATTGGCAAAGCACTGACACTGGTCACATATCTGAACAAGCTCTGTTGCATCTTCTCGCATGATCAGTCAATAGTACCTGTGTCTCATGACTTTGTAAGCTAAGGACCTAGCCCCCAAGTGATTCTTATAGATTCCTTCATAGATCTTACGGAGCATGTAATTAGCTTTGGAAGGTCTAAGTTATTTGAATAGTGGGAATGAAAAAGACTTTCGATGATGGAGATGTCCGTCCAACAACACATACCTGGAAGCCTTTCACTTGAATTTCTTGCCTTTTGGAGGACTATCGGGGATGGGGCCGTCGATTAGGTACTTAGTGAAACAGTCCATCTAACTCGGCTCGTGGTCGACCTGTTGGACCTCCTCGGCTTCGTTGATGCTTGGGATTTCCAAGTATTCGATGTAAGTCCAATCAAGGGTGCTTTCTGCTGAGGTTGCCAATTGAGAGAGGGCGTCGGCTTGAGCATTCTCGCATCAAAGGATGGGAAGATGCCAAAGTACTTAAGCATAGACATCAGAGCTCGCACTTTGTCTAAGTACTTAGCCATTGTTGAATCCTAAGCCTCATATTCGCCAGCTACTTGGTCAGCCACTAGTTGAGAGTCAGTGAAGACCTTCAATTGCTTCATCTCAAACTACTTGGCAAGCTTTAGACTAGGTAGAAGAGCTTCATACTCGATTTGGTTATTGATCACCCTGAATGAAAAATACAGAGCATACTTGTGACCACTCCCTTTGAGTTTGTGAGGATCAGTCCAGGAAATTTGAAGCTCCATCCACGTGCATGATCTAGGTTGTAGCTAGGTTGAGCTATTTGTTCGGATGCTCGGTAGGCACTCCCTCGGGCTCGTCGTCTGGCCAAGAGCACTCGACAAGAAAGTTGGCTAGGACCTGTGCCTTCATGGATGTCCTTGAGCGGTATGAGATGTCAAATTTGTTAAGCTTGATTGCCCATTTTACCATCTGCCTGGAGGTTTCGGGCTATTATAAGATAACCCTAAGTGGTTGGTCAATCAGGACAACTATCAAATATGCTTGAAAGTAAGGCCTGAGATACTGCATATAGATAATTAATGCATAAACTATTTTCTCATATTTGGAGTGTCTGGTCTCTGCATCATGAAACACTCGACTCATATAATATATGGACTTCTAGAGTCTTTTGTCATCCACCCGAACAAGTACGGGGCTGACCGCTTTCGGGGATGCAACTAGGTATAAGTATAGCTCCTCTCCAACTTCTGGCTTGGAAAGTAGGGGCAGAGAGGCAAGGAAACTCTTTCGATCCTCGAGCGCTTGTCAACACTCCTCTGTTCAGTTGAAACCATGCATCTTCCATAAGGTTTTAAAGAATAACAGATATCGCTCGGCTGACCTTGAGATAAACTGGTTGAGGGTGGTGATGCCCCTAGTGAGTTGATGCACCTCTTTTTTGGAAGTCAGGTGCTACATGTCAAGGATGGCTTGAATCTTCTCTAAGTTTGCTTCGATGCCTCGCCGAGTGACCATGAATCTAAGAAACTTTCCAGTTGTGATACCAAAAGTGCATTTTCTTGAGTTCAGCTTTATCTGGTACCGATCGAGGGCATTGAAGGCTTTTTCTAGGTCTTCGATATAGTCGGTCTTGTCAGTACTTTTGACAAGTATATCATCGACATAGATTTCCATGTTTCAACTAATTTGATATTTTAAAACCTTGTTGACTGGTCTCTGGTATATAACTCCTATATTTTTTAAACCAAAAGGCATTACTTTATAGCAATATATTCTTTTTCAGTTATGAAATATTTGTTCTCTTCATCTTCGAGAACTATTTTTATTTGATTATAGCTCGAGAAAGCATCCATGAAGCTAAGAAGGTTATGATCGAAGGTGGCATTGACTAGCTAATTGATCTTTAATAGTGGGAAACTATCCTTTGAGCATGCTTTATTTAGATCGATGTAGTCGATACAGATATGCCACTTTTTGTTTAACTTTTTTACCATAACAATGTTGGCCAACTAATTAGGATAACGGGCTTCTCGGATAAAGCTGGTTGCTAGAAGCTTGTCTACTTCCTCGTCGATGGCCTTGTATCACTTGAGGATGAAATTCCTTTTTTTATTAGACCGGCTTGGACTTCAGATCAACATTTAGCTTGTGGATGATTATCTTAGGAGGAATTTTTGGTATGTCCAATGTCAACCAAGCAAAGATGTCCACATTCTAGTACAAAAGGTCCAAAAGTCAGTCCTGATCGAGCTCAGGCAAGGGAAGCTCCAATCTGTACCATCTTTGCCAGGTCATCCTTCAATGGGAAGGAAAGCAATCTTTTGACAGGTTCACCCCTTTTCTCAGGCTCTCTCTGGTCCAGGTGCTCGATGGTAGGTGACTTGCTAGGTCTTTGTGCCTTATGCACCATTTGAAAGAACTATCGGACGAGTTGTTGATCCCCGTGCATCTCACCAACTCCATGTATTATTGGGAAGTGGATGAGGAGGCGTTTGGTAGAGACGACAGTGCCCAATTGATTCATCCCCAGGCATCTGAGGATGGCATTGTACGTGAATGACACTCGGACCACAATGAATGTCATAAAGACTATACTTCGTTGGGGCAGAGTTCTTGCTATAATAGGAAGGGTGATTTCTTGCTCGATCTCAATCGATTCTCTGTTGAAAGTAACCAAAGGCACAAAGATGGATTTGAGTCAATTCAGTGGTAGGTTCATTCAAACAAAAGTATCGTAAAAAAATATCAACTAAACTTTAACTATCAACAAAGATTCTCTTTACACGGTGTTTTGCTATCATTATGGATACGACAATAGGATCATTGTTGGGATTGTAGATCCCCACTAAATCCTTATTGAAAAAGGAAATTATATTTTCATCTCTCCCCTCTCTTCTTGGCCTCTTTGTAGAGCAACCTGCTTAAGAGATCATGCCGACTTCCTTCTTTGTCGGCTAGTTGACAACTTCAGGTAGAGCCAACTACTGGCTTGGATTTGGGGTGTTAGACCAAGTAGTGCCTCCATAACGTACTTGCCGAGATAGCCATGATGGATGAGGTCTTTGATCTCCTTCTTCAGCTAGTGGCAATCATCCATATCATGGCTATTGTCTTGGTGGAAATGACAGTACTTGTTCTTATTATGGAAGACGAAAGGCTTCAGTGGATTGAGCCTTCGTAGGTACTGTTCCTTTTTAATCTCCATCAGAATCTTGGATCGAGGGATAAGGAGAGGGGTGTAGTTATCCAACCAGCTAGCAGAGTTTCTTGGCCTAGGAATCCGTCATCAGGACAAGTTGGGATTGACGGTCAAGTCTCTGCTAGACTCCTCCTGAATCTTCTTCTTACTTGTTTTTCTGTCGAGCTCATGTCGAGAGAGGGCTCCTTCATCCATGCAAATGTACTTTTATGCACAGGCAAGCATCTCCGAATAAAACTTTGTAGGCATCTTATCTAGAGAGTAAGTGAGATGGGAAGGGCATAGTTCATGCTTCAAGGCCAGCATGGCCATAGACTCGTCAAGGTGATAGACTTCCAAAGTGGCTACCTTGATGTGGGCCACATAGTCCTTAACAGCTCTTTATCCCACTGTTGGATAGAAAAGAGACTGTCGGCCTCTCACGATTAGGGCTGGAAATGGGCCAGCCCAAAAGCCCAATGTTTGGAACTGGATTGGGCCAGCTCAATAAACTTCGGACCGGCCTGAAATTGGTTCAGGCTGCGGACGAAATTTTAAGTATATTCGACTAGTCTTAGGGCTGTAAAATAGAGTCTATTTAATTTTTGGGCCAAAGGGATGCCCGGATTCGATCCAAAAATTTTTAAAATATAGTCTTTGGGCCGGCCCATTTCCAGCCCTACTCGCGATACCTTGCAGTAAGTACTGAAGTATGTCACGAACTTCTCCTCCAACTATTAGAAAGAGTGGATGCTTCATGGCTCAAGCTGAGAATACCAAGCTCGGGCCACTTTCTGTCTAGTGGCAGGGAAGACAATGCAAAGCAAAGCATCGAAAGCACTCTGAATCCTCATCAGAGCCTTGTAGCTCTCGAGGTGATCTTGTAGGTTAGTGGTACCATCATACGGCTCCAGCTGAGACATTTTGAACCGACCTGGAATCAGTTCCTCTAATAATGTGTCGAGAGAGAAGAAGATAAGTGTTGAGTTTGGCTAGATCCTGAGTCTCTCCTTGAAGACTGGCAAGCTGACGTTTGATCTCGTGCAGCTTGTGGTCATACTCATCGAGGCATCATTTGGCTTGTTGTCGATTAGCCTCTTCAGTGGACCCCTCTTGGGAGTACTCTGGGGAATACTCGTATGAAGACTCAAAGGAGGATCGAGAGTGCTTCTCTTGTCTCGGCTCTTTTTCGTGTCATCAGTCCTCCCACTCGGGACATTATCAACATGGTGTAGGGGACCGGGATTGCGGGATGGTCTGGTAGTGGGAGGACCATTCCCAAGAGGACCAGCAACTTCTGCAGTGCGAAGAGGGAGGCTGCAAGTGATGGGAAGTCTGTCGATGGGAGGGTCTCCCTTTTGGAGACTTACAGCTACCGTGGGCAGTAATAGTGGCAACAGCTTGGACTTCTAGTGGCTGTTGTCCTACCATGTGGGAAACTATCATTATAACCCTTGCATTGCTATGGCGAGGGCTTCGACATGCTAGTCCAAAGTGGCCAACAAGCCCTTCTTAGATGCAGATGGTGGAGGTGGAGCGACTGGCTTTGGCACTTGACTAGATTGCTCCTCTTCATATGGGGACTGCCCGATGTAGCTCATGGTAAACTCTTGTGCACGAGTAAGCACCATGGCTTCAAGCTCTAAAGATTAAGGGGTGTTGTTGGTATACCAATCCACGAGCCCCCTTCCTAGCATACCATTCTGTTATTGCCAGATCCTCCTTTGGTGTGTCAAGGCGATGCTGAGGAGTCCTCCAGTCTTTTTCGGTGAGAAGGGATGCTGTTCCTAGTAGCTCGCGAAAAGAGACCTGCAAGAAGGTTCCTGGGTCGAGGGCACCAGCGAGAACACTCTGATACTCAAGTCAGTGAAGAAGGATGAAAAAGGCAACAACAACAAGTGCTGAAAGCCCTGAGACTATGCAAGCATAAGGGTAGAGGAGTGTGCAATAAGCATACCTTATCGAGTGTTCCTCTTACCTATTTATAGCATTACGCGCAGTAATAAAAGGCTATTAGGAAGGTGGCTCTGATAGGAATGATGGGCTCTAACAAATTATTAAGATTTTGTCTACTAAAGCCTCTCCCGTTGGTATCTTTTCTATTATGGACCATTGATTCTATGAAGCTGCTCCCCAAGAACTTGCCTGTCACAATCCTATTAGCCACGACTGTTGCAAGAACAAGTGGGATGATTGGAATAGCAGGAGCAGTGCTGGTTGTTGTCGAGCTCGAATACGAAAGGGGCTTGCCTAAGGGATGGCTAGGCTAAAAGCTAGAACCCAGCCAAGAGATGGAGAGGTCAATAGTCAAGACCCAACTGAGAGATGGTCAGGCCGAGAGCGAGGACCCAACCAAGAGATGGGATTTGATCGAGAGATAGCCAAGCCGATAATCAGGATCTAATTGAGAAATGGCCAAGCTAGGAACTGGGATCCGACCAAGAGATGGCCAGGCCGATAATCAAGACCAACAGTGCGATCTCTTGGTGCAGATATCGAAGGCGATCGACAATAACTATCTTCACTCGAAGCATTGGTCCAATGGGCATCATGAGGCCAAGAGAATAATTGCTATAGAGTAATTCTTTATGCATCGCGTGCGGTGCAGCAAATCCAGCATGGCCTGCACCGCACGCTTCTATTGGTTCAAAAATATTCACTGTAGTATGATGGGACAAAAGCTGAGATGACTAGCATTAATTGAAATTTTCGTCCATACTAAAATACCCTTACGACATCCTAGTTCAAAAGCTACAACATCCCAGTTCAAAATCTATGACATCCTGGTTCAAAAAATGATCTGAAACAGTATTACGACACCCTGGTTCAAAAACTACGACACCCTAGTTCAAAACCTACAACATCCTGATTAAAAAATGACTTGAAACATTATTACGATATCCTAGTTCAAAACTTACGACATCCTAGTTCAAAACCTACAACACCCCTGCAGAAAATATAAATTAAAACTAGAAACAGTATTACGACATCCTAGCTCAAAAGCTACGACACCCTAGTTCAAAACATACAACATCCCTGCAGAAAAATATAAATTAAAACCCGAAACAGTATTACGACATCCTAGTTCAAAAGCTACGACACCCTAGTTCAAAACCTACGACACCCCTGCAGAAAAATATAAATTAAAACCCGAAACAGTATTACGACACCCTAGTTCAAAACCTACGACATCTCTGCAAAAAAATATAAAATAAAACATGAAACAGTATTACAACACCTTAGTTCAAAAGCTACGATATCCTAGTTCAAAACCTACGACATCCATGCAGAAAAGGGACTGGAGGGAAGGGTATTTTAGTCTGGATGAAAATTTCAAATAAAAGCTGAATGATAATTAATGCTAGTCACGCTCAACTCCCATCCCGTCATGCTACAGTGGATATATTTAGATCAATAAGAAAAAGCGGTGCGGGCCACGTTAGATTTACTGCACCGCACGCGGTGCACAAAGACTTTTTCATTGCTATAACATCTACAAACCCATCAAGCAGCAATTTTGTATTATTGGGCATGTGATTTGCACGAGTCAAAGAATGATCATGAGAAATGTTGATATCATAACCAATAAGTAGGATGATAGCCCTTATCAGGATTGATCATAAGATAAATGAGCCAAGAGGACAACAAAGACGATGACCAACATGGCTACTTCATGCTCTTTGTAGTCTCCAAGGTGAAACGATATCCCTAGTGAAAATACAAACGAGTCAGCTGCTCACCATCAAGCTCGAATAACTTAAATAATGTTTCAAATCAAGCTCAAATAGTAAAATATTCTGCAAACCTATTAAAATTCATATTTTTTTAAATATTATTCATTTTATTTATAATATATATAATTTTAAATTTGAATATAGCTCGAATAACATCAAGTCGAGTCTATCTTGCATTTTTTTTTCATCGAATCAATCTTGAACTAAGAATATTAAAACTTGTTTAATCTTTAGTTAAATTTCAAATCTGAATATTTTAAATCAAGCCAAACTCAAGCCTTGGCCTGATTGCATTTCTGGTCCCAACAAAAAAAAGAGTAGCTTACACAGTAGCTGTGAGCATGCAATACTGAATGGTATTGCCTCCTACTGGTACTTTGCAAGCGGTCATATCATTTAAACCATGCAACAGTCCTAGAAAGGCTTTCTTATGTAATATCATTGTAAAACTGGTATTCAGTGAGGATCCAGCTATAAACGAATTGACTTCTGTTTAAACAGCATAAGTTTGTTCATTCAGAAAGCAAAACAGAGAACTAGCTTTGGAGAGTTTTTGAAAACGCGGGATAACTCCTGTTCAGATGGCATTAGTTCATTCAAAGAGCTCAATTCAAAACTGAACCTTCTTCATCCAACTGCAATATGCAAGAACACTTCAGATTGCGGTGAAAGCTTTCTTCCCACTACCACCTTTTGATCCAGCCGGAATGACTTTTAGAACATTGAACCTCACAGTCTTGGACAATGGCCTGCACAAAAAAGTAATTTATGATATAGGATACAGTGACGTGCGTAAAAGGAAGTGAAGTTTAGAAGAGCCATGTCATAGATATTTTAACTAAAACAAAATATATTCCCGTATTACTGTAGCTGAACTAAAGTAACTGTAGCAAGCTCGTTTGAAACCCTAAAAGCATTATGATTGGTAGATCATAGCGCAGCTTACCTGCACTGGCCAATGATGACATGGTCTCCTTCCTTCATACGGAAGCACGGGGATACATGTGCTGCAATATTTGAATGCCTCTTCTCATACCTGGAAGACAAAATAATCATTTAATTATAATATTGTGAACTCAGTAGCAGGGAAAACATAACAAACCCACCATGAATTGGCCTACCTCTGATACTTCTTCACATAGTGAAGATAATTTCTACGGACGATGATAGTTCTGTTCATCTTCGCACTATGGCATGTGCCAGCTAAAATGCGACCCCTAATAGAAACATTACCAGTGAATGGGCATTTCTTGTCTATGTATGTTCCTACACAAGAAAAAAGTACAAGTGAAAAGTCTGCATCTATATTGTGCATGATGTACCGTAGGCAAAGATAAATTGTACCATGCAGCTTATTACACGATAGTAGTAGTCATCAATATACTTGAATATCACAGGCAATCCTTTCGTGGGCCTTTCTAGCCCGAAGATCCAAGAAAAAAGTTATTGATAAGAAAAAGATGCTTAAATCATCATTTCTGAGGTTTCTGGATTTTTATAGCATCTGTTTCTAATTTGTGAAGGTGCCATGGAACCTATAGAATATAGATCAGACATGAAAAGTCTACCTCATCTTTTATCATACATCTATTAAAACACCATAGACTAGTAGCTCTACCCAACTTTTCTTGCTCCTTATGTAAGAACCATAATGAAAAGAAAATAATAAAAAATAAGGAAAATGAAGTACACAGTAAAGCCAACAACTCATATAGGCACACAATGACACCAAGGGTAAGATAATGCTTCCTTATTAGAAGCCAAACAGGTCATTGGTAATTTGGTACTGTTCGCTCCAATGATGATTTATATAACCAAGAAAACAAAAGAAACACGCCCTCTTATTCTCAGGATGACAAAAAATAGGAGAAACTGCATACTTTCATACAAAAATACTGAAGGGCTAAAAGATAGACGTTGTATGTAAGGTAAAATGTTAAGAAAACAAATTAAAATTAAAATGATCCATATTGACCCTTATCTATCCTACTATTACAAAGAAACTCCCACAATGCCTTTGCTCAGGAGGCTCCATCCATGTGTCTCCAAATTTCAGTTCCCAAAATATCCTCTTACATATTCAAGTGTTTCCCACCCACATGTACCTCAGCATCACCTCTCACATGGGGCGGTACTACGGATCATGCGGTTCTCAACAATAATGTCCAGGGTTCAAACCAACATATCTCACATTTATTATTTATTTTTTATCATTTCTTTTAAAAGTGCATGCATTGCATATGTCACACTATAGTGTAATAAGAGATTACATAGTACATGATCAAAACTTAATGTGATATGTTTTCTGGTTTATGTCAGATCACCATACAAAAAACGTAACAGCCACTGTCAGGAAAAGGACAAAACTTGCTAAGGTGGATGTATAACAGGATAAAGTTCCATTATAAAAAGCCTAAGAATTGTACCACTTGGGACACAATCAACTATCAAACACAGCTGAATGGAAGTCATACAGAAGAAATTAAGACAACAAAAAGGTAAGAAGAGGTACTCAGATCTTTGTTGAAGAAACTTGGGAAGTCAACAAAAAGACCTAAGATAACTTGGGTGGAAGTTGAGATGAAGGACATGGAAAGTAAAAATAATTGGCAAATGAAGGTTCCTGAGGCCTACAAAAATAGTCAGGGAAAAATTGATAGTTATGGTTATGGTTTATAGAAAGGTGAGGATCTTGCTTATTAACTGTAGATAACAAGTGTCACTTAAGATCCAAGGACCTGCCAGATGCGTATGTAGCCTATTTGGATTGATCCAATTTTGGTTGTATTCAATAAGTAGTTGTGCTGCTTTGCAAAGATATTGGCATCAAGCAAATGCAGAAACATCCTCGCTTGGAATGGTTGTAGATGACAACTAATAACTGACAAATAGTCAAAAATCACTTGGCATTCTTGTTATTAAGGTCCATTAACATCCATCGGGTCAACATGTCTCATCTCTTCAAAGATTTTCAAAAGAAACCAAGACAGAAAAGATAATCAAACCACTGAAAAATTGTGATCATTAAAAGTAAATTGACATAGCTGAGAAAAGGAAAACGCTAGCTTAACCTTCAAACCAAGAATAATATGAGAAGGTTCCCCATGATGTAGCACCTCATGAATCTCAAACTTTTTTTTTAAGAAAAAAAAAAAAGAAAGAATAATGGCTCAGATATGTGACAGGCTTAAAGGTGAAACAAAAGTACCACTCTGTGCACATTCTCGGTTTGTTGCTTGCAGCATAAAACCTCATTTTCATTTCGTTATAAAGAATGATACTTAAATTTCGTATCTTTACTATCAGAATTTGCTGCAGATAAGAACTTCCGATTAAAAGAAAAAATTGAAAAAGATCTTATACTGAGATACAAAAACAAAAAGTTTGGCACCTACCAGTTACCAAATGCAAATGGCATTCACTAAAATGCAAGTTCAGCCAGTAAACTGAGAAATTTATATAAGGAAGAAAGGTTAGGAAGTCAGACCTTCAATAGCTTCTCTAGGAGTCTTGAATCCAAGACCACTACTCTTCCAGAAGCGGTTCCCACCCTTACCAGGTCTCTTCCCCTTACCAGCTTTTTTTGAGCTGCAACATCCCTAGCACTTGTCAAAGGAACATGCTTACATAAAAAATTGCAAATAGAGGGCAAGAGGGAAGAAAAGTTTCTTACCAAAGGAAAACTTTTGGCTGCTTAAGGAAAGCCTTCTCAGTCTGCATTTAAAATCCATGAATGCAAAGGATCAGAACTCAGAAAATATAATAAAATCCTGATTAGTTTATTGGATCTATATGCTTGATTTGCCCACACATTAGGTGAAAAGAATAAACTATGAAACAATATTATCATGATCTTCTCTATGGCACAGTAGATAAAGTTAAACCATCGGTCAGAAAAGAAGTCCTCTAAAAAAATTCTTTGTTACCTCTAGAAGGATGGAACATATAACATACTTAAGGTAAATAGATTTAATGTTTAAAAACAATATGAGGGAGGAATAGACTTAAGGTTTTTGCAGGGAAACTTTCTAACATGACAGATAGCCACTACGATCAACTCATTACACATTTAGATATTAGATTCATAAACATTCATATAGTATTCGAAAGCATCTCAGCTTGTAAGGTTGTTAATTATATCAGCTAAAATATCCACTCTCCCTGGAAACAGATTATATGTTAATTGGGATAAAACTAATGTTTGAAAGACTGTAGGTGATAGGATGAGCGGCTGGGACCATCTAGCACTGACAGGCAGCTGCCAAGATGTCAAGGCAATCCAAAAATAGCAAACCTCAAAAACTGAAAGGTCATGAGTCAATGGAAAGTACCACGTTGGTAGTCTTTGATACTAGTTCATAAAGGGATTCATCCTCCACGCTAACATGAAGCAAAACATTAAGACGTGTATAGGTGGCATTCTTTCAAAGCATTGGTCAAAGGAGGTCAAAATTTCAAATTTTATAAGATTTAGCATACAACTTAAAGATCCGTTTTTTTCCTTCTAGATTCAACATCAAAGAATCCCAACCCAGCTGTGCCATTTTCTTTGTTAAATTCTAATGTTGGATGCTTGAGTCAGAAATCTATCATCACCTCCCACTTACTTTAAATCAATAAAATGACATATACTGTATAGACTGAGATTGCTAAATATTCTTTGCCCGTAGAGTCCTTAATCAATCATCTTAATGAAAAACTACAAAGAGGCTATAAACATACATGCTACAAACTTTCTTTCGGAGGACCTACTTCGTTTATGACGAATTGGAAATCATTTCTACTCCATTCTCGGGGTAGCCAATACCCGATTCAAAATGACACATCATTCCCTCTGGGATCTTAACTTTTTATGCCCAAATCCCCTATAAAAAGACTACCCATTGGTTTTGTTCATCCACTGCCGTGAGAAACCCACCCCCTATCGAGGCCTATGGATCAAGCAATACTGTTTCGACCACCAAGGCCAGGAAACAGAAGGAGAAGGCGAGAGAGAAAATACCTGCTCCGCCATGATTCAACGACGAAGAAGGACCCGAAAGGGGAGGGGGAGGGGAAGAGAGACGGCGGAGGAAAAGGGCGGGATAAAAGAGGTGGCCGGGAAACCCCCAGCTTTATACAGTACGTGTTTTCGGTTTGGGTTTATGGTTAGGGTTTTCGGCCATCAAGCTCAAGCCCAAGAGACCTATTAAATTGGCTTGCGGTGAAATGAGGAGACCAAGTTACCAATCGTGATCCGTTCACGGTGCAATCGAGCCATGCCTCGTAAGTGAAAGTTCGAGCTTAACTTGATTTAAATTATTTAAATTTAAAATTTAGAAATTAATTTAATTAAATTTTAATATTTTGAGTTTAAACCTGATATGATAAAAAATAGATAAAATTTAATATTAGCTTGACTCAACCCTAATATTAATTGAGACATATTCGAGCTTGAAATCGAGTTAGCTCACTAATAATATATATACCGATATATATTATAAATAAAAAAATATTATTAAAAATATATAAATTTGAATAGATTTGTGAACTTCCGAATCAAGTGTTATACTTGAACTTTACTTGAGTTCAACTTTGTACTCGATAATAACTGTGTTGAGTTAAACATGGATTCAAGTCGACCTCGAGTAGTTCACTAGCAGCTTGACTTGTTTGCATTCTTAATCCTTCTTCTATCCCTATCTAACCCTTCCTCCTTCCTTTTTAAAAAAATAAAAAATAAAAATTCTTGATGAAGTTGGGATGGGAGTTGAGGTCTTTAAATTTTTTTTTTTTTTTTTTTTTTTTTTCAAGATGAGAATGATGCCATGTGTAACCAATGTGGCACATTCACAATATATGCCACTTATTTAATATATTATTGTTATAAAAAAAAAAGATAGTTATAATATAATATTGGTGGAAATGGGATGTGGTCGCAAAGAAGGATCAAGAAGAGAAGCATACCAATCTTTGAGGACCACTAAAAAAGAAAAACTTAAAGAAATAATTAACACGAGAAAATGTGTTGATTTTTAAAATTATGAAACTACATTTGTTAAGAAAATATAAAAAAATTCGAGACTTTACCGCTTTAAGGTTGCCAAATGTGACTGGTTTGTGAGCCTTTGGCATTATGAATGATTAATTTTTGCATATGCGATGAGATGGGTGGTTATGGTCACATTCCCTGCTTCACGTCCAAACACTTCTATTATTCTTCTTTTAAACGTAAAATTATATATTATACACAATATGAATGGAGATATATAAATAAAATAACAAGTAAGATTAAACAGTTAAGTTATGTTTGAACAGTCATTTACCTTACTTCTCTTCACTCACAGGTGAAAGGCTTATTTGAGCATCTAGGTTACGGGTTACATCACTTTCGCAAAAGTTAAAATAGGCATTTTAAAAAAAGTATGTAAATATTTGATGCGGCTAAATACCAGCATGATGCCAATAGAGCCCCAGGCTGAGCAGGGCTTCGGGTTGAGTAGAGCTCCTGATCAAGTAAAGCTTCAGATCGGTCAGAGCCCTCGACCGGTTGGATCCCCTGGTCGAGCAAAACCTCTAGCCGGGTAGAACTCCTGGCCGAGTAGAGCTTCAGGCCAGCTAGAGCTCCTAGCCGAATAAAACTTTAGATTAAGTAGGACCCCGAACCGGTGAATCCTCTTATAAGCTATGACGGGAAATGACTCGACAAAGGTTACAGTTCCCAACAGAAAGCACACATGCCATCATACCCCGATACCACTATGAGAAAATCCTAACAACGGTGATTCAGGGGCATGGTATCGCCACCTCCACCAAATCCACTATAGTAGTCAGAGAGGTACACCCCTCAAGGGAGTGCTCTGACAAGCTCTCAGACCATATCTCATAGTGCCATCTTCGATATAGGTAAGAGGGACCTCCGATCAAGGAAAGCGAGACCTCCCGTTCACTCGTAGAGAAATTCTTACCCTTTTCTCCATGGTGGTTTAGGCCACCATGGAGAAAGGCTATTGCCCTCGGTCGCCATACTAACTTGAGCATCGAAGCATCCCTGTTGGTACCCCTAGCCTAGGTTCTCTTCTTGCAGGCCTAACCCTCCGGGCTCGGGACGTAAGAAGTGCAGGACCCGATCTTCTCCAAGGTTGCAGACGTGACCTCTGGATCCAACGGAGCTACAGGTAAAGGCGATCTAGGTACTAACAGATTGGCACGCCAAGTAGGGGATGTATGGTGCGTATCATTGCACATCAAAACTAAATACCTTATTTCTATACTTACTACGTAGAATAGTGAGAATAAGGATTGAATCCACATGAACTTTAAGCAGTTATATTAATAGTAATTTTAAAAGATAATAATAGCAATTTAATAATTAATAAATTTAACTATTTAATTATAATAAAATAATAGAGATTTAAATAAAAAAGAAAAGTCTCAAGATTTCAATGGTCACTTGGTAGCTAATACTCTCTTCCTATGTAAATACTTTATTTGTCACCTATCAAGATATAATCTATTTGTGGAGATCATGATCCATACCTGTTAGATCATGGGCTGTTCTCCTGAAATATTCATTAGTTAAGATAGGATGTATATCAAGTAAAAGAATTTATATTTTGAAATAATCTATTCTAAGAGTATGAACAGGATCCATAGAGCATGGTTTATCTAAAAAATCTAAATCATTCAAATAAAACATACAACAATTAAAACCATATTTTTATTTCATAAGAAAAAAGTATAAATAAAAATAAATAAAAATAATATAACACTGCCTGTTCAAGCATTATAGTGAAATTCCGAGGAACTAGAGATCAGCTCTCCATGGATGAACTCCCTGCCGTCATTCTCTCTGACATCTTCATTCTAGAATAAGATCTGAGAAGTGGATAGAAAAAGGGAGCAGCAGCGGTGCATTCTGGACAGAGATCTCTGAGTGGATGGGAAGGGGAAGTGGAAATGGGAGAAGGCGATCAGAAAGAAGAATCGAATACCCCATCCTCTGGTTATGATGATCTTTTAAAGGCAGAGAAGAATGTGTATGAACTACGTTCATTTCTATCGCAATCCTTTCCAACAACATCATTCCGGGTGATTTATCCGCTCAATCAATCACAACCATCATCCCATGTTTGTTATGGCCCTTTATCCAGCTTCGCATATCATTGCTCCAACCATTTTTTAAAAGTTAAATTCCTACTTATCCTTCCTCTATTTTGTCGAATAACCCAGAAGTCCATGAAAAATCCATCAATTGGTTTCTTACTTCCGACCATTTCTTACATGCTCAGACATTCTTGGTTCACTCTAACACTAGTCCAACTTGCACAACAGCTTGGTGGCTGACAAGGTTGGCATCTCGTGAGCAACTTGGGCCTTAGAGATGGTGATGGTGACGAGGGATATGCAAAAGGGGTCACAGGCATCGATGGTGACTTCAGTGGCATGGGTGGTGCTGTACTTGGAGTTGGTCTCTTGGGTGGTAGAGGCATTGGTTTTGGAGATGGAGCAGGGCCTAAGATATTTGGAGATGGAGCTATAACCCCACAATCTCCTACCGAGGCTTTGATAGAACAAAACTTCGGTAGACCAGCAGTGATGGGAAAAAGGAGAGGTGGTCATGGTGGCAATCGTGGTAGGAAGGAGGCCATGGATAGAGCAGGGAGGAGCAGCATCGATAGCATCGGGTGGTGACCGACGGTGGTGCTAGGCACGGAGGATGATCGGCGATGAACAATAGCGAGGCAATGGCATTGGCATTGGTGGGGAAGAAGGCCACATCTCAAGAGGTAGTGCACAATCCAGAGGAAGAAGATGGTGCACTGCAACGGCGGAGATGATGGGAGAAGGTAGTCGTGCTACGAGCCATGTTTGAGATGGGAGGCTGGACTGGTAGGGGATGATGGTGATGGTGGGAGGATGGCTACAAGGAAGGAGGAAGGTGGGAGAGGCAACAAGGGATGTGAGAAGAACGGTGCTCGATTTGGAGAAAAAAGAGGGTCGGATCATGGGAGCTTGATCATGGAGGAGGTGTGCGATGGCTCCGGCAGCGGCGAGACAGCATCTCCAGTGTCCCCATGGCCAAAATCCATCGACGGTCCATGGCTTTGAGCCATGGACCAATAAACTGGTAGCCATAGACCCTATAGTTTTTTATAGACCAAGCGGTTGGTCCATGGTGGATTGGTTGCTTTAAAATTTGTGCAATCATGTATTAATCATTGAAATTCAATTTTGAGCTCGTTTTAAGTCCGATTCATTTCAAACTAATTTTGTTTGATGCTATAAATCGAGTTCTTCGCATTGGCAATCTTATTTTCTATAAATGATACATAAAAATATCAATTTTAAATAAATAAAGATAATTTAATTAATACTTATATACATGTATATAATATAATTATCAGTGTATGCCTCGTCGCAACGATGCTATGATTGTAACACATGCTCGCAAAGCCTCCGCCAGCCACGTTGGGAACCCATCCCACCATGGTGATCTGCACAGTCAAGAGGTGGAGCCCCTGGTTCCACCGCCTCCATTACAGGTGGACCAGTAGATTGCCGCATTGATGCAACAGGTCCAGATCTGGCCACGACAGTCTAAGGCTACAACATCAGCATCGTTCCATGGTGACATAGCAATAGCCCAGGACCCCTGCGGTCCCTGTTGCCAGCACTCATTCTAGCCTCCGGTCCTTTCACAGAGGGCCATCTCATGTGCGGGTGACCTCTTTCCCACTCCCCGTATCACCCCGGAGGAGCTGTCGCTCATCCCGGGGAGACCCCGAGGCCTTTCAGCTGATTGGGAGGCTCGCCTTCCCATCTTGGACTGTGATAGTCCCTCCCGCCATTGGCGCCATCATGGGAGGGGGTTAAAGCATGAGCTTCCCCAATCTCCCTTGACATCCCCTCCCATGGCTTATGAGGAGGGGTCCATAGATGAGGCCATCTGGCCGAAAGCCAAAGAGCACCTGGAAGAGCATAAGTGTAGGTTGGCCGACCTCGCCCGCTAGTTCATTGACCTCCAAGGGGCCGCCCGCAAGCCGGTGGGCTACAACGCCCACCCTTTTTTCTTTCCAGTCGGTTCCGCATGCCTCAGCTAGATCTCTATGATGGGACCATGGATCCCCTCAATCATCTTGAGAGCTACAAGGCCTTTATGGAGTCCAAAGGGCAACTGACACCCTCCTTTGTACTGCCTTCTCGACCACGCTCTCCAAGATGGCTCGAGTCTAATACTCCCATCTCGAGTCGAGGAGCATCAACTCCATCGAGTAGCTGGAGGAGAAGTTTGTGGCACACTTTGAGCCTGTTGGAGGGTGCAACGAGAGGTCAATAGTCTTTTTTCAATCCACCAGTAGGACCAGGAGTCCCTTAGGGACTCCGTGACCCACTTCAAGATGGTCGTCCTGGAAATATATAATCTAGATGAACTTGGCACCATGCTAGCTTTGAAAAGGGGGCTCAAGACCTTTCGATTTACTTACACCCTCAATAAAAATCCCTCGAAGATCTATTCAAAGCTCCTCACCCGTACTCAAAAGTACATCTATGTAGAGGTGTTTGATTGCACTCGGAGGAAGCTCGATGAGAGGCCCAGGAGAAAGTGGGCCTAGGGAGAGCTAAGCAAGCCCCAGGAGCTGAAGGCCACCTTAGTCCACCAAGAGGCCCCAAGTTGAAGGACGTCCTTGAAAGGGATGGAAGTATACCCCTCTCCTCGTCCCGAGAACTAAGATCTTAATGGAGATTAAGGATGAAACCTACTTGCATCACCCTCCTCCATTGAGACCATCCAGAAACTACGACAAGACTAATACTACCAGTTCCACCGCGATCATGGCTATGACATCAAGAAGTGCAACCACTTGAAGAAGAAGATCAAGGAACTGATCCGGTGCAGCTACCTCGTAAAGTTTGTTGGGGGGGATACCCATCCAGGACCCAAGGCATCAAGGCCCGCCATGCTAACATTGACAACCAACCCACGAAGAAGCTGGTTGAAATGATTGCTTGGGGGGTAGGGCAGGGTCCAAAGAGGGCTAGGGAGAGAGGGGAATTGACACTGTGATCCCTTTTATGGAGGGAGACCTAGTGGGGATAGAGACCCAAATAACGATGTTATCATTGTAGACATGATGATAGCAAAATATCTTGTAAAGAGAATCATAGTTGATAGTAAAAGTTCTATGGATATCCTTTTTTTTTGATACCTTTGTCCTAATGAATCTGCCTCTTAGCTTGCTAAAATTGGCTTGTACCCCTTTGCTTGGCTTCATGGGGGATTCGATTGGGGTCAAAAGAGAAATCACCCTGCCAGTCATGGTTGCAACCTTGCCAAAGCAGAGCACCATCCTAATGACCTTCACCATCGTTTGACTTCTCTCGGCTTACAATATGATCCTAGGATGGCCCGGGTTGAATCAGCTCGACATGGTTATCTCTACCAAATGTCTCCTCATCTAGTTCCTGAACCCATATGGAATCAGAGAGATGCGGGTAGATCGGTAGATAACCTAGCATTGTTTTCAAACAATCCCGAGGGTCCAAAGAGCCAAGGAGGGACCAACAATGGATCAGTTAGACCAGATGGAGCCAAAGGTGAAAGGGGGACCTATTAAGCAACTATTATCGTTTCCCCTTAGAGAGGATCCCTTGAAGACGTATAGGTTAGGGCACTTCTAGCTGAAGAAGAAAGAGCTTGGTGCTTAACTTCCTATGAGCCAATGTGGACATCTTTGCTTGGACCGCATCGGACATGCCGGGGATTTCTCCTGAGATGATCATGCACAAGCTGAACATTATCGGAGTACCATATAGTCTACCAGAAAAGGAGGAACTTTGCACTCGAGAGGCAGAAGGCGATAGATGAAGAAGTCGAAAAGCTTTTTGCCACAGGCTTCATTCGAGAGGTACATTACCCTCGTTGGCTTGCAAATGTGGTGATGGTCAAGAAAGTCAATGGGAAGTGAAAATCTATGTTAATTATACCGATGTTAACCGAGCATGTCCGAAGGATAGCTTCTCACTGCCCAAGATCGATCTGCTTGTGGATGCAATGTCTAGGCATAGCTACTCAGCTTCATGGATACTTTTTCGAGGTATAACCAGATTCGTATGCGCTTAGAGGATGAGGAGCACACCATGTTCATGATGGATTAGGGGACATGCTGCTATAAGGTGATGCCCTTCGGCTTAAAGAATGCGAGCGTGACCTACTAATGCCTGGTCTGTAAGGTCTTTAAGGACCCAATAGACTACAACATGCAAGTCTACATTGAAGACATGCTCGTGATGAGTGGGCAGGAGGCTGACCATGTTGCCGACCTGAGGGAGACCTTTAACAACCTCTGTCTTCACTAGATGAAGTTGAACCCGGCCAAATATGCATTCAATGTCATGACGAGAAAGTTTCTCGACTTCATAGTCACTTAGAATAGGATTGAGGTGAATCCAGAAAAGATATAGGTGATTATGGAGATGAGTCACATGGCCTCAAAGAAGGAGGTCCAGTGCTTGATCGGTCATGTCACCACCCTCAGTGATTTCATTTCTCGCTTTGCTAGGTGTTGCTTGCCATTCTTCAGGGTGCTGTGCAAAATGAATGACTTTACTTGGACGGAGGAATGCAAGAGAGTCTTTGAAGAGCTGAAGAAGTTTCTCATTTCACCCCCTTGCTCTCCAAATCAGAGATCGAGGAAGAGCTCTTCCTATATTTGGCTATATCCCTAGAGGTGGTCAGCTTAGTGCTTATCTGCACTGACAAGGATGGCACCTAGAAGTCTATATATTATGTCAGCAAGGTGCTACACGATGCAGAAACCAATTACACCCGGTCCAAAAAAATTATGTTCATGCTTATTATCTTTGCTTAATGCCTCAGGTCATACTTTCAAGCTTACCCAATCATGGTCCTCACCGACCAACCTTTGAGGGCCATGCTGAGCCGACTAGACACTTTAGAATGTTTGCGAAGTGGGGGTTGAAGCTCAGTGAGTTGACATCTTGTATCGTCCGAGACCATCCTAGAAGATCCAAGTCTTGGCTGACTTCTTGGTGAAATGCACATGGGCAAATGGTGACCTGGAGGAGGTCCTAACTAGGTGGGCACGCCGACCATCCCAGGAGGAGGCCACTTGGATCCTCCATGTGGATGGTGCATCCAACTCAATGGGAAGGGGACCGAACTCATCCTCACCAACTCAGATGGAGTGATCACTGATATGCATTATATTTCCATTTCAAAGTGATGAATAACTAGTCTGAGTACAAAGTTGTCCTGGCACGGTTAAGATTATCCCGTGAGCTAGGTGTGGAGTGCTTGAGGGTCTTCACCAACTCGTAACTGTGGCAAGCCAAGTCACTGGCGAGTTAGAAGCTCGGGACCCCATGATGGCAAGATACCTAGATAAGGTGCTATATAGCAGGTTTTTGGCACTTTGACATCCCTCACATTTCTCAGGAAGAAAATGCCCATGTTGACACCCTCTCCAGGCTCACCACCTTGACTGACTCCTTATTGGGGAGAGCATTCATCGAGTACCTAGAGGCCCCCAGCATTGTGGTAGTTGACAAGCTCCAGAAGGTCACTCACAAGCCGAGCTGAATGGACCCCTACATCAAATACATAATCAAGGGGACCCTGCCTGATAATCACTTGGAGGCCAATCTCCTAAAATGGAAAGCTGCCCAATTCATGCTAATGGACAGGCAATTTTATAGGAGGTCCTATTCCTATCCCTTATTGAAGTCCTTGAGGCCCTCGAAGGCCATCTACGTCCCCTGAGAGATCCATAAAGGCATCTATGGAAATCATGTGGGGGGCAGGACCCTGGCCTAGAAAGCCCTTAGACAGGGATGTTATTGGGATACCATGTGAGGGGACACAGTCAAGTTTGTGCGAAAGTGTGATCATTGCCAGTGGCATGCCCATATTCAGCGATAACCAACAACCCCGCTATCCTAACTCTCTTCTCTTGGCCATTTGCTCAATCAAGAATGGAACCGGCATCCAGTCAGCAAAGGTACTTGATTGTTGCCATTGACTACTTCATCAAATGGATGGAGCGGAACCCCTAGTGCAGATAACCAAAAACCAGATGAAATCCTTTTTTTGGAAGTCTGTCATCTATTGTTTTGGGCTCCCTCATACCGTCATCAGGAATAACATGCAGTAGTTTGACAACCGGCATTCAAGGAGTTCTGCGTTGACTTGCACATTTGTCATCGGTTCATGTAGGTAGGTCATCCATAGATCAATGGAAAAGTCAAGGTGATGAACCGAACAATCCTCCAAGGTCTCAATACCAAGCTGGATGAGGCCAAAGATAGATGGGTGGAAGAGCTTCCTAGTATATTATGGGCATACCATACTACGCCTCGAGCTTCAATAAATGAAACACCATTCATCTTGGCCTTTGGCATCGAGGCAGTAATATTGGTGGAGATCAGCCTTCTGACATTGCAGGTAGATAGTTCGATGAATCAAGCAACCTGGAATGCTTGCTTCTTAACCTTGACCTACTAGACGAGATAAAGGACAAGGCCCTCTCTGCATGCTACGTATCGTCAGTAGGTGGCTGGGTATTACAACTCATGTGTGAGACCCAGGTCCTTCCACCCGAGGGACCTTGTCCTATGACGAGCAGAGGTTTCCCGGCCTATCAAACATAGTGAGCTATCTTTGAATTTTGAGGGCCCCTATCTGGTAGTCGAGGCATTGCATCGAGGAAAATATCGAATTGTCGAACTTAACAAAACTTAAATTTTGCAAACATAGAATGCCGAGAATCTGAGAATGTACTATCAGTGATATATATTTCTTGTTCGAAAATGGAATAGAGTTACTTTTTGACTAAGCTTCTTGATTCCTTTCCTTGAAGAGTGCCTATTCGTTTGACATAGAGTCAAACAAAGCTCAATGAGATGCTCTATAGTACCATTTTTTCAAATGGAATGCTCCACAACACCCATGCCTATCCATCTGACATGGAGTTAAGTGAAGCCCAAAGGGATGCTTTACAGTACTGTTCCTCTAGACGGAATACTCCATAACACCCATGCCTATTCGTCTGACCTGGAGTTAGGCAAAGCCCAATGGGATGCTCTACAGCACCATTCCTTCGAATGGTATGCTCTGCAGTACCTGTGCCTATTTGTCTAACCTAGAGTCAGGCAAAGCCCAGCGAGATGCTCTACAACACCATTCCTTCAAACGGTATGGTCCATAACACCCGTGCCTATCTATCTGACCCGAAGTTAGATGAAATCCATGGGGATGCTTTATAACATTGTTCCTTAGGATGGTATGCTTCATAGTACCCCTCACCTCTTTGCCCAATCGATAACCAGGCACAATTTTATGAGCCCCCTCATGGTGCTTGCTCGCTATCGTAGGCGGTCAAAAATAAAACCTACTCATTACTATAGCTAGTGGTGAGCCGGGATCGTATCCTCAGGGATCAAGGATAATTATTTCACATAAAAGAGCAAAAAGAAAATTATTTATAGGAGGTTATATTAAGAGTAGTAGTTATTAAAAGATAACAACTAATTAATTAGTGAAATCAAGATAGCAGAAGAAGTAACCCAGGAATCTGAATCCACCATACAAATAGACTTTATCTTCTTTTCTTTATGTTGTAATAGAAATAATTCTTTCCAATTTAGGATTAAAATAATTTATCTCTTGTTAGGCATGGACCGTATTCGAAGATAACAATACATCTGCTTAGAGTATAAACATCTAATTGATTTGCAAGGTTCAGGATCTAATCTACCATACTATGATCTACCTCTCTTAGGCATGTACCGTATCCAGGGATCATGACATGTCGATAGATGGTGTAGGTTGTGTATGGCAGATCAAAATCTCGATCAAAAAAATAACTCAAAAGATATATAAATGAAGAGCATATTTTTATTGCATAGGAATTAAGTACAAAAAAGATATAGAACCAATTACAGGCTTCATCTTCATCCTAGGTTGAAGAAGTCTAGCTGTGCATCGCTGCCACCAGCATCTCCTCCATAATTCTCCTTTTTTTAAGCTTAATACAATGATCTAAATAAAAGAGCAAGAAAATAAATTAGTACAAAATTTGCTAATGAAATTGATGCCTAGACAACTGCCTGGGGCCCTCCTTTTATAGAGCTCATCTAGGGCTTTCTTCCTGTCAAATTTAGAGTCAATCGGGCTCAAGATTGATCAAATATCATGAAAAAATTTCTTAGCCATCCATTCTACATCACAAGCCTTAGATTGCACCCAAAATCATACGAAACAATTGCTTCCTTCCTTCTTGGGCTAGCAAAGTCCAAATTGGACTTCGTCGAATCCCAGATCCCCTTCTCCCACTAGGACTTGGACTTGCTCCTTCCAATTCCAGTGGAGAGGACAAAGGTGGTGAAAAATGGTGGCGGACTGCGTGAGGGAGGTGATGGTGTGAGGAACAAACAACAGAAAATAGGATAGACAGGGGATAGCTGTAAGGACTTTGGGTGGCTTGATGGGAAGAAGGCCGGTAGTAAGGGATGGGCAGCAAACGGTGATGTCTAGATGGTGTTTTAGGGGCCGAAAAGTTATGATCAATGTTATGTTCTGTGCAAAATTTTTCAAATATTAATTTTTGAATTCAGTACCATGATCACTTCAAATTGAAATAATTGAAAGATTTTTTTGATTTGAAACCTTTTTTAAAATTTTCAAAAAATTTTAAAAGCTTCATCTTTGTATGCAAGAAACAAAATCCAAGTGAATTATGAAAAATCATCTACTATCACAAGTCCATATTTCATATCTCCTATGCTTGTGATCCTAGTTGGTCCAAATAAGTCCATGTATAGTAGTTCTAAGGGTCTTGATATTGAAACAATGTTTTTAGATTGAAAACTCCTCATAGTTTACTTACCATATTGATATGCATCACAAACATGATCTGATCAACTTTAAATTTCGGTAAACCTCTAACCAAATCTTTGAAAATTAATTTTGCTAAAGTATGCATGCTGGCATGACCCAATCTTCTATGCCAAAGTAAACTAGATTCCTTGGTTTTAATATTCAAAGCCATTAGACTTGTACTACTTGATATTGCCAAATCATTCAAATCTATAATATAAATATTTTCAAGTCTATGACCAACAAACCTAATGATAGAATCAAGAAAGATAGTTACCATACACACTGAAGACTCAAATATAACTTTGAAGCCTTTATCATATAATTGATTAATGCTCATTAGATTATACTTCAATTTGTCTATTAGCAATACATTTTCAATATAAGTAGAAGGAGTAATTTTGATCTTACCAATTCTAATGATTTTTTCCTTTCCATTATCATCAAATGTAACCATTCTACCATCTTTCATTTCAAGGGTGATGAATTGATTTTTGTCATCCGTTATATGTCTTGAATAGCCACTATCTAGATACCATCTCTTCTTTAAATTTTGGGCTGCAAGACATTCCTACAAAATAATCAAGTATAATTTTAGGTACCCAAGCTTTCTTGGATCCTTGATGGTTAGTAGCTATGGTTCCTTTAAGAATCCAAATCTTTTTCACTTTGTTTTTATTTTTCTTTCTAGATTACATTCATATACTTTATGTCCAACCCATTACAGCAAAAACAAACAACTTTTGGCTTTTGAAAAGAATTGAATGTTGAAAACTTTGATGCATAAAGTTTTAAAGCTGAAAATTTGTTTATATGCATTGTATTATACCTAATTCTAGCTTTATCATTAAATTTTCTTTGATCTTTCAAGATTAACTCAAGTTTGTTTGAACTTAGAGTCAACTTATTAACGAAAGGTTTGAGTCTATTCATTTCATTTTGCAAACTCTTATTCTTTTCAAAATACTCATCTTTTTCAGTTTGCAGTACCTTGCATTTTTTAGAAACATTACTTAATTATTTTTGTAATAGATTATTCTTTTCAAAAAATTCATTCTTTTCCTTCAACAACATGTCATAGTTATTTTTCATGGATTTGATTTTCAAACCAGCTTTCTTATATTCAGTTAAAAGTTCACAAAAGGCAATATGTAATTCATCATAAGTAAATTTATACATGGGTTCACTAGATGTTACATTATCTTCTAGACCCATCAAATATATATTAGCTAATTTTGATGTCTCTTCCTCTTCATTTGAAGTAGATTCATTGTGTTACTCCATGTAGCCATCATGGCTTTCTTCTTTTTCTTCTTGTATCCCTTTTTCAATGTAGGATATTCATAACGGTAATACCCTGATTTTTTACATTCATAATAAATTGGTTGTTGCTCCTTTTCTTTGTCTTTATCTTTCTTCTTCTCTTTACTTTGTTCACCTTTGCTAAGGTGCTTCCTTCAGTATCTTGACTTTCTTTTATCAATAAATCTCTTGAATCTCCTCATAACTAAGGCTATGTCATCATCTCCTAGTTCTTCATCCGAGGAGGGGCTCTCTTCTTCTTTTTCTTCTTCTTGCTTCTTAGTCTCAACTGCAGCCTTGAAAGCTATAGACTTCTTTTTCTTGTTATCATATTTGCTATGGCGCTGCATTGTTAGTTCATGAGTAATTAAAGAACCAAGAAGTTCATCAAGTGGAAGTGTGTTTAAGTTCTTGACTTCTTGTATTGCAATGACCTTGCGATCCCATTTATCTAGTAAACATCTAAGAATCTTTTAGATAAAATCAGCATTAGAAAATATATCCTGCCAAGACTTTTCAAACCGTTAATAATATATATTAATCTAGCAAACATTTCAGATATTGTCTCATTTGGCTCCATTTAAAATAGTTCATAATTGTGCACAAGAATATTAATTTTAAAGATCTTTACTTGTGTAGTGCCTTCATGTGTAACTTGTAGTTTATCCCAAATTTTTTTTGTCGAAGTACAAGTGAAAATCTGGTTAAACTCATTTGCATCCAAAGCACAATAAAAAAGGTTCATGGCTTTGGCATTAAGTTCATCTATTTTCATGTCATATTAATCCCATTCCTCTTCAGGTTTTGGGATGTCAATTCCATTAACCTTTTTAATGGATATATGTGGTCTTTTTAAGATTATTTTTCATAATTGAAAGTTAACAGCTTATATATATTTTTTCATTCCAGCCTTCTAATAGATGTAATTGGTGCCGGTGAACAGTGGAGGTCTATTACTTGATTGACCTTCGATCAAAGATGTGCTCATTTGGGTTGCTATTGAATTTTTCTTAATTGTTAGATTAATGGCACTGAGACATGGCTCTGATATCACTTATTACCTAGTTGGCCAACCCAAGAAGGGGGTAAATTAGGTTTAAAAAAAATTTAAGCAAATATGTACCTTTTGAAAAACTTTGTGTGGCTAGTGAAGTGATAGAGTATTGCAAGCGAAAGTAAATAAGTATGCAAAGCAACAACAAACTTAAACACTACAAAATTTAGAGTGGTTCGGAGCAACCCAGCTCCTACGTCCACTATCCAAGGTGCATACTTGGGATTTCCACTATATTCACCCCGAATACAACCGTATTGTTTTCCTCCGGGCTCACAATCCAAAACCTAATACAAAGTTAGTTTTCCTGGATTCATTAACAATCCAACTTGTTTTTCAAGGCTAACCAATCAACCTCAAAGCAACTTACAAGTTACAACCACCTGATACTTGTAACAACTTAAAAATAGAGTTAATAAAAGAAGCAACACTAAAAAAATCCAAAGTTGTTGAATGGTTGCAGTTGAAGCTCTTAATGAGGCCTTCTTGAATGCTTCTTTAATGCTCTTCAAGGCTCTCTTAATTCTTCAAAGATAAACTCAAGAAGTTGGTGGGAAGTTGTTGGTGAACTTGAATTTTCACTTGAAAGCTTTTAGAATATTCAATGCTCTATTTTCTCTTTTGTCAAAACTTCTTTTTCTTCACTTAAGTCCATCATTTATAGCTTCTTGAAGTGTTCCCTAGTGAATATGGCCATTAGAATTCCTTGGAAACCAAAGACTAGCCATTGGAAGGCTTTAGAATCAGGAAATTCAATTTCTGGAACTAGCCATTACTGTTCAAATTATGGGATTTGAGTTGGCTCGTAGACTTCGAGTTGGCTTGGATTGTCAGTGAAGAAATTCTGTATTCTGTGAGAGTCGGCTCATTCCAAATTAGAGTTGGCTCAATTGATTGATGTCTTAGAAGCAACTATCTTCTACTCTGTGAGAGTCGGCTCGGATTGTCATTAAGTCGACTCGAATGTTGTGTATCAGAAAATTTCTATGCCAAGCCAAATAATGTATCAGCTCTAATTATTTGAGTTGACTCGAGTGAAACTTCTTCAAAGTCTTCCAAAATTTTTCAAACTTGTTCCAAACTTTTTCCAAACAACTTCTAAATAACTTCTAAGATATTAAAACATACATGAAACTTTTTCTTGAATACATTGATACATTCCAATGATCTTAGAATTGTAGGGTGGATGATTATCCATATGAAACATCCTACAAAAACTTCTTAAACCTTTAAAAAGTATTAGTATCAAATGCATGCTCCAATATTTCGTAATCATCAAAATTATTCCAGGGATCAACATGGTGCATTATAGAGGAACTAATTCAGGGTCAGTTCAAGATGCCTTAGCTGAAGCTATGCGATGTCATCACCGACCTACAAGACCATCTCGAGTGCTTCAAAGCTCTCATGAGAATTCAAAGCACCTCTGATGCTCTGCTTTGCATCCTTTGCATCACTTTCCCAGCCACTTTATGGAAGGCAATCCAAGCTTGGTACTCTTGGCTTGAGCCTAGAAGCATCACTCCTTTTGGTAGCTAGAGAAGAAGTTTGCAGTATACTTTAGTGCTTGCCATAAGATGTCACGAGAGGTCGACAACCTTCTTTTTATTCGTCAGCAAGACAAGGAGCTGTTGAAAGATTGTGTGGCCTGATTTATGGTGGCCACCCTAAAAGTCTACCACCTCGACGAATCCATAGCCATGCTAGCCTTGAAGTGAGGACTCTGCCCTTCCCACCTCACTTATTCTCTAGACAAGATCTCCATAAAGTCTTATTCGGAGATGCTCGTCCATGCACAGAAGTACATCCATAAGGATGAGGGAGCTCTCTCCACATGAGGCAGATGGGAAGCCAACCAAGAAGGCTTGGGAGGATCCTAGTGGATCCCCAACTAACAACCCTAACTCATTCTGCTAACAGAGCCCCATACCGAGAAAATTTGCTTGCAAGTCGGACAACTACACCCATCTACTTGTTCAAGTTCCAAGATCCTAATGGAGATCGAAGGAGAACATTGTCTGTGAAGGTCCAATCCATTGAAGCCTTCCACCTCCTGTAATAAGAACAAGTATTGATGCTTCCACCAAAACCATAGCCACGGCATGGATGATTGCCACTAGCTAAAAAGGAAAACTGAAGATCTCATTTGGCATGGTTATCTTGAGAAGCACGTTCGTGAAGGACCCTAGCTTGACTTCCAAAATTCTAGCCAGTAGCTAGCTCCGGTCAAGATTGATAATCAACCGATTGAGAGGGAAGTCAGCATGATCTCTCAAGAGGTAGAGTGCTCCTTAAAATGGCTGAGAGGAGAGGGGGGATGACAATGTAATTTCCTTTTTTTAAAACAATTTAGTCAGGATTTACAACTCCCAAATGATCCTGTTATTGTATCTATGATAATAGCAAACCATCCTATAAAGAGAATCCTTGTTGATAGTTGAAGTTCAACGATATGCTTTTTTACTATGCTTTTGTTCGAATAAACTTTCACCTAACCAGCTCAAGCCTATCTTTGTGCCATTGGTTGCTTTCAATGGAGAACCGATCGAGGTCAAGGGAGAAATCACCCTCCCAATTACAACAGGACTCCATCTAGACAAAGCATAGTCTTCATGACATTTACTATGGTCCGCGTGCCTTCCGTGTACAATAATATCCTTGGGTGCTCGGGACTAAACTAGTTAGAGGCTGTTATCTCTACCAAGTAGCTTCTCATCCGCTTCCCAATGAAGTATGGAATTGGCAAGATGTGCGGGGATTAGCAGCTTGCTTGATAGTGCTTCCAAATGACACCAAAGGCACCAAAACCTAGTGAGTCGCTAACCACTAAGCACTTAGACTAGAGGGAGCCCAAGAAAAGGGGAGAGCCAGTCAAAAAGTTGTTCTCCTTCCCACTAAAGGATGACTTGACAAAGACTGTATAGATTGGAGGTTCCCTGCTTGAGCCTATTCGAGATCGACTCTTGGACTTCTTATGCCAGAACATGGACATCTTTGCTTGGTCGGCATTAAACATGTCGAGAATTCCTCTTGCAATAATTATCCATAGGCTGAATGTTGATCTAATGTTTAAATTGGTCTAACAAAAGAAAAGGAACTTCATTCTCGAGAGATAGAGAGTCATCGACGAGGAAGTGGACAAGAAAATGGAAAGTAGCATAACTGCATCGACTACATCGACTTTAACAAAGCCTACCCGAAGGATAGCTTTTCATTATCAAAGATTGATCAGCTAGTCGATGCTACCTTCGGCCATAAGCTTCTTAGCTTCATGAATGCCTTTTTAAGCTATAACTAAGTAAAGATGACTCCTGAAGACGAAGAGAACTCATCCTTCATAAATGATAAGGGTATTTATTGTTATAAAGTAATGCCTTTTAGTTTAAAAAATATAGGAGCCAAATACTAGTAGCTGGTTAATAAGGTCTTTAAAGACTAAATTGGTCAAAACATAAAAAAGTCTACGTCGACAATATGCTCATCAAAAGTATTGAGAAGACTAATCATGTCAAAGACTTAGAAGAAGCCTTCGATGCACTCCGTTGGCACCAAATGAAGCTGAACTCGGGTAAATACACTTTCAGTGTCACGATCAGGAAGTTACTCAAATTCATGATCACTTGACGAGACATCGAAGTGAACCCAAAAAAGATCCAAGCTATCTTGAACATGCAACACCAGACTTCTAAAAAGGAAGTACGGCAACTCATCACTGCATCGTGGCTCAGCTGATTTATCTCAAAGTTGGTTGAGTGATGTCTGTTATTCTTCAAGACCCTACAGAAGATGCAAGGTTTTGACTGGATGGAGGAGTGCCGATAAGCATTCGAGGATCTGAAAAGATTTCTTTCTTCTTCGCCCTTACTTTCCAAGCTGGAAGTCAAAGAGTTGTACCTATACCTAGCTGCATCTCTAGAAGCGATAAGCTTTGTACTTGTTTGGGTAGACAATAGAGGAGTCCAGAAGTCCATATACTATATGAGTCGAGTGCTTCACGATGCAGAAATAGGTATTCCAAATCTAAAAAAATTAGTTTATGGACTGATTATCTCTGTGCAGTATCCAGGCCCTACTTCTAAGCACACTCGATAGTTGTCCTCAGCGACCAACCACTTAGAGCTATCTTGTAACGATCAGATACCTCTGGGCAAAGGCGAAGTGGGCAATCAAGCTCCACGAATTCGACTTCTATTATCCAAGATCATTCATAAAGGTGAAGGTCTTGGCTCACTTCCTCATCGAGTGCGCTTGGCCAAATAATAAGCTCGAGGAAATGCTTGATGAGAGTCCTAGTAAGCAGCCTAATTTGGCGATAACCTAAATCCTACATGTGGACGGAGCTTTGAATTCACCAGGAAGCAGAGCCGGGCTGATTCTCATGAACTAGGAAGGGGTGGTCATCGAATACGCCCTGTGTTTCTCATTCAAGATGACCAACAACAAAGCCAAGTCTGAAGCCCTCCTAGCCGGTCTGAAGCTTGCCAAGTAGCTTGGGGTGGAGCGATTGAAGGTCTTCACCAACCTTAGCTTATAGCTGATCAGATAACTGGTGAATATGAAGCTCGGGATCCAACGATGGCTAAGTACTTGGATAAAGTGCGAACCCTAACATCAGCACTTATGTACTTTGGCATCTTTCATATCCTTTGTCATGAGAAAGCTCAGGTCGATACTCTTTCTCCGTGGTGACCTTGATGGATGGCACCTTCGGCCAACCCTACATCAAATACTTGGAGATCCCAAGCTTCGAGGAGGCCAAGGAGGTCCAACAGGTCGACCACAAACCGAGTTAGATGGATTGTTTTGTCAAATACTTGACTGACAACACCATCCCAACAATCCTCCTGAGGTCTAGAAGTTCAGATGAAAGGCTTTAAAGTACATGCTGCTAGATAGACAACTCTATCGAAAATCGTTCTCTTTCTTGTTGCTCAAGTGTCTCCGACTTTTTGAAGCTAACTATGTGCTCCGGATATCCACGAAGGAATCGACAGGAATCACCAGGGGGCTAGACCCTGGATTATAAAGCTCTCAAACATGGTTACTATTGGTCGACTATGCAAGAAGACAAGGGGGCTTGTTCGAAAGTGCGATCAATGTCAGCACCTCGTCAACATCTAGCACCAATCGACAAGCCAGCTAGCCCAACTCTCCTCTTCCTAGCCATTCACCTAGTGGAGAATGGACATGATCCTTATTCCTGGCATCCGGTCAGCAATTCATTGTCGCCATTGACTACTTCACTAAATAGATGGAGGTTGAGTCACTAACATACATTACCAAGGGTAAGATTAAGAACTTCTGGAAATCAGTTATCTACTAGTACAGACTTCTCCACACTATCGTCATTGATAACGATTGGCAATTTGATAATCAAGCTTTCAGAGACTTTTATGCCAAGTTTCATGCTGACTCCGTTATTGATTTTGATGATAAGCAAAATGGTTAAGTATAAGTTGAGGACTAATGATTTTCTTTAAGTGTATTTTTATTGAAAAAGGTGCTTATAAATTTGAAGAAGCTCATTTGTTTGAAGAAGCCAAGTTTGAATGAAAAGATTGCTCAAAGAAGACTTGGACACTCAAGAGTTGATTGATTGGATGGTTAAGTTATATGGAAATATGTTTCAACTCAAGTTCAGACCTTTCTGTGAAGTTTTCAGAAAAGTGTCGACTCAAAGGTCGATACATGACATGAAGTGTCGACACATAGAAGTGAAGTGTCGACTTAGGTCGGTATGTAAGAATGTTTCAAATGGCATAGATGAAGTGTCAACACATGGACCTGAAGTGTCAACTCAAAGTGTCAACACATGGATCAACAAATCGCTTGAGATTTTCAAGCCACAGAACTTGCAGAAATTGAAGGAATAGCTGAAGTGTCGACACATGAAAGCAAGGTGTCAACTCAAGATATCGACTCAACTGAGTAAGTGTCGACACATCTGAGATTTTCAAAGAATCAGATTGGAGCAATTTGAACTGGGTGTCGACTTAAGAAGTTCAAGTGTTGACCTTATGTATCGACTCACAGCCTGAAGTATCGACACATAGAGTTTTGGCAACAGTAATGGTTAGTTTTTCAAATACAGAACTCATCCATTTTGCCCTCCAATGGCTAGTTTTTCAAGTCTAATGGCTAGAAATAGGACTTGAGGCCTTGGAGAAGTATTTATATGTTCCAAATCAAATCAAAATAAGAATTATTGAAGACCATTAAAGAGTTTTGAGAAGAGAGAAGAAAAGTGAACTTTAACTCCTATTCTTTGAAGTTTCAACCACTCTCAAGCTAAAGCAAGCCTCCAAGCATTCAAAAGCCTTCAAGAGTATTGAAGATCATCCATTCTTGAGCATTCAAGAGGCTTCAACAAGTTCAAAGCATCTCTACATCGAGCTTCAAAGTGATACCCACTTTGTTTTAGAAAGCTTACTTTGGTTCATTATTTCTAAACCTTATTTGTTGTAAGGGTTCTTGGTTGGCCTATTATAAATCCAATGGAGGTTATTGGTGAGCCTTTGCAAAACCAATTAGGTTGGTGGTTAGCCCGCAAAACCACTAAGGTTCTTGGTTAGCCCGGAAAACCAAGGGAGGTTATTTGTTAGCCTTTGAAAACCAATTAGGTTCTTGGTTAGCCCGTAAAACCAAGTGAGGTTTTGACTTGTTGGCCTTATAAAAATAAGTTGGATTTTTGATTAGTGAGCCCACAAAACTAATCAACTGTAATCAGGTGTGATTATAGTGAATTCCCAAGGAGATCTTGGGGAGTGGATGTAGGTGCATTGGATAGCATCGAACCACTATATTTCTTAGTCTTTGTGATTGCTTGATCTCTCTTCTTGCTCTTTACTTATTGCTCTTTATTTTTGCACTTTTATTTTAGAGCATTACAATCGAATTAATAGTATCTTGCTAATTTATTTGTTGAATTGGATTGCATTGCTCAGTATCAAGTAATCTTAAGTTTTAATTTTTAGAGACCCAATTCATCCCCCCTCTTGGGTTGCTTACTGGGCAACAAGTGGTATCAGAGCCTTGTTCTCAATATATAGGCTTTACCATCTTGAGTAAAGATCTATGGCAGCCCCAATTGATACTAGTATAGTTGAGGATCAAGCCTCAAATAAACCTCCATTTTTTAATAGATCAAATTATACTTATTGGAAAACTAGGATGAGAATTTATATGCATTCTATTGATTATAATTTATGGAAAGTTGTAGATAAGGGTCCTCATATTCCTTCAGTAGTGGTTAATGATGTTTCCATCCCAAAGCTCGAAGAGGATTGGGATGAAAATGATATTAAGCAATCCGAGATCAATGACAAGGCAATGAATCTCCTCTATTATGCATTAGATCCTAGTGAATTCAATAGGATATCTACATGCATATATGCTAAAGAAATATAGGACACACTTGAAGTTACCATGAGAGTACCGATCAAGTGAAAATTATTAAAGTAAATATGTTAGTACACACTTATAAGATGTTCTGAATGGAACCTAATGAATCAATCACTGATATGTATACAAGATTCACAAATATTGTTAATGGTATGAGAAGTCTTGGAAAAGTAATGTCTAATGCTGATCTTGTAAAGAAAATTCTCAGGTCACTTCCAACATCATGGGATCCGAAGGTGACCGTAATTCAAGAAGCCAAGGACGTTGGCAAGTTACCTCTTGAGCAGCTGGTTGGATTGCTCATGACTTATGAGCTTAATCTGAAATAAAAATCATTGGACATGGACAAGAAAAAAGGGGATTGCTTTCAAATCAAACATACAAGAAGAATCCTCAATAGATAAGTCCG
Source organism: Areca catechu (assembly GCA_021397845.1). Lineage (NCBI taxonomy): Eukaryota > Viridiplantae > Streptophyta > Magnoliopsida > Arecales > Arecaceae > Areca > Areca catechu. The sequence continues at coordinate 63,840,015 of CM038040.1, read as the reverse complement.
AAGATGAAGAGAAAGATGAAGGTGAAGAAGCCCTCCTTGCATGAAAATTTAGAAGATTCATGAAGAGGAGACATTTTCTTACAAAAAGAAATATCAATCAAAGGAAAAAGGAAAAGAAAAAGAGAAAGAAAAAGAAAAGAAAAAGGAGAAGGAAGTACCTACATGCTTCGAGTGCAAGAAGCCGGGACACTACAAGTTTGATTGTCCTCTCCTTAAGAAATCTAAAAGAAATTAAGGAAAAAAGCAATGATGGCCACCTGAGTGACAGCAAAGACTCCAGTTCTGAAGAAGAGCAGACCGAAGTTGCAAATCTCTGCTTAATGGCACATCAAGACAATGATGAGGTAAATTTCAACATCAAAATTGATTTTATATTTGATGAACTTAGGAATGCCTTTAATGAACTCATGCATGATTATAAATTGATTTTATCTGAAAGTAAGAAATTGAAAAAGCATGCAAATAGTTTCTCTTTTGAAAATAATTCTTTACTAAATGATGTTAGTATTTTGAAATCAAAATTGGATGTTTTAGAAAAGAAAAACAATGCTTTATCTATGAAAAATGAAGTTTTGAAAAGACCTAAAAATGTTATTTCAAATAATGATCTTTTAAAGAAAAACAAAGATTTATAACTTGAAAATGTTAAGTACAAAAATGAACTTGAAAAGATAAAACCTTTTATTGAGAAATTCACTTACTGTTCAGAAAGTTAAACCTACTTTTGAATAATCAAAGAGCCATTTTTAATAAGGCAGGATTAGGATATAAACCACAAAAGCAACAAAAGTAATTCAAAAACTTTTTTGTACCTGCATCATCTAGCATTACTTGTTTCTCTTGCAAAAAGTTAGGACATAAATCATTTCAATATAATTTAAGAAAAATCAATTCTTTTGGTAAAGTGTGGGTTCCAAAAGGAACCATTTTGAATGCTAACCCTAAAGGACTCAAGTTGGCTTGGGTACCTAAAAACAAAGCTTGATTTTATTGCAGGTATGTCTTGCAACCAAGGAGAACAAAAGACTTTGGTATCTTGATAGTGGTTGCTCAAGGCACATGATTGGAGATGTGAAGCAATTCACTTCTCTTGAAGCTTTGAATGGAGGGAGTGTGGCCTTCGGTGATAATGGTAAAGAAAAAATTATTGGTATTGGTAAGGTTCACATAACTCCTTCTAGTAGTATCAGTAATATACTTCTAGTTGATGGTTTGAAACATAATCTTTTAAGCATTAGTCAGTTTTACGATAAAGGATTTTAAGTAGTTTTTAAATCAACATATTGCATGATTGCTAGTCCGGATATAAATAAAGTATAATTTATTGAAAAAAGACATGAAATATTTATTTGGTAGACCTAGATAATCTATCTTTGCCCAATAGAGAATGCATTGTTGCAGTGAATTCTATTAAAGATGAGACTAGTTGGCTATGGCATAGAAGATTAGGACATGCTAGTATGTATCTTCTTTCAAAACTTTGCAAAAAGAATTTAGTTAGAGATTTACCTGGACTTTTTTTTGAAAAAGATAGAATTTGCCAAGCATGTTAATTTGGTAAACAAGTTAAAACTTCTTTCAAACCAAAAGGTTTTGTAACTACTAGTAGGCCACTTGAACTACTTCATATGGATCTCTTTGAACCAATTAGAATATCAAGTCTAGGAGGCAAGAGATATGGATTAGTCATAGTGGATGATTTTTCGAGATTTACATGGGTTTTCTTTATAGCACAAAAAGATGAATCATTTTCAGTATCCATAAAGTTTTATCAAAAAGTTTCAAACGAAAAAGGTGTTTCAGTTGTTTGCATTCATAGTGATCATGGAACTGAATTTGAAAATTAAGATTTCGAAAACTTTTGTAATAAAAAAGGAATAGAACATATTTTTTCTGTACCTAGGACACCTCAGTAGAATGGGATAGTAGAAAGAAAAAATCGTACTTTGAAAAAATGGCATGCACTATGCTTTGTGAAAATGATTTGCCAAGATATTTCTAGGCTGAAGCTATTAATACAGCCTGTTACATTTTGAATCATGTTTTAATCCGTCCTATTTTAAAAAAAACTCCATATGAACTTTTGAACAAAAAAAAACTGACTTTGAAATATTTTTGAGTTTTTGGTTGTAAATATTTTATTTTGAACAATGGAAAAGATCATCTCAGAAAGTTCGATGCCAAGTATGATGAAAGTATCTTTTTAGGATACTCTACATCAAGCATAGCATATAAAGTTTTCAATAAACAAACTTTGGTTGTAGAAGAGTGTTGCCCAGGTGGCTTTTCCCAAGAGGGGGGTGAATTGGGAATTACAAAATTTATTGCAAATATGTGCACAAGTAATTCCACTTAGTGGTTGAGTATTGTGTTAATCAGAAATAAGTGCGAAAGCTGAAAAGTAAGTAAAGCACAACACAAACAAAACAAGTTTAGAGTGGTTCGGAGCAACCCAGCTCCTACGTCCACTATCCAAGTTCACCACTTGGGATTTTCACTATATCCCCCAAACCGGAATATAGTCGGATTATTTTTCAAGCTCACAATCCCAACCTTTACACTTTGGTTTTGAAAGGGATCACCAAAGAAATCCAACACTAGGTTTTCACAGGCTCACCTAGAACCTCTACACTTTGGTTTTAAGTAGGCTCACTAAAGAAACTCTACATTTTGGTTTTAAGTAGGCTCACCAAAGAAACCTATTTGGTTTTTATAACCGGGTTCACCAATGACCCAAATATTCTAAGAGTAGAATGAAAAGCAACAGAAATGACAAACTAAGTTGTCTGGTGGTTGCCAATGCAGCTCTAGTGAAGCTCAATTGAATGCCCTTCAATGCACTTCAATGGCTTCCTTGCTTTTCTCAAAAGTTGCTTCAAGCTTCTGATAAGTGTTGGTGAAGGCTTGAAGGCTGACTTCAAAGCTCAAATTCTCTCACTTCTTACTTCAATAAATGATCAATAAATGTTCAACAACTCATTAGTCTTTCTAAGGATGTTCTCATACCTCATTTATAGAGACTTCAACTGCATTCCCTTAATTTTGAATGTTGCAGACCATTGGGAAGTGACAAGTTACTGTTGGAGCACTTTTGGAATTCAAAATCAAAAATCTAGAACTAGCCGTTGGGAAGAGACCCCGACATTCTAGTCGGCTTGGACATCTTCGAGTTGGCTCGGATCATGTTCGGGTCGGCTGGGTTGAATACCAGTTTGCTATGTTCCACAGTCGAGAAAATAGTCACTATGGATGAGTCGGCTAGGCTGAAATCTAGTTGGCTCGGATCCCTAAGGTTCTCAGAATATTTTCAATCAAGTTCTAGACGAGTCGGTTGGGACTAGGTGCCAGTTGGCTAGGTCTGCGTGCCAGAGATTTTCTTTCTTATGCCAGTGCCAGAGTCGGTTGGTTCCTCCATCCGATCGGCTTGAGATTGGTTCTTCAGCCAGACCAATTTCTATTTTTCAGAACTCACATGCCAAGCTTTGAAGACTTCCTTAAGATCTTCTTACAAAAATATCAAGAGAAATTAAAGCTTGAAAACTAGTAGAAGCAACCCTTTATCTTTGATTCAAATAAGAAAATTTTTTGTTGGGTTCTTCTTTACAAGATTCTAATTACTTATAACTCAACACAAAGAAATAAAGGTTATAGGGTTTAAAAATTATGTCAAAGTAGTCGTCCTACAAAAACTTGTCAACCATTGAAGAGTTGTTAGATAATCAAATACATGCTCCAATATTTTGTTATCATCAAAATCACTTCAGGGGTCAACAATCTTCTCCTTTTTGATGATGACAAAACACTGGGCATGAAAAAATTGTTATATTCACAAGTATAGATGTATATCATAGTAAGCATTTATACTTGTTTGACATATCACAATATTAATTATATTCTCAAATGAGTATCAATGTATGCTATACAGTTATACACAAAGCCAATTCTATAAAATGTAAGTGTCAGAGAATAAGTGCTTATGTGTATTAAGCAACATTAAGCATTGACAGTTAGATGTAATTAGTAGAGAGCAGAATAGTAATCATCGAAGCAAATTAAACATGTATTTCTCTCCCTTTTTGTAAAATTTCTAATCAATGTGAAATTTCTCCCTCTTTATTATTTATTTGAACACTGCAGCAGAAAAGGTATGCAATATTCATTAAGCTCCCCCTATCTAGTTAACTTTAGCAGTTCTATTCCAATTCTATTAAGTTTTTCTTTCATGCACTTTATTGTATAATAGTTCTCTCCCTTTTTGTCATCAAATCAAAAAGTTATACAATTAAGCTCAGATTTTAAGTAGATTGAGATTGTATTAAGATTTGTTTGAGATAATTTCACTTTCTTAATTTAGAGAGAGAATCCTATTTAAAAAATATTAGAGAGTATTAACAAGATAATAGAAGTACACACATGTGTCCAAAAGGATATTCATTGTATTTTCATTAAAAGATTCAGTACATTGAACATTACACAATCTTCAAAAAGTTTCCAAAAAGTATAGAAAATACTAAAACCTACTCACTATCAGATTCTTCCTTAGGTACATTGATAGGTATAATTGTACCATACCAAAAAGCAGGTCTAGGAGGTCTACTGGAAGATACATGAGGTGGAGGTGCTCTAGGATGGTGAGAAGTGGTAGGACCCCTAGAGGAAATAGGAGGAGGATCATATAAAGGTCTAGTCCTATCAGTGATCTCCAAAGTCCTAACAGTGATACAGAGTGAAACCATCTCCATCCAGATTGCACCAAGTTGTTGTTCCATGTCCTTAAGGCTTGTAGGTACCTTGTTCACAGCCTCACTTCACCAATTTCCTTTTGCATTGACAAAAGTTCAGAAGCTTGGACATTAGCAAAAGCTTCAACAGATCCTCTTAGTCTTCCAAGTTCTGATCTGATAATTCCAATGCCTTGTGTGTAGTCATCTGCCATTTGTCTTGTTTCTGCAATTGTTCCCATAGTGCATCTGACTTCATTCAACTCAGTTCTATACTCATTTAAGGTTGCATCAACTGATTTCTTTATATCTTTAGAACTAGAAGAAATAAGGTCTAGGATAGGTTGAAGTTCCACTTGAGATGTAAATCTCGAAGTTTCTATTGCTTCAACTTTTCCTTGTAAACTTGTAACATGTTCTTCTAGTTGAGATAGTCTACTATCTACTGACTGTTTTAGATCACCAAAAAGTGAAGTGATAGTCCCTGTCAGTGAATCAGTCAAAGTCTTCATCTGATCTTCAATTTGACCTTGGATATTTGGAGGATGTGAAGCTGCAGGAGTGAAGTCTGGTGAAGGTATATCAGCTGCAATGAACTCAGGTGCAGGCATATCAAATTCGGGAAAAGGTGCACCAGTCTCCTCAAAAGTGGCAGCAAGTTCAGGAATGAGAGATTCTAGTTCAGGTGCAGGTGCAGTAGAGGTTCCAGCTTCAGCAGTAGTAGTACCAGCAGTTTCTTCATTTTCTTCTTCTTCTTCTTCATGCTTGAACTACCAATTGCCCTGATATTAGTTCCTTTCTTTCTCCAAACACCTTCAACTTGAATGTAACCCATTCTTTCTAGTGACTTGGAGGTGTAGATGTCAGTATGGTGTAGATCAACTCCATCCTCGCCTTCCAAATTCACTCTTTGGGATTTGAATAGCAGGGTTAACATCATTCCATAACATAAGAAAGCCTTAGCCTTTATAATAGTCTCCTTCATTTGCATAATGATGATATGAGATAAATTCACAGGAGTCTTTTCCATGATATGTTCCATAAGGCATAGGTCCTTCTCACTTACCCAATCAAACCTTCCAGTCCTTTACAAAATATCCTACTAATAAAATTATGCAATAGCCTCATTTCAAGTGATAAAGTATTGGCAAAGATAGTTCCAATCCCACTAACATCTTCCTTGTTTAGGATAGTTCTCAAGGCCTTTTGTCTATCCTCAATTACTAGGTATTTCACCCCATCAATAGGTAAATCTAGTAGGTTGTGCAAAACTTCTTCATTGATAAAAACTCTTCTTCCTTTAATTGTAGACTCTATATGATTTGTACCTACTCTTAAATTTTCATAAAATATCTTAACAAGTTAGGGGTAGGTTCTTTCATTTAGAGAGCAAAATTTCCTCCAGCCTTGATTCTCAATCAAATCACCAATCTTCAACCCTATTTTCTTAATAAATTCAAAGTTGATACGATGGCCACAAGTTACCGGTATTGTGGACATTGAAGGGATTTGACTTGGAGCAATTGGAGCAGCCCTTGCAGATTCTTCCACAAGTTCTTCATGATGAGCAGTGGCAGTCGGCTCTTCTTGACATCTCTTCGTTCTTCTTTCCCTTTCCATGGATGGAGCGACCCGTAAAGAGCATTTCCCAGTAGCACATTTAGGAGCCATTGCTAGGAAAGAGGAAGAGATGAGAGAATGGAGAGCTTAGAAGGGAGAGAAGAATATTTGGAATAGGATTAGGAGAGGAACTGACAGTTAGAAAGATGAGATGGAGGTTAGAAAGCTCAGAATGGGGTTTACGTCCCAAAAATAAAAAACTCAGGCGCGATAACCCAGTCGACTCTAAAAAACCAAAGAAAGGCTTGAGTCGGCTAGGCTAGAACTCGCCCAAAACACATAGAGAATCCAGTCGACTCGGTTTAAGAACTAGTCGACTCGAACAGGGAAATCAGGTTTTGGAAATTTTTATCACAAACCGGAGAGATTTTTGGAGAAGATTTCTAAGAAAATTTAGGCTCTATGATAGAAAAGAAATTAGGAGGTTCTCTAGATGATGTTTCCTTAAATTTGAAGGAATTAGATTATAAAATTTAAAAAGGATCCCAAAGTCCTAATTCACTTCTAATTAATTCAAACCTGTCTTGATTAAGTGTCTTAGTAAATATATCAGCTAATTGATCTTCAGTAGGAACAAAATCAAGTACAATATCATCATTTGAAACATGATCTCTAATAAAATGATGTCTAATTTCAATGTACTTAGTTCTAGAGTGTTTAATTGGATTCTTTGTCAAATTGATAGCACTTGTGTTATCACATTTAATTAGAATTTTAGATTGTGATACACCAAAGTCTTCTAGTTGTTGTTTAATTCATAACACTTGAGTACAACAACTACCAGCAGCCACGTACTCAGCCTCAGCAGTGGACAAGGCTACGGAGTTTTGCTTCTTACAGTGCCATGAGATTAAATTCAACCTTAGAAATTGGCATGTACCGCTAGTACTTTTTCTATCTATTTTACAACCAGCATAGTCAGCATCAGAGAATCCAATCAAATTCAGGGTAGAATGTTTAGAATACAAAATTCCTAAATTACTTGTTGCTTTCAAGTATTTAATTATTCTCTTAACAGCAAGCATATGTGTTTTTTTTGGTGGTGACAAAAATCTAGCACATACACATACACTATATAATATGTCAGGTCTACTTGCAGTCAAATACAATAGGGATCCGATCATACCTCTATATAGCTTTTGGTCAACATTGGATCCATTTTCATCTTTGTCCAATCTGCAAGCTGGGCTCATGGGTGGCTCATTGATTTGCTACTCACCATACCAAACTTTTTGATGATTTCTTTGATGTATTTAGCTTGGTTGATGAAGATGCCTCCCTTTGTTTGTTTTACTTCAAGTCCAAGAAGTAGTTTAGTTCGCCCATTAAGCTCATTTAAAACTCTCCCTGCATAAGCTTAGCAAATTCTTTACATAGAGATTCATTAGTTGTACCAAAAATGATATCATCAACATATATTTGTACAACTAAGATATCATTATTCTTCTTTTTGATAAATAGGTTTTATCTACATTTCCTCTTGAAAAATTATTTTCAATTATGAAAGTGCTAAGTCTATCATACTAGGCTCTAGGTGCTTATTTCAAACCATACAATACTTTGTTTAATTTAAATATGTGGTTTGGAAATGTGTGATTTCAAAACCTAGTGGTTGTTCCACAAAAACTTGTTCAGAGATAAAACCATTAAGAAATGCACTCTTTACATCCATTTGAAAAAGTTTGAAATTCATGTAGCAAGCAAATGCAAGTAGTAATCTAATGGCTTCTAGTCTTGCTACAGGTGTATAAGTTTCATCAAAATCAATACCTTTTTCTTGGTTATATCTCTTAGCCACTAGTCTAGCTTTGTTTCTTATTATGTTTCCTTGTTCATCTAATTTATTTCTATAGACCCATTTGGTTCCTATTATTGGATGGTCAGTAGGTCTATTTACAAGTGTCCATACCCTATTCCTTTCAAACTGGTTTAATTCATCATGCATTGCCATCATCTAGTTTGGGTCAGTCTCAGCTTCTTCTAGGCTATGGGGTTCTATTTGTGATACAAAGGCTAAGTAATCATGTGCATCCTTATGTGCAGACCTAGTCCTAACACCATGTGAAGGATCTCCTATTATTAATTCTTTAGGGTGAGATATAATATACCTCCAGTCCCTCGATAGATCGGTGTGATCCTTACTTACCATTTCTTCTTCGTCTTGAGCGTCTTTATCTTGAATGCTCAAGTCCTTCATTCCTTTTTGCAACGTACCTGCATCATTATCTATGCACTCTTCTTGTCTAGAAGGTGTAGGGTTAGTTTTAATAAATACAACATGTATTGACTCTTCAGCAGTAAGAGTCCTTTTATTAAAAACCCGGTATGCTTTGCTATGTAATGAATAACCTAGGAAAATTGCATCATCAGCTTTAGAATCAAATTTTCCTAAATTATCTTTTCCATTGTTATGCACAAAGCATTTGCATCCAAACACATGAAAATAACTTATATTGGATTTTCTATCATTCCAAAGCTTATAGGGGGTTTTCTTTAAAATATGACGAATCAAAACACGGTTTAAAATATAGCATGCAGTGTTCACCACTTTTGCATAAAAGTACTTTGGAAGATTGCCTTCGCACAACATTGTGCGAGCCATTTCTTCCAATATCCTATTTTTTTTCTCTACAACACCATTTTGTTGAGGTGTTCTAGGAGCGGAGAAGTTATGATCAATGCCAAATTCAGTACAATAATCTTCAAAAAATTGATTTTCAAATTTAGTTCCATGATCACTTCTAATTTAAATTAAAGATAAGTTCTTTTGATTTGAAATCTTTTTATAGAATTTTCTGAAAACATGAAAGGTTTCATCTTTTGAAGCAATAAACAAAACCCAAGTAAATCTTGAAAAATTATCTACTATCATAAGAGCGTATTTCATACCTCCTAGGCTTGTGGTCCTAGTAGGTCTGAAAAGGTCTATGTGAAGTAGTTCAAGTGGTCTTGTTGTAGAAACTATATTCTTTGATTTAAAACTCTCCCTAGTTTGTTTACCCATTTGGCATGCATCACAAACATGATCAAAATCAACTTTGAACTTAGGCATGCCTCTAACAAGATCTTTAGAAATCAATTTGGCAATTGTATGCATGCTAGCATGACCTAGTCGTCTATGCCATAGTAAACATGTCTCTTTGGTCTTAGCATTCATTGTAACTAGACTGGGGCTACTTGACATGGCAAGATCATTAAGATCTACCACATAGATATTTCCAAGTCTATATCCAATGAACTTATTGCTATAATCTAAAGAGTTAGTTACTATACACATAGAAGACTCAAAGACAACCTTGAAGCCTTTATCACATAATTGACTTATGCTTAAAAGATTATGCTTCAACTTGTCTACTAGCAAAATATTTTTAATAAATGTGAAGGGAGTTATTTTGATCTTACCAATACCGATTATTCTCCATTTGCCATTGTCTCCAAAGGTGACCATGCCTCCTTCTTTCATTTCAAGGGTGATAAACTGGTCCTTGTCACCCGTCATATGTCTTGAGCAGCAGCCACTATCTAAGTACCACCTTTTCTTCAATTTTTGGGCTGCAAGACATTCCTACAAAATAATCAATGAGTTTTTTTAGGTACCCAAGCTATCTTGGGTCCTTGCAGGTTAGCAGAGGTGGTTTCTTTAGGAACCCAAATTTTTCTTATATTCTTATGGATAGTTTTAGAATTATTGCAGTCAAAAGCTTTATGTCCTATTCTTTTGCAAACATAGCATACAACTTTAGAGTTTTTAATAAGAGCAGAATTAGAAGTTCTAAAAGTTGATGCAATTGATACAGATTTTGAACCTTTTAAAATATATGCATTTTTGCTTAAGTTCTTAGGAACATACAATAAAGATTTTGAAGTAGAAACAGTTTTTGGTGCAGCCAAAGCTTTTTGTGATAATATGTTTTGAACAGGTAGTTTAGATTTCACAAAGGTAGTTGCTGAAATTCCATTCATAATAGAAGTTTTAAAACCAATTCCAGCTTTGTTTCCTGAAATTCGTTGTTCTTTTAAAATTAACTCAAGTTTATTTGAAGATAAAGTAAGTTTTTCAACCAATGGCTTGAGTTTTTTAACCTCCTTTTTTAGTTCAATATTTTCAGTAATTAAATCATTATTTTTCCTTTCACATAAGAGATTTTCATTTTTCAGTTTTTCATTTCTTTCAGAAAAGTCATGCAGTTCTTTTTGCAATAAAAGGTTCTTTTCTAAAATTTTATTTTTCTATTTGAGTAAAGAGTCATTCATATTTTTTAATGATTTTATCTTTACTCCAGCTTTCTTAAATTCAGATAATAGATCATGAAATACAGAATTTAATTTGTCAAATATAAATTCAGTGCAATTGCTAGGGGATGTTACCTCATCTTCGAGACCCATTAAACATAGATTTGCAGCCTTGGTGGTCTCTTCTTCTTCGGACGAAGATGATTCTTCACTATTGGTCCATGTGGCAACCATGGCTTTCTTCTTCTTTTTCTATCTGAAGGATTTCTTCAATAGAAGACAGTCTGGATGAATATGCCCCTGTTGCCCAGGTGGCTTAACCCAAGAGGAGGGTGAATTGGGAATTACAAATTTTCGCAAGCATGTGCACAAGTAATTCCTTTTAGTGGTTAAGTGCTGTGTCAAACAGAGTATGAATGTAGAAGCTAAAGGTAAATCAAACACAATACAAACAAGGTAGATTTATAGTGGTTTGGAGCAACCCAGCTCCTACGTCCACTACCTAAGTTCACCACTCGGGATTTCCACTATATCCTCCAAACCGGAATACAGTCGGATTGTTTTACAGGCTTACAATCCCAACCACTACACTTTGATTTTTGAAACTGGGCTCACCAAAGAAACCGAAGCTAGGTTTTTACAGGTTCACCTAAAACCTCTACACTTTGGTTTTTAGATAGGCTCACCAAAGAAACCTCTACACTCTGGTTTTTAAAGGCTCACCAAAGAAACCTATTTGGTTTTTACAACCGGGCTCACCAATAACCCAGATATTCTAAAAGATAGAATAAAGAAGCAACAATAAAGACAAACTCTGTTGTCAAGGTGGTTGCCAATGCAGCTCGAGTGAAGATCCACTGAATGCTCTTCAATGCACTTCAATGGCTTCCTTGCTTTCCTCAAAAGATGCTTTAAGCTTCTAGTAAGACTTGTTGCAGGCTTGAAAGCAGACTTTAAAGCTCTAGTGCTCTCTCTTCACTTCAATAAGTGTTCAATAAATACTCAATAATTCATTAGTCTCTTCAAAGATGTTCTCATACCTTATTTATAGAGACTTCAACTGCCTTCCCTTGATTTTGAATGTTGTAGATCGTTGGGAGGTGACAGGTTTACCGTTGGAGCACTTTTGGAATTCAAAAACTGAGAACTAGAACTAGCCGTTGGAGGTGACCCCGTCATTCCAGTCGGCTCGGACAAACTTCGTGTCGGCTCGGACCAAGTTCGGGTCGACTAGGCTGAGTGCCAGTCGGCTAGCTTCTACAGTTGAGAAAATACCTCACTCTGGACGAGTCGGCTAGGTTAGAATCCAGTCGGCTCAGATCTCAGAGGCTATCAGACCATTCTCAACCAAGTTCTGGATGAGTCGGCTGGGCTAATTCTAGTCGACTCGGATCCCTGAGAATCTCAGAACGTTCTCAACCATGTTCTAGACGAGTCGGTTGGGCCTTGGTGCTAGTCAGCTGGATTTGTGTGCCAGAGAACTTTTCTGTGCCAATTCCAGAGTCGGCTGGGTCCTCCATCCAGTCGGCTCGAAGGTGGTTCTTCAGCCAGATCAACTTCAAACTTCCAGAACACTTGTCCCAAGCTTTGAAGTCTTCTTCAAGCACTTCTTTCAATAAATTCAAGAAAAATTGAAGCTTGAAAGACTACTAGAAGTAACCCTTAAACTTGATTTTAATAGAAAATTTTTATAGGGTTCTTCTTTACAAGATTCTAAAGACTTTACAACTTAACACAAAACATTAAAGACTGTAGGATTTAGAAAGTGTGTTAATGTAGTTGTCCTACAAAAACTTATTAATCATTTGAAGAGTTGTTAGATAACCAAATGTATGCTCCAATATTTTGTTATCATCAAAATCATTTTAGGAGTCAATAATCTCCCCTTTTTTGATGATGACAAAATACTGGGCATGAAAAGAATCTAATCTATTCATTAGTATGTAAGCATTTACATTTGTTTGACAATTTATAAAATCAACTGTAATCTCAAATGTATATCAGTATGTGCTATACAGTTATGCACAAGGTCAAATTCATAAACTGTAAATATCAGAGAATGATTGCTTGTATGTATCAAGTAGCATTAAGTATCACTGATAGATATAATAAGTCGAGAGCATCATAGTAATCATTGAAGCATGTAAATTAAGCATGTATATCTCCCCCTTTTTATAAAATTTCTAGGTAATATGAATTTTCTCTAAGTTTCTCCCCCTTTAACATTTATTTGAATATTTTATCAGAATAATATGCAAGAAATTATTCAGAAATGCCTTAAAAACTCTTCCTGTCAACTTTACTTTAGTAGTTTTATTGCAATTCATTAAGCTTTTCCTTTCATGCACTCTATGATTCTCCCCCTTTTTGTCATCAATTCAAAAAGGTTAAACAGATAAGCTCAGAATTTTAAATAGATTGAGAAAATTTTAAGATTTGTTTGAGATAATTTCACTTTCTCAACTTAGAGAGAGAATTCTTATTAAAAAGAAGAGAGTGTAAACAAGATAACACATATACACACATTACACAGTGATTAAAAAGATGTTCATTTCATTTCTATTAAAAAGGTGTTCAGTACATTAACCATTACAAAAGTTTCAAAAAGCATCCAAAAAGTATGAAAACTACAAAATGTCTAATTGGAATCATCTCTAGGAACATTGGCACCATGCCAAGAAGTGGGTCTAGGTGATCGACTAGATGAAGCATGAGGAGGAGGAGCCCTAGGGTGATGAGAGGTGCTAGGAGCCCTAGTGGAAATGAGAGGTGGATCATATAATGGTCTGGTCCTAGCTGTGACCTCCAAGGATCTGACAGTGCCACAGATAGACACCATTTCCATCCAAATTACTCCCAACTATTGCTCCAAGTCCTTGAGGCTAACTGGCACTTTGTCCACTGCCTCCTTCATTTCACCTATTTCTTTCTGCATAGATACAAGCTTAGATGCTTGACATTGGCGAATGCTTCAGCTGAACCTCGATGTCTACCAAGCTCCGACCTGATGATCCCAATGCCTTTAGTATAATCCTCTGCCATAGCTCTTGTATCTACAATAGTTCCCACTTTGCCTTTTAAGTTCCTTCAACTCGGCTTGATATTCATTCAAAGTGGCATCCACAGACTTCAAAATTGTTTGAGCTTGAAGAGATACAACTCAGAATTGGTTGAAGGTCTATCTGAGGTACAAACCTTGAAGCTTCTATAGCTTCAACCTTTCCTTGTAGACTTGCCACATGCTTTTCCAATCTGTCCAATATGCTGTCCACTGACTGTTTCAAATCATTAAATAAAGAAGTTATTGTACCTATCAGTGAATTTGTCAAGCTTCTTAACTGTTCCTCAATCTGAACTTGAACAATTGGAGGTTGTGGAGCTGCAGTAGGGTAGTCAGGTAAAGGAACATCAGCTGCAGGCAAGTCAAACTCTGGTGCAGGCAAATCGAACTCTGTTGCAGGCAAATCAAAAATAGGAGAAGGTGCTCTGGTCTCCTCAGTAACAGTAGCAGGCTCAGATACAAATGACTCAGGCTCCAGTACTAGTGTAGAAGAAGTTCCAGCAGCTTCTATATTTTCTTCCTCTTCTTCTTCTTCACTACTACTAGAGCTGCCAATAGCCCTTATATTTGTGCCTTTCTTTCTCCACACTCCTTCCACTTGGAAATACCCCATTCTCTCTAGAGTCTTGGAAGTGTAGATATCAGTGTGATGTAATTCTAATCCGTCTTCACCATCCAAACTGACTATATGAGATTTAAACAATAATGTAAGCATCATTCCATAGGGTAGACAGGATTTAGCTTTTCTTACTGTCTCTTTCATTTGCATGATTATAATGTATGGCAGATTGACAGGAGTTTTCTCTAGAATGTGCTCCATAAGGCATAAATCCCTTTCACCCAACCAATCGAATCTACCGGTTCTTTGCAAGAAAATTCTACAAATGAAGTTGTGAAGTAATCTCATTTCCAGTGAAAGGGTGTTAGCAAACATAGTACCAATACCACCAACATCTTCTTTGTTCAATATTGTTCTCAAGGTCTTTTTCCTGTTTTCAATTACTAGAAATTTTACTCCTTCTGAAGGTAAATCCAACACACCTTGTAGGAATTCCTCATTGACTATTATCCTCTTTCCTTTAACAGTGGATTCCACATGATACGTTCCCAGTCTTAAATTTTCATAAAAGCTTCTAACAAAAGTGGGATAGGTCTTTTCATTCAATGAACAAAATTTTCTCTATCCTAAGTCTTCAATCAGATCTCCTATTCTTAATCCAATGCCTTTAAGAAACTCAAAATTAATTCGGCGGCCGAAAGTTACCGGACACGTAGACATCGAAGGCATTTGGCTAGGAGCAGGTGGAGGATCTCTTGCGGCTTCCTCTACAAATTCTTCACTGTGAGTGGCGCTACTTGGCTCTTCTTGCCTCCTTTAGGACCTTCTTTCCTTTTCAACCGATGAAGCAACCCTAACGGAGCGTTTACCTATCGCACGCTTGGGTGCCATAGCTAAGAAAGATGGAAAATCAAGAAAATGGAGTGCTTGGAAGGGAGAAGGAAGTCTTTGGAGTAGGTTTTGGAGATAAATGAACCGTTAGAGAAGACAATATAAAAGCTAAACAGTTCGGTGAAAAGTTTATAACCCTAAGCTAAATGCTTCGGCGCAAAATTCCAATCGACTCGAGTAGCCCTAAAAAGGCTCGAGTCGGCTCGGCCAGAGCTCTCCTAACACCATCAGAAAATCTAGTCGACTCGAAACTATTCGAGCCGGCTAGGCCAGAATAAGCTCAAAACTCTCAGAGAAATCTAGTCGACTCAAATTAAGATCCAATCGACTCGAACAGAGAAAATGGAGTTTTGAAAAATTTGAACAAAACCAGAAGAATTTTGAAAGGAATTTTCAAAGGATATCAAAGCTCAACAAAATAGAATAAATTGAGGAGGTTTTCTAGATGAGATTATCTTAGAATTGAAGAAATTAGGTTAAAGAATCTAGAAGGGTTCACAAAGTCCTAATTCACTCCTGATTAGCTCAAATCTATCTTGATTGAGTGGCTTAGTAAATATGTCAGCTAATTGATCTTCAGTAGGCACAAAGTCAAGCACAATATTATCATTTGAAACATGATCTCTAATAAAATGATGTACAATTTTAATATGCTTGGTTCTAGAGTGTTGAATTGGATTCTTTGTCAAATTGATAGCACTTGTGTTATCACATTTAATTGAAATTTTAGATTGTGATATACCAAAGTCTTCTAGTTGTTGTTTAATCCAAAATACTTGAGCACAACAACTACTGGCAGCCATGTACTCAGCCTTAGTGTGGACAAGGCTATGGAGTTTTGCTTCTTACAGTACCATGAAATTAAATTCAACCCTAGAAATTGACATGTATCACTAGTGCTTTTTCTATCTATTTTACAACCAGCATAATCAGCATCAGAGAATCCAATCAAATTCAGAGTAGAATGTTTAGAATACCAAATTCCTAAATTACTTATTTCTTTCAAATATTTAATTATTCATTTTACAGCAAGCACATGTGTTTCTTTTGGTGATGACTGAAATCTAGCACATACACATACACTATATAATATGTCAGGTCTACTTGCAGTCAAATATAATAAGGATCCGATCATACCTCTGTATAACTTTTAGTCAACATGGGATCCATTCTCATCTTTGTCTAATCTGCAAGCTGGGCTCATTGGTGTGCTCATTGTTTTGCTACTCTCCATACCAAACTTTTTGATGATTTCCTTGATGTATTTGGCTTGATTGATGAAGATGCCTTCCTTTGTTTGTTTTACTTGAAGTCCAATGAAGTAGTTCAGCTCGCCCATTAAGCTCATTTCAAATTCTCCCTGCATAAGCTTAGCAAATTCTTTACATAGAGATTCGTTAGTTGCACCAAAAATGATGTCATCAACATATATTTGTACAACTAAGATGTCATTATTTTTCTTTTTGCTAAACAAAGTTTTGTCTACATTACCTCTTGAAAAATCATTTTTAATTAAAAAAGTGCTAAGTCTATCATACCAGGCTCTAGGTGCTTGTTTCAAACCATACAATACTTTGTTTAATTTGAATACATGGTTTGGAAAGGTGTGATTTTCAAAACCTGGTGGTTGTTCCACAAAAACTTGTTTAGAGATAAAACCATTAAGAAATGCACTTTTTACATCCATTTGAAAGAGTTTGAAGTTCATATAGCAAGCAAATGCAAGTAGTAATCTAATGGCTTCTAGTCTTGCTACGGGTGCATAGGTTTCATCAAAATCAATACCTTCTTCTTGGTTATATCCCTTAGCCACTAATCTAGCTTTGTTCCTTATAATATTTCCTAGCTCATCTAATTTATTCCTATATACCCATTTAGTTCCTATAATTGGATGGTCTATAGGTCTATCTACAAATGTCCATATCTTATTTCTTTCAAACTGGTTTAATTCTTCATGCATTGCCATCATCCAGTTTGGGTCAGTCTCAGCTTCTTCTAAGCTATGAAGTTCTATTTGTGATACAAAGACTAGGTAATCATGTGCATCCTTATGTGCGGATCTAGTCCAACACCATGTGAAGGATCTTCTATAATTAATTCTTTAGGGTGAGATGTAACATACCTCCAGTCCCTCGGTAAATTGGTGTGATCCTTACTTACCGTTCCTTCTCCATCTTGAGTGTCTTTGTCTTGAATGCTCAAGTCATCCATTCCTTTTTGTAATGTACCTGCATCATTATCTATGCACTCTTCTTGTCTAGAAAGTGTAGGGTTAGTTTCAATAAATACAACATGAATTGACTCTTCAACAGTAAGAGTCCTTTTATTAAAAACCCTATATGCTTTGCTATGTAATGAATAACCTAGAAAATTGCATCATCAGCTTTAGAATCAAATTTTTAAATTATCATTTCCATTGTTATGCACAAAGCATTTACAACCAAACACATGAAAATAACTAATATTGGGTTTTTTGTCATTCCAAAGCTCATAGGGGGTTTTCTTTAAGATAGGACATATCAAAACGCGGTTTAAAATATAACATGCAGTGTTCACCGCTTCTGCCCAAAAGTACTTTGGAAGATTGCCTTCACACAACATTGTGCGAGCCATTTCTTCCAATGTCCTATTTTTTCTCTCTACAACACCATTTTGTTAAGGTGTTTTATAGCGGAGAAGTTGTGATCAATGCCAAATTCAGTACAATAATCTTCAAAAATTGATTTTCAATTCAGTTCCATGATCACTTCTAATTGAAATCAAAGATAAGTTCTTTTGGTTTGAAACCTTTTTATGAAATTTTCTAAAAACATGAAAAGTTTCATCTTTTGAGGCAATGAACAAAACCCTTGTAAATCTCGAAAAATCATCTACTATAACAAGAGCATATTTCATCCCTCCTAGGCTTGTGATCCTAGTAGGTCCGAAAAGATCCATGTGAAGTAGTTCAAGAGATCTTGTTGTAGAAACTATATTCTTTGATTTAAAACTCCCCCTAGTTTGTTTACCCATTTGGCATGCATCACAAACATGATCAAAATCAACTTTAAACTTAGGCATGCCTATACAAGATCTTTAGAAATTAATTTGGCAATTATATGCATACTAACATGACCTAATCGTCTATGCCATAGTAAGCCTGACTCTTTGGTTTTAGCATTCATTGCAACTAGACTAGGGCTACTAGACATGACAAGATCATTAAGATCTACCACATAGATATTCCTGAGTCTATGTCCAATAAATTGATTTCTAGAATCTAAAGAGTTAGTTACTATGCACATAGAAGACTCAAAGACAACCTTGAAGCCTTTATCACATAATTGACTTATACTTAAGAGATTATGCTTCAAGTTGTCTACTAGCAAAACATTTTCAATAAAAGTGAAGGGAGTAATTTTGATTTTACCAATACCGATTATTCTCCCTTTACCATTGTCTCCAAAGGTGACCATACCTCCTTCTTTCATTTCAAGGGTAATGAATTGGTTATTGTCACCCGTCATATGTCTTGAGCAGCCGCTGTCCAAGTACCACCTTTTTTTCAATTTTTGGGCTACAAGACATTCCTGCAAAACAGTCAATGAATTCTTTTAGGTGCCCAAGCTACCTTGGGTCCTTGCAAGTCAATAAAGGTGGTTCCTTTAGGAACCCAAATCTTTCTTACTTTTTTAAGGATATTTCTAAGATTATTGCATTCAAAAGATTTATGTCCTATTCTTTTACAAGCATAGCAAACAACTTTAGAATTTTTGATGGAAATAGAATTTGAAGTTCTAAAAGTTGATGCACTTGATGCAGATTTTGAACTTTTTGGAATATATGCATTTTTCCTTAAATTCTTAGGAATATATGATAAGGACTTTGAAGTAGAAACAGTTTTTGGTGTGGCTGAAACTTTTTGAGATAAAATATTTTGAGCAGGTGTTTTGGATTTCACAAAAGTCGTTGTTGAAATTCCATTCACAAAAGAAGTATTGAAATCAATTCCAGCTTTATTTCCTGAAATTCGTTATTCTTTTAGAATTAGCTCAAGCTTATTGAAGATAGAGTGAGTTTTTCAACTAAAGGCTTGAGTTTTGTAACCTCCTTTTTCAATTCATTATTTTCAATAAGTAAATCATTGTTTTTCTTTTCATATGAAAGATTCTCATTTTTCAGTTTTTCAATTTTTTAGAAAAGTCATACAATTTCTTTTGTAATAAACTATTCTTTTCTAAAATTTCATCCTTTTGTTTGAGTAAAGAATCATTCATATTTTTCAATGATTTTATCTTTACTCCAGCTTTCTTAAATTCAGAAGGTAAGTCATAAAAAGCAGAATTTAATTCATCGAAAGTAATTCAGTGTAATTGTTAGGAGACGTTACCTCATCTTCGAGACCCATTAAGCAAAGATTTGCAGTCTTGGTAGTCTCTTCTTCTTTAGATGATGATGAGTCTTCACTGTCGGACAATGTGGCAACCATGACTTTCTTTTTCTTCTTTTGTTTGAAGGATTTCTTTAGTAGTGGACAGTCTGGATGTATGTGCCCCGGCTTCTTGCATTCGTAGCATATGGGGACTATCTCTTTATCTTTCTCTCTGTCCTTTTCTTTTTCCTCTCCATAATCCTTCCTATGAAACTTTCGATTGTACCTTCCTTTCTTTCTTTCTATAAATTTTCTGAATATCCTCACAACCATAGCGATGTCTTCGTCTTCTAGGTCATCATTGGAGGAGGTGCTTTCTTCTTCAGATTCTTCATCATCCCTCTTTGAATCGGAAGCAGCTTTGAAGGCTATTGTCTTCTTTTTCTTCTGCTCATCTTCTGTTCTGTGTTACATTGTCAGCTCGTGGGTGATGAGTGATCCCAACAGTTCATCCAGCATCAATGTGTTGAGATCTTTGGCTTCCTGGATTGTAGTTACCTTGGGATCCCATTTGTCAGGCAAAGAACGAAAGATCTTCTGAACAATATCTGCATTAGAGTATACCCTGCCAAGACTCTTTAAACCGTTAATAATATCTGTAAATCTAGAGAACATGGCAGATATTGTTTCAGAAGGTTCCATTTTGAATAATTCATAATTATGAACTAAAAGATTTATCTTGGAGGTTTTCACTTGGGAAGTTCCCTCATGGGTCACTTCGAGTTTATCCCAAATTTCCTTTGCTGAAGAGTAAGTAAAAATTCGGTTGAACTCGTTTGCATCCAAAGCATAATATAATAAATTCATTGCTTTGGCATTCAATTCCCTCATTATCATGTCATGATCATCCCAGTCCTTTCAGGCTTAGGGATGTCCACGCCATCAACTTTGATCGTGGGAACATGTGGCCCTTTTAAGATGACCTTCCATAATTGAAAATCAACAGCTTGAATGTAAATTTTCATTCGTGCTTTCCAATAAGAGTAATTAATGCCTGTGAATAGTGGAGGTCTATTTGTTGATTGGCCTTCGGCCAAGGATGTACTCATGGGATGAGCCATCAATCTTTACTCGAGTAATCAAAGACACTACTCTGATACCAGCTATTGCTCAGGTGGCTTTTCCCAAGATGGAGGTGAATTGGAAATTATAAAATTTCTTGCAAATATGTGTACAAGTAATTCCACTTAGTGGTTGAGTATTGTGTTAATCAGAAATAAGTGTGGAAGCTGAAAAGTAAGTAAAGCACAACACAAACAAAACAAGTTTAGAGTGGTTCGGAGCAACCTAGCTCCTACGTCCACTATCCAAGTTCACTACTCGGGATTTCTACTATATCTCCCAAACCGGAATATAGTCAGATTATTTTTCAAGCTCACAATCCCAACCTTTACACTTTGGTTTTGAAAGGGATCACCAAAGAAACCCAACACTAAGTTTTCACAGGCTCACCTAGAACCTCTATACTTTGGTTTTAAGTAGGCTCACCAAAGAAACCTCTATACTTTGGTTTTAAGTAGGCTCACCAAAGAAACCTATTTGGTTTTTACAACTAGTTCACCAATAATCCAAATATTCTAAGAGTAGAATGAAAAGCAACAGAAATGACAAACTAAGTTGTCTGGTGGTTGCCAATGTAGCTCTAGTGAAGCTCAATTGAATGCCCTTCAATGCACTTCAATGGCTTCCTTGCTTTCCTCAAAAGTTGCTTCAAGCTTCTGATAAGTGTTGGTGAAGGCTTGAAGGCTGACTTCAAAGCTCAAATTCTCTCACTTCTTACTTCAATAAATGATCAATAAATGTTCAACAACTCATTAGTCTTTCTAAGGATGTTCTTATACCTCATTTATAGAGACTTCAACTGCATTCCCTTAATTTTGAATGTTGCAGACCATTGGGAAGTGACAAGTTACCGTTGGAGCACTTTTGGAATTCAAAATCAGAAATCTAGAACTAGCCGTTGGGAAGAGACCCCGACATTCTAGTCAGCTCGGACATCTTCGAGTTGGCTCGATCATGTTCGGGTCGGCTGGGTTGAATACCAGTCTGCTATGTTCCACAGTCGAGAAAATAGTCACTATGGATGAGTCGGCTAGGCTGAAATCTAGTTGGCTCGGATCCCTAAGGTTCTCAGAATATTTTCAATCAAGTTCTAGATGAGTCGGTTGGGACTAGGTGCCAGTTGGCTAGGTCTGCGTGCCAGAGATTTTCTTTCTTATGCCAGTGCCAGAGTCGGCTGGTTCCTCCATCCGATCGGCTTGAGATTGGTTCTTCAGCCAGACCAATTTCTATTTTTCAGAACTCACATGCCAAGCTTTGAGACTTCCTTAAGATCTTCTTACAAAAATATCAAGAGAAATTAAAGCTTGAAAACTAGTAGAAGCAACCCTTTATCTTTGATTCAAATAAGAAAATTTTTTGTTGGGTTATTCTTTACAAGATTCTAATTACTTACAACTCAACACAAAGAAATAAAGGTTATAGGGTTTAAAAATTATGTCAAAGTAGTCGTCCTACAAAAACTTGTCAACCATTGAAGAGTTGTTAGATAACCAAATACATGCTCCAATATTTTGTTATCATCAAAATCACTTCAGGGGTCAACAAAGAGTCAGTACATATTATTTTTGAAGAATCTACTAACAAATCCTCCAGAAAAGAGGATACATCTGATGAATATGCAGGTGCTGACAAGCTTCAGAAGCTGACATTGAATGATCAACCTCAGCCAAATGAAGAAGATCAAGACAAGAATGAGAAAGGTGATGACACTCCAAAGAATCAAGATTGACCTAAGGAGTGGAGGTATGCTCATGGACATCCTAAGAATTTAATCCTAGGTGATCCATCTAAAGAATAAGAACTCGAGCCTCAATTAGAAATGAATGTGATTATATAGCTTTTGTATCTCAAGTAGAACCTAAATATTTTGAAGTTGAAAAAGACCCAAACTGGATCAATGCTATGCAAGATGAACTAGCTCAATTTGATAGAAATAATGTTTGGACACTTATAGAAAGACCATATAATGTTTCAATTATTGGCACTAAATGGATATTTAGGAATAATTAGATGAAAATGGTATTGTTGTTAGAAATAAAGCTAGGCTAGTTGCTAAATGCTATAATCAGGAGGAAGGGATTGATTTTGATGAAACTTTTGCTCCTGTTGCTAGACTTGAAGCAATTAGACTATTATTAGCATTTACTTGTTTATGAATTTTAAATTATTTTAAATGGATGTTAAGAGTGCTTTCTTAAATGATTTTATAACTGAAAAGGTTTTTGTTGAACAACCACCTGGATTTGAAAATCATGCACATCCTGATCATATTTTTAAATTACACAAAGTACTTTATGGATTAAAGCAAGCACCTCGAGCCTGGTATGAAAGACTCAGAAAATTTTTGATTGAAAATGAATTTTCTAGAGAAAATATTGATAAAATACTATTTTTGAAAAAAAAGATAATGATTTATTAGTAGTACAAATATATGTTGATGACATCATTTTCGATGCTACTAATGAAATTCTTTGTCAAGAGTTTGCTAAGCTAATGTAGGATGAGTTCGAGATGAGCATGATGGAAGAACTCAATTTCTTTCTTGGACTCCAGATCAAGCAAACTACAGATGGTATCTTCATTAACCAATCTAAGTATACAAGAAAATTATCAAGAAGTTTGGGATGGAGACTACTAAAGTAATAGGTACGCCTATGAGCCCCTCTTGTAGACTTAATAAAGATGAACATGGTATATCAGTAGATCAAAAGTTATATAGAGGTATGATTGGTCTTTATTGTATCTAACTACTAGTAGACCGAGATAATGTTCAGTGTTTGCATGTGTGCTAGATATCAGTCTAAACCTAAAGAATCACATCTTATGGCTATTAAGCACATTATTAGATATCTATCTGGTACTATTGATATTGGTTTACGGTATTCTAGAAATTCATCTACTAAATTGATTGGATATTCTGATGCAAATTTTGCTGGTTGTAAATTGGATAGAAAGAGTACTAGTGGTACTTGCCAATTTCTTGGAGTTAACTTAATCTCATGGTTTAGCAAGAAACAAACTTTAGTTGCATTATCCATAGTTGAGGCTGAGTATATTGTAGCAGGAAGTTGTTGTGCTCAAATCTTGTGGATTAAGCAACAACTTGAAGACTTTGGAATCATGTTGGCTAGTATGCCTATTAAATATGATAATACCAGTACTATTTGCTTGACTAAAAATCCTATTCAACATTCTATGAGTAAACATATTGAAATTAGACATCATTTTATTAGGGATCATGTAGAAAATAATGATGTTTTGCTTGAATGTATTAGTACTGAGTTTCAATTAGCTGATATTTTGACTAAACCTCTTATGGAAGATCGATTCTGTATGATTAGAAGAGTGCTCGGGATCATCAATCCTTTTGATTAAATTTTTCCTATATTTGACTCAAACTAGATCAATTCGACCTTAATCATGATAAATCTTACTCAATCATTGTTGATTTCACTTTAAAATTATCATATTTCTAGTGATTTTGATCTGCCCTTGAAATTCCTAAACTTTTGGTTTTTAAGTCGATGTGTCGACACCTGAATGT
Source organism: Areca catechu (assembly GCA_021397845.1). Taxonomy (NCBI): domain Eukaryota; kingdom Viridiplantae; phylum Streptophyta; class Magnoliopsida; order Arecales; family Arecaceae; genus Areca; species Areca catechu. Next base: position 63,815,913 of record CM038040.1, on the reverse strand, counting down.
GTCGACACGTGCATGAGCCGACACATGAACGACAGCGGACTGAGAATAAAGGATTTTTCGAACCATTTTTCTCCCCATTTCTTCTCTCCTTCGAGTCGACACAAGGTTTCAAGGTATCCTCACTGTTCTCATTCTCAGTTACAAGTTTTTAGCCTATTGTTTCCTTGATTTGGACACTCAGTAGCCCGATTTTTGGTTAGATTTCTCCTAGCATTTGATTTCTAAACCCTAGAAACCCTAGATTTCAACCAAAACCTTGCCAAATCTTTTAATCCAAGCAATGGGACCTCGCAAGCAAGTTGTCCGTCGACCTCGTCAGTCAAATCAGGAAGAAAAGCGAAGGACGAAGGCCAAACATGAGTTTAGAGCTCCAGATCCACCCGCACGACCACTATTTGTACCGTCTAGCCGGATGAGCTCAAAGACCGTCATTGGAGGATAGCGAGTGGACTTTACATTTGTCAACCAGCAGCATTTTTGGATTAGATAGTGGATTCATCAGGCTGGTCTGACTATATTCTATTCACTTAGCGAGAGGTATTACCCAGGGCTTATGTGAGAGTTTTATATATCACTCGCCCATGGGATAGATGGATGGTTAGCACAGGTCAGAGGATGGGATATCCCTGTTACTTCAAAGATTCTGAGCAGAGTATGGGATATACCGATGACAGGATCTGTTGTAGATAGTTTGATGGATAGAGTCAGTGGACTTCAGTGCATCTTTGAGTCTGACATTCTACCAGAGAGAGCCACTATACCGGCATCTAGATTATCTACAGAGATAAGACTATTGCATCACATCGTCACCCAGATACTTCTGTCAAAGATCGGATGTTTTGACTATATCACTGAGCGGGAGTTGCTCATGATGGTCTCTTTGGTTCAGTGCATACCCGTCTACATTCCAGTGCTTATGGTTCACCAGATTACAGAGGCGTCGACTAGCCAGCGACTCTGCCTACCCTATGGTATGGGATTAACTGTTCTGTTTAGGGAGTATGGTGTCAGCTTTGAGGATGAGCCATACCACACATTACTTCATACTGATGTGTGTGACATCAGGTCATTACATCGGATGGGCTATCATTTGTTTCAAGGCCAGTGGACTCGCAGGATATCTGGTCAGGCCGAGGACAAAGCTGATGATGATGACACAACAAAGGAAGAGCGCATCCTCTCCGACGAGGCAGGATCCAACGAGAGTCAGCCTGAGATGGTAGCACAGCCAGCGATTGCTTCTCGGTCTGATCCTTCTACTTCAGCACAGCCTCAGCCAACTCAGACGAAGACTCCAGGCACTTCAGATAGCTTATTGGACAAAGTCAGACGCATCTAGATTGATGTGTTTATCATGAGGCAGTGTCTTGACTATTTCATAGCTAAGATGAGAGAGAGCCATGCTGGACTTAGTGATGGCATCTTAGCTATACTTTCTGCACTGTCCAGATCTTCAGCGAGTGCTCCGGTTGCTATTACTGCTCCTACACCTGCTCCTGCACCTGCTGATGATATTGATGATATTGATACCGGTGTTGATACTACTATTGGAGATGGTGTTACTGTTGGTGATATTGTTGTTGGAGATATTGGAGATGATGATGGAGACGATGAGGAGACTGACTCAGACAGATTTGATTTCATAGATCTTACTTCAGAGCCAATAGCGGAGGTGACGGCTGACTTGCCTAGGAGTCCTGTTCATGACCCTTCCTATTCACTTGCCCAGACTCCTGTTCCATCTTCTCCTTCTAGATCGGATGATCGCATTCCTGTTCCTATTCCTATTCTCTCTCCAGTTATCGATACTCCTATCCTGACACCTATTATTGATTTCCCTGATATTGATACTCCTGTTATACATACACCTATTGTTGAGACCCTAGTTGTTGATACACCGATTATAGACATACTGGTTCATTCAATAGCTGATACTTTTATTCTTGATATGCCTGTTGTATCAGCTATTATCCCTGTCTTTGATACACAGATTGTTGATACTCCCACACTTCACACATCCTCGCTTATCCGAGAGCTTGGGTTTTAGACACCCGGCTTTCAGTATCTTGACTTAGGTCATTCATTTGATCGCACACCGCTTCCAGTGGTTGTTGAGATTGTTGACCTGATCAGTTCCATTCCTGCGGAGGACATTGCTTCTACCTCTATTGTTCCAGCCAGAGGTCGGACATATGCTAATCGCAGAGGATGTGATCGTCGTACCCCTCCACAGCCAATCAGGACCAGACTCAGAGATCTTAGATCGAGATGGCCACGAGCTCGATCCTTCACTAATACAGGACCGATTGAGATCGATTCATCTTCTGATGATACTGACATGGATGAGGATTAGGACATTTCTGTATTTTTAGATAGTTTGTTTTTATGGTTCTATGTATCTTTATCTTTGTTATGTATCTGTTGTACAAGTTCTACTTTAAATGAAAAACTTTGTTGTTCTTCATCTTTATGTCTTTGATGCAAATGAATGATATATCTTAAATTGCTCTTTAATGTCTTCACTCTTAAATGAATAAATTTCTTAAAGGATGAGTAGAATAACTCAATGCTATATTTGACTACTCAATCTATTTGTTTTCCTACCCTTTTAATGATAACAAAAAGGGAGAGTAGAATAATGAAATTTAAGTATAAATGAGCATAAAAGTAGAATAATGAAATAAATGCAATATAATGAGTATAAAAGTAGAATAATGAAATAAATGCAGTATAATTTGTGATATATTTGTGATATGTAAGGGATAAACAAATTTTTGAAAACTTGAATTGAAAATTATTTACAAAATTTCTTAGAAAGGGAGAGCTTTACTTTATTTTCATTTGAAAATCCTTTCAAAATGAATTTCATCTTAAAACCCCTCTTTAATTGTTTGAAAAGATTTTTACAAATTATGTTATTGATCATCGATTCAGGGAACGCTTTGTTCTTTGCTGAACTTTTCTTGTAGAGTATCATGATACATTTTTCTATGTTTTAAATGTATCCCAAAGCTTTGATACTCTCAATCATTATAACAAGCTCTGGCACTATTACTTTTGTTCTGAATTGCCATATTATTAATGCAAATTATGTTGATACACTTAATGCTTTTAGTTTTATGCACCTTGATGATTTCTTTTAAAAGCCTTTTTAAGCAATTTATACTTAAGAATTTTGTCATCATCAAAAAGGGAGAGATTATTGACTCCATTATTGATTTTGATGATAAGCAAAATGGTTAAGTATAAGTTGAGGACTAATGATTTCCTTTAAGTGTGTTCTTATTGAAAAAGGTGCTTACAAATTTGAAGAAGCTCATTTATTTGAAGAAGCCAAGTTTGAATGAAAAGATTGCTCAAAGAAGACTTGGACACTCAAGAGTTGGTTGATTGGATGGTTAAGTTAAATGGAAATATGTTTCAGCTCAAGTCAGGCCTTTCTATGAAGTTTTCAGAGAAGTGTCGACTCAAAGTATCGACACATGACATGAAGTGTCAACATATGGAAGTGAAGTGTCAACTCAGACCGATATGCAAGAATGTTTCAAATGGCACAGATGAAGTGTCAACACATGGACCTGAAGTGTCAACTCAAAGTGTCGACACATGGATCAACATATCGCCTGAGATTTTCAAGCCACAGAACTTACAGAAATTTAAGGAACAGCTGAAGTGTCGACACAGTAAAGCAAGGTGTCAACTCAAGGTATCGACTCAATTTAGTAAGTGTCGACACATCTGAGATTTCTAAAGAATCAGATTGGAGCAATTTGAACTGGGTGTCGACTCAAGAAGTTCAAGTGTCAACCTTATGTGTCGACTCACAGCCTGAAGTGTCAACACATGGAGTTCTGGCAACAGTAACGGCTAGTTTTTCAAATATAGAACTCATCCATTTTGCCCACCAATAGCTAGTTTTTCAAGTCTAATGGCTAGAAACGAGATTTGAGATCTTGGAAAAGTATTTATATGCTCTAAATCAAATCAAAACAAGAATTATTGAAGACCATTAAAGAGTTTTGAGAAGAGAGAAGAAAAGTGAGCTTTAACTCCTATTCTTTGAAGTTTCAACCACTCTCAAGTTGAAACAAGCCTCCAAGCATTCAAGAGCCTTCAAGAGCATTGAAGATCATCTATTCTTGAGCATTCAAGAGGCTTCAACAAGTTCAAAGCATCTCTACATCAAGCTTCAAAGGGATACCCGCTTTGTTTTAGAAAGCTTACTTTGGTTCATTATTTCTAAACCTTATTTGTTATAAAAGTTCTTGGTTAGCCTATTATAAAACCAAGGAAGGTTATTGGTGAGCCTTTGTAAAACCAATTAGGTTGGTGGTTAGCCTGCAAAACCACTAAGGTTCTTGGTTAGCCCGGAAAACCAAGGAAGGTTATTGGTTAGCCTTTGAAAACCAATTAGGTTCTTGGTTAGCCCGTAAAACCAAGTGAGGTTTTGACTTGTTGGCATTGTGAAAATAAGTTAGATTTTTGATTAGTGAGCTTGCAAAACTAATCGACTATAATCGGGTGTGATTATAGTGAATTTCCAAGTAGATCTTGGGGAGTGGATGTAGGTGCATTAGATAGCACCGAACCACTATATCTCTTGGTCTTTGTGATTGCTTGATCTTTCTTCTTGCTCTTTACTTATTGCTCTTTATTTTCGCCGCACTTTTATTTTAGAGCATTACAATTGAATTAATAGTACTTTGCTAATTTATTTGTTGAATTAGATTGCATTACTTAGTATCAAGTAATCTTAAGTTTTAATTTTTAGAGACCCAATTCACCCCCCCTCTTGGGTTGCTTACTAGGCAACACTTTATATCTAACACTGATTCATATTTGTTGGCCATTTCAAGTCAAACGGTGAGGCTAAAGTCACGAACCAGACCATTCTTCAAGGGCTTAAGACCAAGCTCGATGAGTCCAAAGGTTGTTTGGTAGATGAATTACCTGAGGTACTTTGGGCTTATCGCTTGACCTCCCGAACTTCGACGAAAGAGACTCTTTTCAACTTGGCCTTCAGCACTTAAGTGGAGATCACTATCGAGATTGGGCTCTCAACCATGTGGATCGAGCTCTTCGATGAGTCAAGTAACTCAAAGTGACTAAGAGCCAACTTAGACCTATTGGAGGAGACTCGGGACCAGGCCTATCTGTGGATGATGGTGTACATATAAAAAGTGGCTCAGTATTATAATTGTCGGGTGAGGTCAAAGACCTTCCGCCCGGGAGATCTTGTGCTGTGGCATGCTGAGGTATCGAGGCCTATTGAGCAAGGCAAGCTGACTCCTAACTAGGAAGGGCCTTATCGAGTGAGTCACTTCAAGGAGCTTATCGAATAGAGGATCTTAATTGGACACCTATACCTTGGACTTGGAATACCGAGAATTTTTGGATGTACTATCAATGATGTATTCACTTTTATTTGAAAATGCAAAGGAATTTGTTTTGACAATGTTCCCTGGTCCTTCAACTACCTGGTACCAAGCTCATCGAGGCTTGTTAGAGTTTCGATCGGCTCATACTTGATTCGAAGAGATGGTCACTCACTGTCCCTATCTGGATAACTCCTGCCAGGATAACTCTTTACAAAGGTAACTCCTGCCAAGATAACTCCTATTCTAGGTAACTCTTTATAAAGATAAATTCCATTTGGTTAGCTCATACTTGATCGGAAAGATGGTCGGCTCGCTGCCCCTATCTGGATAACTCCTACCAGGATAACTTCTTACAAAGGTACTCCCACCAGAATAACTCCTACTCCAGATAACTTCTCATAAAGATAACTCCTATCCAGTTGGCTCATACTCGATCGAAGAGATGGTCGGCTCACCATCCCCATCTGGATAACTCCCACCAGGATAACTCCTTATGAAGGTAACTCCCACCAAGATAACTTTCACTGAAAATAATTTCTCACAAAGATAACTCCCATCCAGTTGGTTCACATTCGACCGAAGAGATGGTTGGCTCGCACCCCCATCTGGGTAACTCTTGCCAATGTAATTTTTTACAAAGATAACTCTTGCTAGGATAACTCTCACTCCGGATAACTCTTCACAAAGGTAACTCCCATCGGTTGGCTTATACCCGATCGACTAGATGGCCAACTCTCTGCCTTCATCTGGATAACTCCTTATAAAGGTAATCCATAGATAGCTTAGCGATATTTAGTCAAACGAGACAGTAGATTCTCCACCTTCATTTGAGTAACTCTTATATGGTAACCCCGAACAGCCGATCGATATTTAGTTGAATGAGATGGCCAACTCTCCATCTTCATTCGGGTAACTCCATGCAAAGATAATTCTCGGATGGCTGATTGACATTTAGTTGAATGAGATGGTTGATTCTTCACCTTCATCTAGGTAACTCCTTACAAAGGTAACCCCTGGATGGCTGACCATCATTCCATTGGTATAGGTGGTTGATTATCCTACTTAGCAAAATCTCGCAACCAAAAATGGAGGTGTTCATCCAAAATAAATACATTCGGGAATAAGGGCATCCAACAAAATATCACATTCAACAACAAAAGCATCGAAATGAAAGCAGATTGTCAAAAGAAAGTTTCATTTTCATTAATTTGAAAGGAGACATATAATGTCAGATCAAGTCTAAGACATATAAAGTCAAATCAAGTATGAGAGTCAACATAAGACTAGACTTGAACATTTACAAGGTCGAACAAGACAAAGAAAGTAAAAAAGTACAAAGGCATGTTTTCTTTATTGCCGTTGACTTCCTAGCTCCCGTTCTCATGGTCCGTAGCCGAGAGCAATCTTTTATGCTATAGCCAATTCTTGAGAAAGATGACTCTGACACACAAGGCCCACGGCTAGACTTGAACATTTACAAGGTCGAACAAGACAAAGAAAGTAAAAAAGTACAAAGAGATGTCTTCTTTATTGCCGTTGACTTCCTAGCTCCCGTTCTCATAGTCCGTAGCCGAGAGCAATCTTTTATGCTATAGCCAATTCTTGAGAAAGATGACTCTGACACACAAGGTTCACGGCTAGTGCCTAATCGATGGAAGATTGAACTTTAATAACAAAACCTCCATCAAGGGCCACCATGTCGGAGAAGCTCACCAACGGAAGATGGAACTTCACTAACAAAGAAGTCCCACCTGGAACAATTGTGCCATGCGAGGTGACCAGTGGGGCGGCTATCCAAGGTGGGGCTATCTCCAAGGACATCTTTGATGCCCTTTCTATCTATCTCCAAGAATACCTTCGGCCTTCCGCCCTCTTTGTACCATCCATCTCATCCTTGCCGGATTCTGCCTCCTCTCTGAATGCTCTGATGACCGGTAGCATCATTCTTTCTATCTTATCGAAAATTGCTGGACCCTGCTTAACTTGAGGGCCCTCTATTTGGAATAAGGAGCAAGGCCTCCTATTTATAGCCGAAGTTGGCCTCCCAGATTGTGACTCTTGTTTGCGATTGGTTGAGTTGATCAAGTTGACATCTAGGATCCCGAGTGATCCTTAGGATTATGGCCTCATTTATTCCCATCTCCGAGTTCAGCGCCAATAACCAGAATTTGAAGCACACTTGCCATGTGACGTGCCCGAAACAGCCAAGCATGGTGGTTGCCTATGGAGTACAACCCCATTTACTTCCACTCCTAAGCTCGGCATTAGTGGTTGACACTTACACTCTACCTGCCATGTGGTGCTTCCTGACTGCCAAGGATGATCAAGACATTAAAGGTGCGATGCTTTCAAAGATGGCTCATCCCCCAACTTGTCATTAAACCAAATGGGGATGGTCAAAATTACTCAGCCAGCATAGAATGCGACAAATTCTACTCTATTTCCCCCCAAAGGCTGGTCGACCCTTAGCTACCGAAAGTCGGCACCGAGCGACTTGAAGATACTTGGCAAACACCACCTACCGACCAAAGGACTTGGAAAAAACTTTCGCCTTCGAAAGCTACATCGGCCAGAGCCTGACCGATAGCCACTTACCCGATGGCTGCTCAAATTGACTAGAGCACTAAGGCAATAGTAAAGAAAGATCCTAAGTCCTAAGGTTGGAAGGTTTACTCCCAACCTCGGTAGGCAGGCTGGCTCGATAGGCTTCCTAGCTAGTTGATGCACCTAACTTCACCCCCAACAAGTTACCTACATTAGCAGTGGTTATAGCACGATAAGGGTCCTTAGCAAAATTTGCAAGGCAAGAGAGTCAGAAAATATATCACTTGGCTGCGACAGTCATGCTGATTATCTAACTTAGAAAAAATTTTAAAAAGAAGGCATTTGATCAACAAGTGATCATTGAATAAAGTAAATTCTTCATTAGAGAATGTAAAAGTTCTTACAAGCTTGATTTGAGGCTCGACAAGGTCTTACAAAAAAACCCCAAAAGGGAGAGCTAAAAAGTGCATAAGGAAGAAGGGAAAACAAAAAACATCCTCTTGGGACCTACCCTTATGCAGCAGCAGCCTCATCAGGAGCTTCGGTTGCAACAGTCACTCCTTGGAAAGCTTCAATTGGGGTCACCACTTCCTCGATCATTTGAGCCTCGGTCGCTTGGGTCTCAACCACCTAGACATTGGATGGGGCAATCACCTCCACAAGAACCTCGATCGCAGCTACTGCAGGTGCCGACGCCTCCATGACATCCCCATAGGTGCTGCCTTCCTTAGCAACATGCTCTCCGACCACCTTACCTTCCTCGGCTTCTTTTTCTTCTTCTTCCTCATCCTTTGGAGCACTCGACGCTGTGATGAGGTGCAAGCTCAGACTCGGGTAGGCCTCAGCAACTTTCACCTTCTGGTCATTAAACCTGAAGACAAACATGCCCACCGCCGCTACGATAGTGTTAGTCTTGAAAGCATCCTTTGACCACCCAGGCAACTATGGACTTGGCTGGTGCAGGATGGGCTGACAAATCCTAAACCTAAAATAAATTGATTTGGGACCGTTGATCGTTAAGGAATGACCACTAGGTTAGGGCTGTCCAATTTAATAAAATTAGATCTAATTAAATAAAAAAATAATCCATCAACTGATTGGTTCAAGTTATCGAAGTGGTCTCATCGAAACATGGAATATCACAAATTCTGGAAGGAGGAGATCGTCTAAAGGTAGTCAAAATCCGGACCAGTGGTTCGCGAGCGAGATAGATCTGAAGCCGTCAGATCTGAATCACCAAACAATAAGCAATGTCAATCTCAAATCAGACAAAATAAAAAATAGTAAACTCAATGCTCCAATATCTATGAGGCTTTGGGATCTGTGTAGCTCTAGAAACCATGCTTCACAGATCTTGGAACTGCTCTGAGATTCCGTGCAATTCAGAAGTCGGCAGGAGGGACATGATTTGCTTTCACGTTCATGCCAAGTTCTTCTTCTCCAAGGATCCACACCAGAAAACAGAGAGGTCGGAGGGCTTGCGACCGGATTCGCCGGTGTCGGTGTTGGGCGGCGACGACGGAATAGGGGACCGGCTTTGGGCGAGGAAGTTCAGTGGACTTCGCCGGTAGGCTCTCCGGTGATGGGCTGAGATTGACGGCAGCTCGAGGAGTGGTCGGCACGGACCCGTTCCAGTGGTTGGCAGCAGAGGAAGGCCTGTGGAGGGACTTCACCGGCAACGGTGCTGGATGGAGGTGGCGACATGGATGGGAGGCATCGTGTGGAGGTCTACGGTGGAGGCGACTGGCGACGGCTTGCACGGGCGGACTGGCACGGTCCTTCAGCATGGGCGTGGGCAAGCCGAGGTGATGGGGTTCCGATCGGTGGCGTGGGTGAAATGTAGAAGGGGTCGGACCACGGTGGTTCAGGCGGGGGTGGCTTCCGACGATGTCGATCGACCGGAAGGTAGTTCCTGCGACAGGGTTCATCTATGGTCGTGCGGTGGCTGTGGAGGGCATGACAGTAGGGAGGGAGGTCCGGTGGCATAGGAAACAGGGGTGATTGGTGGTTCGGAGCTTGACGTTGACAAGCATCGATGGCCGGAGGTGAGGCTCGGGTAGGAGCTTCGACTGCAAAAGAAGGAGATGGCTTGTACGGGGTGATTGGCAGTTCAGTGGCACAGCAGTGGCATGGACGGCATGGCAGAGGATGTCGACTTTGTTCACTTTGGTTGAGTCACTTGGAAGATGAACAAAGGAGGGAAAACACAGAGGAGAGGAGGAGAGAAAGAACCGAGAAGAGACGAAGAAGGGGGAGGAGTCGAGATACACCCTGATTTTTCTCAAAATAATCTTTGCTAACTTTTTATTCGATGACAAAACATCTTAAATAAAGTAAGAAACAACCGATAAACATAAATCCTAAAATAGACTCAAAATAATCAAACTACTAAAAGATTCTGATAACTCTAAATAGAAATAAAAACTAATCTCCGATTCGGAGATATTCCAAATCTCACGTATACCCATGAAATACATCAAGATTCATGTTGGCTGGCACTGAGATCTGGACTGGACTGGCTAGAATCTGCTCAATGTCCCCATCATTTTTCTTGGGGTGGGGAGATCTCGACTCCATCAAGTCAGGATGGAGGTACTCAAATAGATTTGGATCAATGTTCTGTAGCTCCTCTTCAGTAATCCAGGAGTCCTCTGACTTTGGTCTGCCTCACTAGTGAACCAGGTAGCGATAGCAGTTTCAACTCCTCGAAGACTTGATCTGCTAGTCCAAAATACGTTCGATCACATCGTGCTTTCCTCTCATTTAGGCTAGTGGGCTCTCAAGAGGAGAGTCACTCTCAAAGGAAGATGCAGGCTCAAATAAATCACTAGGTGTCAATGCTGGTTCTTCATATTCAATTAGATCCAAAATATTAAAAGTAGGACAATTCCTATAATCAAATGGCAGATCAATAACATATGTATTTAGTCCAATTTTCTTTAAAATTTTTAATGGGCTTGCTGATAGAAACTGTTCAACAAAATCCTTAACTTACTGGTGAGAATCTGCTAGTTGTTTATTCATTTGATTACTTATATTAATCAAATTCACTCGTAATCATTCTTCAGCTCTAGCCTCATGGTCATATTCTTCGTAGGCATCGGCTAATCTTGGGTCAGCAGTGTAGACTTCCTCTTCAAGGACATCACCTAGATCCTCATGTTCTTCAAGTGCCCCTATATGCAAGGTTCTAGATGGACATTGACTAGCCACATGACCTATTCCGTTACACCTAAAGCAGAGGATCTTAGAGCTGCTTCCTTGGGAAGTCTCTCCTATAATCCCTTTTCCTTTCTCATCTCTCTTAATTGGTGGGGTTGTAGATAGGGATTGATTACCAGGGGCCGGACTCATGTTAGGTTGTGGACCTAAAATTCCTGGTCTAGAAGGTTCAGGTCTACGTGTGATAGACATCCTCTGGAATCTTTCATAGTCCTGGGCTAATTGATATGCTTGCTCTAGACTATAATCCTCTCTCAAAAATAGTTTTTTTGAATATCCACTCTCAAACCAGCTCTAAATCGGGATAAAGTGACAGATGGGTCTTCACTCACATTACATCGCATAAGATATTTATCAAATTTATCAATGTAATCATTTATAGATCCGGTTCCCTGGGTCAACCTTAGCCATTGGTCCAGGAGTCGCTGTTGATAAGATGCAGGAAGATACTTCTCATGAAGCTTATCCTTCATCTCATCCCATGTTCCAATGGGGTTCTGTCTCCTATGAGTGGCTAATCTCTGGACATTGTGCCAATATAATTTGGCTTGACCCAACAACCTCATCTGGGCAAACCTAACTTTCCTATCCTCAGACATGTCATACCAAGTGAAATAGTGATCCATATCAGCTTCCCAGTCAATGTATTCTTTGGGATCTAGGTGACCTACAAAACTCGGGACATCAACCTTAACACTCCTCATGATTCGCTCATCCTGATCAATTGGGTTAAGATAAGGTCTAAATGCTTGATCAAAACCTAGATAATCATGTCGATCCCTAGGATCAGGTCGAAGGATACGAGTACGACCACCATCATAACCCGGGTAGTCATTTCAGTCTCTAGGATCTCTAGGATCTGTAACTCTTGATGAAGAGTTCCTAATAGGATGATTTGTGTTCACTAGTTGTTCCTCCTCAAGGGTTCCTACCCTTGCATCCAAAGATCCTAACTTGCTATCAATTGCTTCAAGTTTACCAATGATTCCTTGAAGGGAAGCTTCTAAACTGGGATCCATTTTGTTATTTAAGGAAGAAGGTTCTAATTGATCTTGATTCCTGACCTAGTTGTCATGCAAAATTAGAAATTGAAATTGATCCTAACCTAACCTATTGCTTTGATACCAAGATTGGTGCGGGACAGGCTGACAAATCCTAAACCTAAAATAAATTGATTCGGGACCGTTGATCGTTAAGGAATGATCACTATGTTAGGGCTGTCCAATTTAATAAAATTAGATCTAATTAAATAAAAAAATAATCCAGCAATTGATTGGTTCAAGTTATCGAAGTGGTCTCACCTGAAACATGAAATATCATGAATTCTGGAAGAGGGAGATCGTCTAGAGCTAGTCAAAATCTGGACCAGTGGTTCGTGAGCGAGATAGATCTGAAACCGTAGGACCTGAATCACCAAAAAACAAGCAATGTCAATCCCAAATCAGACAAAATAAAAAAATAGTAAACCCAATGCTCCGATATCTGTAAGACTTTGGGATCTGTGCGGCTCTAGAAACCATGCTTCATAGATCTTGGAACTATTATGAGATCCGTGCATTTCAGATGTCGGCAGGAGGGACATGATTTGCTTTCACGTTCATGCCAAGTTCTTCTTCTCCATGGATCCATGCCAGAAAATAGAGGAGGCCGGAGGGCTTGCGACCGGATTCGTCGATGTCGGCGTTGGGCAGCGACGACGAAACAGGGGACCGGCTTCGGGCGAGGAAGTCTGGTGGACTTCGTCGATAGGCTCTTCGGTGATGGGCTGAGATTGATGGCAGCTCGAGGAGAGGTCGGCACGGACCCATTTTGGTGGCTGGTAGCAGAGGAAGGCTTGTGGAGGGACTTCACTGGCGACGGTGCTGGATGGAGGTGGTGACACGGACGGGAGGCATCGCGTGGAGGTCTACAGTGGAGGCAGCTGGCGATGGCTTGCACGGGTGGACTAGTACAGTCCTTTGGCATGGGCATGGGCAAGTCGAGGCAATGGGGTTCCGATCGGTGGCGTGGCTGAAATGTAGAAGGGGTCGGACCATGGTGGTTCAGGTGGCGATGGCTTCCGGTAGTGTCGATCGACCAAAAGTTAGTTCCTGCGACAAGGTTCGTCTGTGATCGTGCGATGGCTGTGGAGGGCACAACAGTAGGGAGGGAGGTCCGGTGGCACAGGAAACAAAAGCGATTAGCAATTTGGAGCTTGATGTTGATGAGCGTCGATGGCCGGAGGTAAGGCTCGGGCAGGAGCTTCGGCCATAGAGGAAGGAGATGGCTTGTACGGGGCGATTGGCGGTTCGATGGCACAGTAGTGGCACGGACGGCACGATGGAGGATGTCGACTTTGTTCGCTTCGGTTGAGTCACTTGGAAGAGGAACAGAGGAGAGAAAACATAGAGGAGAGGAGGAGGAGAGAAAGAACTGAGAAGAGATGGAGAAGGGGAGGAGTCGGGACATACCCTGATTTTTCTCAAAATAATCTTTGCTAACTTTTTATTCGATGACAAAACATCTTAAATAAAGCAAGAAACAACCATTAAATATAAATCCTAAAACAAACTCAAAATAATCGAAACTACTAAGAGATTCTGATAACTCTAAATAGAAATAAAAACTAATCTCCGATTTGGAGATATCCCAAATCCCACATACACCCATGAAATACATCAAGATTCATGTTGGTTGGCATCGAGATCTAGACTAGACTGGCTGGGATCTGGACTGGCTAGAATCTGCTCAATGTCCCCATCATTGGCCCCTTCTTCAATGGCTTTGGCCCACTCACTCACAGCCCTGGCCTGCTCGCTAGTGGCCCTAGCTTGATCCTTGATAGTTGTTGCTTTTTTTTTAGCCGCTCTTGCCCAGCCCTTGGCCACCTTAATCTTATTATCAAGAAGTCTCAAAAGGACCTCATTTCGGTCCAGCCTGGACAAAGCATCGACCACCTGACCCAGCTCCCCAAAAAGTATCTTCTTCTTCACTATCTGAGCATCGCAAGACTTGCAAAGGGTGGCCATGAATTTGCCACCTTCAGTTTAGACTCGTTGGTGGTGGCAAGGTTGTAATACTTGATAATTGTCTTCTGCATGTCATCAGATCATGAACGAGTTGCATGAAAGTGGTAAACAAGGTCAGTAATTCAACATGATTATTCCCCATCAGTGCATGGCAAGATCGAGAATGGCTTAACCTTGATCACAGTCGAAAGGGACCCGTTTACCACCTCACCCATGATCTAGGTATTCTACTACTCATCCTGATGAAGATCAGCACCTTTGTCAGTTCCTAAGCAACCAAAGGATTGTGTAATGCTGAGCCTTCCTTGGCAATCTAGACTTAGTGAACCCATCCATCATCGACCCTGGTGTGGGAGACAGAGGTGCAATGCCCAAAAGACACCCGTGAAGGACCAAACCCTCTTGAAGCTGAGGATGCTTTTAGCCTGCTTAGGGCTGAAGAACTTCCACCACCCCTCGATGTCGAGGAGGCCAAGGGAGTTGTTCCCATACCCGATGAAATTGGTGCCTTCCTCGGTGCACTTGCCAGCATAGTAGGAGCTGAGATTGCTAGGGGCATGGCCCAAGCCACCGAAATAGCAGTGGTGGGAGCAGCCATGATCTCCACCTCTTCATCACTTTGGGTGGAGACTCTTGAGGGAGCGAAGGTCACTCGAGGAGTCGACGCTCTCATAGTGGCTACAGGGCCCCAATGGATGGCCTCGAGACCCTTAGTTTTTTGGTAATTACTTTTTTCTTTTTCCTCTTGTGGTCACCATTAGGAGCCAGTCTCTTCTGCACGGTCTCTCAGACTCGATCCATCAAATTTGTCCTGATAGCTATAAAGTGCATGAGTTAGCCAAAGCGCAAACACAAATGGAAAAAATGGGGAAAATACAAGGTACTTACTGAGAGAGTTGACTTGGCTGAGAGAGTTGACCTGGCTCAACTTGGTATCATAAAGGTTCTACTCAGTAAGGAGCTCCTTTAGCCAATAGACTTCCATGTCAAGAAGTTTCTTGAAGTCCTCTTCATCAAGCCTGTTGGGAGGGGTGTCCGGCTTTGCCCAACTCAGGTGGATTCCCTAAGGTTGGTCAGAGGAAACAAAGAAAATATGGGACTCCCAATGATGAATAAAACTGGGAAGTTTGATAAGTTTTTTTTTCCGGGGAGCTAAAAAACCACCAATCCTTTGACCCGAGAAGTTTGTTCAATGTAAAGAAAGGCCTAAACAACCCGAGTCGGGGCCAAACATGAGAAAGATGGCAAAGGATCATGAAGGCGGCGAGGATGTAGAAAGAGTTTGGACCAAGCTACGCAAGAATAATTTCACAACATTGCAGGACATCTCGAATTAAAGGGTGCAAGGGAAAATGAAGGCCAGCATGAAGATCCTCCTTATACATAGCTGGGCAACCAGCCAAACCAGAAGTCACTAGATATTCTAGTCCCAGTGCATGGAGGAGGTCATCCTAGTTTGGTGCCTCTCATGGATCCCGGCAATGTCATCTCTAATCATGGTCGAGATCTCAAACATCAGCCCTGCCGAGGGTCTGGTCGAACTTCGGGAAGATCCCGCCCGACTCTTCCTTTTAGGGGCAGGAACTTCCTTCTCATTTGGAACTTCCTCTTCATCCTCCGAGCCTTCTTCCTCAGCAAACTCCTCTTCCCCTGCCAGGCTCTCCTTATCCAAGCTCACCTCCTCAGATGGGCTCTCATGGATCTAGTCGGTCAGAGAAGAAGAATCTGAATATCTCTGTGCCCCCAAAGGGTTGCTTACTGAATAGCTCTCACCACTGGAAGACATCCTTTGAAAGTGCAATACAAATCAAGGAAGACAAAGAAGATGGGAAAAGAACCAAAGAAAGATGCCTCCATCCAAGAAGTGAGTGTAGGTAGGAAGGGCTACAAGCAGCAAGAGAGAAGGGAGCACCTATTCCTACGGAACCCCTACATGCCTATCGGACTAGGAAGGAAACACAGGAAAAGAGTAGGAGACCAACATGGGGGAACCTTGCGGGGATGAGGCACGAACCTCCCCTTCTTCTTTTCCTCTTTGCACTCTCCTCTTCCTTCTCTACTAGCAAAAGTCCCCATAGCTGGGGCAGGAGTTTCCTATTTATGCAAGTCTTGACTGGTTGAGATTGAAGCCTTAGCATTTTCGAGACCACCAGATTATGACACGTGACCCACTCCCACTTGGATATGGCCATATCATCTTGGAATTCCAATTGATGATTGCTTCCCTATCTCGGCCTTCTCGCAAATCATTTAAAGTCTATAGCTAGTAGGCCATGTGGTATAGCCCGATTGGTCGGTGGCAATCGTACGAATCATCGAAGGTCATGGTACAGCTTTTTGAATGCTATGCTAATGGTTCTCCCAAACCACCTTGGCACCAAACTTGAAATGACAAAGAGGTGACTAGTAGTTCCTAAGATGCAAATTAATGCCCAGAAAATAAAAAAACAAAGTCCAACTCTTAGGATCGATGGAGCAGCTACTCCCTTTCCCTAAAAATAACAAATCCTAGTGGATCAATTCGGTGTTGCTCTGAACTCGGGAGTGGGGGCCATCTATTATGGAAACTACCTACTTAGCCTCGAGACTTCCATTGGACCACCGACACAGGTGGAGCTTCCATCGGACGATCAAGCAATACTCTTGGCACTGGACTTGTTACCGGCTAGATGGTAGATGATCACTATTACCGACAACCACTAGCACCCATACCGAGAGATTGCACAATCGGGCCTAAGGACTGCCCTTAGTCGAGCACATTGTGGGGCTAGGGATCCTCTCTTGGTCTAGCCATCTCTCGATTGATCCTCTCTTGGCCTGACTCTCTCTTAATTAGGTCTCTTTGACGGTTAGGCCCTCTCTCGATTAGGTCTCCCTTGGCACTCAAACTTGGCAACAACCAACACTGACTGCCCTAGTAGTTCCAATCGTTCCATGTGTTTTTGCAATAGTCGTGGCTAGCAGGATCATGGCAAGCAAGTATGTGGGGGGCAACATCTTCCTAAAATTAATGATCTTAATAGAAAAGATACCAATGGAGAGGCCCCAGGGGACAAGATATTATTATATATCAGAATCCATTATTCCTGTTAGAGACCACTTCTCTAATAGCTTTTTGTTATCCCACGTAAAATAGATAAGAGAGATGCTCGATGAAATACGTTTTACACAGTCTTTTACACTTGTGCTCATATAGTTATCAGGGCTCTCATCTCCAACTGTTGTTGCCCTCATCATCCTCCCTTGAGCATTGGAGTGTCCATGCAGGTAATCTCGGTCCAGAGACCTTATAGGTCTCCGCTTGTGAGCCACCAGGAACGGTGTCCCTTTCCACTGGAGAAGACTAGAGGACTCCTGGTGCCACCACATCCTACCGAAGGATGATCAGGCAACAACAGGGACCCTCCAAAATTTGTTAAATCAGCTATTCTCGGCTTATAAATCACTAGTCACCCACTAGAGAGCTGTATTTATCTAGTTGTACACCAAGTGTGATCGGCAGGTATGGTATGATTTTTAATGATAGATGTGATATATAGTGATTGACAAGTTGTATTGATTCAAAAGTTGAGAGGAGTTCTTGTGCTTTAGACCAAATAAAGAGTTGTCATAGGCGACAGTTTCTTGAGATTATTTTGAATGTGCTCCATCCATTTGTCACATGTATTTTCCGATGATGTTAGCTTATAAATCTTTTAAGTTCCTACTTTTGAGCTGTATTTATCCAGTTATACAGGGTGAAATTGATGGGTATAATTTTAATGATGGATGGTGGGCAATCAACCTGTTTTGTTGATTTAAAAAATTAGAGGTAAATTGTTATAGGTGACTTCAATTTCTATAGTTAAACTAGCTCCTATGTGCTCTATCCATTCACATGCAACTTTGATGATGTTAGCTTACCAACCATGATGAGAGGAGAAGAGACATTTGGTTACGTAGGCCCCTTTTGACCATGTTCATTTTTTAACTATATGAACAATATCTCTATGGTATATCTCAGGTAGTTCTCTTCTATGTGGTTTTCCTCTTGGCTCTGTTGGAAGAGTGGCTCAGCAACTCTACCAGCCTAACTTTTCATATGTCCAACCTCACCCCCCAATAGAATGGGGATTGTTGACAAACAATTCTCCATTGGCTGCAACTGATTTCAAAACCTTGGACTTTAATTACTGCCTGGTGGCATTTTAGTTCTGCTGAAGACTTGCTGTTCTCACTGTCATTATCAGTTTTCTGAATCAAATCTCAGTCGACGACAACAACCATCTGGTAGCATAAGATGACAATTTATCCTAATAAGATTGTTTAGAGTGTTGTTTAGCTTAGTTTATAATGGGCAATACTAGATAACTATTTATTTATTTATGTATTTATTTCTACCTTAGAGATATCAGCATAGTACAAGTTAAACACCAGAGGAAGGTGATCCTAATTTGTGGCAGCATCCAAAAGGGGTAGATCCTTCTAAGCTTGACTACCCATGTTCCCTATTTATTTTTATTCTCTTTTATTCAAGTAGATGGCTGGATGATTTCCAACTATTTGGCAGAAATTTCCATGCTGTAGACCTCTTTAGTCTCTACACACATTGTCTACAAACAACATTGTACCTAATAAATTTCCTCCTTGCAACTTTGACTCTTGATGGCCTTATCTTAGCTCTCCTACCATGGGAAATTGCATTGCATTTTCCATATGCTTTATTAGCTTCCAAATTAACTGTTATTCCTGGTTACAACTTTGAAAAATGAATCCTCCGGTTGACTCGCTGTCATCTCTTTCTAACCGAGATTGTCCGTCCATTTCATTTGCAAACCTAAACTCCAGACAAATGTGACCGAGGCTATCTTTCATTGTCTTAGGTTCTTCACAGCAAGGATTGTCATTGGAGTGGTGATTGGAAACGACATCACTGCAGTTGGTTGTGGACCAGAGGTCATTATAGTGTACAACTATCATTTTGTTACTACAAATAAAACGGAGGAGATCATTGAAATGTATATGTTACAGCCTGTTGGCAGCCAAGATAGGAGTCCATGCTGACACATGGAATGCGATTGTCGTCTGCTTCACAAAAAGTCATACGAGCTGAATCCCAAATGAGAAGTTACAAAATCGTAACTGCATTTGGAATGGAAAGCTTTACAAGTAGAGAACAAAAAGAAGAAAAAGTTGTAGAAATTGCAGATAAAGAAGCATTGTCATTGCAATACCTACTGACCGGCATCCAAGATGTTGGGATGTGCGCAGCGGATTAAACCAGTTTAGGCCTCCAAATAATTCCTGTTTACTCACTTAGGCACTTAACCAATCACAACACAGGCAGATATCAAATCAAACGAAGATGAGATTTACGTGGTTCAGCAAAATATTGTTTATGTCCACCAAGAAGAAATGAGTAATCCACTATAATCTGACCCAAATCTAGGTACAAAAGGAATACAAATATTCAGATAACAAATGCCAGATTAAAAACAAAGAGATATAATAAATAAATAAAAGAGGATGAAAAAAGCACGAGAAAAATCCCAAATACCAGGCCTCTAGCTTTTCCTGGTACCCGGATCGAAGAAGAATCTCTCTGAAATTTCTCTAGATTTTTCTCTCTCTCTGTCTGTGTGTATCAAAGACCGCAGGCTCTCTGTGGTTAAATAACCATCTGAAACGGCGTCCAAAACAGACATAAAACGAGTCCAGAAAATCCAAAACACTCCCCAGCCGTCAAATCGAAGAACAAAGACTCAGATCACGCCAAAATCCATGTCAAGATACCCTTAGATCAAGCTTAATCAAGCTCGGATTAATCTCAGCCGTCCGATCGACCGATAGGACAGTCCATAACGCGAGAAATCGTGTAGACCGCGCGTACACCACGAGAAACCAAGGGGAAACCGCATGGGAAACTAGGAAAACGCCCCAAGGGGGGCGCCGCAAGCGGCTGGGCCGAGCCCACGCGCGCGCCCGCGTGCACGCCTGCGTGTTGGGCTGGGCTGAGCGCCCGCCCGCGCCGCGGGTTGCGCGTGGGTCGGGGCTTCGTGGCTGGGTTTTCACGGGAGCAAAAGATAACAATCCTCCTCCTTACGACCCAAAAATAAATGCCTCTATCAAATATGGATTATAAAGCCTCCTCCTCATCAAAAGATCCCGAATGAGATCACCAAGTGCTCAAACCAATCAAGTTCTGGAATGTCCTGAACTTGACTACTAGAATTGGTTTAGTGAGCATATCAGCCGGATTATTAGCGGTGCCAATTTTCTGAAGTTGAATATCACCATCCTCTACCAAATCTCTAATAAAGTGATACCTGACATCAACATGCTTAGTGCGCTTATGATACATCTGATCTCTGGCGAGATGTAATGCACTCTGACTGTCATAGTGAATAACCAAAGAATTCTACTTGAGACCCAAATCTTGTACTAACCCTCTTAGATAGATTGCTTCCTTTGATGCCTCTGTCAAAGCCATATACTCTGCCTTTGTAGTAGACAAAGCAACTGTAGATTGCAAAGTAGCCTTCCAGCTAATTGCACAACCAGAGAGAGTAAATACATATAAGGTCAATGATCTCCTCCTATCCAAGTCACAAGTATAATCTGAATCACAGAATCCTGTAACAGTGCAACCACTCTGTCTGAAGAATACCAATCCCAAATTAGAAGTACCTTTTAAATATCGAAGAATCTATTTCACAGCTGACCAGTGAGCTTTTCCAGGCTTGTCCATATATCTACTCACTATACTAATTACCTGTGAAATATCAGGACGAGTGCAGATCATTACATACATGATACTGCCAACTGTACTTACATAAGGTACTTTAGACATATACTTCTCCTCATCATCAGTCTGAGGAGAATCCCTGGCAAATAAACGAAAGTGACTGGCAAAGGGCGTAGTAACTGGCTTAGCTGTAGACATACAAAATCTTTCTAAGACTTTCATAATATAACTGTGCTGAGTAACAAATAGTCTACATAATTGCCTGTCATGAATGATCTCCATCCCAAGTATCTTCTTTGCCGGTCTAAGGTCCTTCATCTCAAATGCAGTACTAAGTACAGCTTTTAACTTCTAGATGACTGACATATCCCTGGCTGCAATCATTATGTCATCAACATATAATAACAATAACAAAAGGACCCATCTGAAAGCTACTGATGATACATGCAACTATCATATGGAGATCTTTTGAAGTCATGGTCGACCATAAACCTATCAAATTTACGGTACCATTATCTTGGAGACTGCTTCAAACCATACAAAGACCTTTTGAGCAAGCATACATGATCTTCTTTATCTGGAGCCTCAAAAACAGGTGGCTGTTGTATATAAATCTGCTCCTCCAAGTCACTATGTAGAAAAGCTGTCTTGACATCTAGCTATTCTAACTCCAAATTCTGAGAAGCAACTAAATCAAGGAACACACGAATAAAAGAGTGTTTAACTACAGGAAAAAATACCTCCTTGTAATTAATACCCTCTCGTTGACTATAACCCTTAGCCATCAACCTTGCCTTATATTTCAAATCTTGAGGGGTAGCTCCTTCCTTTTTCTTGAAGATCTATTTGCAGCCAATTTTCTTCTTGCCCTTAGGTAATCTGACTAATTCTCAAGTCTGATTCTTTTTCCAAAGACTGAAGCTCTTCTACCATAGCCATTGTCCATTGCTCAGCCTGTGAACTACCAATTACTTCTTGAAATGTGGTCGGCTCATCACCTATAGTGTCTGCAATATTCAGAGCATAATATACTAACTCAACACAAGCAGAATCCTCAAAACCATACCTTTGAGGTGCTTTGATATTTCGCCTGGATCTTCGAGTGGCAATACTATCATCTTGAACTTGACCACGTACAATAACCTCCTCCTGAGTCTGTAACTCTGGATCTGTCTGCTGATGCTGTTCATTCTAAATATCACCTATAGGCTGTAACTACTGTGATCTAACAATATGATTAATATCAACAACGGTCCTATCCTGTTGATCCTTAACCTGATCTCCCGGTGAAGAACTTGATTGTAACTGCCATGAAGGAGTGGGTGACTCATCAAAAGTCACATCCCTGCTGACTAGAAAATTCTGAGATCCGGGCTCGGTGCACCGTAATCTATAGCCCTTCACCCCATATGCATATCCAAGAAATATGCATTTCTTAGCCCTGGGATCCAGCTTTCCATCTTTAACATGTGCATATGCTGAACACCCAAATACTCTAAGAACTAAATAGTATGCAGGTCTTCCTATCCACATTTCTTTCGGAGTCTTCATATTCAATACAGATGCTGGAGATCGATTTATAATAAAGCAGGCTGTATATGCAGCCTCTGCCCAGAAGTCTCTACTCAATCCAGAACTTGACAGTATAGATCTGACTCTTTCCAATAGTGTGCGATTCATGCGTTCCACAACACCATTTTGCTGAGAAATATACACTGTGGTCCTATGCCTGACAATGCCCTCTGACTTGCAAAAGTCATTAAACTCTATAGAACAGAATTCCAATCCATTGTCAGTCCGGAAGGTTTTCACCTTCCTTTTAGTTTGCCTCTCGACCATAGCCTTCCACCCTTTAAAAGTGTGAAACACATCACTTTTATTTTGATAGTATAAATCCAGACTTTATGGGAATAGTCATCAATCAAAGAGAGCAAATACCTAGATCCACCCTTGGATGTAACTGGGGCAGGTCCCCATAGGTCAGAATGTATGTAATCCAATATACTTGCTGTCATGTGCATGCCTGTAGTAAAGCTGACTCTGTGTTATTTTCCAAATATGCAATGCTCACAGAATCCAAGTGCACCAACTTTTTGACCTCCTAGCAGACCACATCTGCTCAGCTCCTGTAAACATTTATCTGACATGTGGCCCAATCTTTAATGCCATAACTGTGTCAATTGAATAATAGAGGAATGTGTTGAAGAAGCCTCCCCAACCACTGTAGTGCCATCCAAATAATAAAGAGTGCCACTCAATTTACCTCTTAATAAAGTCAATGTACATTTACTAATTGTAATATATCTTCTAACCCATCTGCCCTCAAAACCGGCAATATCAAGAGCATGTACCGAGAGAAGATTTCTTTTCAATAGAGGAACATATCTGACATCATCCAAAGTCACCACAGTATTAGCATGAGATTTGATCTGAACTGTACCAATTCCTTCTACTTTACAGATTGCGTCATCCCCAAGAAGAACAGAGCCTCCATCACAGGATCTAAAAGAAGTGAACCATTCTTTATGGGGTGTCATGTGAAAAGATGCTCCAGAGTTCACGATCCAGGTATCAGGCTGACTGATACTACATGCAGCTGTAAATACTGCATCATCTGCAACACTACTATGATCTACAGAAGAAACTGCTACTGATGCTGAATCTGAGATTGTTCCTTTATTTTTCTGTTCCTTCTCTTTCTTAGACTGTAGAAGTCTACACTCATTTTTCTAGTGGCCTAGCTTCTTGCAATAATGACAAACACCAGGTCTTTTAGATCTAGATTTTGATCTAGTCTTGGACTTGTTTCTACCTTGTCCAACTGTTCTTTGCTCATCTCTACCTCTGACAGTAAGTCCTTGTGCCGGATTTGGAGCCTGATGCTCTAACTGTACTTTCAACCTAAGCTCATTGGATAACAAAGTGGCTTCAATCTCATTGAGACTTATAGTCTCTCTTCCATAGAGCATGGTAGTAGTAATATTTTCATAGGACTTAGATAAAGAATAAATCAGGATCAAAGTCTTGTCTTCCTCATCAACATTAATACCAATATTTACCAAATCAAGCAGGAGCTTATTATAATCATCCAAGTGATCCTTGAGTGAGATCCCTTCCGCCATACAAAATGTGTGAAGCTTGCCTTCAAATACAGTCTATTAGTGAGAGATTTTATCATATACAAAGTATCCAATTTTTTCCATACATCTTTAGCTGTATCAAGTTCCACTACATTGCGGATGACTTTATCACTCAATCCCGAAAACAGACTTCCAGGTGCTCTTTCATTCATCTCCTCTTTTGCAGCCTCTGTATCACCTGAAATTGCATCCATTCCTTTGAGAGCTGTTGCAACGCCCTCCTTTACCAACAGATATCTCATTCTCACCTTCCATAGTGCAAAATCACCTGTGCTATCAAATATCGCTACCTTATGCTTAGAGGTAGTGGAATGAAAAATAACCGCCTCAGGAGCTGGAGAAGAGCTTGGTTGCCCGTCAGATGCCGTCCCAGTGCTCTGATACCAATTGTTGGGATGCGCGCAATGGATTAAACCAGTTTAAGCCTCCAAATAATTCATGTTTACTCACTTAGGCAATTAACCAATCACAACACAAGCAGATATCAAATTAAAAGAAGACGAGATTTACGTGGTTTGGCAAAATATTGCCTACGTCCACCAAGAGGAAAGGAGTAATCCACTATAATCTGACCTAAATCTAGGTACAAAAGGAATACAAATATCCAGATAACAAATACCAGATTAAAAACAAAGAGACATAATAAATAAACAAAAGAAGATAAAAGAAGTACGAGAAAAATCTCAAATACCAGGCCTCTAGCTTTTCCTGGTACCTGGATCGAAGAAGAAATCTATCTGAAATTTCTCTGGATTTTTTTCTCTCTTTCTGTCTCTCTGTCTGTGTGTATCAAAGACCGCAGGCTCTTTATGGTTAAATAACCATCTGAAACGGCATCCAAAATAGATCTAAAACGAGTCCAGAAAATCCAAAACATTCCAAGCCATCAGATCAAAGAACAAAGGCTCAGATCGCACCAAAATCCATGCAAGATATCCTCAGATCAAGCCTAATCAAGCTCGGATTAATCTCAGCCGTCCGATCGACCGATCGGATGGTCCAGAACGTGAGAAATCTTGTGGACCGCGCGTACACCGCGAGAACCAAGGGGAAACTGTACTGGAAACTGGGAAAATGCCCCAAGGGGGGCGCCGCAAGCGGCTGGGCCGAGCCCACGCACGCGCCCGCGTGCTGCGCGTGGGCCTGGGCCGCGCGCACGCTTGCGCGCTGGGCTGGGCCGAGTGCTCGCCCGCGCCGTGGGTTGTGCATGGGTCGGGGCTTCATGGCTAGTTTTCACGGAGCAAAAGATAACACAAGAGAAAAAAAAGAGATCGACCGGAGTTTGATACATAATTTTGTGAACATTTCATGGATGATGGCAAAAGCTTGATTAAATAATTCATGAAATACTGAATTATTGAATAGTTTGTATATATATTCTTTGACTGAGTAAAAGAATTAGCCAACAGTTTTTATAAGGATTTAAAGAATATTGTGGCTCTGGTCATCATCGAAGTATTTCTGTCAACAATAAATTAGCTTCTTTCTGTTGTATTCTGCAAACAACTTCAGTTTGGTGAATTCATGGACTTATTGTTTTTTTAAAAAAAAATATTTTTTTTTTCAATGTTCCATTGCTCATGTCTTGCACGCCTGGGACATTTCCTGTCATCTTCCTAAGAAAAGAAGAAAAGAAAGGAAATTCATTTGTTTAAGTTTCTTACTATTACATTAATGAATGGGATTGGCAGGACAGAGATTGATCAACACACTCTTGTAGCCTGATACCTACTCCAAATTTAGCAGTGTTTCAGTTCATCATGTCTTTCTTTTACTCATCATTCATTTTCTTTGTGAGGTTGAGGCTCCGAACCTCCGAAATCACCAAGCAACCAACTCTATAACAATGCCAGGTGGATCAGCTGAGCCTGTTTGGTCGATAGGATCTGCATGACAGTGATGAAGAGGTTGGTACCATGGTACGGTTTCTGGAATCTCTCATTCACATTTTAGGGGTCAAACCATGAAGTTATTTATAATGGTTACGAAGCTTGTTTTATTTAACATAATTTTCAGGACTAAAATATTGCCTCTATTGGATCGACCGTTGTTACTAATATAATGGCACTTAGTGGCTCATCAAAATAAAAGTTCAGAAGACGGTATAAATAGGTTAAATATAGACAACTTATATTTTAAATCTGTGTAATAGATGTATGCATATAACATTAACATGCAAATTAGTGTTAGTATATTCAAATAGTAACAGTACACAATCTTATATACATAAAATATATATCTGTATAATAAGGATTTTTACTATTATTTTCAATTTGAATTGTTTGAACAAAGAAAACAACAGAAACAATTGAATCAGAATGGCCGTGTTCCACTGGAAATTTGAAAACCTTCCCCACCTCTACAATCTCTGATACCACTTAAAACTAAAATTCACCCAATACTTGCTACGCACTGATCCACTGCCACATGGACGCTCGCCGCCACTGCCACATCAGTCTCGATCACCACCCGATTCCCTGATGTGTTCCGTAATGCATGGTTTGGAAATGCCGAGTCAGCAAGCAGTGTGTACTGCACATGCTGGATCCGGTCTGGGAACAGCAGCACCGGTGAGAAATCGACGGTCCACGCACTACCATTCCCATCTATCGAGGCCTTCGCCACCGTCGATCGTGATGTCATACCACTAACAACGTTATGTTGCACGATTACCTGATCGATGTCACTAAATTTTCCATTTGATTCATCCAATCGGACGATATCAACACCATTACCACTACCAGAAAACATATTGTCCACAATGTCAACACCCTTGATCACACCTTTCACTGATTTGAGCACCACGTTGGCATCACCAAAGAAGAATGAACCTGATACATGGAGCTGGACCGGGTCCTCTGAAACAATACCGGTATAGTCTAAATAACAATTAATGATTCGGGTTTGGGTTAGCTCGGGCAATTTCAAATAGATGCCAGTCCCGCCCCACCCGGTTGCCTTGTTGTAACAATGGACCCCTGTCAGAGTGTTGGCCTGACCAGAGACTAGAATTCCGATCGCCGCCGAGAAAATGACCACATCGGTGACGGCATTGTCATTGCCCATCAAATTGATCCCAGTGCCGGAAAAATCCTTTTCATCACGGTCACCCCCGGCGGTGATGTGTTGGCCGATAAACGAGTTTCTAATGTAGGTTTCATGCCCCGACTGGACCAAGATACCATCCGATGTGAAATGGACGATGTAGCAGTTGTCGATCGTCGTCCGGAGGGAGTTCACGATGCCGATGCCACCGCCCCGGAAATTGGAGTCTAGCATTAGGCCACTGAGGTAATGTACTCGTAATTGGAATCATTGTCTCCATCGGAGGAGTCCGAGCCAGACGAGTGTGAGGCCCATAGTTCAATCAGATAACGGTCCGTTGGAAAGTCATCGGACGCTCGTAATGATCCGCTGTGGATCTGCTCCAATTAAAGGTGGATTAGCATCGAATCTGTATAATTTCAAGTTAAATAAAACAAATCTGAAACCTAACTTCATTTTTCAAAGAAAAAATTAATTAATTTCAACCATTAGCTTTAATTGATATAATTAACATGGATCTTTATTTCCTTTGGTATAAGTTGGACTGAATAATGGACAATTTATTTAAGAACAAAACTAAGGAGATGCATTGCGAATGTACCTTAAGATTGCCACCACCAGTAGCTGGTAACGTTTATAGCAGAGCTAATCAAGTATGAGCCCCCATCTAAATGGATTTCAGCACCACCGAGATCGGCGATCCCGGCCTTCAAACATGATCGGACGGGTGTTGGAAGGCATCCGAGATGGCTTTCCTGATGGCTTCACTGGAATCAGTATTCCCGGTTGGGTCAGCACCGTAGTCCGTCACATGGTACACCCGCGATCTTGATGAAATCTGAACCATTCATCGACATAATCAATGATGCAAATGCTAGCAAGAAGATTTACCAAAACGCATAAACAGAAAACAAATAGATTTGTACAAACTAATATGGATAATTTGTTTTTTTGGGAAATATTAGCCTCATAAGAGTACATCTTAAGAATCCCAAACGATAATGTGATGTTTTAATTTTAGTTGTGTGAACTATGGAGATATAATTAAGGCAACGATGTGGGGAAACGGAAACGAGGAAAGGGATGGATTGGAGTATAATCTACAACTCCTGAGCACAAGAAACTTCGAATATATTTTTTTTTTCATGGGAACCGTGTTTCCCGGTAACAAAACGGTGAAAAATTAATTAGAAACAGAGCACATGCTCGTACTTTTCTATAACGAGACCTGCATTGCTTGCCCCGGTAGAAGCCTTTCCATTACACCTGCCGTGGAAAATGCGGGACCAAACACAACCCAAGAAATCCAAGAATTTTTTAGAACTTTGAACGGTAGACACACCGAGACACGAAGACTAAGAAGAAGAAGAAAAGAGGAATCTAGAGGGAGCGGGAGAGAGGAGTTACCGGTGGACTCGGCGAAGGGGCGGTCCCGGCGGCGAGGGAGGCTCTTGAGAACAACACGCTCTGGCCGGGTTATTCGACGAACAACACGCTCGCGGTGGCGATACGGGTTACCGGAGAGGCCAAGCTTGGCGGCGCCGCCCACAACCGGATACCCACCATCGACGCCGGCGACCGCGAAAAGGCCCACAAGGCCCGTTAGCCCAATAACCATTAGAAGGTGTTCCCACCCACCACCATTTCTTTCCACCATCATTCTTGAGAGGAGTTTGTCAGGTCCTCAACACACAAACACAACTAGCCTTCTCACTTCATCTATCCCTTTGCCTTCTTATAGTACTTCTGCTCAAGGAAATGGTGAGGAGAAGAGAAAGAAAGAAAGCATAAGAGAAGAGATTGGGGGTGGGGGAGGGTGTGGGGTGGGTGGGAGGTTTTATATATGTACAAGATAGTGATGTTATAACTACACGGAATGTAATAATGTAGAGTGCATGTGAGGAGGGGGGGGGGGTCCAAATGGAGGACTAAAAGATCACCTAGGGAAAGGAAAAGAGAGTGGACCCTTTCATGTGGCTTTTGTTTGGAAGACCATGTAGCTCTTTTGGCTTCTGTTTGTTAGTAATAAGATGCTTTGCTTTGACAATTTAGGTCATTGGATGGGGAATGGATGGTTTGGGATGGGAGTGACATGGTCAGAGAGGACATGGGTGGGATTTGAAACAAGTAGAACATGTTAATAATGATGCTTAACAGCTTTGGTGAGGACACAAAAGTTGCTTTCTTCTGGGGGTATTCCTTATCTCTCTCTCTCTTTTCTTCCTTTTAAAGATCCTTCTTATCTTTGTTTCTCTGCCATGGAATGGTGGTATGCTGACCGATGAATTGGGAGAACCAAAAGGTTGTGGCAAATAATCAAGTCCACAGCTTTCTGGGTTTTCTTTCAACAAAAGTGCCATTAACTATGGTCTCTATGTTTTACTTTGGCTTGGACCAGAAGGTTGAAACAATGGATTAGTGTGAATAGGAGAACAGCGGACCGGACCGGGAACTGCATTTGGACCGTTGGGCTAACGCCAGTTAACTGTTTACGTGAATCAATCCCCGAGCCCGTCATAGTTGTAAGGAATTAAGCTAGTGCAAATATTGTGATTTAAACAAAATCAAAAATTTCTAGCCGCTTGTTTTGACTTCTGAACAAGTTGGATTTGTTCTCGAACACAAGACGGTTTGTAAGTAATTAGACCCTAAATCCGATAAATCACATGTCGCCCTTGCAAGAATTAAGTGATTTAATTTGATGTCCCAAAATTTGAAACATGTGGTGGTACGTTGAGTTTGCGTGGCGTTATGTGATTAATTTTGGTTGAGATATTATGTGCTTTGCTTTCAAAATTATTTAATTCGGTGCTGGTATGGTCTACTAATTCTTACCTTCAATAATTGGCCTAATAATAATGTTGTAGGGACCAAACGTATATGATAACCTTTTAAGAAAGAGATATCATCAGCTAGCTGATGTTTAGAAGTCAAAAAGGAGGTGATTTAATTCATCCTTTGCTCTTCCTAGCTAGGCAGTAACACGAAATGCTTTTCTTTTTTCCCTCATAGGAGATATGGACATGGCTTCTATCCTAAGTAGGAAATTTGGTGCAAGTAGGTGGCTATCACCATCCAAAGTCTGTCCAGTATTGATTAATTTAGCCTGACATTTTTGATTTCATACTCGACCGTTGAGAAAAGACAATACAGAAAATGTGGTTAATAACTTAACATTGATTTAAAGATCTGGATGTTTCATTATGTGGTTTCCAAATTTAAATTATTCCCCAACAAAAAAATAAGCAAAATAAATTATAATTCTATTCTCGCATGTCAAGGTTAATTTGTTGGAACCAATTTCCCATCCATGTCATTATTTAGTAACTCAAAATAATGTATGCCTTTGCACCTTGGCATCTAAAACATTACAAGGAGTGCCATACTTATTTCTTTCTTTTTTTATTTAATAAAAAAAACTAGTATCATATGTTTCCTGCTAGAGACATGGATGTGTAGCTGTGATTCAAAATATAGTTGCTTGAAATTTAAAATTACCCATTACGTAGTTCTCTATGACCTTTTATAGGTGCTTTCCTTTTTCCTTCTTTTTAGATTTAAAAAAAAAAAATGAACAATTTTTTAGTTGGTCGGCACTCCATGGGTCAATTAACCCAAGGCCAACAAGTGGGGTGGTTTCCCGTCGCAATAAAACCAAAACCCAATAACCAACATCCAAGGAATATATGCGTCGCAAATCGCAATCAGCTAATGTGGATGGACAAGAACTATAATGGTAAGAAGAAAACAACGTTAATTATTTTGATGCCGTGGTAGAGTAATAAGGGAGGGTGGAATTAGAGAGTTTGGATGGTGACCAATGCCTCCCCTCCAGGTGGGGCGAGTTAAGTTCTTTTACCTGCTCCTCCCAATTTATAAACCCTTTATTTATTTATTTTTTCCGTCGAGAGGCCATTGCTCTCCTGTTTAATTACTGTTTTGTATTTTCACCTCTTATAAGTTATATCTTTCGTTAAAAAAAAAAAGAGCGATCTTCTCTCACCGTATGAACCGTGAATTGTACTTCAACAAACTTTCAAAGCGATCCGAAGTCCTCCGTCCCATATCCATTTGACATATAAAAAAATAAACATTGTGCTGAAAAGTGATCCAACAATTTATAATATCAATCAATTTTTTCAATCAAAATATAATACATAAAATTGATTAAATAAAAAAATTTAACTGGGATGCCTAAATATGTGTAGTATGTAATGTTGGATCCTTATCCAACATTGGGCTTATATGTAAATAATAATGTCTTGTGGGTTATCATTTAAGGTCTGGTCCACTTAAAAGTGATCAATTATGTTTTGAATTATTTGGAACCTTAATGTATCTAATAGGGTGTGGGCGTTTTAATGTGTAGAGACTTAAAGATAATTTCTATTTTTATGATGGGCAAAATAGAAATCATAATAGTGCCGTTGTCGTATAAAAGCAGTTATGGTCCCACATTACATGGTGTTATTCCTTTCTCCCTGATATCTCATCATAGGAGATAAAATCCTAGAGAAGTGTTGCCGTTCTCATCGCCGCGCCCGTGTCTCGGATTCGCCGATCCTATCGGACCGCCAGGCTCCCGGAGCCTCCTGGTTGGAGCGGACCTGCAAGAGAGGGTCAGAAGACCCTGGCCGGGAATCCCGGCGAGGGAGCTCCGACGGTCAAGTCAGTAGACGACGAGAAGGAACAGATTCTCCAAGACGGGCCCCCGAAGGGGTTCCAGGCTTAGAGAATTTACTAGTAAGAAAGGTGCTCTGGGGACCAGAAGTTTGGCCGGGCCTCCTTGCCGAGCTCACGCCAAGCGATCCCCTCTCGGGACCTTGGATCTCACTCTCGGAGCGAGGCTCTTGGCCACTGCTTCTCACTTGTCCCCAGTCTCATTGGCTTACCTTGTCGTCCCCGGCTTCCTTCCCTTATCTCCTCTCGTCGTTCGCCTGTCTTCTCCCCTGGGAGGCTCCCCTTCCCCATCCCTTTCTCTTTCCCCTTTCGGTGTTGAGGGCCAGGCGACTTTCCGACCTCGTCCGCCGAGTCCAGCGGAGAAAGGGCAAAGACAGAAGGGGGGTGGCGCCGGTAAGGCGGCCGATCAGACCTCGGGCCCAGTGAGAGCGCTCTCTTTTCCAAATGTGGGCACCATCCATCAATGGGCCCTGTTTTGTCAGAACCGTGCCTCTCGACTACGGGACCTGTCGGGCCGATGCAAATAGTGTTTCGCGTGCCGCCGCCATCCGTACGGGGCGCCGCCTGTGATGCGCACGACTCGAGGGACGACCTCGGAACCTGCGCCTCTTTCCTTGGGACCTTCTCTATACGTGTGGCCTGATCTCGGCCGAGGTGGACCCCTCTCTGGTGGACACCTGGCGAGGGGGCAGGGGGTCGCCTGGCTTCGGCCGAGGTGGACCCGTCTCCGGGGGCCACCTGGCGAAGGAGCGAAGGATCGGCCGACCTCGGCCTAGGTGGACCCCTCCCGGGTGGACACCTGGCGAGGCGGCAGGAGGTCGCCTGGCTTCGGCCGAGGTGGACCCGTCTCCGAGGGCCACCTGGCGAAGGAGCGAAGGATCGGCCGACCTCGGCCTAGGTGGACCCCTCCCGGGTGGACACCTGGCGAGGCGGCAGGAGGTCGCCTGGCTTCGGCCGAGGTGGACCCGTCTCCGGGGGCCACCTGGCGAAGGAGCGAAGGATCGGCCGACCTCGGCCTAGGTGGACCCCTCCCGGTGGACACCTGGCGAGGAGGCAGGAGGTCGCCTGGCTCCGGCCGAGGTGGACCCGTCTCCTGGGTGGACGCCTGGCGAGGTGGCAGGAGGAGCCCCGAACCGAGCTCGACTTTGGCGAGAGCAGTTTGTCTTGGGAAGTCGTCCGGCGGAGTAGCCTTGCCGAGCTCGACCTCGACAATGTGGCGCTGACTCGGCCGGAGAAACCTCCACGTGGATCGATCATACCTGATGGTATCTGAGCCCGGCCACGTCATCGTTACGGCCGTAACAGTTGCCCCCCAGCCCGCCGTTCCGTTGGGGCGTCGTAGAACGGAATCGTCGGGATTAAATGCAGATATGACGTGGGGCGGCGAAGATCTTGCATCATAATTGCCACGATCCTCGTCGCGGCTTCTCGATGCGCCCGAGGCCCTATAGGAAGCCGCCACGCGTCGCCCACTTGCCCATAATAAATGTGTCGCTTCGAGGCAGAGGCCGTTACCCTACTAACGAGGCGTCTGTGTCGGGCGTGCGTCCACGCGGCGATCATCTAGTGGCTCGTGGCGGAATGACGGGTACGGCTGCTGTCGACTGAGTTTGAAAATGAGGGGACTTTCCAGAATGAGGCCTTTCCCCTTGCTCCGTGGGCGGTTTGCTGCAGACTAACTTCCGTTGCCCCGCGTTCGCTTGGCGTATTTTTGGTGAGTGCCTCCATCCTTCTCTCTAGTTCCCCTTTCCCTTTTCTTCTCTGAATCCTTGTTCTCTTTTTTGCCATGGCGCGTCGTCGCTATGTCTCTTCTAATCCGGACGAGGCCGTCCGTCCCGGCTGAGGACTCCATCTTCTCCTCCTCAGAGGAGGAAACGATTCCGGAGGAGATCCGCAGGCGTCTGCAACCTGGGGGTGTCACCATCGGCATCCCCAGGGGGGTCATTCTCCCCCGATCGCTCCCGCTCTTCCTCTTCTTTCTCTTCCTGCTCCGCCTCTTCTTCCCGCCGTCCCCGGTCATGCTTCCACCATGACCGAGGGCGATCTTTCTTTGCTCCGGGAGGCCTATGGCATCCCGGGATCAATCCGTCTATTCGTTCCGCGGCCCGGGCAACGCGTCACCATGAGTGGCCCCGGCCGCATAGCCTTCTACGAAGACTTCTTTCTCGGGGGTCTTCGATTTCCTCTGCACCCCTTCTTCCTCTCTTTTCTTAGCCATTTTCGGCTTGTTCCGGCCCAGTTGGCTCCCAATGCCATCCGGGTCATCTTCTCTTTCATAGTTTTTTTGTCACTTTCACGGGTTCGTTGCCCGTTTCTCCCTCTTCAGGGCCATGTTCACCCTGAAGAGGTACTCTACCGATGAGACGGTTGGTGGTATATTTCGCCCCGGCCCAGTGTCTCCGGTTCGACCTCCCCTCTTCTATCAAGGGTTGGAAGAGCTGGTTTTTCTTTGCCTCGGTCGAAGATGTCGACTGGGCCTGGAGTGAACCGGACCAGTCTCCGAACCGGAACTCCCAGGTTGAGTCGGCGGACCAGGAGGCCTACTCCTTGCTCCTGAGTGACGTGGTCCCGGCGCTCGAGGTTCTGCTCTCGGAGGAGAATCTTTTTGAGGCCGGGATCAGTCCCATCCGTGAGTCGGGTGAGATTCGGTCCTTCCTTGACTCTTGCATTCTTTTTTCTTCATAACCGAGTTGGCTGATCTTCTACTCTTTTGCATTGCAGGTATGAAGTTCTCACTGGAGAGCCTCCTGGAGGGCGCGGCCCAGAGAGACGTCCCGGAGGTAGATGAGCCCGCGGCCAAGAGGGCTCGTACTGAGGCGAGCCAGGAGGTTGCACCGGCGACTGCGCTTAGCCCAGCGGCCACTGCTCCCCTGCCCAGGTTGCCTCGAGGCGGGGCTGTTGATTCCTCGGCTACCAGACCCGGTGGTGCTACCGTCGAGGGGCTCCACCGCCCGAAGCTCCGTCCAGCGCCGGCCCTATCATCGCCGCGGCTCCGACGGTGCAGCCCGTGTCCTCTGCCGGCCCGTCGACTGCGATCCCTGCTGGAGGGGCAGCCACCACCGGAGCTGACCTGACGGCTCCACCACCGGTGATCACCCACCGGTGTTCAGTCATCCGCGACAAGGGGCTCGCGGAGAAGGTGATGGAGTACGCCTCCACGGCCCGGGACCGCCGAGCTCGGGGCGGCCGGGACTACGCTGATGCTTTGCTCGGGATCCTCCCGCAGCTCTTTACGGTAAGCCTGAACTCACTTTCTTCTGTTTTTCGTAACCTCGGGTGTTTTTCCTTTAACCCGGTTGCTTCACTTGTGCAGATTGGGAATGACGTTCTCCTACTGAGGAACTTCCTCGTAGGGAACGCGAAGAGGGACGCCGAGAAGGAGAAGAAGCTCGGCAAGCTCGCGCCGATGTCAAGGACCTCATGGAAAATGGGGTCGAGCTGCGAGCAAGCAATCAAGCCCTTCAGACTGACCTGGCGCGCGCCGAGGGGCAGAACAAGGAGCTGGAGTCTTCTCTGTCGGAGGAGAGGATCTCCCACTAGCGTCGCGCGGAGGAGGACGCAGCGGAGAGGGCTCGTCTTCAGGCCCATTCCCAATGGCTGGAGCGCCAGCTGGAGGAGGCCCGGCGAGATGCAAACGCGGCGAGGGAGTGGAGTGCGTACGTCAACGGACTCCTGGAGGCCACGAAGCGGGAGGCGCAGGAGGCCATCCCGAAGTTTCGGGCTTCCGACGAGTACACGTCGGAGGTCCGGAGGCCACCGTGGACTCCTTCCTGAAGGGGTTCCGAATGTGCCGGGAGAAGGTAGGGCCTTCTACCCCGAGCTCGACCTCAGTGTGGTGGTGCTCGGAGGTAGGAGGCAAGGAGCTGAGAGCAGAGCCTCCGGTGCGGCCGACGCCACGCCTGCGACCCCGGCGACCGACGAAGCCGTGGCTCCGGAGCAGCCGCCTGAGCCGGCCGCCGCTGAAGGCGAGGATGCGGAGCGCGCGACCCAGGCGAAGGGCTCCGACCCCACACCAAACTGAGCCACTGTCTTCTCGCCCTTCTCCGTTGTCATAGTTGCACTTTTTTTTTCTTTCTTTTGGGACTCCCGGCCTGTCGGGATTCCCACTTTGTATCTTTCCTTGGATCAATGAAATTATCCTTTGACTAAGTCTCGAGTTCACTTTCTTCCCCGCTCTCCCATCTCCTCTTTTTCTTTCTTGAGACGTTGATGTGGAGTGCCAAAACGAACGTAGACCTGGTCCCGTCCGTCGCTCAAATTGAAGGTTGGGACACTCCGGACCGCGTGGCGCCAGGGTAGGCCTTGAGCGGGTCCGTCTTTGGGATCGCTTTCATATTCCGTGGGCGAAGTGGTTTCTTGCCCCGCCTTCCAGGTCAAAGCCCGGACCTCCGGACTGAACCCCGGGGGCCGCAGGCTTTCTCAAGCCTTATGCGGCTTGTCGGGCTGTTCTTCGGGCTTGCGTGGGCGAACTGGGTTCCGTCCCACCTTTCAGGCCGAAGCCTAGGATCTCTGGACTGAACCCCGGGGCCGCAGGCTTTCTCAAGCCTTGCGCGGCTTGCCGAGCTGTTCTCCGGCTTGCATGGGCGAACTGGGTTCTGTCCCACCTTCCAGGCCGAAGCCCAGGATCTCCGGACTGAACCCCGGGGCCGCAGGCTTTCTCAAGCCTTGCGCAGCTTGCCGAGCTATTCTCCGGGCTTGCGTGGGCGAACTGGATTCTGTCCCACCTTCCAGGCCGAAGCCCAGGATCTCCGGACTGAATCCCGGGGCCGCAGGCTTTCTCAAGCCTTGCGCGGCTTGCCGAGCTGTTCTCCGGGCTTGCATGGGCAAACTAGGTTCTGTCCCACCTTCCAGGCTGAAGCCCAGGATCTCCGGACTGAACCCCGGGGCTGCAGGCTTTCTCAAGTCTTGCGCGGCTTGCCGAGCTATTCTCTGGGCTTGCGTGGGCGAACTGGGTTCTGTCCTACCTTCCAGGTCGAAGCCCAGGATCTCCAGACTGAACCCCGGGGCCGCAGCTTTCTCAAGCCTTGCACGGCTTGCCGAACTGTTCTCCGGGCTTGCATGGGCGAACTGGGTTCTGTCCCACCTTCCAGGCCGAAGCCCAGGTCTCCGGACTGAACCTCGGGGCCGCAGGCTTTCTCAAGCTTTGCGCGGCTTGCCGAGCTATTCTCCGGGCTTGCGTGGGCGAACTAGGTTCTGTCCCACCTTCCAGGCCGAAGCCCAGGATCTCCGGACTGAACCCGGGCCGCAAGCTTTCTCAAGCCTGCGCAGCTTGCCGAGCTGTTCTCGGGCTTGCATGGCGAACTGGGTTCTGTCCCACCTTCCAGGCCGAAGCCCAAGATCTCCGCGCTTCTTCATCGGCCATGATCGGGCATGCCGAACTCAGGGCCATGTGCCGGTTTTCCTACAAAGTGAGAAGAGAGCGTTTGAAGCAAGGAAACTTTATTGCAGGAGTGGGGAACCTTACATTACTGATAATACATTCTTAGGTTCGAGGCGTTCCACGTCCGGGGGAACCTGGCACCTCCCAACTCCTCCAGGTAGTAGGCACCGTGAGGGAGGGCTTCTGCTACCCGGTATGGGCCCTCCCAGTTGGGCGAGAGCTTGCCGCATTCCCGTGGCTGAGAAGCTTCAGCGCGTCGGAGGACCAAATCTCCGGGACGAAAAATCTTCGGCCGCACTCGGGAGTTGTAATACCTGGCCACACGCTGCCTATACGCCGCCATTCGAACTCGGGCCTTGTCCCTCGTCTCCTCAAGAAGGTCAAGGTTGAGCATCATCCTGGCAGGGTTTGCTGTCTCGTCATATTGCTCTACATGCAGCGTGGGTAGGCTGAGCTCGATCGGGATGACCGCCTCGGCTCCAAAGACGAGGTTGAACGGGGTCTCGTCAATAGCCGTCCTCGAGGTGGTGTGGTATGCCCAGAGGATGCTGGGGAGCTCCTCAGCCCATCTGCCTTTGGCCTGGTCCAGCCGCGTGCAGAGACCCTGCAAAATGGTCCTGTTTGTGACTTCGGCCTCTCCATTGGTCTGGGGATGCACCACCGAGGTGAAGCGATGCCTGATGCCGAGGTCACTACAGAACTCTTCGAACTCCCGGCAGTCAAACTGGCGCTCGTTGTCAGTAACCACGGTGTGGGGGAGGCCGAAGCGGCAAACGATCGACTTCCAAAAGAACTTGGCGACGTTTGCTTCGGTGATCCTCGCCAAGGGTTCGGCCTTGACCCACTTTGTGAAGTAGTCGATGGCCACTATCAAGAACTTTCGCTGTCCAGATGCCAGCAGGAATGGGCCCAGAAGGTCCATCCCCCACTGGGCGAATGGCCAGGGGGCTGAAAGCTGGGAGATTGGGTTGGAGGGCTGCCGTTGCACCGTGGCGTGATGCTGACACCGATCGCACCTCCTCACGAAGTCAGCGGCGTCTTCCTTCATTGTCTCCCAGAAGTAGCCCTAACGGAGGGCCTTGTACGCCAATGCTCTGCCCCCCACGTGGTTCCCGCAGATGCCTTCGTGAATCTCCTGGAGCACGAGCTTGGCTTCTGCAGGTCCTACACACTTGAGGAGGGGGTAGGAGTAGGATCTTCGATACAATTGCCCATCCATCAAGACGAATCGCACGGCTTTCTTTCTGATAAGGCGAGCCGCCTCGCGGTCCTCCGGCAGGGTGCCACTGGTGATGTATTCGGCATACTTGTCCATCCAGCTGGGTTCATGGCTGACCTGATGGACCTCCACTGGGGCCTCGAGGCTTGGGATCTCAAGGCGCTCCACATGAGCGCGGCCCAGCATCGAGTCCGGCAGGGTCGCCAGCCGGGAGAGAGTATCCGCACGGGCGTTCTCCCTGCGGGGGATGTGGAAGATGTTGAAGCGCCGGAATCTGGACGCGCCCGCCTTGACGAGCTCCAAGTATTTCGCCATTTGGGGGTCATGTGCGGCATACTCCCCGGAGACCTGTCCTGCCACGAGCTGGGAATCAGTGAAAGCTTTGAGGTTTGTTACGCCCAGCTCGCGGGAAACCCTCAGCCCGGCAAGAAGTGCTTCGTACTCCGCCTGGTTATTGGTCGCGGGGAATTGGAAACGGAGCGCGCATTCGGTGACGACCCCGTCGCTGTTGGTAAGGATGAGTCCGGCTCCGCTCCCGCCGGAGTTCGAGGCTCCGTCCACATGGAGGATCCAGGCATCCTTTCCGAGCTCACCGGGGCCTGTCTCCAGCGGCTGGCCTGAGGGGCCTTCCTCGGGCTCCTTGCCTAAGCCCGCGCATTCGACCAAGAAGTCGGCCAGCACTTGCGCCTTCATGGCCGACCTTGGCCTATACGCAATGTCAAACTCGCTGAGCTTCAGTGCCCACTTTGCCAATCATCCGAAGTATCGGGTCGGCTGAGCACCGCTTTCAGCGGTTGATCCGTCATGACAGCGATGGGATGCGCTTGGAAATAGGGCCTGAGATGCTAGGCAGACACTATTAGCGCAAAAACGAGTTTCTCGGGCCGAGAATACCTGAGCTCCGCGTCGCGGAGAAGCTTGCTGGTATAGTACACCGGCCGCTGGACTCCTTGATCGTCGATCCGAACCAGGACCGAGTTGATGGCTTCCGGGGTGACCGCCAGGTAGAGGATGAGTTCCTCCCCCTCCTCGGGCCTGGACAGTAACGATGGTGACGCGAGCGTCTTCTTCAGCTCCTCGAAGGCCTTCTGGCATTCCTCGGTCCAAGCGAAGTCATTCATCTTTCTCAGCACCTTGAAGAAGGGACGGCAGCGGTCTGCCGACCTGAAGATAAAGCGGCTGAGGGCCGCAACTCGGCCGGTGAGTTGCTGCACTTGCTTCTTGGAGGCGGGCTGCTCCATGTCTAGGATGGCCTGGACCTTCTCCGGGTTGGCTTCAATTCCTCTTTGGGTCACCATGAATCCTAGGAACTTCCCGGCGGAGACGCCGAAGGTGCACTTCGCCGGGTTCAGCTTCATCTGATGACGTCGGAGGTTGCCGAATGTCTTTGCCAAGTCAGCTACGTGGTCCGAATCGGGTTTGCTCATTACCAGCATGTCGTCCACGTACACCTGCATGTTGCGGCCGATCTGGTCCTTGAAAATCCTGTTGACCAGATGCTGGTACGTGGCTCCAGCGTTCTTGAGGCCGAATGGTATCATTCTGTAGCAAAAAGTCCCACGGTCGGTTATGAAGGCGGTATGCTTTTCATCCTCCGGGCTCATTCGGATATGGTTGTATCCGGAGAAGGCGTCCATGAATGACAGGAGGCGATGTCCCGAGGTGGTGTCGACCAGCTGGTCGATCTTTGGAAGAGGAAAGATGTCCTTTGGGCAAGCTCGGTTGAGGTCGGTGTAGTCCACACAGATCCTCCACTTACCACTACTCTTTCTTACCATGACCACGTTTGCTAGCCAGCTGGGATACTGGACTTCCCGCACAAAACCGGCGGCGAGGAGTTTCTCCACTTCCTCGTTGATGGCCTTCTGTCTTTCCATGGCGAAGCTCCTCTTCTTCTGGCGGACCGGGGGGTAGCTTGGGTCCACGTTTAACCTGTGCGTGATGACCTCGGGCGGAATGCCCGGCATGTCGGCCGCTGACCAGGCGAACACGTCAGCGTTCGCGCGGAGGAACTTCAGCAGGCGGGTCTGTTCTTCTTCAGGGAGCTGGGCCCCGACTTGCACCATCTTCAGCGGGTCCGAACCGAGGGGATAAGTCAGCAGGCGCTCTACGGGCCCTCCCCTGGGTTCCTTCTCCTTAGGTCGAGGTCGTCGACATCGGGGGCGAGCTCCGCGCCCCGGGCGCCCGGGACCGTCTGGAGGCAAAGCGGGACCGGCTGGGTCGTCCCCTTCATCTCCCCGAGCCCGGAAGGCGTGGGGAACTGCACCAACAACCTTTTCATGGAAATCATGGCATCCAGTTGGTTGAGCCCGGGATGCCCGAGAATAGCGTTGTAAGGCGAGGGGAGCCTGACGACGGTAAACGTCATCAGGACAGTGGTCTGTCGAGGTGGGGATCCGGCGGTGACCGGGAGAGTGATCTCCCCTTCGACCCCCATGGAATCCCCTGTAAAACCCACCAAGGGGGTATGTACCGGTCTCAGCTGACCGTGGGACAAATTCATCTGAGAGAAAGCATCGTAAAAAAGTATGTCAGCCGAGCTTCCACTATCCACCATGATTCGATGTACAGGATGCTTCGCGATGGTCATCTCGACCACCACGGCATCGTTGTTTACATTATCATTATCCTTCCCCTCCTCGGGAGGGATTACATTCTCCGGGTTTCCAACTTCCCGGGCTCTCTTCACCGCTCGTCCGACCCCGCTTGAGATCATGCCCA
Source organism: Areca catechu (assembly GCA_021397845.1). Classification (NCBI taxonomy): domain Eukaryota; kingdom Viridiplantae; phylum Streptophyta; class Magnoliopsida; order Arecales; family Arecaceae; genus Areca; species Areca catechu. The sequence goes on along the minus strand of CM038040.1, from coordinate 63,774,852 downwards.
TGGGCTTCTCCGTTGGGCGGTTATCGATTACGGGAACTGGCAGTAAGGTCGCAAGTGGCTGCCCCTCCGGGGGAACCTCGTTCCTGACGAACTTCCTGAGGTAGCCCCTCTTAATCAGCTCCTCGATCTCCCGCTTCAGGTTGCGACACTCCTCCGTGTCGTGACCGTACTCGCGGTGGAACTGGCAGTACTTCGATTTGTCCCGGATGGCCCTCGGGTTCTGAGGAGGAGGTCGGCGGAGGTAGCGCTCGCCCTCGATTTCCATGAGGATCTTCGTCCGAGGTGCGAGGAGAGGGTGAACCTCCGCTCGGGAGTGGCCTCGCCCCTCGGCCTTAGATTCGGGTGAGGGTCGGCAGATGGCCCAGGCTTCCGAGCTCCCGGGGTATCTCTCGGGGCGGCCTCTTTAGAGTCTTCCCGTCCAACTCTCGACAGGTACGGTCGGCCTCCTCCGCTCGGATATACTTATGGGCGCGGAGGAGGAGCTCGGAGTACGTCCTGGGTGGCTTCTTGTCCAGGGAGTAGGTCAGGCGGGACGTCTTGAGCCCGCGCTTCAAAGCCAGCATGGCGACGAGCTCGTCCAAGCTGTAGATTTCCAGGGCTGCGGTCTTGAACCGGGTGATGTAGTCCCGGAGCAGCTCCTGGTCCTGCTGGTAGATAGAAAAGAGGATATCCACCTCTCTCAGCACCTTTCGACAGGCGTCAAAGTGCGTCACAAACTTTCCTTCCAGCTGGTGGAAGGAGCAAATGGATCCGGGCTCGAGACGGGTGAACCAGACTCGAGCGGCCTTCCGGAGGGTGGCCGGGAAGGCGATGCACAAAAGGGCGTCGGTGGCCCCCTGGACCCTCATGAGGGCTTTGTAGCTCTTCAGGTGGTTTAGAGGGTCGGTGGTCCCGTCGTAGGGATCCACCTGCGGCATGCAGAACTGTTTTGGGATCGGCTCCTCCTGGATTTCTTCAGAGAAGGGGGGACGGGAGTCGTAGCCCGCCGGGTCCGCCGACGAGTTCTGCAGGTCGGCAAATCGGGGCGAACGCCGCTAGCTTGCGCTCGTGCTCCTCCAGGCGCCACTCGGCCTGGCGCCTGATGGCTTCGTCGATGGAGTCTTCCACCGAGGCCGCGGGTGAAGGGGGCGCCGATCGGTCTCGGCGCGAAGTCAGGCCTCGACGTCGCTTGCTGCGATGCACCGTTTCGGCTTCATCGACCAGGGATCGACTCTCGTGATCCTCCGAACCGGAGTAATTCCTCTTTGCGGGAACCTGGTGGCTCCCGCGGGGGTTGGAGACTGCCCTCGGGTGGGATGGCCTGCCCTGAATGGAGCGCAGGCTCCCACGCTGTCCCGCGGCTCGGGCCGCGGGGGTCCCTGGCTGCGGCTGCGTGGCCAGGGACCGCTGCTGATTTGAAGCTGCCGGACCACTGAGGTCAAGGTCTGCAGCTGTTGGATGACGGCCGCAAGGGGCCCGTCTGTTGAGGTCGGCTGTGGTGGAAGAGGAGGGGGAGCTGGAAGCTCCCTCTCCGGGCTGTGGGCCCCTTGAGGGGAGGGAACCTCCCCCACATGGTGGTGGACGCCTCGCACCCACGAGTGACCACCATTATCAGAGAGCGCGACACCTGCAGAAAGCTGGCTCCCGCTAGGGGGTATTGTCCTGCCCCCCTACCTGGCGTGCCAATCTGTTGCCGTTCTTGTCGCCGCGCCCGTGTCTCGGATCCGCTGATCCTATCGGACCGCCAGGCTCCCGGAGCCTCCTGATTGGAGCGGACCTGCAAGAGAGGGTCAGAAGACCCTAACCGGGAATCCCGACGAGGGAGCTCCGACGGTCAAGTCAGTAGACGACGAGAAGTAACAGATTCTCCAAGACGGGCCCCCGAAGGGGTTCTAGGCTTAGAGAATTTACTAGTAAGAAAGGTGCTCTGGGGACCAGAAGTTTGGCCGGGCCTCCTTGCCGAGCTCACGCCAAGCGATCCCCTCTCGGGACCTTGGATCTCACTCTCGGAGCGAGGCTCTTTGCCACTACTTCTCACTTGTCCCCAGTCTCATTGGCTTACCTTGTCGTCCCCGGCTTCCTTCCCTTTATCTCCTCTCGCCGTTCGCCTGTCTTCTCCCCTTGGGAGGCTCCCCTTCCCCATCCCTTTCTCTTTCCCCTTTCGGTGTTGAGGGCCAGGCAGCTTTCCGACCTCGTCCGCCGAGTCCAGCGGAGAAAGGGCAAAGACAGAAGGGGGGTGGCGCTGGTAAGGCGGCCGGTCAGACCTCGGGCCCAGTGAGAGCGCTCTCTTTTCCAAATGTGGGCGCCATCTGTCTATGGGCCCTGTTTTGTCAGAACCACGCCTCTCGACTGCGGGACCTGTCGGGCCGATGCAAATGGTGTTTCGCGTGCCGCCGCCATCCGTACGGGGCACCGCCTGTGATGCGCATGGCTCGAGGGACGACCTCGGAACCTGCACCTCTTTCCTTGGGACCTTCTCTATACGTGCGGCCTGACCTCGACCGAGGTGGACCCCTCTCTGGTGGATACCTGGCGAGGGGGCAGGAGGTCGCCTGGATTCGGCCGAGGTGGACCCGTCTCCGGGGGCCACCTGGCGAAGGAGCGAAGGATTGGCTGACCTCGGCCTAGGTGGACCCCTCCCGGGTGGACACCTGGCGAGGCGGCAGGAGGTCGCCTGGCTTCGATCGAGGTGGACCCGTCTCCGGGGGCCACCTGGCGAAGGAGCGAAGGATCGGCCGACCTCGGCTTAGGTGGACCCCTCCCGGGTGGACACCTGGCGAGGCGGCAGGAGGTCGCCTGGCTTCGGCCGAGGTGGACCCGTCTCTGGGGGCCACCTGGCGAAAGAGCGAAGGATCGGCCGACCTCGGCCTAGGTGGTCCCCTCCCGGGTGGACACCTGGCGAGGCGGCAGGAGGTCGCCTGGCTTCGGCCGAGGTTGACCCGTCTTCGGGGGCCACCTGGCGAAGGAGCGAAGGATCGGCCGACCTCGGCCTAGGTGGACCCCTCCCAGGTGGACACCTGGCGAGGCGACAGGAGGTCGCCTGGCTCCGGCCGAGGTGGACTCGTCTCCTGGGTGGACGCCTGGCGAGGTGGCAGGAGGAGCCCCGAACCGAGCTCGACTTCGGCGAGAGCAGTTTGTCTTGGGAAGTCGTCCGGTGGAGTAGCCTTGCCGAGCTCGACCTCGACAATGTGGTGCTGACTCGGCCGGAGAAACCTCCACGTGGCTCGATCATACCTGATGGTATCTGAGCCCGGCCACGTCATCATTACGACCGTAACAAGAAGTAAGAAAAGGCTCTTTAGGAAATCCATGTGAATCTGGAAGGCTAGCTGTGCAACATAGGAGTAGACCTTCAAATTCAGGCTTTCAAATATGGCTTCAGGTATGCTTCTGCTTATTGTTTGATTATTCTCAATGATATCACATATTTATTTTTGGGATTTGCTTTCAAATAGGCTTCAGAATAATTTCCAAAAAAGAGAAATAATTCCTAACAAGTGGTATCAGAGCCTATTCATGTTGAATTATTGAGAATAAAATTATGTTTTCGGTTTAAGATTTTGTTTTGGTATTTTATTTTGGGTATCTGTACTTTTTTTACCGCGTTGGAAAGGATAGGCGTGGCCTGCTTGGCTGCACCACAGGGACGTCGTGGCCTGGTTGACTACGGCAGCGGTGTTCAATGGAAGGAAATGCAGCAGGCGGCCGCCTACTGCAATTAAGAAAGTAATCCTTTGGGTTAATTTTAATATTATTTATTTTGGGTACAATTTTAAATTCAAATATTGGTATTTTTTATATTTTGAGATAAATTAATTGAAGCAACATGTCGCCAAAGTGACCTCTCTTATGGAAATTAATTTGTTTTGAAATATAAATGACTGTATATATGTAATTTGTGAATATTTGTCACCCCAAAGGATGGTAAATATTTAATAAAATTATATGTGTACTTGTGGTAATAAATGCGTGATGATTATTTGGTTTTGCATGTAAATAGTAAATCGACCCAAAGGAAGGTTTATTATTTGACATGTTCCTATTATCAGTATTTGTTTACTGCACCAAGATATCACTTACAAGTTAATATTTTATCCAAAGATAAACTATTAATGGAGTGCCCGATATCTTGAGATGGGATTTGCCTTTATTTGAATTTATTTTTGTTGTGATACTGATGTAAGCTTGTTTTCTTTATTGTTCTCTGTTTAGATATAAATCCTGCTAATATAACTGCCAACATCAATTCAATTCCTATGTTGAATGGCTCTAACTTCAAGTCATGGTAAGAGAACCTTTTAATAGTTCTTGGATTCATGGATCTCAACTTTGCGATAAGGGAAAATGCTCCTACACCTCTTACGGATAAGAGTACCTCTGATGAAAAGAGAGAGATTGAGAGGTGGGAGAGATCAAATCGCATGTGTATGATGATGAAAAAATCGATTCTAGAAGCATTCAGAGGCACAATATCTGAAACAGTTACTATGGCTAAAGATTTCCTTGACGAAATTGAAAAGAGGTTTGTGAAAAGTGAAAAGGCTGAAATTGGTACACTCTTGACAAACGTAATTTCAATGAGGTATATGGGTAAAGGCAATATCAGGGAGTACATTATGGAGATGTCTCATCTTGCTTCTAGATTGAAAGCACTTAGGCTTGAACTCTCTGAGAACTTGCAAGTGCATCTGGTTTTGATATCTCTTCCGATCTAGTTCAACCAGTTTAAGGTGAGCTATAACTGTCAGAAAGAGACTTGGTCTTTGAATAAGCTCATGTCTCACTGTGTTCAGAAAGAGGAAAGGTTTAAGCAAGAAAAGGTAAAAGGTGCTCACCTAGCCTCAACCTCTAGGGAAAGGGGCAAGGGAAAGAAAGGGAAGAAGGATAAAGGAGCTGCAGATACAGTACCTCCTAAGAAACAACAAAAGAAAACCGCTGACTCAGATGGTAAGGTTTATTTCTTTTGTGGGGCTGAAGGGCATCAGAAGAAGCAGTGCACTAATTATCATGCCTGGCGTGCTAAGAAAGGTATGCTTTTTGTTTTGGTTTGTTCTGAGGTTAACGTAATTTCAATACCTAGATACACGTGGTGGATAGATTTTGGTGCAACAACTCATATCAGTGTGTCTATGCAGGGTTACCTGAGTTGCCAAAAGCCAAGTGATGTTGAAAGATACATCTATGTGGGCGATGGTCAGGCGATTCAAGTTGAGGCAATAGGAAAATTTAGATTATTGTTAAAGACTGGATTTTATTTGGATCTTGATGAAACTTTTATTGTACCGTCATTTAGACGGAATTTGATTTCTATTTCAGCTTTGGACAAATCAAGTTATTTTTGTTCATTTGGAAATGGAAAATTTAGTTTGCTTCATGATTCAAAAGTGGTTGGTTCTAGTTTTTTATCAGTCTACGATAATCTTTATTTAATTGATTCAATTGCTTCATTTAATGAATCCTTGCAGTTAAGTATATGAGATGTAAAGAGAAAATTAACCATTGAGATTTCAATTTTGTTATGGCACAAGAGATTAGGTCACATCTCCGAAGGAGAATGGAGAGACTTGTGTCAGGCGAAATCTTGAATCCCTTAGATTTTGCAGTTTTTGATGTTTGTGTTAACTGCATAAAGGGTAAACAAACCAATCAAAGAAGATTTGAAGCCAACAGGACTTCGGATATCTTAGAACTTATACATACAGATATTTATGGGATATTCCCTACGATTGCTTGGAATGGTCAACAATACTTTATAACATTCACAGATGATTTTTCTAGATATGGCTACATATATCTCATTCATGAAAAGTCACAGTCACTAGATATGTTCAAAAATTATATGGTTGAAGTTGAGAACCAACTTAACAAGAGGATTAAAAGCATCAGATCTGACTGTGGTGGTGAATACTATGGCAGATATGATGGTTCAGGTGAACAACGTCCAGGACCTTTTGCTAAATTTCTAGAGGAATGTGGTATCGTTCCACAGTACACTATGCCAGGTTCACCCACCATGAATGGTGTTGCTGAAAGACGAAACAGAACGCTTAAAAACATGGTAAGAAGTATGATTAGTCATTTTACCTTACCTAACTCACTCTGGGGAGAAGCACTTAAGACTATAGTATATGTCCTTAACAGAGTTTCAACTAAAGCAACTACCAAAACCCCTTATAAACTTTGGATGGGCAGGAAACCCAGTATAAATCACTTACATGTTTGGGGATGTCCAACTAAGGCAAGGCCTTATGGGTCTAATGAAAAAAAACTGGACTCAAAGATGGTGAGTTGTTATTTTATTGGATACTCTGAAAGATCCAGAGGGTATAAGTTTTATGATCCCATGACTAAGTCAATTCTCGAGTCGGGAAATGCACGATTCTTTGAGGATGTTGAGTTTGTGGGGGGAGATATAGCTAAAGACTTTGTCTTTAAAGAGGAATATGTTAATATTCCCACTGGTGTCATTGGCATTGGTCAGGATTTTATTTCTGACATTATTCAAGACATAACAAATCATGATAATGTCAGAGAACCTCCCATTCAAGAAATTATTCTAGAAGAACAAACTCTAGTACCTCAAGAACCTATGCCATTAAGAAGATCCACTAGAGAGAGGAGAAGTGCAGTGCCAGATGATTACATTGTATTTCTCTAAGAACATGAGGTAGACATTGGAGTAATGGAAGATGATCCAATCAACTTTTGTCAAGTCATGGAAAGTTCTGACTCTCAAAAATGGATTGATGCCATGAATGATGAGATAAAGTCTGATGTGGAAGGATCGCTGACATGGAGGAACCAACGGCCGCCACGTCAAGAAAAGACACCGTGTCAACTCTCCAGCCTATATTCCACTACCGAGCTGAGCTGAGCTCTTTCAGAATAGCAGGCCGAGATCAATCCTCCACCAGGTCGTGCCCGCGGGCCCGGGATGCCTAGGTCGGAGCCGCCTTCCGCCCTCCAGAGCGAGACCCTCGAAAGCTAGTGCCCAATGGTCGAGGTTGAGCCAAGAGCACACCCGTCGATGTGGAGCCTCTCCGAGCGCGCGCCCTCTGGACCGGGTCTGCCTTCCGCCCTCCACAGCGAGACCCTTGGAGGCTAGTGCCCTGCGACCGAGGTCGAGCTAAGAGCTCACCCACCGATGTGGAGCCTCTCCGAGCGCGTGCCCTCTGGACCGGGTCCGCCTTCTGCCCTCCAAAGCAAGATGCTCGAAGGCTAGTGCCCTACGGCCGAGGTCGAGCCAAGAGCTCACCCGCCGATGTGGAGCCTCTCCGAGCGCGTGCCCTCTGGATCGTGTCCGCCTTCTGCCCTCCAGAGCGAGACCCTCAGAGGCTAGTGCCCTGCGACCGAGATCGAGCCAAGAACTCGCCTGCCAATGTGGAGCCTCTCCGAGCACGCACCCTCTGGACCGGGTTCACCTTCCGCCCTCCTCCACCAAGGTGCCCCTGCAAGCTCGGAATGTCGAGGTTGGAGCGAGTCATGCCGTCCCAGCTCGGCCCCAGTTCGGACGAGGTCTTCACCAGCCTAGAACACCGGCGAGCTGCCCGAGGATTGCACTGAAGCACTTTCCAGGCCTTACTGACCACCTACGACCGCCAGTTACACCAATCCGAGGATTCGAATCCCGCGGGCAGTGGCCCGCCATTCGAAGCACCCCCAAATTTCCCAGAATGAGGTAACCAAGAGGAGTGTCGGAGTGCCTGACAATGCCCCCTATCATGAATAAGGAAAGGTCCCTCGGGACACCGCCGCATGCACCTAATAGCCCGGCGGGGATCCCGAGACAAGTGCTGAACGGTAACCTGGTTCACAGCAAACCTAGAGGTAACACATACAACAACTCCAAGACACAGAGGAGAGAAAAAAGAGAAAGGAAGCACAAGCGCAAGCCCTACCAAGAGGGCGAAGCGCCACTACCACCACAGTAAAGAGGAAAGCAAGGGATACAATGAGAGATGGAGGAACAGAGCATCCCTCTGTCCCGCTATCATTCTTCCCCGGCAACGTTTTTACCTTCACCCATATTTTACACTCCTCCTAGAGCGGAGTCCATCAAGAGAGGCCTGACCAGGAGGATCCGTTCCCCTAGATCGTCACTGACTTGATCGTTGGAGTGCCCCCACCGGAAACCCTAGCCCGGGTCTCTAACTGTTGTCTCACAGGTCCAGGAGCGGAGGACCGCCGGGCAACAAGGTGACCGCACCCAGCGAGGAGATCCAGGAACCGAGAGCGGCGGGCAGCAGGAGGAGCACACTCTGGCGCCGATGCAGCTACGGGCCATGACGATCTTGGCGGCAGCAGATTGGCGCGCCAGGTAGGGGGAAGATGGGCATGACAGAGTCCTTCATCACTCTCCAAGTCAATATACCGCAGAAGAACGGTGACGACACAAGCTGGAAAGGTCAACATATTGGCGATCTTCTCTAGGCCTCTCCAGTACATCACTCCCTCCGTCCCCTTCGATAGGGAGTCTGCTGACGAAACCATCATGTACACAGCGAAAGCGCGCATGGAGAAGCATGAGCACAAGCCAGCGGGGTTTCCCCACCGGTCCATCAGCATGCAAGGCTCAGCTACCGAACCTCCGGACTACAACACCCACCGCTAGTGGAGCCCTTCATCGGCCACAATAAGGTGGAGTGTCATCGCCTTCACCGCAACCATGACCATGATGTTGAAAAATGTCGCAACCATGAATAAGAGATCGAGAAGCTCGTCAAGGAGGCCCACCTCCGAAGGTTTGTGGGGGGCAGGCCTCGAGCGGGGCCCCAAGTGCTCACCACTTTTCCATCGGCTTCAACCACCGACGTCTACCTCACCACGAAATCGGTGGGCATCACCGCCTGGAGGGTCGCGCGTGCGTCTAAGAAGGCTCGGGGGGTAGGGGCACCCGAGAGTCATTTCCCCATCATGAGGGGAGGAGAAAGCGAAGGAGGAAGGTAAATAAAGCTGCCGCAGACATCGGGACGAAGGTCGCGAATCACCATAGGAAGGCCCCCGCGAGGCGGTCGAAGCTCCACCGTGAGGGGTCTATTACCTCGAAGAGTTCGATGGCATCAGGCTCCCCCAAGGAAGGAGGGCTTGTAGCCTACAAAGACGCCTCCAATAAGGTAAGTCCCCTTACTAACAATCATGGTAACTAACTATTTTTTCCTTGCATGGGTATTTGCATGTCTCTTAGGAAAAGACTACAGCATCCCCGAGCCCAGCTCCAGGACGTCAAAGAATGTTCGAGCCACTTAGCTCCACAATTCCAAGCATCCCTGAGCCCAGCTCCAGGACGTCAAAGAGTGTTAGAGCCACGTAGCTCCACAATTCCAAGCATCCCCGAGCCCAGCTCCAAGACATCAAAGAATGTTCGAGCCATGTAGCTCCACAATTCCAAGCATCCCCGAGCCCAGCTCTAGGACGTCAAAGAATGTTTGAGCCACGTAGCTCCATAATTTCAAGCATCCCCGAGCCCAGCTCCAGGACGTCGAAGAATGTTCAAACCACGTAGCTCCACAATTCTAAGCATCCCCAAGCCCAGCTCCAGGATGTCAAAAAATGTTCGAACCACATAGCTCCACAATTCCAAGCATCCCCAAGCCCAGCTCCAGGACGTCAAAGAATGTTCGAGCCACGTAGCTCCAAAATTCCAAGCATCCCCGAGCCCAGCTCCAGGACGTCAGAGAATGTTCGAGCCAAGCAGCTCACAGTCATCAATGTCCCCGAGCCCAGCTCCAGGATGCCCTTCTTAAGACTGGAGCTCAAACCTCCAGCCAATAGAACTCCGAGCCAAGCAGCTCTCTATCTCAAACATCTCCGAGTCCATCTCCGAGACTCCAAGAGATCATGGGGCCACATAGCTCCCATCAACGTCCTCGAGCCCAACTCTAGGACGCCCTTCTCAAGATCAGAGCTCAGGCCTTCAGCCAATAGAACTCCGAGCCAAGCAGCTCTCTATCTCAAACATCTCCGAGCCCAGCTCCAAGATGCCAAGAGATCATGGGGCCACGTAGCTCCCATCAACGTCCCCGAGCCCAGCTCCAGGATGCCCTTCTCAAGACCAGAGCTAAGACCTCCGGCCAATAGAACTCCGAGCCAAGCAGCTCTCTATCTCAAACGTCTCCGAACCCAGCTCCGAGATGCCAAGAGATCATGGGGCCACGTAGCTCCTATCAACGCCTCAAGCCTAGATCCAAGGCACCAAAGACCTGGGCCAAGATCTCAGGCAACCCCCTGGGCCCGAGCCTAGCTCCACATCCAGGAAGGCCTCGAGCCTAGCTCCAAGGCAATCAAGACTAGTAACCCCCGCTTCTCTGATCTCCCCACTCGAAAAGAAGACGAGAGGGGAAAGAAAGAAAGAGAACAAAGGGGAAAGCCCGGCAGCCCTCTTCTCTGATCTCCCCACTCGAAAAGAAGACGAGAGGGGAAGGAAAGAAAAAGAACAAAGTAGGGGTACAATCAGCATCCTCTCCTCTGATCTCCCCACTCCAAAAAAAAAAAAATAGAGAGAGAGAAGAAAGAAAGAGAGAAAGAAGAAGAATGGGGAAGGAAAGAAAGAGAGAACAAGAGGGAAATACAGCATCATCGAAGCTACCACTTCAAGCAGCTCTCAGTCATCAACGTCCCCGAGCCCAGCTCCAGGACACCTTCTCAAGATCGAAGCTCAGATCTCCGGCCAAGAGAATCTCGAGCCAAGTAGCTCTCAGTCATCAACATCCCCGAGCCCAGCTCCAAGACGCCTTCTCAAGACCGGTGCTCAGATCTCTGGCTAAGAGAACCTCGAGCCAAGCAGCTCTCAATCATCAATGTCCCCGAGCCCAGCTCCAGGATACCTTCTCAAGACCGGAGCTCAGATCTCCGGCCAAAAGAACCTCGAGCTAAGCAGCTCTCAGTCATCAACGTCCCTGAGCCCAGCTCCAGGATGCCTTCTCAAGACCGGAGCTCAGATCTCTGGCCAAGAGAACCTCGAGCCAAGCAGCTCTCAGTCATCAACGTCCCCGAGCCCAGCTCCAGGATGCCTTCTCAAGACTAGAGCTCAGATCTCCGGCCAAGAGAACCTCGAGCCAAGTGGCTCTCAGCAATCGACGTTCCCGAGCCCAGCTCTAGGATGCCCTCTCAAGACCGGAGCTCAGATCTCCGACCAAGAGAACTTCGAACCACCCGGCCCTCAGCCAATGACACCTTTGAGCCCAGCAGCCCTCAAGTGTCACAGCTTAACCTCAAGCAAGGTGAAACCCTTCTCTCCGAGCTCCCCATACAAAAAAAAAGAGAAAGAAAGAGAAAAGAAGAAAACAGATGGCAAAGAAACTTCAGCTTCATTGATCAAAACACAAATCACAAATGTCTTCTAAGCCCCCGACATGCTGGGTGACCCCAAATAAGTACCAAAGACAAAAATTACAAAGCAAAGCAAGGAAGAAAGGGGTCATTTCATGCCGGTCGGTTTCCCTGCTGGGTCCTGGGGTCGAGAGCTCCTGCCCTCAGAAGTCTCCGACTGAGCTACCCTAACTCCAAAAGAATCGCCCTCAGCTGGTGTCGGAGGCTCTGAGCCCACGGCTCCCGCGACGACTCCTTCATCAGCCATCACTTTCGTGGCCGAAGGATACTCGAGGCAGCCACGCTCCTTGTCAGGAACAAGTGCCTCGACCTGGCCGCGCAAGTGCATGAAACCCTTATAAAAGGAGTCCGACGCCATCTGCTGGATATCAGCGATGAACTCCTCCAAAGCCTTAAAGTTGGCGACGGCGTTCTCAGCACCCTTCGTGGCCTCGATGGCCACCCTCTTCGACTCGGCGGCCTCCAGCCTGGCACCTCCATCGAGTTGGTTGCCGTCTTTGCTGCCTTCTCAGCAGCAGCAAGTTTCTCCTTCACGACTTCCAGCTCTGCCTGGGTAGCTCGGGCGATCTCCTTATGCCGGTCGGCCTCGGCACTATACCAATTAAGCTTTTTCTCGACGACGGAGAGGTCATCGATCACCTTCTTTGAGTGGCTCCACTCCAGATCGCGAGCTGTCAAGAGTCCTTTCGCTCACCCCTCAGCATCGGCGAGCTCTTTTTTGAGGTCCTTGACCTTCGCCTCAAGGACCCCGCTTGCTCCGACCTTCTCCTTTAGGTTGGCCTTTAAAGATTCGATCTCAATGGCCTGTTGCCGCTCGAGACGCTCCCAGCTCTGGAAGCGGCCTCTGATGTAGAGGGCCTCGGCACCGATCTGCACCATGAAAAGAAATCAGCAAAAAAAAAAAGAAAGAGAAAAGAGAAGGGAAAGGGAAGTAAAGGCGGCTTACCGAGTACAGCTGAGAGAAGAGAATGCATATGACATTGGTCACCCGCATCCCAGCCATCTCCTACGATCGCATGCCTGGATGGAGAAATCCATCATACGTTCGGCTAGCTCGGGGCTCCGAAGTACTGAGTTCTCCAGCCCCATCCTGAAGGGAAGATAGCGCCGTGCATCCTCCCTCCGGCTTTCTCCATGAGCTGGCGGCCTTGCACCGTTGGCTGAAGGATCCCGGGGGGCAGGCTGGGAGGTCAGTGTCGGTGCAGGTGGAACCTCTATCGAGGCACTGGGCGCAGCCCGGCTCTCCTCACCCCTGACAGCGGCAATGGGTGGACTCGGAGGATCGCGGGGCACAGCAGCAACAGTGGCAGCCCTCACCCGGACTACCACCTCGGGCTCTGCAGCGGGGGCCTGCTGAACTGGCCTTGGCACCGCGGAAGCTGCCCTCTTCACCGGCATGGGAGCAGTGCATGGCACCTCTGAACTCGGACCAGCTGGGGCGATCGAGCTCAGACCGATCACCACCGTGGGAGCGGCCATAGATGCGCTCTCACTCCGGACCCACCTGGAAGCAGGCTCCCCGGCCAGCCCGGTCGGCGACCTCTTCTTGGTGATGGCCAGAAGATCACTCTCAGAGAAGATCATACTTGCATACAAATTACCCAATACTTAGAGCCTGGGAGAAACAATGCAAGAGGTGCAAGAACAAAAGAAAAGAAAAAGTTCAGGTCGCACTCACCCAACCCATCCATCGGGTTGACCCTGGAGTTGGCAAGGTTCTGCTCAGACAACAGGACCTCGAGGGAAGAAATCTGGGCAGTGTGGAGTTGCTCGTAATCATCCCGGTCAGCTGCATCAACCACAGAATTTCGGTTGGGGGACTGATCCGGATCGCTTCAGACCCAGTCGACCCCCTCGACCTCAACAAAGAAAAACTTGCTCTTCCATCCCCTGATGGAAGAGGGAAGCTCAAACCTGATGCCCTTCTGGCAGGAAGACAAGGACCACCACCCATCCTTGGTTGGGTGGTGCTTTAGGGCAAAGAAATCCCTGAACAAAGAAAATCGGGCTACGAACCCGTGGAGGTGACAACATAATGAAGGAGAAAACAAAGAAAATCGGGCTACGAACCCATGGAGGTGACAAAACACAATGAAGGAGAAAATGACCCTAATAGCATTTGGCACTAGCTGCGCCGAGACCAGAAGATAATTGTCTATGATTGACAGAAAGAAAGGATGGAAGGGAAAGTAGAAACCCCAGAGAAGGTCTCCTCATAGAAGGCAAGACGGCCCGGGCCACTAGTAGTGACCCATTCCCCCGGATGAGGGACCGTAAGCCGGATAGAAGCCGGGATGCCGTAGACTTCCCGGATGGTCCTCAGGTCCCCGGTAGTGATCGTCGAAGCGACCCCACTAGGACCTGTGGACCGGATTGACTTAAGGATAGGAATAGAAGAGGAAGAAGGAGGCAAAGAAGGGCTAGATCCCGGTTCCTTGATGACTATTGGACCAGGAGGATGCCTCCTACTGAGCTCGAAGTGGGTTACGCCTCCCTCTCTGTTAGAAGAAGAAGAAGAAGATGCCGGCCTCCACTCGGAAGGACCTGCCTCGTCCTGATTAGTAGAGGGGTGGAAGCCCGGACTGAAACGGGACATCCTTAAGGACAAAGGAGAGGAATAACACAAAACAGAAGACCAGGAAGAAGACTCAACCCAAGAGAAGACCTTAGGCCCGAAGGAAAAAACTCTATCCTAGCAGGGGGAGGAGGAGGAAGAAGAAGCTAACATGTTCCTTTAGAAAACTCGGGGGAACTGGAAGAAGGAGGAAGCTTGGGTGTGGCGGTAGCAGGCACGGAGAATTCAAAAAGAATAGATGGTTCGGGTAAGGCCCTCTTTTCATTTCGAAATGACCTGATGGAGTCGTACCGATTCAGACTCTCCGCCAACGAAACCGCACCACGTGCCCCCATCGACGAGAATGGCATCCGGCCACTCTGAATTGCGTGCCCATATTAACTGCAACTTGGATGTGGCCACATGGCATCCCCGCATTGGATTGCAGGGCTGGCCCCCGAAGTGCCAGCAATCATGGCCATCATCATGCCAGATTTTTTCCTTTCCACCTCAGCACCGTAATTACTCCTTTCGACCTGAGTGCCGCGTACTAACGAGCCTCGGGAGTGGGGGGCAAATGATGTAGAAGGATCGCTGACATGGAGAAAACAGCGACCGCCACGTCAAGAAAAGACGTCGCGTCAACTCTCCAACCTATATTCCACTACCGAGCTGAGCTGAGCTCTTTCAGAACAGCAGGCCAAGCTCAGTCCTCCGCCAGGTCGTGCTCGCAGGCCCGGGATGCATAGGTCGGAGCCGCCTTCCGCCCTCCAGAGCGAGACCCTCGGAGGCTAGTGCCCTGCGGTCGAGGTCAAGCCAAGAGCTCACCCACCGATGTGGAGCCTCTCCGAGCACGCGCCCTCTGGACCGGGTCTGCCTTTCGCCCTCCAGAACGAGATGCTCGAAGGCTAGTGCCCTGCGACCGAAGTCGAGCCAAGAGCTCACCCGCCGATGTGGAGCCTCTCTGAGCGTGTGCCCTCTAGACTGGGTTCGCCTTTTGCCCTCCAAAGCGAGACCCTCGGAGGCTAGAGCCCTGCGGCCGAGGTCGAGCCAAGAGCTCACCCGCTGATGTGGAGCCTCTCCGAGCACGTGCCCTCTAGACCGGATCCGCCTTCTACCCTCCAGAGCGAGACCCTCGGAGGCTAGTGCCCTACGGTCGAGGTCGAGTCAAGAACTCACCCGCCGATGTGGAGCCTCTCCGAGCACGCGCCCTCTGGACCGGGTCCGCCTTCCGCCCTCCTCCATCGAGGCACCCCCGCAAGCTCGGAATGTCGAGGTCGGAGCGAGTCATGCCATCCCAGCTCGGCCCCAGTCCGGACGAGGTCTTCACCAGCCCAGAACACCGGCGAGCCGCCCGAGGATTACACTGAAGCACTTTCCAGACCATACTAACCACCTACGACCGCCAGTTACACCAATCCAGGGATTCGAATCCCGCGGGCGGCGGCCCGCCATTCGAAGCACCCCCAAATTCCCTAGAATGAGGTAACCAAGAGGAGTGTCGGAGCGCCTGATAATGCCCCCTATCATGAATAAGGAAAGGTCCCTCAGGACATCGCCGCATGCGCCTGACAGCCCGGCGGGGATCCTGAGACAAGCATCGAACGGTAACCTGGTTCACAGCAAACCCAGAGGTAACACACACAACAACTCCAAGACATAGAGGAGAGAAAAAAGAGAAAGGAAGCACAAGCGCAAGCCCGACCAAGAGGGCGAAGCGCCACTACCACCACAGTGAAGGGGAAAGTGAGGGATACAAGGAGAGGCGGAGGAACAGAGCATCCCTCTGTCACCGCTATCATTCTTCCCTGGCAACGTTTTCACCTTCACCTACATTTTACACTCCTCCTAGAGCGGAGTCCATCAAGAGGGGCCCGACCAGGAGGATCTATTCTCCTGGATCGTCACTGACTTGATCATCCTAGTGCCCCCGCTGGAAACCCCGGCCTGGGTCTCTAACCGTTGTCTCGCGGGTCCAAGAGCGGAGGACTGCCGAGCAACAAGGCGACCACACCCAGCGAGGAGATACGGGAACCGAGAGCGGCGGGCGACAGGAGGAGTGCACTTTGGCGCCGATGCAGCTACGGGCCACGATGATCTTGGCGGCAACAAAGTCCAGGAAAGACAATGACATATGGGATCTTTTCACATTGCCAGAAGGTGCAAAACCCGTTGGTTGTGAATGGATATTTAAAACTAAAAGAGATTCGAAAGGCAATATGGAGAGGTATAAGGCTCGTCTTTTCGCAAAGGGCTTTACACAGAAAGAAGGCATTGATTATAAAGAGACTTTCTCTCCGGTTTCTTCGAAAGACTCTTTCAGGATTATAATGGCATTGGTGACACATTTCAATCTTGAGTTACACTAGATGGATGTGAAGACAGCATTTCTCAATGGTGATATTGATGAGACAATTTATATGGTGCAACCAGAAAACTTTGTGTCGGGAGATCCAAAGAACATGGTTTGCAAACTTAAGAAATCCATCTATGGACTCAAACAGGCATCTCGACAATGGTATTTCAAATTTCATCAGGTGATCATCTTGTTCGGTTTTGAGATGAATTTGGTTGATGATTATATATGCCATAAATTTTGTAGGAGTAAATATATTTTTCTGATTTTATATGTCGATGATATATTGCTTGCCAGTAGCGATATAGGCTTAATGTACGAAACCAAGAGATTTCTAGCTAAGAATTTTGAGATGAAAGATTTTGGTGACGCCTCTTTTGTATTAGGCATACAGATACACCGGGATCGTTCTTGGGGTATTCTAGGATTACCACAAAAGAGCTATATCAAGAAGGTTCTAAAAAGGTATGGCATGCAAAATTGCAAACCAGGAGATACCCCTGTGGCTAAGGGAGACAAGTTTGGTCTATATCGGTGCCTTAAGAATAACTTGGAGAAAGAGAAAATGCAGAAGATTTTCTATGCATCAGTAGTAGGGAGTCTAATGTATGCTCAAGTTTGTACGCATCCGGATATTGCGTACGTCACAGGGATGTTGGATAGATATTTGAGCAATCCAGGAGTTGAGCATTGGAAAGCAGCTAAACGGGTCTTACGGTACTTATAGAGAACAAAAGACTACATGCTCATGTATCGGAGGTCGAATCAGCTTGAGATCATTGGTTATACTGACTTCGATTTTGCTGGATGCCAAGATAGTATGAAATCTATATCGGGCGATATCTACCTGCTTACCGGAGGTGCTATCTCTTGGAAGAGTGCTAAATAGTCACTTATAGCCTCTTCTACCATGGCAGCAGAGTTCATAGCATGCTATGAGGTATCCAATCGTGGAATATGGCTTCGGAATTTTGTCATGGGGCTACGTACAGTGGACGGTGTTGAAAGACCACTCAAGTTATTTTATGACAATAAGTCAGCAGTTTTATATTCTAATAACAACAGGAGCTCAATGAAATCAAAGCATATAGATATCAAGTTCCTGGTTGTTAAAGAAAGAGTTCAGAGTGGAAAGTTATCTATTGAGCACATAGGTACAAACTCCATGGTTACGGATCTGCTTACTAAAGGAGTACCACCCAAGATATTTCATGAGCATACTGGTCATATGGGTGTTATGTCAGTAGAGGATATTCAGTTTTAGTGGGAGTTTGTATATTTTAGATGCTCTTATAATACAGACATTTTTCAGTTATTTCAGTTTTCTGCAGAAATAAAGTTTCGACTTATTTACACTCTGTTTTTGTTTGGTTTGATCTTGCTGGGGTTTAAGGGTGGACCAGTTGGAAATAGGCATGTTAAGGTCACATTGCATGAAATTTCCATGCTACACATCCACATCATAATCCATGTTATTCAATTGCATTAATATACGTAACATTGATGGGTTGAGTTACGATAATTATAACAAAGACTGCTTTGATCCTATGTTGGTGTGGTTGATGGACCGGATTGGTTATAGATACATTTTAAAAAGGACAACAAAGTAAAGTTGAGCTCATTCGGTTATTTTCGTAAAGCATGTTATAAGGTCATACCCAAGTGGGAGATTATTGGATCCTTAATCCAACATTAGGCTTATATGTAAATAATAATGCTTTGTGGGCTGTCATTTAAGGTTTGGCCCACTTAAAAATGATCAATTATGTTTTGAACTATTTGGGGCCTTAATGTATCTAATAGGATGTGGGCCTTTTAATGTGTAGAGACTTAAGGATAATTTCTATTTTTATGATGGGCAAAAATAGAAATCATAATAATACTGTTGTCATATAAAAGCGGTTATGGTCCCCAGATTATACGGTGTTATTCCTTTCTCCCCGATATCCCATCATCGAAGAAGAAAATCCTAAAGAAGTAAGAAAAGGCTCTTTAGAAACCCGTGTGAATCTGGAAGGCTAACCGTGCGACACATGAGTAGATCTTCAAATGCAGGCTTTCAAATATGGCTTTAGGTACGCTTCTGCTTATTGTTTGGTTATTCCCAATGATATCACATGTTTATTTTTGGGATTTGCTTTCAAATAGGCTTCAGAATAATTTCAAAAAAAGGAGAATAATTCCTAATAAGTAAAATTTGTTATTGAAATATTATGGTTGATACTTTGATGGGGCTGGCTGATATATTCATCCATACTATTTAAATATGATAAGAGATGATTGTATCATTTTAATAATTACCATGAATCGGAATATTTTTCTAAAGAGGAATAGTTAAAAAAATATAATATATACCTTAGAAAGTTTTTTTGGGTTAAAAACGAGTTAAAACTATATTGCAGATAAAAGAAAGAAAGTTGCATGGTACCATACTTTCAAGAAAGCTGTTTTTTTTTTTGGTGAAAAAAAGAGGGGAATAAATCCTGGCTATAGCTATTCCCTTCACGCTCCATTTTTTTGATGAGTATGTCAGCCTGACACCACTAAGATGCCGGAGTAGAGTACTCTCTTATCATCCCGATGATGCTCTAGGAGAAAATTCTGAATTTAATCGAGTCATCTGCAGGATCATGACTTGAGTATGTCAGCCTGACACCACTAAGGTGTTGGAGTAGAGTACTCTCCCACTATCCCGGTCAGGTGCTCTAGTAGAAAAAATTCTGGATTAAATCGAGTCACCCGTAGGATCATGACTCAAACATGAGACCTGTAAATAGCGGATGTATGTATCTACCAACCGTGCTACCATTTTAGCGGCTCTACAAGAAAGTTAGATAATATGATGGTTACATGACATAGATAGAAAAGCCCACTTGCTCGGCAACAACGTTGGCAAAACGGGAAACCCATTGAAACAAAAAGGAACTTCCCGGCTGCAGGAGATATTTGATGCAAACTACGCACAGAGCCGGTCTACAGATCCAACAGCCTTGATGCAGAAATCTTTCGGCCAGCAAGGTAGATAGCACACTAATACAATTTACAAATGAAGGCTATTGATAGATAGAGACAGCTGCATAGAATCAGAGGAACAGAAATGCCCGACATCGATTCTTTCCCTTGACGAAAAAAAAAAAAAAAAAACCTCTGATTGAGAACGGTAACCCCAGCAACAACTCTTCATACTCTAATAACATCTTGCACAATGAGATATTAATAGCATTTCCCACAACCAAATGTAGAACACCAGAAAGAACAACTGATAACGATTCAACTCGGATAACCGAGTCTAATTAAAGACATTTAAAACTGTAGGTAAAGTATGAATACGGCATTCCACCAGCTAGCTATGCATTTCTATGAATAATACCAAAAGCAACGGCATCAAGGATACGATTTAACCCCATAGGAATGCAGTCAAATTTTGAAATGGTAAAGGAGCCCTGCAATGCTTGAGAGGCCAAACAATTAATTAGCAACCTCATTGTTGACCTCCCAAAATGCATGGTGTTGGGATATCTCGGTTCAAGTATAGGCTAGCCAACCGATTTGACCGGCGGAAGACATTTCCTCCAAACCGTAAACTTCGGATCAGGCACCTCGTGGGCAAGTCAAGATTCTTAATGGGCCTACGGCTCCCGAAGACACGGTCTTCGGGTTATGTCGAAGATCAAGTTCTACGGCTCCTAAAGACAAGGTCCTCGGCCCGAACCGAGGAGTAACCTTCACTAACTCCCGAAGACACGGTCTCCGATTTATGACGAAGATATAGTCTTCGGCCTGTGACAAAGACTAAGTCCTCGATCTATGCCAAAGACATGATTTCCGATCTATCTTGAGAGGATCCGATGATGAAGACATTCCCTGATTCAATCACGGAAATCTCTCTAAAAGGAAAGTCTGAGGATGGGCCTCAACCTATCTCAAATCTCTACAAACGTGACAAGCAATGGGTATCATCGACTATTTCTGGAACATAATCGTGGCGCGTAACTCCAACGGCAACGCCTCTAGTCTGGCCACCATAACTACCCACAATTCCATATTATGGGAAGGAAATTATTTCTCCCATCATAATTGCTGGAGGAAGATGGAAACCGCAAGCTGGACAACTCTATATAAATAATGGTAAGAGGGAATACTCGAGGTAAGGCACCAGATATCTCTGAAAATCTCGGAGTCCTTCCTTTTTTCATCTAATCCTCCTCAAAATCTTTCCCATTCTGTGGCTGGAGCCCGCCTCTGACTTAGGCATCGGAGTATCCCTTGCCGGAGCAATTCCGGCCAGGAATTTGTTTTGCAGGTGAACCAGGGAGCGGGCCTGCGATTCAGTAGCTCCGCCCGGTCAGAAAAGGGATTTTATGCCAACAGATTGGCGCGCTAGGTAGGGGGAGTCTATGCAATTCGCATTGTTAAGCTCCCCTCCTTGATAAAGGGGAAGAAAGAAATTTTCGATGGTGAGATGGAAGACTCAGGTTGCCTTAATAAGTAGAAATCATGCTCCAACCCAGGGGGATGCACCCCCGATAGAGAACGACATCCCACCTCCCATAATCGTCGTGGGACAGCAACAATTCGAGGCCCTCCTGAACCAGGTCACCAACCTCGTGGCTATGGTTCAGGACTTCCAGGATAGAGATTTCCAGGTGGGGCATCCGCTGGCCACCTCCAGACATAGCTCTCGATCCCGGAGGAATAGAGCCCCTAGAGAGGGGTCCATACATCTCTCCCCCCATCCTCGCCCCTCTCCTGAAGGCTGAAGTTCAAGAATGCCTAGGCCCACTGATTCCCCGCAGAAAGGGAAAAGGCTTAAGCAAACTTCCTCGCCCTCTTCTGAAGACTCTACTCCCGTAGAGAAAGCGCCAAAACAGGCTCTCCCTGACAACGATAGGAAATTCAAGGCCATCGAATCGAAGATGGCGAGAATGCAGGAGTAGAGATATTACAATGATTTGGCAGTGTGTGATCAGTGCCCGCCCTACACCGACCGCGTCATGGCTGAAGTCATCCCTCGGTACTTCAGGGTTTCCCAGATGGAACTCTACGACGGAACCTCTGATCCTCTTGACCATTTGGACAGTTTTAAGGCTCATATGATGATCCAGGGGGCTTCGGATGCAATGTATTGCTTCGCATTCCCAGCTACCTTAAAGAAAGCCGCTCGAATGTGGTACTCGAGCATACACCCAAGTACCATCGATTCTTTCTCTGAGTTAGAAAATTGTTTGTCTTGCATTTTAGAACTTGCCGCAAGACCTCCCGGAATATGAACACACTGTTCCTCCTTCATTAGAATGAAGGAGAAAGCCTGCGAGATTACATCTCCAAGTTTAATGCGGCCACGCTCGAGATCCCCGATCTCAACAAGCATGTGGCCATGTCTGCATTAAAAAAGGGACATCGTACGTCCAGGCTCACCTTCTCCCTGGATAAGAAGTTCTCCAAAAGCTATGCTGAGCTCCTATCGAGGGCTCATAAATAAGCTGATACTGAAGAGTAGGTGGCAAATTGACGACTAATCGAAGGGAAGCCCCCTTCGAAGAAGAAAAACAACAGGGCACAAGGCTCCCCTATTTCCAACAATAATAATAAGTATGCTGACCGCCAAAGAAGTCCTCCCAGGCTTAAAGCATCGGGCGGGAGATTCGACTCCTATATCCCCCTCAACCTCCCTCATGAGAAGATTCTCTTAGAGAAAGAAAAAGAAAACTATCTCCAGCAGCCACGGCCCATGAAGGCATCCTCTTCCGCAAGGAACAGGAACAAATACTACCGATTCCACCGGGACCACGGCCATAATACTGAGGAATGTATCCAACTGAGAGATGCAATAGAGGATCTCATCAAGAGAGGGTATTTAGGGTGGAACGTTGGTCGCCAAGGACCTCGGTCAGAAGCTACTGTCCTCCAATTGGCTCCTGAAAAGGCTGAACTGCCAAACCAAAGGCCCACCAATGGAGGCGTGGGGATGATACATCGACCTATCAACTGGAGAAGAGATGAAGACGATGCTCCAAAGTGACTCAAGGACACCAATGCTACTCTCTTCTTCGACGATGATTTTGTGGGAGTCCGGCTCCCGCAGACCCTATTGTAATCTCGGTCGTTGTGGCCAATTATGATGTACAATGAATTCTAGTTGATAATGGAAGTTCGACTGATATCTTGATCTACGATGCATTCTCTTGGATGTGTTTGCCTAGAGACAAGCTACGAAGGTCCCCTATACCATCTACCGACTTTGGAGGGAATCAAGTTAATGCCGAGGAAGAAATAGTACTACCTGTAACCCTCGGTACCAAACCTCGATAAAAGACATTGTCGATCAATTTCATGGTGGTCCGAACCCCTTCAGCCTACAACATCATTCTGGGACAACCTGTCCTGAACAAATTCTGGACTGTAGTGTCATCTTACTACCTCCTGGTGCGCTTTCCCACCAGAAATGATGTTGGAGAAGTAAGAGGAGACCAGAGAGCAGCACGACAATACCTGATGATCCAAGACAAGCACTCCAATGATCCCACCACTTGGGATTAGCTAGATCCGAAGGACTCAACTATAGATTCTGGCGAGCCTATGGAGAGAACTATCTCGGTACCCTTAACTAAAGAGGATCCCACCAAAGTTGTGCAGATCGAAAGTGTTGACTCTAGTCTTGATTTTGATGATTGACAAAATGTTTAAGTATATATGAGTACTAATTGTGTTTTAAGTGTATTTCTTAGATCTTAGTACTCAACCATGTTGAATGAAGAAATGCTTGTATTTCAGTTGAAAAAGTCCTTAAATTAATGGAAAATCAAATATATGGACTTTGGAATTAATATGAAAGGAATTGAAGATGGTTCAGCAAAGCCGGCACGGCAAAATTTCAGTGGCATGCTTCAGAGGTCGACATCAGAGGTCGACACCTGTCCAGAGGTCGACACCTGAGGTCAACACCTATCCAGAGGTCGACACCAGAGGTCGACTCATAGTCTGAGAATTCAAACTGGGCAGAACTATGGTTTTCTGGATTTTTGCCTAAGATAAACTGGAGGTCGACTCATGAGGTCGACACTTGATCCAGAGGTCGACTCATGAGGTCGACACTTGATCCAGAGGTCGACTCATGAGGTCGACTCATGGCATAACGGCTAGTTTTTCTGAACTTCTGATTTTATTTCTAACGGCCATAAACGACCATATTTTTGATTCTAACGGTCTTGTGGAGTTGTTTCAGCATAAATGAGGTATTTAACCTCCACCAAACTTCAAAAAAAGATATGGAGATAAGGTGAAAAGGATTAGAGTGAAAGTAAAAAGCCTTCAAGCAATTCCAAGCCAAAAAGAGTGAGAAATCCAAGAGATTCCTTAGCCAAAAGCTTTCCATCTTTGAGGAATCCAACTTTCAAGAGTTTGGCATTTAGTGAGGTCAAAGATTCCAAGGGAAAAGGCTTGAAGAGTCTCCATCAAGAGCTTCAACGAATTTCTTATTACTCAAAAAAAAGTTTGTATTGTTTTTATTCATTGTATTCAAATTCTATTTGTGGTAGGCTAGTTTCAAGGGAATTTGAAACTAGTGTGAGGTTTGTTGGTGAGCCAATTGATAAAACCAACTAGGGTTGCTTGTAAGCCCGAAGCCAAAACAAGTGTGTGAGGTTTGTTGGTGAGCCAATTGATAAAACCAACTAGGGTTGCTTGTAAGCCCGAAGCCAAAATAAGTGAGTGAGGTTTGTTGGTGAGCCAATTGATAAAACCAACTAGGGTTGCTTGTAAGCCCGAAGCCAAAACAAGTGTGTAAGGTTTTGACTTGTGAGCCTGGTAAAACAAGTCGGCTGTAATCTAAAGATTATAGTGAAAATTCCCAAGTGGAGCTTGGGGAGTGGATGTAGGTGCTAGGTGCACCGAACCACTATACTTCTTGTGTGTTTGCATTGCTTTACTCTTTATCTTCTTTTGCTCTTTAATTGTTGTTTTGTTTCATTGCTTTCGTTGCACAATTACTTGAGCACTATCACTCTTCACCTTTGAACTTGATAGCACATATATTGCTTTAATTTTTAAAATACCCAATTCACCCTTCCTCTTGGGCACCATATCTGGGCAACAAGTGGTATCAGAGCTCGGTACTTTGATTAAAAATCTAACGATTTTGAGCTAAAGATTATGGTAACCCTTGTAGGTATTAGTGTTAGACCACCATTTTTCAATGGCATAAATTACATATTTTGGAAAACTCGCATGCGCATCCATATTCAATCTATTAGTTATCATCTTTGGAAAACCATTATTAGTGGTCCTCATATTCCTTCCATTTTGGTTAATGGCATTTCCATTCCAAAGCTCGAAGAGGATTGGAATGAATATGACATTAAACAAATTGAACTCAATGCTAAAGCAATGAACTTGCTTTATTGTGCATTGGACTTAAATGAATTTAATAGAGTTTCTACATGCATATCAGCGAAGGAAATATGGGATACACTTGAAGTTACTCATGAGGGTACTCTTCAAGTGAAGAACACTAAAATTAATTTGCTTATACATTCTTTTGAAACTTTTGAAATGATGCATTATGAATCTATATCTGATATGTTTTCAAGATTTATGACTATTATTAATGAATTAAAAAGTCTTGGCAAAATCTATACTAATGCTGATTTGGTGAACAAAATTCTTAGATCCTTGCCAAAATCATGGGATCCAAAGGTGACGGCGATCCAAGAAGCTAAAGATGTAGAAACCTTACCTTTGGAGGAGCTTATCGGTTCACTCATGACCTATGAGTTGAACTTATGGCAAAGGATAGTGGAAGCTGATACAGAAAAGAAAATAATAGCTTTCAAGACCAAAAAGAAATTCAAGGCAATGATGGCAACTTGGAGTGATAGCGAAGATTCAAATACGGATGATGAAGTTGCCCATCTTTGTTTCATGGCAAATGAGAAAAAGGTATGTGCTAAAAATAATTATGATTTTACCTTTAAAGAATCACATGATGCATCTAATGATCTTGTGCATGAATACAGATTGCTAAAAATTGAGCACAAGAAATTAAATAGGCATGTAGATTCATTTTCTCTTGACAGCACCAATCTTGCAAATAAAAATGATGATTTAAATGCCAAGATTGATATTTTTAAAAATGAAAAGAATAATTTTTCTAAAGAAAAAGAATTTTTAGAAAAAGAAAATGTTATTTCAAAAGATTTATGTGAAAAAGTTTTTAATGTGAAAAATATTTTGATTGAGGAAAAGAAGCAAAAACTCTTGAAGAACTTCAATATTCCTGCTTCTTTCAATTCTTATTATAAATGTGGTTTCAATGTTTATCCTTCTAGATTAAGAAAAGTTTGGGTTCCAAAAGGAACCATAATTACTAATCATAAAGGATCCAAGAAAGTTTGGGTACCAAAAGTGTCCACTTAATTTGTTTTGCAGGAATGTCTTGCAACCCAACATGAAGAAAGGAAGTTCTTGAAAAGAGGTTGTACAAGACAATTTAAAGAAGTGGACAAGCTATTTTTTGGACTAAATGGTAAAAGGAAGGATTATGTATATTGGTAAATTCTAAACATCTCCTTCCATAATTAAAATTGTAGATTAATTTTTATTGCATCAATTATTTTGAAAATTTGTTTTAAATAGTTAATTAGAATCAAGTTTGGACTTATCATCATTGGCTATGATCATGAACTTTTTGGTGTTGATGAATTTCATGCTATCATGATTAAATTTATGATTGTAAGACCTTCACTTGATTTTGATTAATGTATTTCATGAAAAATACTTTTAAAGATGCATATTGATTTGAAAAATGTTTTAATTGATTGATTAGAATCAAGCTTAGACTAATAATCATTTGTTGTGATCATGACCATTTTGATGTTGATGGATTTCAAGCTCTCATGGTCAAACTTGTGATTATTAGATCTTCACTTGATTTTGATTAATATAGTTTCTAAATTATTTCAAGAGAAATGCTATGATTTATATGTTTTTATTTTTGGCATCTATGTATAATCTAGAAATGATTTGGATCAAGTATAGAACTAGTAGTTAAGGGTTACTTTTAAGAAGAAGGTATGCTTATTGACAAACCCTTGCTCTAATAGCTAGACTTGATATCATATTACTTCTAGCATTTGTATGGATATCAAATCATCTTAAAATGAATTTGAAATAATGCTAAACATTTTTATGCGATATAAATGCTTTGTATTTTGAAAATCATGAATATCTTGAAAAATTTCAAATCTTGATGCATAAGCTTTCATGTTTTATTCCTGAAATAAATGCATATTTTTAAAGGAGGAATAACATTCAGGGGGAGCATCCAAAGATTTGTTATCATATTTGATGCTTTGAATATCTTGTTGATATCATGCTTTGCTTATATTGCTCTGGTACTCCTTCTTGTTTTCAAATCTAATTCTTTGGAGGAGTTACATTCAAATGGTATCATATTCTATTGGCATCAAAATTTTTTTTAAGAATTCCTAGTAACCGCTTCGGATTAGGTTAGTCACCATGGCTGTCCGGTCATAGGAGATAAGTAGGGCTTAAAGACCCTCTCTTCCCATTCAACGGGCTCTCTTATGACGTGTAGGGGTGCCGCTGTGACCTTATCCCATGAACAAGTAAGGCGAATGGATAATATTCATCAAATCATTTCTTGCATGTGCTTACATTCTTTGGTATCTTGTTCAATTTATATCATATTCAATTGATATCATAAATATTTGATTTCATGCATTGATTTTGATGACCTACTTGCTATTCTTTCCAACTTCATTTCCACTTTGTATTGCCTTTCATCCTTTTTCATGATGTCAAAAAGGGGGAGAAAATTGTTAAGTATGTAAAGGGGAAGATTGGATAAACATGAAAAATCTTTTGAGAAATGAAAGAAAGTGCAAAAGGGGGAGAAGAATATAAAATGTTTTTATCTAAAGGAAAGAATTAGTAAGAAGAAGAAATTTTGAAAATTTTAAATTTTTCTTTTGCATATTTTAAAAAATATTTTTGAAGATTTTTTGGATCATATTTTGAGGGGGAGCTTGGTGCTTAGTGTTTTGAGCTTACATGTTTATCTTATTGTTAATCTTTTAAGCTTACCCTATTCATATACTTAAAGGTTTTATCATCATCAAAAATGGGGAGATTGTTGACTCTAGTCTTGATTTTGATGATTGACAAAATGTTTAAGTATATATGAGTACTAATTGTGTTTTAAGTGTATTTCTTAGATCTTAGTACTCAACCATGTTGAATGAAGAAATGCTTGTATTTCAGTTGAAAAAGTCCTTAAATTAATGGAAAATCAAATATATGGACTTTGGAATTAATATGAAAGGATTTGAAGATGGTTCAGCAAAGCCGGCACGGCAAAATTTCAGTGGCACGCTTCAGAGGTCGACACCAGAGGTCGACACCTGTCCAGAGGTCGACACCTGAGGTCAACACCTATCCAGAGGTCGACACCAGAGGTCGACTCATAGCCTGAGAATTCAAACTGGGCAGAACTATGGTTTTCTGGATTTTTGCCTAAGATAAACTGGAGGTCGACTCATGAGGTCGACACTTGATCCAGAGGTCGACTCATGAGGTCGACACTTGATCCAGAGGTCGACTCATGAGGTCGACACTTGATCCAGAGGTCGACTCATGAGGTCGACTCATGGCATAACGGCTAGTTTTTCTGAACTTCTGATTTGATTTCTAACGGCCATAAACGGCCATATTTTTGATTCTAACGGTCTTGTGGAGTTGTTTCAGCAAAAATGAGGTATTTAACCTCCACCAAACTTCAAAAAAAGATATGGAGACAAGGTGAAAAGGATTAGAGTGAAAGTAAAAAGCCTTCAAGCAATTCCAAGCCAAAAAGAGTGAGAAATCCAAGAGATTCCTTAGCCAAAAGCTTTCCATCTTTGAGGAATCCAACTTTCAAGAGTTTGGCATTTAGTGAGGTCAAAGATTCCAAGGGAAAAGGCTTGAAGAGTCTCCATCAAGAGCTTCAACGAATTTCTTATTGCTCAAAAAGGAGTTTGTATTGTTTTTATTCATTGTATTCAAATTCTATTTGTGGTAGGCTAGTTTCAAGGGAATTTGAAACTAGTGTGAGGTTTGTTGGTGAGCCAATTGATAAAACCAACTAGGGTTGCTTGTAAGCCCGAAGCCAAAACAAGTGTGTGAGGTTTGTTGGTGAGCCAATTGATAAAACCAACTAGGGTTGCTTGTAAGCCCGAAGCCAAAACAAGTGAGTGAGGTTTGTTGGTGAGCCAATTGATAAAACCAACTAGGGTTGCTTGTAAGCCCGAAGCCAAAACAAGTGTGTAAGGTTTTGACTTGTGAGCCTGGTAAAACAAGTCGGCTGTAATCTAAAGATTATAGTGGAAATTCCCAAGTGGAGCTTGGGGAGTGGATGTAGGTGCTAGGTGCACCGAACCACTATACTTCTTGTGTGTTTGCATTGCTTTACTCTTTATCTTCTTTTTTTCTTTAATTGTTGTTTTGTTTCATTGCTTCCGTTGCACAATTACTTGAGCACTATCACTCTTCACCTTTGAACTTGATAGCACATATATTGCTTTAATTTTTAAAATACCCAATTCACCCCCCCTCTTGGGCACCATATCTGGGCAACAGAAAGCATGCTTGATGAGAAAACCAGAATGGAGCTGATCTGCTTCCTTAGGGATAATGCTGATGTCTTCGCCCGGTCAGCTTTGGACATGCCAGGGATTCCTGCCGAAGTAATCACTCATCGGCTGTAAGTCACCCCTGGGTATAAACCAGTCCGATAAAAGAAGAGAAGCTTTGCCCCCGAAAAATAAAAGGCAATAGATGAAGAAGTGAGCAAGCTTCTTAAGGCAGGGTTCATCCGGGAAGCCCATTATCCTGAGTGGTTGGCCAATGTGGTAATGGTAAAGAAAGCTAGCGGCAAGTGGAGATCTGCATCGACTACACATACCTCAATAAGGCTTGCCCAAAGGATAGCTTTCCTCTTCCAAACATCGACCGACTGGTCGACGCCACTGCTGTCCACCAATTGTTAAGCTTCATGGATGCTTTTTCTGGCTACAATCAGATTCAAATAGACCCCCGGGATGAAGAGAAAATGGCCTTCGTCACCGACAAAGGTCTGTATTGCTACAAGATGATACCATTTGGGCTCAAGAATGCTGGTGCAATATTTCAGAGGTTGATTAACAAGGTGTTCAAGGAGCAGTTGGAAAGAAACCTGGAGGCTTACATTGACAACATGATCATCAACAGCCTCCATAAAAAAGATCAAATCCAGGACTTGGAGGAATCATTCAGTGCCCTGTGATGCCATTGAATGAAGCTAAACCCAACAAAATGCATCTTTGGGGTCACTTCAAGCAAGTTTCTAGGTTTCCTCGTTACCAAGTGAGGGATTGAAGCAAACCCTGATAAAATTCAAGCTCTCAAGGACATGAGGCATCCATCCTACAAAAAGGAAGTGCAACAGCTGACGGGGAGGATCGCCTCCTTAAGTAGGTTTATCTCTTGCTCAGTCAAGAAATGTCTCCCATTTTTCAAGGTACTCCGGCAGTCTCGAAGCTTTGAATGGATCGATGAATGCCATACTGCCTTTGAAGAGTTGAAGAAATACCTGGAGACCCCACCTTTACTTTCCAAACCTCAAGAGGGGGAGGTGCTTTATTTATACCTTTCTGCCTTGGACGAGACAGTCAGTTCAGTCCTTGTCCAAAGAGAAGAAGACGGCTCTCACAAGTCGATATACTACATCAGCAAAGTTCTACATGATGCTGAAACAAGATATTCAAAAATGCAGAAGCTGATCTTCTCTCTGATAATTGCGGCAAAGCGACTATGACCTTACTTCCAAGCCCACGCCATCTGATGCTGACCGATCAACCCCTCAAAGCCGTTCTCTGATACCCTGATACTTCCAGAAGGATAGCCAAGTGGGCTGTGAAGCTAAGCGAGTTCGACATCAGCTTCCAGCCTCGATCAACTATGAAGGCCCAGGTGCTCTCAGATTTCCTTGCTGAATGCACCTGGAAGTCCGAAGACAAAGTGCCTCCAGCAGAAGAAGGATATCCGAAGAATACGAAGCCCGATTGGGTGCTCTATGTGGACAGAGCTTCCAATTCCGCTGGATGCGGAGCCGGTCTTAACTGGCTGAACTCGACGGCTACATGGTGGAGTACGCACTCCGGTTCTCCTTCCGTGCTTTGAATAACTAGGCCGAATACGAAGCTCTACTTACAAGTCTTCGGATCGCCAAGAGTTTAGGAGTTCGAAGACTCTAGGCTTTTTCAGACTCCTAGCTGATAGTAAATCAAGTTAAAGGAGAGTATAAAGCCAGAGATCCCACCATGATGCAGTACCTGGAGAAAGTATGAATCTTATCTTCTCAACTGGACTACTTCGAAATCATTCATGTCCCTCGATCAGAGAACTCCCGGGCAGATGCGTTGTCTTGACTTGCTACTACAACCCCGGAATCTCTCGGTCGCACCTTCCTTGAGCACCTTGAAGCCCCAAGTATAGCTGAAGAAGCTATGGAGGTGCACCAAATTGAGATCGAGCTAAGCTGGATGGATCCCATTATCAAGTTCTTAAATGAAGGTGTGTTGCCGGAGGACAAGGCAGAGGCCAAAAAGATCTAATGGATGGCATCTCAATATGTCATCTTGGATAGATCCCTTTACAAGAGATCATTCTCTCAGCCCCTGTTGAAATGCTTGGGACCGTCAGATGCTAACTACTCCTTGAGAGAGGTCCACGAGGGGATATGTGATGATCACTTGGGGGGTAGGTCCTTAGCATATAAAATTATACGCTAAGGATATTATTAGCCCTCCATCCAAAAGGACTCGGTCGACTTCGTGTGGAGATGTGATCAATGCCAAAGATATGCCAACATTCAGAGGCAACCAGCAAGTCACTTGACCTAGCTAACAGCCCCTTGGCCTTTTTCCCAATGGGGGATGGATATTCTTGGCCCATTCCCACCTGCATCTGGGCAGAGGAAGTTCCTCCTTGTGGCTATTGATTACTTTACAAAATGGGTCGAAGCCGAACCACTAGCCCAAATCATGGAAGGCAAGGTTGAGAATTTTATCAAAAATTCCATCATATTTCAATTTGGGATTTCACATATCATAATCACTGACAACGGGAGGCAGTTCGATTATCCGAAGTTTAAAGACTTCCGTGCTCGGTACCATGTGCAACACAGGCTGACTTCCATTGCCCACCCATAGTCCAACAGAGAGGTCGAAGTAACTAATCAGACCATTCTTCACGGTCTGAAGATGAGGTTGAACGCCGTCAAAGGACTTTGGATAGAAGAGCTGACCTCCATTCTCTGGGCATACCAAACTAGCCCACAGACGGCCACCGACGAGTCTCCATTCAACCTGGCATACGGTATCGAAGTCATTCTTCCTATCGAAGTCTCCCTCCAATCTTTAAGAATTGACAACTACGAAGAGCCTGAAAACTTCGATCGCAGGAGAGTTGACCTAGATTTATTCCGAGCACCAGGCTCCAGGCCCAAATAAGAATGGCGACATACCAGCAAAAGGTCACCAAGTATTACAATTCCAGTGTAAAGGAGCAAATCTTTCGCACAGGGGACATGGTGCTGCGAAAGGCAGAAGTATCCAGGCCAACAGAATAGGGTAAGCTTTTCCCTAACTGGAAAGGTCCATACCAAGTCGAAGAAGTCGTATGTCCAGGAACATATCGACTCAAGACCCTGGATGGTAAAATTCTGTCTCGACTATGGAATATACAAAACCTTCGCAAATACTATCAATAAACAAATTCCTAAATTTTTCATACAAATTTGCCCAACTCTGAGCAGCCCGTTGCATCAACTAAATAACAACGGCTTGAATGGCACGATCTAAGAAATTGGCCAACAGTGCAAAGGAGAGTCTGATCCACTCACCTTATCGGTATGTCCGACGAGCGCAATGGATGGCCCAATCAAGCCACCAAGAAGATCAAAGGCATAGGGACAGTTCAAGTAACCTACCCTACAGAAAATCTGAAGACGTGCTGGGACGAGCCTAATCAGCCTACCTTACATCAAAGAAGGCATAGGGATGGTTTAAGTAACCTACCCTATGGAAAACCTGAAGACGTGCCAGGACGAGCCTAATCAGCCTACCTTACACCGAAGAAGGCGCAACGATGGTTTTTATAGTCTACCCTATGAAAAATCCGAAGATGTGCCAGGGCGGGCCTGAACAGGCTACCTTGACCATGACAGGAATGCGCAGAGATGGCTTGGACGCCCTATCCTATGGTAAATCCGAAAAGCTATTAGGGTGAACCTATACCACTCATCCTATCAACAATAAAAGTAAAACACTTGATGAGACGGCCTAGCCAGTCTCACATCTCTTTGCAGATCCCAAATGCTTTGGGAGGATTTTACCTTCAATATATCACAGTACGACAAGTTACAAAAGAGTTGTAAAAGAAGTTGAAAACTTAATTTCATTCATATCTTTACACACACAAAAAAAAGGGGGGATTGTAGGAAAAGGGAAAGCACATCTAATGACCACTCGCAGGCCCTTTCCCTTGCTGGCGGGAAACATCTTGGGAGGAAGATGAAGGGGCCCCAGGGTTCCCTTCGGGATCAAAATCTGACTCCTCTTCGATGTCAGAATTGAACTCATGTCCAAGAAAGGGGGTGGAGGGTTTGATGTTACCAAGGTCCTTCAAGTTATAGTACTTGAAGGCCTTATCCCTACACTCCCAAAATCCCTGGTGATAGGAGTCCAAAGCCACCTCGGTGACCTCCTCTTTGAAGGCAGAAGATGCCTTGAAGTCCGAGATGGCATCCGCCGCCTTCCTCTTGGCCTCCATCGCCTTTGCAACGGCCGCCTCGACCTGAGCCCTGGCCTTCTCCAGTTGAGCCTCCAGGACACGGATCCTTCTCTCCAAGCGATCAATGACTAGGTCATCATCATCACTCAACCAGAAGAATCCTGAACCACCCCTTGCTTCGGTACCGATGGCTCTTTTCTTCGCCACCCTTCGAAGCTCGGGAACACTGAACTTCATTTCGCCGAGACACTGGAGAAAGAAAAGAGATTTTCAAAGTGGGAGTCTGAGTGTGTGATGGCTTTTGACAGGGGAGGACAGAGTTCCATTTATAAGGACCTTACACCCATGACTGGCCATAAGGAAACATGCTCCACGTCCTTTCCCAGGCGCACCAAAGGGTGCCACATGTCGGAGCAATGCCTTGAGACCCTAGATGACCGCTTGGGAATGGTATGATTACTAATGACTACTCTTGGGATGGCAACCGCCAGCTTCAAACCCAGAAGAATCTCGATTGTGCAGCAACGGCATTAATGGCTCCTTTTCGGAAAGGAGGGATATGGCGGCACCTAAGGCGCATGAAAATGCGACCGTTTGAATATCAACACACTTAACATGAGCAATGAGAATTATGATCAAGATTCCTTAATCACCGGTCAACAAGAAAATGACACCTGTCCGTCATGTCCATTCCTAGATGGACGGATTAATTATGAAAGAAGGGTGACATCAGCCTAGTTTGATCATGGATGGTCTTTAGCAACGACATTCCGATTTGCTTCGGAATTCATCTTCGATGCCATCCACGAGCCAAACAATCTTCGGTTTCGACCCCTCAACCAAACAAGAAGAAGAATAATATAATCCAAGTCATCCCCAAAGCCAGGAACCCCATTCAAATTATATTCAAAAATATGGCAAAGGGAGGAAGTCACTTGGAAATTCAAAATAGTTCGTTACATTTCAGAGGGAAATGAGGAAGAGATACAATGCCTAAAGGTACACAGATCCCTAAGCATCGACTGGAGGAGACCCAACATCATAAAAATGGAGCAGTATGTCGATTTGTGCAGAGAGAGTTTCCTAGAATTGGGTTGAGTCCAGAGGGTCTTCAACCTAGACCTCCTCCTCAGCTCGAGCTCCCTCTTGGGCCGGGATCGGGATCGCATCCACGCCTTCGACTGCAACAGGAGTTTTTTCCTCCAAGCCTGGCACCTCTTCGGCCTCCTCCTCAGCCTGGGCCAAAATGATGCTGGGAATGTCCTCCCTCGGACTTGGCATCCCTTTGATCTCCTCTTCAGCAATGGCTTTTTCTTCTTCTTCTTCTTCTTCTTCTTCCATAATGTTGAAAGCAGGGACAGCAGAAAGATCAAGGTTAGGGAAAACCCCACTAACCTTGGTGAGTTCATCATTGAAACCATGCTGGTAGCTGTATAAGGTTGCCTCATTTATTTCCTGTTGAAACTCTGAGGACTTCTTGAAATCTGCTACAGCTTTACTCACTAACTCTCTCAAGACTTCGGACTCTCTCTTAGCTACTTCAGACTCTAAGGCTGCCTCTTCAGCCCTCCTGTTCGCCTCCTCAACCGCCTTCATCAAGTCTTCCATCTTTTCCTGATTATTCTTGGTGGATTGCTCCAAGAAATTGGTGTGTTCTCTACTCTTCCTCAACTCAGCCCCTTGCCCCGCGATTGTCAAATGGGTGTTCTTTAGTTCACCCCTCGGGTCGTGAACTTCGACGTCTACATGAGCAAGACGATTCTCCATGGACTGCCTCAGCTCTTCGGCCACCTCTCTTTTAGCCCTAGCCATGTGAAGCTCCTTCTTGAAGCCATGGATGAGGCTGTCGACATTCCCCAGGCCCTCCTCCATGAAGGTGATGTCATAGACCAACTACATCAACAATGTGAGGTTATGAACCGAACAACCCTCTGGGTAAAGGAGGTACGATGAGGATCTCACCTGTTACAGGAAGGAAAAGGCAGAGTTAGATACTCTAGCGAGACTTCGACTTCAGATAACTGCCAAATCATGAGGCAGCAATGTACCCTTTAGTGGCTGCTTGGCCATGGCGGGGACCAACAATCCTCCCATAGGGGAAAGCTCCGAAAAGTCCACGGGATGGCTCCCAGCTGGAGAAGCCTCACGAATGGACTCACCCTTGACTTGTGGCACCTTGCCCCTATCAATTGCAGGGGGGCAAGGTGGTGGCACATCAGCCATCGGAGGCGGACTCTCCCTTGTGTGAATTGGATAGATAACCACCGGTGAAGTTTCAACTAGATGAGACCCTATTGGGGCCTTTGTCATTGGCACCACGTCCTCCCCAGAGGTTCCCCGGAAGGATGAAGTGCCCTTGCTCCCCTCAAGGCCATCTCTTCGGGCCTTCTTCTGAACCACCGATCTTGTAAGAGGGCCTGAGCTACCCTTTTCTCGGAAGATTGGCAGAGCTAGCTCAAGTTAGGCTTCATTCTGCCACCTACAAATAGAAAAGCCCCTCTAAGTCAACTGAACTCCAACAAGGAAAAGAGAGAAGAGGTAAAAATTTTCACCATTTATACCTAACACAGGGAACTTGCTAATCCCTGCAAGATGGAGATTCCTCTCCTCCAACAACTCACGAATAGGAACAGTCTCTGAATCAGTCAGTAAGTCATAATCGGATTGATTGGCTGCCAAAACTTTTTTTCCATCATTGGCGGTTAAACGCGGCTCCGTCCAATCACTACTAAAGCCCCACAGATCGATAGACAACACAAAGACGAAGATGGGTTTCCACCCATGGATGGCATTGGGCATATCCTTGATGATCTTATGACCAGGTCAAGGGTCGATTACCCACCATTCGTTACCATGAAAATCTTTCTTAAGCATAAAAAGAGCAGTAAATAAATTGGTTCTGGGCTCTACATTAGCTATGTGACACCGGACCAAGAACCCACAGTGATGTGGGACAGTTACGATGCGGTCTAAGATGATTCAATTTAATCCTAGGTGATTTAAGAGAGCAATGATCAAAGTAAAGCAACTAACATAATAGATTGAAAGAGTAAAGAAGGCAATTAACCACTTACCCACAATCCGCTCCGCAAGCTATGAAGAATATGTACCCGACAGCTAGGAAACCATCATAGATCAGGTTATTCCATGCTTCAATTACCAAATCTAACGAGAAAAGGGTTGGTTACTTACCCCAATGGAGATGCACTTTGAATTGAGATGGATCTGCTGCTCGGTCGCTCATATTTCGCAGTAGGATAAAGATCAGGACTCCAGATTCCAGATCCACCGTCAGATCTTGGTTCGGAAGCAAAGGATCCATCCTCTATGGCCTTGAACACCTGGGATCTACAAAAAAAGGCAGCAAACAAAACTTAAGATTGATGTAATTCAGATTCGAAATGGAAAAATGAAAGGTTGGATGCGAAGAGCTAGAAGAAGATCGGTAATAATTATCGAATCCGGCAAAACCTCCACTCAAGGACCTCCCCATCCTTAGAGAAAATCACTAAGCCTATCCAGCTTTGTGGAAAAAGACATCATTTCATTTCATAAATCAATAATCAATAATTACAAAGGGTATGGGATCCTATTAATAGAGTTCTTCACACATGAAGATACCATAGGACTCTTTTAAATTTAAATTACATTTAAATACAAACACTCCTTGAACTTGAAATTTAAATTGACTTGGGTGACCACTTGAGAAAATATGCGACAAAAACTGGCAGCTAATCCTTCCTTGGTGCTAATCCTTCTTCCTTTGGAGCTAATTTCTTCTTATTCTCAATTGGCGTCTCCTCTTCTTGATCGACACTCATGGGATAAGAACATCTTCAAAGATTTGAATTTGAACCCTTATTTGAATTTAAAAGGGATTTGCTCAATCCTCCCTTGATACTTGGATAAGACTCCATTTGAAATGAAGATGAAAGGATATAACTTGATAAGAGAAAACTCTTTGACTTTTGGATGAAACTCCTTTTGAATTTGAAATCTTCTTTGAATTTGAATGAAGATATCTCCACCTATCTTGGACTCCTCCTCCCATTTAATTTTTGAATGGATGTGGGCGTCATCTGGAGTGGACGACAAAAAAATATGAGGGGGCGCCGGATGAAAAGCACAGTCCTTCTGCTTTACCCCTCTTAAATGGGCGCCTCCTTGAAATTAAAATGTGCGATGAAAAAATAGGATGGGGCACCTCTTTTGGATAAAGATGGATTTTGAATGTTGTCCCAATGTCTGAATGTCCGGATGTCTGGATGTCTGGATGTCCGGATGTCTGAATATCTGAATGAAAATTTGGACAACCCTTTTCTTCCTAGAATTAATCTACCAAGGTAATGACAACTTGAGTCTTGGGTACATATGACACCCCTTAACTTATTCAAGCACTAATTACAAGACTCAAACTAGATAATTCATCAAACAAAATAAATTAATGCTTTTTATAAGACTCTTAAACCAATTGATGGACTCAATGGACTCAATTGGTAACTCTACAATCCTAATTGACCAATTACACTCAATTTGATCAAATTACAACTTAATTTGACCTAATTATAAACTCAAAACAACTGGGACTCAAGTGTTCTTTGTGAAGAACACATGGACTAACTCATTGGTGATCCAAATTAAATTGAAAAAGGTTTGCTTCCTCTTCCTGGCTCTTGTGTCCTTACCAATTCTCCCGGGATGGGAGGAACTCGATCCTATCGAGTATGGGTTAATTCGGCTCTGGTAATGTTCTAGCAAGTCAGGGTTCAACTTTTAAAGATCCTCTATGGTGATCCAAGAATCCTCAGACTCGGGTCTCCCTTGCCAACGAACCAGATATCTTTGATAGTTCTTATTTCTAGTAGTTATGATCTTATCATCCATGATCTGCTCAATCTTTTCTCTCCTCTCTGATAATTTGGCTGGTGGACATTCTGAGATAAGGTCACTCTCAAAGGTGGGATCAGGCTCAAATGGCTCACTAGGTATCACCAATGGTTCCTTAAACTCGACTAGATCAAATATATTGAAGGTCGGACTAATACCTAACTCAGATGGTAGTTCTAGCATATAAGCATTAGGTCCAATCTTCTTTATAATCCTATACGGTCCAGCACTATGGGCATGTAGTTTCGTCATGGTTTTGACTGAAAACCGTTCAGGTCGTAACATGATCATGACGAAGTTCCCTTCATTAAACTCTTTAAATCTCTTATGTAAGTTAGCCTCGTGCTCATATGACTCATTGCTCTTTTTAATTTTGTTACTAATTTCTTTATTCAATGCTTTGACATGTTGTGCAAATGACTTGGCTAATTCGGAAATGCAGGCATGCATGGGTAATGGAATCAAATCTAAAGGCTTTCGTGGCTTGTACCCATGTACAATTTCAAAAGGACTCTTACTAGTAGACCTATTGACTGAACTGTTATAAGCAAACTCAGCTTTAGACAGTAATAGGTCCCAATTGCTAGTATTCTCCCCTACCAGACATCTTAACAAGTTTCCTAGACTTCGGTTCACTACCTCGGTCTGGCCATCAGTTTGAGGGTGATAAGTAGTAGAAAACTTCAGCTTAGTCCCTAACATATGCCAGAGGGTTTTCTAGAAATAAATTGTGAACCGTACATCCCTGTCAGACATAATTGTCTTAGGTAAACCACGTAATCTGACCACCTCATCTAGGAAAAGTTTGGCGACTCTATAGGCATCGAATGTTTGTGAACAAGGAATGAAATGTGCCATTTTGAAAAATCTGTCAACCATGACAAAGATGGAATCATGTCGTCTCATGGTTTTGGGTAAACCTAGAACAAAGTCCATACTTAGATCTTGCCAAGGGCAGTCGGGCATAGGCAAAAGGGTATAAAGGCCAGTGTTCTGTCTTTGCTGCTTCACAATAGCACAAGTTCTACACCTAGCCACTATTTGTGCTACATTTCTCTTAAGATTTGGCCAGAAGAATTGGTCCTCCATTGCCAGAATAGTCTTATTTCTTCCAAAATGTCCTGCTCAGCCTCCAATATGGATCTCCCAAATCAGAAATTTCCTAAGGGATGTTCTAGGTATGCAAATCTTATTTCCCTTAAAAAGATAACCATCTCGTAAAGTATAATCACTATCCAAACTAGATGGTCCTTGCTTGATTTTCTCATAGATTTTTCCAAAATTTGGACAAGACTCATACTGGTCCTTGAGCTTATCAAATCCAACAACCTCAGTATTGACACAATTCAACAACATTGATCGGTGACTAAGGGCATCTGCAATCTTATTCTATAAACCAGCTCGATACTTCAACACAAAAGTATCAGACTGGAGATATTCTACCCACTTAGCATGTCTTGGATTTAATTTCTTCTTGGAGTTTAGAAACCTAAGTGCCTCATGGTCAGAGTACAAAATAAATTCCTGTGGCAGTAAATAATGTCTCCAATATTTCAATGCTTGTACTACCGCATAAAACTCTTTATCATAGGTTGAGTACTTGGATTTAGCCTCATTTAATTTTTTACTAAAAAAGGCTACAGGATGACTCTCTTGACTAAGTACTCCTCCTATGCCAACACCCGAAGCATCACAAGCAACTTCAAATACTTTAGAAAAATTAGGAAGTCTCAAGATCGAGGCTTGTGTCATCTTCTCTTTTATCTCTAGGAAGGCTCTA
The DNA here is from genome assembly GCA_021397845.1 of Areca catechu. Classification (NCBI taxonomy): domain Eukaryota; kingdom Viridiplantae; phylum Streptophyta; class Magnoliopsida; order Arecales; family Arecaceae; genus Areca; species Areca catechu. The sequence continues at coordinate 63,735,141 of CM038040.1, read as the reverse complement.
TCAGCATTCTTGGTCCACTTAAAGTCTCCCTTCCTAACGCAATCTGTAATCGGTGCCATAATGGTGCTAAATCCCTTGATAAATCTTCTATAGAAGGTGGCTAATCCATGAAAACTATGGACATCATGGATATTCCTAGGTATGGGCCACTCAACTATTGATTTGATCTTCTCAGGATTAGCTAACACTCCCTCTGGGGTCACTACAAAACCTAGAAAGACTATCCTAGTGGTCATGAAGCTACACTTCTTAAGATTGGCATATAGGTTTTCTTTCCTAAGGGTCTGACACACTAGATAAAGATGGTCTAAGTGATCCTTCCTTGTTTTACTGTATATGAGGATATCATCAAAGTATACAACCATAAATTTTCCTATAAAGGCTTTTAATACTTGGGTCATTATCCTCATAAAAGTGTTAGGAGCATTGGACAAACCAAAAGGCATTACCAACCATTCATACAAACCATCCTTAGTCTTAAAGGCTATTTTCCATTCATTCCCAATTCTGATCTTAACTTGATGATAGCCACTTTTAAGGTCATCTTTGAGAAAATGGTTGATCTGGCCATCATATCTAACATATCATCCAAACGGGAAATTGGAAACCTATATTTAACAGTGATTTTATTAATGGCTCTACTGTCGATACACATCCTCCAAGTACCATCTTTCTTGGGGGTTAACAAGGCTGGTACTGCACAAGGACTAAGACTCTCTCTAATGAATCCTTTCTGAAAAAGCCTCCCTACTTGCTTTTGCATTTCTAAGTGTTCTGTAGGGTTCATCCTATAAGGTGGGAGGTTTGGCAATGTAACTCCTGGGACAAGGTCTATGACATGTTGGATGTCCCTTAATGGTGGCAGTTCATTTGGCAAGTCTTCAGGAAACACATCCTAAAAGTCTTTCAAAAGCTCTACAACTTCCTTAGGGTGTTCAGGTTTAGGTTGTTCATGAATCTCTTTAACCACTAAAACTCCAATGGGTGCACCTCCAATGATTTCTCTTTCTATTTCCTTAGCAGTAATTAAGTTCAATCTTGGCTTCTCTTCTTTCAGATTACTGGACCCCCTCTTAATGTGATCCTTGGGTGGGGTTGAATTTATGACTATCCTCTTACCCTGATAATTAAAACAACAAGAACTTGATCTTCCAAATAGGGTAACATCATGGTCATATAATTAGGGTTTTCCTAAAATTATGCTACTGACTCCCATTGGTAACACATCACACCAGACCTTCTCTCGGTATGACTGGAAATGGATTGTGACCTGACAAATCGACTTAATGGGAATTGAGGTTGCATCAATCCATGAAACCTTATAGGGGTTGGGATGGGGTGCTGTAGGTAAACCTAGACTTTTGACTGCATTGGTAGAAATAGTATTGATATAGCTCCCACTATCTACAATGATCTTACACACTTTGTCCCCTAATTTGATAAAGGTTTGCAGGATGTTGGTCCTATGCCAGTCCTCGTTCTTCTTGGTTTGAGCTAGAATACATCAAACAAATCCTACAAGGTCAGGTGACTCTATTTCCTCCTCATTACCTTCATACTCTTCTGCTAAGTCAAGCTCAGCTTCATATACTTCTTCTCCACACTCTTCAGCTGCTTCAGGTTCCTCTTCTTTTCCTATCTCTCCTATGTGTAGGTTCTGTACAGGACATTTGTTAGCAAAATGGCTAACCTGATGACACCTATAACACTCTACATTTTGCCTTCCTTCTCCACATACTATAAGTGCTCTTCCTCTGTCATTCATACGACCCATTGGTGCCTTTCCTTGATCATCCTCTCGACCAATTGGTGCCTTTCCTCGATCATCCATTCGACCTACTGGTGTGGATTGACTGGGCTGACTAACAGGAACTTGGCTTGACCTATTCCTAGGGTTACTAAACCTATTGAGTTCAGGTCGATAGATAGGTTGTCTTCTTTGATATCGTTCACAGTCTCTAGCAACCTGGTAAGCATGTTCTAAATCATGTACTTCTCTTAGAAATAGTTCCCTTCTAATATCCTCATTCAAGCCTTTTCTAAACCTAGATAGTGTCACAGATTCTGACTCGACTACACCACATCGTATAACAAACTCATCGAACTTGGCAATGTACTCGGTCACAGTCTTACTACCTTGAGTCAAGTCCTGCCATTGATCCAATAGCCTTTGTTGATATGTTAATGGCACATACTTCTCTCTCAACTTGTCCTTCATATCCCTCCATGTAACTATGGTCATGTGTCCTCTCTGAAGGGTTAATCTCTCAGTATTACCCCAATACAATCGTGCTTGTCGGACTAACTTAAACTTTGCAAATTTCACCTTTCGCTCCTCCAACATTTCATACCATTCAAAATATTGATCCATGTTACTCTCCCTGAAAGGATTATGTCCTAAAGGCCAATCGAAATATTATATTTCATTGGAATTTTTCCTTTTCCATGCCAAAAATCAATGTACTGACATTATCATTTAATAAAGGCATTATTTTCATCATACGCTGTGTCTTAATTATTATATGATGAACTCCATAGATTAGGGCTATGGTTCTAGGGTTATAATGAGATCATACCAGTGAGACCTAAAGCCTTAAAATCCTAATCTAAAATATTCCTGGTCAATGGGACATTGAGTAGGGGATCAATGTTTTTGGTAAAGATCAGCACTTCCTATGTATGAGGGTGACTGATCTCACAGTCACTTGTGTTTGACACTAATACTAGGATGTGGATGCTCATTAGAGAATGAGTTCACTGAATAGATCCAGATTGAGAATATCTAATGGAACCTTATCTGTTTGTCAATAGATATTTCTCATAGTGGGAGTAGTGCATATGGTCCTTTGACCTGAGACTGCCATGGTACCTTATATACATGAATCCACATTTTGGCTCACACTCAATCATAACACTGAGTTATGCATGAGGTGATACTGGATATGGTGGATTGTATATGAAGGTTGTGAGTAGGTCAACAAGGAATTGATCAGCCCTAGTAAGAGGATATTGCATCCAGCCAATTTCGATCAAATGATGATTCGGAAAATCTTTGATCAAAGTATGAACATTAGAAGTAGTTTCTAATAGTTCATTAATGAATCATCATTATAAAGATTGAGCTAGGGATGAATATAAAATTGGATTTGACAAGGTATCCATATCCATAATCATATTCAGGATGCAAGTTGATCAAAGGACTGAATTGCCCGGTAACTCACCACTGAAGGGTATTTTGGTAATTTCACTAAAATTCCACATCTTCCGGGTAGACATGATACGTTGCTAGATGTCAATCTTGTCTTGTAGGAAAATAATTAAATTATGATAATTTAAATCAGCTAATTAGAATTAGATTCTAATTGACCAAGTCGAGCTAGCTTGAGTTGACCTAAATCGGCTTAGTTGAGATTTAACCGAATTAAGTCAAATAGCACTCGGACCTACTGCTGACTAGATGTGGAACCCAATGGGTCACACACAAAAGAGAGTCGATGAGGAATTTAATTTAGAATTAAATCATGTTTGCAGGACAAACACACTAGCATGTGTTGCAGACCCAACTTCTATTCGAATTGGATTCGAATTTGGTTCCTAATTGGGCTTAATTGGGTTCTAATTGAACCTAATTAGAGTCTAATTTAAATTTTGGGACTTTGGGCTAACCCGTGGCTGAATCCATTGATTAAAAATCAATTTAAACCCTTTTTCCAAGACCGCCCAAGCTATCTTTCCCACGCGCGCGCACCAAAGGAAGAGTCCACGCGCGTGGACTCCTCTTCACGCGCGTGGGGACTTCTTTTACCATGAAAACCAGATGGGAGGGGGCGGAAATCTTTTCTTTAGGTGTCTCATCTAGAGTCCCTTGGATCAAGATCAGATGGCCAGAAGAAATCTGTTGCTTTTCGGTCGCAACTCCGTCTCAGAACATCGCGACTTTTCTGAGGTTTCTTTTGAGGTTTTTCTTCATCAGAAAAACTTGAAATAAATCAGGAAAGGCGTGAAAAATCTGAGGGGATGCGTGAGGATAGAAAGAACATGATTCTTAGGATAGCAGAGGGTTGCGTTGTTTTTTAAAAGACACCCCTCTGATATCTATAAATAGGGTTGGGTTCTTGGGGGTTTTCATGTAAGATAATTCAGAGATCAGATTCCCTTTCTTCCTCTCCAGAATACTCCTTCTCCTTGTTCTTGTTGGGTATTGTTTCCTTTACAGAGGTATCCTTTGTCAAAACTTTGATCTTAAACAAGAATAAGAGGAAGGTCTTAAACGGTAAAGGAAAGAAACAGGAAGGGTCTCTTTTCTTTCTTGAATTAAGACATTACTTGTCTTAATTTTTCTTCCACTTCAAATAAGAATTTTCTACAAGGATTGAAGTTGAGGAAAGGATCAAGAAGAGGAAAGAAGGGAGAAAGGGAATTTTCAAGAAAGAAAATTCCAGCCTATAAGTCCAAGAATTGAATTCTTGAAAAAGAATTCAAGAAGAAGATCCAAGATCAAGAAGTTGTTGTCTTCATCTCTTCTCTGTGTGGATCACCATTGGAGGGTGAACATTTGGGCACCTGGAGATTTGCATTTTGGATATTGCGGTATAGGTTAGTACTTACATATATATATATATATTTAAATCATGTATATGAATGATATATATTTTAATTTTTTTTTTTTTAAGGAGATATAGGGCTAAAGGGTTTAGTATAGATTTCATAAGATAAAAATTTTGAAATCTATGTTTCTGCCTTGGTCAACAAACTCAACACTCCCAATCCATATAGACCTTGGGATCTAAGTTCCCATCGAACGTTGGTGCATCAAATTTAACACTTCTAAAGGCTCTATCTTCTTCAGTTTCATCCTGAGTTGGGCATCTAGGATTTGGATTAGGAATAGGATCAAGACGTTGGGCTCTAGGAATATGAACTGGAGTGGGTCTAGGAGGCATAATGTCTGGCGGAGACACATGAGATTCCTCAATATTTTCCATTCTATGCTCAATTTGGTTTAGCCTACCATTCAACTGCCTAAACTATTCAGTCAAAGTATGCCTAAACTGTTTAGTCAAAGTATGCATCAGTCTTTCTGGACTGAAATCCATAAATGCAGATATACTGGCTTGAGTCTGTTGATCTTGGTATGGGGTACCTGCCTTAGTAGACATGCAGTGCAAACAATACAAATCAACCTAAATCTAGGGTTCCTAGACCTAAGGGCCAATATAGTGCTTAATCAAGGTAATAACCAAGACTGTAGTAACTCCTCAATTGGCCAGGTAAGAGGGGGGTGGTGGGAGGCTCCCCTCACTTTCATGAGGTCCTAATTAATGAACTACCAGTCTGCTTAGGGCGTTTGCCTTTGGATCTCTAGCCTTAGACACCAAGTCTCGGAAGCACACACAGAAGTGACTGCTACAATGGGTTAACACGTATATAAAACCTGACCTGTTGCTGTCCCTAGCTTTAAGTACTACTCGATTTTAATTAAGGATTAGGACTATGCAAATGGGGTTGGTTGTTTTAGGCTAAGGAAAGGGTCTCAATCCTTCCCTTATGTTATATTGCTTGCCCTTAGAATTGGTTTAAAATATGAATACACAATCAATTCTAGTTACCAAGATAAAATAAGATACCACTAACAACTCAAAATTTAAACTTTAAATTTTGAAATTTAAATTTAGATTTTAGATTCGAGTTTTAAATTTTAAATTTTAGATTTTAGATTTAAAATGCAAGAATTAATTTTTTAGTGGAATCTGAATGTGCCAAAGAAACCCTAATTTGTGCTTAAAAAATTAACCAAGTAATCTTAAATACACAAATCACAAAAATTCCAGCAAGCAAGCATACACTTAAGTACAAAACAAACTTCAATCTCAGGTTATCACGTCCGGCCATAGCTCATTACTTCCATGGGTCATAAATATACTTTCGTATATTTGCTTAGGAGGCGTGATTTCCTTCCACCAAAGTACTCTAATATATATATATATATATTCAAAACCCTCAAATCTGAAATCTATGAGGAAGATTTAGATCTTAGTTTGTTTTGGCTTAGATTAATGAAAAAAATCAAATGAACTAAGTTTCGGATAGCTATGATGAAAGCTATCGAAACTAGGTCAAAAGAATTGCAGTTGACCTAAACTATGCAACAGAGATTAAAAAAAATGCAGAAAATTATTTTTTTATTCTTTTTTAATAAAATTTGAGATGCTAATTACTGACTTACTGGGAATTAACAGAAAATTAATTTCAGATGAAAATAACTAATCTAATATGGTGTTCTATGCAGATCAAGTTTAGGTATGTGCAGAATTCAGTAAGCATGAAACCCTAATCTAACCTAAGGCTCTGATACCAAAAAAGATGATGCGGGACGGTTACGATGTGGTCTAAGATGATTCAATTTAATCCTAGGTGATTTAAGAGAGCAATGATTAAAGTAAAACAACTAACATAATAGATTGAAAGAGTAAATAAGGCAATTAACCACTTACTCGCAATCCGCTCCACAAGCTATGAAGAATATGGACCCGACGGCTAGGAAACCATCTTAGATCAGGCTATTCCATGCTTCAATTACCAAATCTAATGATAAAAGGGTTGGTTACTTACCCCAATGGAGATGCACTTTGAATTGAGATGGATCTGCTGCTCGGTCGCTCAGATTTTGCAGTAGGATGAAGATCAGGACTCTAGATTCTAGATCCACCATCAGATCTTGGTTCGGAAGCAAAGGATTCATCCTCTATGGCCTTGAACACCTAAGATCTGCAAAAAAGGCAGCAAACAAAACTTAAGATTGACGTAATTCAGATTTGAAATGGAAAAATGAAAGGTTGGATGCGAAGAGCTAGAAGAAGATCGGTAACAATTATCGAATCCGGCATAACCTCCACTCAAGGACCTCACTGCCTTGAGCTCTCAAGGACCTCACCGCCTTGAGCTCTCAAGGACCTCCCCGTCCTTAGAGAAAATCACTAAGCCTACCCAGCTTTGTGGAAAAAGACAGCATTTCATTTCATAAATCAATAATCAATAATTACAAAGGGATGGGGTCTTATTTATAGAGTCTTCATACATGAAGATACTATAGGACTCTTTTAAATTTAAATTACATTTAAATTCAAACACTCCTTGAATTTGAAATTTAAATTGACTTGGGTGACCACTTGAGAAAATGTGTGACAAAAAATGGCAGCTAATCCTTCCTTGGCACTAATCCTTCTTCCTTTGGCACTAATTTCTTCTTATTGTCAATTGGCTTCTCTTCTTCTTGATCGGCACTCATGGGATAAGAACATCTTCAAAGATTTGAATTTGAACCCTTATTTCAATTTAAAAGGGGTTTGCTCAATCCTCCCTTAATACTTGGATAAGACTCCATTTGAAATGAAGATGAAGGGATATAACTTGATAAGAGAGAACTCTTTGACTTTTGGATGAAACTCTTTTTGAATTTGAAATCTTCTTTGAATTTGAATGAAGATATCTCCACCTATCTTGGAATCTTCCTCCCATTTAATTTTTGAATGGATGTGGGTGTCATCTGGAGTGGGTGACAAAAAAATATGAGGGGGCGCCAGATGAAAAGTAGAGTCCTTCTTTACTCCTCTTAAATGGGCGCCTCCTTGAAATTGAAATATGCGATGAAAAAATAGGATGGGGCACCTCTTTTGGATAAAGATGGATTTTGAATGTTGTCCGGATGTCTGGATGTTCGGATGTCTAGATGTCTAGATGTTCGGATGTCTGAATATCTGAATAAAAATTTGGACAATCCTTTTTTACCTAGAATTAATCTACCAAGGTAATGACAACTTGGGTCTTGGGTACATATGACACCCCTTAACTTATTTAAGCACTAATTACAAGACTCAAACTAGACAATTCATCAAACAAAGCAAATTAATGCTATTTACAAGACTCTTAAACCAATTGGTGGATTCAATGGACTCAATTGGTAACTCAACAACCCTAATTGACCAAATTACACTCAATTTGATTAAATTACAACTCAATTTGACCTAATTACAAACTCAAAACAAATGGGACTCAAGTGTTCTTTGTGAAGAACACATGGACTTACTCATTGGTGATCCAAATTGAATTGAAAAAGGTTTGCTTCCTCTTCTTGGCTCTTGTGTCCTCACCACACAGATGTTTCGAATGCTATTCGGAGTCAACTACGTAGGCACCACTTTGTACAGGAGAGAAATTTTGATGAAGAAATGATGTAGAGGAAATCGAAGGCCAGCCTTTAAATGTCTTCGTACACAGCCAGACACCCGGCAGCAGGTTTGTTCACCCTCTCCTTAGATGTGGGAAGGATTAGAGGAAACCCCTCGGGAACATGATAACGTTCTCGGAGATGAGCAACATTTCCTGGTGTAACAAAACTGGGAATTAACTCTGGACTCACTACATCATCAGCCCCGGAGGGCCCGACTTTCTTTCTCTGGCTTCCTACAGACTCAGCCATGATAAAAGAGCAAGGCAAAGAAGCGGAAGAGAGACTCTACCTACAAAAAGGATTGATGGCTAAGAACAGGGAAAGCTGGGCCAAAAAACTGAAAGTGTGAGGTTGAAGAAGTTTCCTCAGCCAAACCTTTTCTCAAAAAGAAATGAAGAAGAATCCCAAAGCGACCTCCATGCCGATTTGACATAGAATAGACCAAAAGTCATAATCCATTTGAATCAATGGCCATGATGAAGCACATTCATCATCCAACAGGCAGAAAAGAACCACGACAACCGCTCAAATCCCAACCAAAAGATTGGTTGAACCATCATGTAATGGAAGAAGGAGAGACAATCCTTGACACGCCTACTCCTTTTTTCACCCTTCAATCAGGGAATGACAACTATCCACTGCCTGATCCCCAAATAAGCTGGTAGTTATGATAGACGGTCCAATCAGAGATTTCAAAATCATCAACTACACCATCCCCCAGGAGGAAAATGATAAACCAGTAATACTCTCACTCTTCGAGACAAATCTTTGCTTCAAAAACTGAGAGTAGGGGGGCAATTGTTGGGATATCTCGATCCAAGTACAGGCTAGCCAACCGGTTTGACCGGCAGAAGACATTTCCTCCAAACGTAAACTTCGAAGCAGGCAACTCGTGGGCAAGTCAAGACTCTTAATAGGCCTACGGCTCCCGAAGACACGATCTTCGAGTTATGTCGAAAACATAGTCTTTGGCCTACGGCGAAGATCAAGTTCTACGGCCCCTAAAGACAAGGTCCTCGGCCTGAATCGAGGAGTAACCTTCACTGACTCCCGAAGATACGGTCTCTGGTTTATGACGAAGACATAGTCTTCGGCCTGTGACAAAGACTAAGTCCTCGATCTATGCCGAAGACATGATTTCCGATCTGTCTCGAGAGGATCCGAGGACGAAGGCATTCCCTGATTCAATCACGGAAATCTCCCTAAAAGGAAAGTCTGAGGACGTGCCTCGACCTATCTTAAGTCTCTATAAACGTGACAAGCAACGGTTATCATCGACTATTTCTGGAACATAATCATGGCGCGTAACTCCAGCGGCAATGCCTCCGGTCTAGCTGCCGGAACCACCCGATAACTATCCACAATTCCAAATTATGGGAAGGAAATTATTTCCCCCATCATAACTGCTGGAGGAAGATGGAAACCATAGGCTGGACAACTCCATATAAATAATGGTAAGAGAGAATGCTCGAGGTAAGTTACTAGATATCTCTGAAAATCTCGGAGTCCTTCCCTTTTTCATCTATTCCTCCTCAGAATCTTCTCCATTCCATGGCTGGAGCTCGCCTCTAACTTAGGCATTGTAGTATCCCCCGCTGGAGCAATTTCGGCCAGGAATTTGTTTCGCAGGTGAACCAGGAAACGGGCCTGCGATCCAGTAGCTCCGTCCGGTCGGAAAAGGGATTCTATGCCAACACACGAGATATTATTTCAACACTACATAAAAAACCAGTTTTAGCAACCAATTTTGCAACCAATTTTTTTGGTTATATTTGTAATTGATTTTGCAACCGATTTTGCAACCGAAATAGAAAATGATTTTAATTTTTTTTTAAAGTTTATTTAAAAATTTTGCAATCGATTTTTTGGTTGTAAAATTATAAACAAATTAAATTTAAATTTAAATAAAATTTTGTAACCAAAAATTCGACTGCAAAAAAATGATAAATTAAAAAAAATATATTTTTTTTAAAATTTTGCAACCAATTTTTTGGTTGTAAAATTTTATTTAAATTTAATTTTATTATTTTTGAATTTTGCAACCAAGTTTTTTGGTTGCAAAAAAATGATAATTATAAAATTTTTCTAAGTTTTTAATTTAAAATTTTGCAACCGATTTTTCGGTTGCAAAATTAAAATTAAAATTAATTTTAATTTTTTTAATATTTGCAAATGAAAAATTGGTTGCAAAAAAATGATAATTATTAAATTATTTTTAATTGTTTTTAAAATTTTGTAATCAATTTTTTGGTTGCAAAATTTAAATTTAAATTAATTTATTTTTTTTAAATTTGAAACCAAAAAGTCGGTTGCAAAAAAAATGATAATTATTAATTTTTTAAATTATTTTTAAATTTTTGCAACTGGTTTTTGGTTGCAAAATTTAATTTAAAATTAATTTTAAATTTTTTTAAAATTCGCAACCAAAAATTGGTTGTAAAAAAAATGATAATTATTAATTTTTTAAAAATTATTTTTAAATTTTTGCAACCAATTTTTTGATTGTAAAATTTAATTTAAAATTAATTTTAAATTTCTAAATTTTGCAACCGGAAAATCGGTTGCAAAAAATTGATTTTAAAAAATTATAATTATGATTAAATATGGGACGACGGATTAATATCGGACGGCTAAGAATCTTTAAGGGTTTAGGATATAACCCTAGCCCTTCCGGTTCGCATGCCTCTTCTCCCTTCCGGCCGTCTCGCCGCCTTCCAAGCCGTTGCCCTTACCTCGTCGGAGCTCTGCCCGGAAAACCAGACAAGAGCGGCACTGAGCTCCAGCTGCTCCTCTACGGACTTGCCGTTCCATCGTTCCCATGGTCAGTGTTCTCCCCGTCTCCATCTCCCCTCGCTCCATTTATTCTCTCCCTATTCCCTCACGTTCCATAAAGGGGGAAAGATCGGGAAGAAGGCGGTAGGGAAGAGGTGGAAAGAACTGGAGGGAGTGTTTTAGCGTGGAACCGTAATTCTAAGTGTTGGTTTGGTTTTTTTTTTTTTTTTCTTACTTGAAATAAAAGCACTCCCCTGTGCTTGGACTCGATCCTCGGAGGGCTGCGAGGGATGAAGAATGTCGCGACGAAAGGCCCCATGAAACCAAGAAGTTGCTGGTGGCATGGCCGTCGGCGACTAGGTGGTGCGTCGTGAACCCCACCATCAGGGATCCACAAGTAAACCGCGTGAGATAGACCAGGACCAGCTCCGCGACACCGTGGAGGCTGGGGTGAAAGCTTAGTAACCCTGCCGAGGGCCTTCAGGGTCCGCCGATGCTTCATTAGTTATGGATAACATAAGTTATGGATTTCTTGAAAGTATGTAGAGATTAGGTAACACATTACCTAGTAATTGTAGTCTGTATTTCCTGTTTATTGAAGAAACATATGCAAATTAGTTATGCATAACATATACATAATGATTATGTCAAACCTTACTCTATTTATTGATTTGATTGCTTTCACAAATCCTAGAAATTCCTAGAAAAAATAACCTTAATGATCACATGATTCATGTCTATCTCATTCCTATTTATCTTATGCCATTAAGTAATATGGTTGATCACATTACCTTTAAACTTAGTAATAGAAGCAGAGACATGTTTTGGGCTAACTGCAATGGGAGGCAATGATATCTGCACCTTTTCTGTTGCTAGCTCAATTCAGATTAACTGCAAAGATACTAGAACTTAAGAGGGTTGCATTTATGCTCAGGATGACATTTAGAACTTTGGTTTCATAGTTTTGAAATGGTGCATCTCTGTTCACTAAACTAGGTGGTTTATATCATTGTCTTAATAACTCCAAGTATTTTTTAATTGAGATAAGGAATAGAAATTCAATTGGTAGATGGTTAGTGGTTGTGTATTCTGCGAATTGAATTATTCAAGGTTGTTTTCAGTCTATGCTAATTATATATTAATTTTGGGAACAAGTGATAAATGCAGTTCCTTGCATCAAAACTTCTCTTTTCCTCTCATAGCCTAAACTTTTGAGTCTTGGTTGGGCCTTTAATGTAGTAAATATTTATACTGTCATGCAATATTGCCCTAACTAGAAATATATCATTGCTACAAAAACCAAGGAGACCACTTATGAAGCATTAAGGTTATAAATTTGCATATTTACCACAACTAATGGTTTTATTAAGTTTTTGTTGATGCTGCTGCCAAAAAATTGTCCAGTGAACCCTTCTTGATACTCTTTCCAATCTTTTTTCTCAGGTCTCTTTACCTCTGGTTAACACTGTGAACTCAAACCCATGACAGTCATTACTTGGTTTTCATGTTCATATTGCCAAGATTATCTCGAATTGGTTTCTGTATGCATGATATTATTGTTGCTCAAAGTTTAGGAAAAAAGGTTTTGCAGCATTCCCTGATCCATCTTGGCCTGGAACTTATTAAAGGTTCTTTTTTCCCCCAAATTTGAATGGTTTAGGATTACATTAAGTGAGAGTAATGTTATGATTTTTAATGTAGAAAATGAGAAAGAAATTACATTTGTAATCAATATGGAAGAAAACTTTGCTAATATTCTATAAAATTGCAGATATTTGATATACTATAAATTTCTAACCAGTACTTTCATAATGTAATTGTGGTAAGGATATCAATGTTTTATTGGGCCATGCCTTTTGCAAATGCCTTAGGTTAATTTTCTGCTCTTTTTTTTTTAATCAAATGAGGAGATCACATATTTGTCATTTTCTAGTCCTTTTTATTTTGGACCTTGGATCCAAATATCATGTTAATTGAGCTAGAGCACCATCCTTGCATTGATTGCTTCTGCTTTGGGTTGTATTGCTTCTTCAGTTCTTATATATTCATTATCTCATGGAGACAAGATGAGGAAAAAAAACCACAAAAATATTGCTTGTTTCGGCCTTGGACTATGACAAGGTTTTCTGTCTCCTTTTCTTTGCTTGCAATTACATTTATTGTTGAGTATACTAGAGATGCACATATTGATTTTTAAATTTGCCCATATTTTCGACACTCACATGCAAAGGGAGGTTATGTGATTTTTGAAATTCATTATTATAACATTTTTTTTCGAGAGTCTTATGACTTTTTCTAAGACAATCATTTCTGGTAGCATATACTCCCTTAATTTTATGATCAAGTTGAATGATAGGCTGTTTGCATCATAATTGTGATCCACATGGTCAACCTTGATGCTGACCTAGCGAAATGGGGATTTTGTGAGTGGTCGCATCCCTTTGCTTAGCATGAAGAAGTTCTAAATTTGATTGTTAGATGGTGCATCCCCCAAAAGATGGTGCATCCCTTTGCGTATCATCATATTTTTGATGCAACCATCTCCTTTAACAATGCTTAGTCCAGCCTCATTTGATTTTTCATATTGCAATTTGTATCAATATTTATAAGAAAAGATAATTTTCTGTATCATCATGTTTTGATATGGTACAGAATATGGACATCTTTTAACTTCATAGTTGGATGTATAATAGACTTTTATCAGGTCAAAAGGGATATACTGAAGAATTTTTAAAGGACGTGGAAGATTTTGTACTCTTTGCATGTCAGCAACCTAACTTTCAAAGTGAAGGAAAGTTCAGATACCCTTGTTGCAAGTGCAAAAATCTAAGGTACCTAACTACCGATGAAGTGAAGCTTCATCTTTATAAAAAAGGATTTGTACTGAATTACTGGTATTAGACATCTCATGGAGAGAGTGATCCTCGTGTCGGTGGGGTACCTGATTTGCATGCAAATGATCCTGCCTTTGCACCAATGGATAATGATCCACAAAACATATATCGATGCATGATATTCGATACATTTGGAACAGAGTACGTACCTGACCATTCATCTAATGAAGAGGAGATACCGAATTTGGATGATCAAAAATTTTATGACTTGTTGCATTCAGTCCAAAAACCATTATGGCCGGGATGTACAGATCATTCTGAGTTATCAGTAGTTGTACAGTTGGTTAGCATCAAATTTGAAGGTAATATTTCACAACGATCTTTTGATCAAAAAGCAGGCCTTATGAAAGAGACACTTCCAGCCGATAATACCATACCTCAGGATTTTATAGGACAAAAAAATTGGTGTCCAAACTTGGGCTTACTGCTGAGAAGATTGATTGTTGTATTAATGGTTGCATGCTGTATTATGGTAAACAATATGAAGATAAGCAATGCAAATTTTGTGGGGCTAGTAGATATAAACCTCGGTCTCGTGCAGACAATAAACATAAAGAGGTGCCGATGAAGAGAATGCATTATTTACCTTTAATTCCTAGATTAAAAAGATTGTATGCTTCAATGAGTTCTGCACTACATATGACATGGCATTATGAGAACAGGCATGAGCCAGGGATATTGTGTCATCCATCAAATGGAGAAGCCTGAAAATATTTTGATCGAAGCTATCCTGATTTTGCAACTGAACCACGCAAATGTCAGGCTAGGCCTATGTGCTAATGGTTTTACTCCTTACAGTCAGTCATCAGCCCCATATTCCTGCTGGTCAGTAATTGTTACTCCCTACAATCTGCCACCTAAATTATGCATGACCATTTCTTATATGTTCTTGACAATAATTATTCCGGGTCCATATAATCCAAAGAGCAAGATAGATGTGTATCACAGCCTTTGATAGATGAGTTGAAATATTTGTGGGAGGGTGTCCTAACATATAATATAGCAAGAAAGCAAAATTTTATGATGAGGGCTGCATTGATGTGGACCATCAATGACTTTCCTGCATATGGAATGCTGTCCGGATGGAGTACAGCTGGAAAATTGGCATGTTCGTACTGTATGGACCGATCAAAGGCATTCACTTTGAAACATGGTCGAAAGAATTCTTGGTTTGATTGCCATCGACAGTTTCTGCCTATTGATCATGTACTAAGAAGAAATAAGGATGCATTCTACAAAAATTGGATTTAAAAAGATCAACCTCCATGAAGGTTGACTGGAGAGGAAATATAGGAAGCTGTATCTTCCATTCCAAATGTAATCGAGTAGGGTTCATGCAGAGTTGAAGGATATGGGGTTACACATAATTGGTTAAAACAGAGCATATTTTGGAATTTACCATATTGGAAGACTAATTTGATCAGACACAATCTGGATGTGATGCACATAGAAAAAAATGTATTTGATAATGTTTTTAACACTGTAATGGATATCAAAGGTAAAACCAAAGATAACATCAAAGCACGAATGGATCTAAAGGAATACTGCAAGCATAGGGAACTTGAGTTGCAAGAGTTGGCTAACGGAAATTATTTGAAACCAAAAGCAACATATTCTTTCAACCTGGAGCAGAAAAGAGGTGTATTTAAATGGATGAAGGAATTCAAAATGCCTGACGGTTATGCATCTAACTTAAGCAGATGTGTTAATATGAATGAGGAAAAATTAATTGGAATGAAAAGTCATGACAGCCATGTCTTTGAGCGTTTGTTGCCAGTTGCATTTATTGCTCTACCGGATCATGTATGGAAGCCTATAGCGGAGCTAAGTAGGTGTTTTAAGGATTTGTGCTCAACAATGTTACGGATCAATGACTTGTTGCAAATGGAACAGAATATTGCTTTGATTATATGCAAATTGGAATGGATTTTTCCACCCGATTTTTTTGACTCAATGGAGCACTTACCTATTCATTTACCATATGAAGCAATAGTTGGTGGTCCAGTTCAATATTGTCGGATGTATCCATTTGAGAGGTAAATAATACTAAGTTCAATTCAACAAACCTATTCTTCTGCAACAAATTTATATCATGTATGTAATGTGTACCATATTTTAATACTTAAATGATGTAGGTTCTTTAACAAAATAAAATTGATGATCAAGAACAAAGCTCGTGTTAAAGGATCCATATGCGAGGTATATTTATGTCAAGAGACAACTTCTTTTTGTTCATATTATTTTGAATCACATATGCAGTCATCAAGAAATAGAATTGGAAGAAATGATATTGTTAGTCAGGATATGACACGTGAACTTATCCTGTCAATATTTAATAAACCTGGCCGATCTTCTGGTATATGTCAAAGTCAATATCTGAATGACAGGGAATTAGCTGCTATGCATTTACATATATTGCTCAACTGTGAAGAGGTTCAACCATTTATTGAGTAAGCTTAAATAATCGTTGATGCATAATTATTCAAACCCTATATCGATTATTGAAATACTAACTTTGAAAAAATCTTGGTTTCAAAATTTTTAGCAAGCAATTATGACTTTCGACACCAAATATAAGTACCACATAAATTGATTATAGTATTGCATCTGACTTTCCATATTGGTTTAAGTCTTTTGTAAGTGCTTCTTTTGAAATGTGGTATATGTCTATCGAATTATGTTATATCGATGCTTAATGGCATTCATGCATTTTTCGTTATATCATATGCAGGTTCATAATCCACAGAATCAAGTAAACAATCAATATTTTCATGATTTGGCATGGGGTCCAAAAAGAAAGGTTCTTACATAGCAGACATATTTTGTCAACCATTATAAGTTTCACAAAGATGAATGGAGTAGCTATAAAAAAATAATTAATAGTGGAGTGTGCATCAAAGGTTCAGAACAAGCTGCAAACCACAATTATTACTACGGCATAATTAAAGAAATAATTCAAGTAGAATATCCTGGCCACCCAATGAAACAGGTAGTATTATTTAATTATGAATGGTTTGATACGGAATTGAATCGTGGCATGAAAGTTCTTAAGAATTACGGGATCGTTGAGATCCGGCACAGTAGAAGGTATTCAAGATATGATCCCTTTATAGTTGCACAAAAAGTGATTCAGGTATAATATCTATCATATCCTGAGAAGTTAAGGGACAAGCAACATTGGTGGGTTGTAATTATGACTAGACCGAGACGTACCGTGGATGATCGATATACAATTGAGGTTGCTTACCAAGAGGATACAATATCTCATGTGAATAGTGTACCGCATGATAATACAGTTGAAAATTTGGTTGACAACGATTGTATTTTTGAAGAAGTTGATATAATCGTCGATACACATTTGAACATAGATGATGAAGATGAAGGAGAGCATGACGATTTTGATTCTAGCCAAGAGAATGACACCGAGCATGACCAACATGAAAGTTCTTCTGATGATGATTAGTAATCGTATAAGCAGACCCCTAATTCTATATGTACGAACTGTATTTAATTGCTTTGTCATATTATTCATGAAATTGACTTAAATTCTTTATGTTTGTTTGAAGATGGCAGATCAATCCGAAAATAGTCCTGCATCATTTGGTAGGGGTCGTGGGAGGAGGCATCGTCTTTCCATTACTATTCCATCCCCATCATCCACTATCCCACCTGCATTTTTCACTATTCCTGTGCCTCCACTCATTAGTCCACCACATACTACTACTGCGCCATGTTTACCAGGAGGCACGTTTTCACTTCCATCATATTCAGGACCTCCTATACATGCTCCAGGCCCTATCATGTATACTATACCACCCCCTACTTATGCTACATCTCCTACAGTCTATTCATCATCTCCTCAGTTAGGATCGGCCACTATTTATTCATCATCTCCTCATTCATCCACTGGCGCTGTTCCTTTAGCATCTCCTCATTTATCCACCGATGGTAGGGTTGTACTGATCCTAGATGGAGAGGGGTAATAGTAATATTAAGTTTTAGCCTTATATCCCATGTTGAAATATTTGTGGGTTGTATCATATTTGTTGATTGACTTGTAATTTGTAGGTTTTTACCATATCATCCAGCTGCCAATGCCATTACAGACATAATGAGGAGCCATTCTGAGGAGTCGTGGGTATCATGAAAAAAATATCACACGGTGTAAAGGATATGTGGTTTGATGAGTTCAAGCAAGTAATTTTGCTTAGATAGATGTAAATTAATTTTTAATATTTTTATTGTCATTTAACCGATTGTTGAATTCATAATAGAGGAGATATCAGTTTCAGCCATCGGATGAAATTTGGGCACGTCGTAATTTTTGAAAGACGTGGTGTGGCTCGACTATAAAATCTCCTTGCTACTACTAGAAGAGCTATAGAGAGACCGTCATGGCTAGGAGAACTTGTGTGGAATAGATTGTGTGAGCACTGGCACACTGCCCAATATTAGGAGAAATCAGAAAAAGCAAAAGCAAATAAGGCTTCTGATATCGACGGTTTTGATCCTTCACGTCATACTTGTAGCTCTGTTACTACATCCCAGCACAGATACAATTTGGTAAGCAATACCAACTGAAATCTTTAATATATTTACAATTTATATTAATAAAATATCTTATTCTACGAGATACAGACTTCGAAGACTGGTACTGTGCCTTCTCGATCTGAGTTATTTATTCATACCCATCAGAGGAAGGATAAGACATGGGTTGACAGGAGATCAGAGGATATTTGTGTAAGTTAAATTTTTAATTTATTCTACTTTTTTTTATACTAACTGAATTAAATATTCCAGTCTGAATTTAGATGTAATATGGAAGAGGCACAAAGTTAAAGCAGTGCTGATTCTAGCCAGCAGCAAACTCCATCATCAGAATTGGTTGTATGGATTCATATTGTTGGTGGAAAGAAGAAAGGAAGAGTGTATGGGCTAGGATTACAGTCTACTGCATTGACGTCTACATCAAAATTCCAGGACAATCTTCATTCCCCGTATAATGGTTGAACAGTAAAGAATTCCAGGAGCAAGTATGGAAGTAGGTTGAAATCAAAGTCAATGAAGCAATGCTCGGATACAAGCTGCTGAGCAAGAAAGGGATGAATTGTGGAGGCAGGTTGAACACAATGAACGAATGTTGCAGGAAATATTAGCCAACATAAATTTTTAGCTTGCAGCAACTCCTGCAACTCATGCTTTTAGTGGTGGTCTTTCGCAATGAACTAGAATAGATCCTTATCACATGTATCATGCACAAGGATCACAGCGGGGCGAGGAGGATGATGATGAGGACGAGGACGAGGAGGAATAAGAGCAATACCTGCATTATTCATATTATCTTTCTCTACTGATTACTCTTATATGTTTTGCTTTATATTATGAACTGTACCTCTTATTACCATTATTTGTTTAGCTTTGTATTATGAACTGCACCTTTTCATGTTTCACACTTTTGTTATATTTTTATTGTTTTATTGTGCATTTTCATGGATTCCCTCCTCTTGTTATTTGCAATTAGAGATTGTGATGAGTTGCCTTGGTATCTTCATGATGTTTCAATTGCTGAAACTGTATACTGGATCGAATCATTTTGCCTGGATATAAATGGTGTTGCAAATTTGGATGGCTTGCTATTATTGCAAGCAACCATTTGCTGCCGTAGACCCTTCTATGTACAAAAAGAGGCAATCCTGAGCTTCCGAATCTTATTGTTTGAAAATTTTGTTTGGTTTTGTTGTTTTATTGTGCATTTTCATGGATTTTCTCTTATTACCTACGGTTGGAGGCTGTGATGAGTTGCCTTGGTATTTTCATGATGCTTCAAGTGCTGAAAGTGTATGCTGGATCGACCATTTTGCATGGATCTAAATGGTGTTGCAAATTTGGATGGCTTGCTCTTTTTGCAAGCAACCATTTGCTGCCTTAGACCTTTCTCAATGTATAAATATAGGCAATCCTGAGCCTCTGAATCTTATTGTTTTTCATTATATCTGACGATTAATTACAGTGTTCAAGTTATGACTTATAGTATTTTTTGGCTGTTTTAGCTTCATTTGAACCCGGTATTGAATTCCACTTAAACCGATTTGTAAATATGGCATTCTTGTACTTTCTAATGATATACGAGTTACAATATATGGAAAAGAGAATTGGAGAAGAAGTTGCAAGTCTTGAATGAAAAGAAACATGATGTTGTGTAAATGCGGAAGCAGGTAACTTTATTTTCCAATATTTATCTTATTTCATGCACTTATAGTTTTCATTATATTTGGGAGGGGTATATGATACTGCAACAAACATGTTCAATTTCTAGTTATATTTGGGAGGGGTATATGATATTTCAGGTGTATTAGGCAAGAAGCTATATAACCCAACAGGCACCTGAAGCTACTGGAAGAACTTAGCAGAGCAAATGCTAGTGTCTAAATTCTAGTCAATGGCAAAATTTCACTGTTAGGAAAGAAGCCGATTCTTGCCATCACTTTGTTCTAACAAATAATTATTCTGATTTAATGTTAGTTTCTGTTTTTCTGTCATTCGTTACACTGTTTTTCTGTATGCGAGGAATTGTACAGGTCAAGACATGAGCTTAACCTATGCTAGTTTTGGTTTTCAAATGAACATCTTTGTCTATAATATTCTAGCCCAAGCATGAACTTCAATTGTATTCTTCTTTGGGTATCCTTTGGTGGTTGGCATATTTATTCATGCATGAACACTTACAATTTTTCAAGTTTCATTGTACAGAGGAATACATGAGCTGCGGCATCTGGATTATCTTTCTTACATGAGAAAAATTTGACATTAGGTGGTTATGCAATTTTTCGTAATGTATTTGCTCAATGATGTGATATATAAGTTTTTAAATTCTAGCTTTTATGTTATCTAGTTCTCCACGTCAAAATCTAACATGTTTCTAACAAGATTCAAATGTTGGTATGATTTGACAGTGCCTCAGTTCATGCAATGTTTTACTTGCCATGTTATTTATTTGAAAATTTTGTTGATAATAATTAAGGTTAAAATCATTTGAGGCAAAGGTATTTTAAATGTGTTGGATTTAGCTTGCAAATGTGTTTTAAGCTGGGAGACAAAAATGAAAGGAATCATTTTTAAACTTGATTATGAGAAGGTTATGATAAACTCTGTTGGTGTCTAGTTTTTAGAGGTAGTTTGGTTTCCAAGAGAGCAGGGTTGGATGGATCAGGAGTTTTTTCAATTGCACGATTCTTTGTTGTTAGTGCTGGAATTATGTGGTGTTATATTCTGCATGTATGGGGTTGTGAGAAATTGGATTGCGGTCTTATCATTTGTGGTATTTATGAATCTTAATTTGTAAAATTTAGGATAATAATTATTTTCATAATTTTTTTTTAATTTTTCAATTTTAGCAACTGATTTTGTAATTGATTTTTTTTTTTTTAAGAAATTTTTTTTACCAACCGATTTTTTTTTATTTTTAAGAATTTTTTTTTTACCAATCGATTTGCAATCGATTTTTTTTTTTTTTTTTCAGAATTTTTTTTTAGTAATCTATTTTGCAACCAATTTTTTTTTTTATTTTTCAAAATTTTTTTTGTAGCAACCGATTTTGCAACCGATTTTTTTTTTTTTTTTCAGAATTTTTTTTTATCAATCGATTTGGCAACCGATTTCTTTTTTAATTTTTCAGAAATTTTTTTTAGCAACCGATTTTGCAACCGATTTTTTTTATTTTTCAGAAATTTTTTTTAGCAACCGATTTTACAACCGATTTTTTTTTTTTATTTTTCAGAAATTTTTTTAAGCAACTAATTTTGCAATCGATTTTTTTTTATTTTTCAGAATTTTTTTTTTTAGCAACCGATTTTGCAATCGATTTTTTTTTTTATTTTTTCAGAATTTTTTTTATCAATCGATTTTACAACCGATTTTTTTTTTTTAAAAAAATTTAAAATTCGGTTGCTAAATCGGTTGCTAATATTTGTAACCGAAAAAAATCGATCACAAATTTTTGCAACCTATACTTTTGCAACCGACTAATTTCGGTTCCAAAATCGGTTGCAAATTAATTTTGCAATCAATTTTCAATTATTAGTAACCAAAAAATCGGTTGCTAAACCTGATTTTTCTTGTAGTGCAAATAATATTGATGAGAAATGATAATATGGAGTAAATATGCAAAAAGGATAATGAATTTATTTATATTTAAAATAATTACTGACTAATATTGTCAGCCAAGAATATGATGCACAAGATACTATTGCAAAAGCATGATGATTGAGAGGTTTATATGTAATTATCAATTTGAGAGTAAATATGCAATATCCCAGGTTTATATGCAAAATTTCTTTATCTAACTTAGATGAGGCTTAATTTGCTGGTCATTAAGTACCTTAAAAAGTAATAGAAAGGAAATAGAACTAAAGAAAAATAATTTGTGATTGGCCATCAAAATAAAAGATGAGAGAGAGAGAGAGAGAGAGAGAGGTCCTCCTGATCCTACCCGACTTTATTCTTTAGTTTTTTCTCATTATTTTTAACTGATTATGGACTGCACGCCTTTCGCCTTGACCAGCCGATGACACTATGTTATTATTGCTGTCATAGGGGCCAAGAGTAGGATTTTATGGCTTAATCCAATCAAGGTTTGAAATCTGGATCACATCATATTTTCTCCTCCCTATATCGGCTCTTTACTGAGCACTGTATCAATCTATATTGGAACAGGAGGTGTCCTTCAAATTAGCAGACTAAGAGTAGATAGGACGAGCACCATAGCTCATATTATTCATGACACTCGAGACTTGAGATCTTGATCCAAACAATGATGGCTCATTAAGTCTGAAAGCAAGTTTCCAAACCCAGTCCCATCTTATCGAGTTGGTCTCAAGCAACTCGAATCCAACACAATAACCCTCGAGAAAACTCATTTGTTTCATATTGATCAGTAAGTTTCTGACTAAGTTTGCCACCTGACCCACTCATGCACAAGCATGAGAAAAAATATTTGGCTTACAAGCATGCTACATTTGAGAAATCTAATCTCGAGTACACTATTTACTACCTAGTATGGGTTCATATATAAGATCGACTGAAATTAAGGGGGAGAGACTAACAAAAATTTTGACCTCATAAGCAATCTTATATTGTTTAGACTCGAAAAGGTGATACAATTTGCGTAATGAAATATATATCATGCATAATATTTACAAGTGTAAATCATTGATGTAGTCAAGCATTTTCTTTGCTTTGTAACCGCCCCATGGAAGGTAATGTGTTGTAAAAAATGTATTTGGAGCAATACTCAGAAGAGCACTTCATTTGATGAGATCTCAAGAAAATTTTATTCTATGATTCCCCTTCATTCATGCCATGTGTTTTGATGTGTTGAATATTGGTGGCAGTGGAGACAGCCGGCTAATCCAATCAGAACCTTGTCAAAGTCTCTGCAGACCAAAATGTTTATTGAATGTGGCTTCAAGTGTAGACTTATCTACATCCAAATGGGTTTGGATTTGTAAACTCGGTTTAGGAGAGTGTGATTTAAGCATGGATGCTGGTTCCATGTAAATGGAAAGCCAATACATTGCCACCCTCGGTGGATGCAGAGAAGTCCTGCATCATTCTTACTGATGGTGGATGCCACACTCAAGTGTAGTACATGTTCACTAGAATGCTAGGCAAAGGCAAATTAGCATAGCTAAGAAGGAGCAGCAAGCACAGCATTCTTAAATATTCAATATCAAGTTAGCAAATTAAAAAAAAAGGATTATTTTTATCAGTTTTCAAATATGGTGACAATAGACAATTATTATGATTTATATGAGAATTACGATTCTTTTCATAAAATAGCAATGCTATATATATATATATATATAATTTGTCATTGAAAATGTTGCCATCTAGGTCGTCGTGGCCTGCAGCTCCGGCATGGCCCGGGTGAGCCATCCTCTCTGTGCTCGTCGGATTCTTTCTCACCTTGCCTTCATGGCCGGTTGCTCCTGCAAAAGAAAAGAAGAAATCCAGGATGGGGATTCTGACGGGGACACTCTGACGATCAAGTAGTATGACGATTAAGGGGAATAGATCCTCAGTGACAGGGGCTCATGACACCCCCGCTTTGGAGAAAAAGTGAAATAGGACAAAAAACCAAAAATTAGAGCTTGGGGGAGTTCTCGCTATCTGGTTCCCTTTCCTTTGCTCTCTTACCTCTCCCCTTTTCTAGAGGTCCCTCTTGCGGTTATATAGGAATCGTTCCTTCCCGGATGTCTCATGCAGGAGGAGTACAAACTTTCCCTCTTGGATCTCCCTCCTCTTGGGGGGAGTCCTTATGGTCGGCATTGTTGCCCAGTTGGCAAACCTAAGAGGGGGTTCAATTTGATGTTTTGAAAATTTTGAGCAAGTATGTGCAGTTTAAATACTAGGTTGTATATATGTTAGTTGTGTGCAATGCAATGCGGAAGTAATAAAGTAAAAGGATAGAGTAGAGAGATAAGCACACTCAAACACCACAAATTTATAGTGGTTCGGAGCAACCCTCGGCTCCTATGTCCACTATCCAAGGTGCACACTTGGGATTTTCACTATATTCCCTCAAGAATACAATCGGATTATTTTCATGGGCTCACAATCCACAACCCACTACAACATTTGTTTTCCCGGGCTCACAAACAATCCACATTGGTTTTTAAGGCTCACCAAAAATCTTAAACAAAATCACAAGCTGTAGCCCCATGCTGCACTTGCTACAACAGCCAAAACAGAGTAATAAAAGTGCAACAAAAAATAAACTCTAAGAAGTCGAGTTGTTGCAGTTATAGCTCTTGAATGAGGTCCTCTTTAATGCTTCTTCAATGCTCCACAAGCCTCTCTCAACTCTTGAATAAATGCTTCAAGATTTGTTAGTGGAAAGTGGTTAAACACTTGAAGTTCAGTTGACAGCCCATAAAATTTGAGATCCCGCTTGATTTCACTTGTATTCCTCTTTCTTGTTGTTTTTCCACTCTTAAATTTATCATTTATATCTCCTTGGAATGTTCCTAGGTGGATTTGACCGTTGGAGTGCTTTAGGAACTGAGATATAGCCGTTAGGAAGCTTTTTGGATTCAAAAACACATTTCTGGAACTAGCCGTTGGAATCTAGGAATCACCCATCCGAGTCAACTCTAGTTCTCAGGCTTGGAACCAAATTCTGGTCGAGCTGGCTCTAGCAGATTTCAGTGCCAGGCTTTTGTTCTGTGCCGTGCCATGCCATGCCATGTATCAGCTCGAGCTAATAGAGCCAGCTCAAGTTGAAACTCTTCCAAAAGCTTCAAACTTTCTTCAAACTTTACCTAAACTAATTTTAAACCTATGTAACATATTTTTCTTACAAAATACATCAAATTCTACTATTTTATCCCTTTTTACATAAATATACAAAGTATCATTTCTTAGGGCTTTCAAATAATATAAGTAATACATTTAACTCATTGTGTTACATGAAGGTGTGCCAATGGTCCTAATAGTGTACAATTATCAAACTCCCACTTGGAACTACCTACAAAAACTTTTGAAGATCATTAGTATCAGAATCATGCACCAATGTTTTGTAATCATCAAAATCATTCCAGGGGTCAACAATCTCTCCCTTTTTTATGATGACAAAACATTGGACATGGAGGAATTAAAACTTTATAATTATGTATATGTATTGTATGAACATTAAAAGGTATCAAAGTGATTTGTATTTAGTTTAAACTAAGGTGTATAAGAAAGTATCAAAATGTATCAGTTATGTATCAAGAAATATCAATATCAGTATGTATCAGATGCGAGACGACTCTAAGATTGCTAAAGATGCAGAAAAAATAGAAAACTAATTTTTTTGTGATTTTTATAATTTAGGTTTGTAGGCTAAATTTCAAAGTTAAGCAAAGAACTAGCAGATAAAGTAGCAATGCAAAGAATCACCATGATCGGAAAATAACTCATGCAAGATAATGAAAGTCAGGACCTAGGAATTGAGAAACTCCCAGTTTAGGATAGCTTATCTTCAGCAAATCAGATATCAAGAGAAGGGAAGGATGTTACTAATCAGTGATTTGAAGAACTTCCGATGAAGAGATCACACAGCATTCTAATTAGAGCCTAGATGATGAATCTCGGTTCCCTTGAATTTGATGACTGATTTGGATGGTCCTAGAGGCAAGGAAAGCCTCCTCTGGGAAGGTGAAACACCTCGGGGATCCTGCAAGCATTAGGGGTCAATCAAAACAGCAAATAAACAATGGAAAGAAATTAGGGTTGGATTAAAATCAGGGTAGAAGTTTGAAGCTGGCGACTAGAAGTAGGATGATGCTCTTTGGCTTGGACGGTAGCTAGGACACTCCTTCTAGGGCATGTGAAGGCTTGGATGGAAGCAAGCTAGGACGTGGAAGGATGCTAGGGCAGCAAGGTTTCGGCTAAGCACAATAGTAACCAAAGAAACACAAAAACTCCAACACTAACACAAGCACACAAGCTTCTAAACCAAAATTTCAGCAAAGTTTAATATCATGAATAAAAGTTATTATAAGAGGAAGAGGGGTGGGGTATTTATAGAGCTTTCATGCCCTCTCCTCAAGGGATTATAAGTCTTCTCCTAGTTAGAATAGGTTTACATAGTTTAAGTGGGAGAAAGATTATAAAATAAACCTAGAACTAGGAGTATACAAGTTGAATTAAATAGGAACTAGGTTTCCTTCTTCCATTTGAATTCCTCCTTCTTAGCTTGGACCAAGTCAACATTTTGGATGTGTTGGGCTTCATGGGGGGCAGCAAGGGGTGGCCAAGGATGGGTTGGGCGCAAGGCCTTTGGGCCCTAGAGGCCTGGGATGCCTGGAGCAGAAATATTCCAGGTATCTTGGTTCTGGGTTGCAATATACCTAGAATCTTGGTTTTTCATGGACCTGGGCCTTGCATTCACTTGGGCTAGGGTGCAGGTAAGTCTTTGGGATCATGTTATGACCTGGTCTAGGAATATACTCTGATATCTGAAGGGAATCTGGGCATCCGAAAAATATCTGGAAGGAATCAAGGTATCTGGAAAGGCATATTGGATCCTAGGGTGTCACGCAAAATCCAATAAGTTGATGTAGTGGCCTCTGACTCCTGGATGAGGCCTGGTGGAGCTCCAAAATAGGGTAACTTCCTTTTTTGTACAAAATTGGACTCATACTAGACTTATACTAAAATACAGGACTCAATATACTGACTAGGGTTGAGGGTTGAGATAAATGAACTAGCCTCAACTTATTACAGGACTCAATCTTAATTGATTACAAAATTGTGACACATGATTAAGGTTCTAAAATTAAAATCCTAATCAATAAACAATATGGGATCCAGTGATCTATGTCCGATCCTGGTGTCCCTACCAATTCTTCCAGGGCGGGAAGAACTCGACCCCGTCGAGTATGGATCAATTTGGCTCAAGGAGGGTCTGGGTTGAGGCACTGCAGATCCGCACCAGCTTCCACAAATCCTTAGATTCTGATCGACCTTGCCACCGGACCAAGTACCGTTGATAGTCTCTATTCTGGGTACTAGTAACTTGATCGTTCAGAGTTCTCTCAATCTGTTCCTCACCAAAAGGCCAAATTGTATGTTATCGCTCTAGGGTGGGTTCACTTACAAAGAAAGGGAGTGGCTCAAGGGGCTCGCTGGGTATCACTGCTGGCTCCCTAGACTCTATAAGATTTGAGATGATGAAGGTGGAGCTAATACCTAAATCAGGTGATATCTCAGGCACATAGGCATTAGGTCCATTACTCTTCATTATTTTGGACGGGCTAGCTTCGCGAGCAGAAAATTCCTTTATCATCACATATTTCTCTGCATAAAAATTCTTTATCTTTCCTTTGGAAATTAGCCAAGTTTTTTTATTTAATTCATTACTTATGTTCTGCTTTTAACTAATTTCCAGATACAAATGCTGTGCAGAGGGTAGTGCAGGTGTAGGCATGTGATTCAGGGCTGTGAATTTATTGGACTCAAGACTAACACCTAATAGACTCGATTAGACTTTCCTATCAAAAAAAATTTATTGGACTCTGCGGGACAAAATCTAACAGACTATAGACTCATTATGTTTGATCTTATCATGGCATGCACATGAAAATTTACTATGTACTCCTAGCAAATACCACAAAGTATATCAAAAGTAATATGGAAACCTAACATATGCAATGAATGAATGCAACATGCAAACCTCTACATGATGCAGGTGGATGGTTAAAGAATCATAAGAAGATCTAAGAAAAGGCAAACAATACGAGGTGGATTCGGGGTTAGTCTGGTAGGGTAGAAAGTAAGAAGGAGGTTCTGGGTTGATCGTGTAGAATAGGAGATAAGAAAGGGTTTCAGGGATGAGGCCTATACTAATGAGGTTGACCTTATGGGATTGATGTCTATCTAAAGGGTCAGCATAATAGAAGAAGGGGTCATTGATTTCAAAAAAGAGATCAAGTGGAGTCAAAGAGGTGTCTTCATCCTGAGGGTACTGTTTTAAAAAGATCAGTCCTTAGTAAACTATTCTGGCTCATAAATCATAGGACTGGGCTCTCTAATTGAGTTTTCTTCTAGTGGCTCCTCAGGTAAGATTCTGCTAGTAGGATTGGGTTCCTCATGGTCTTCTTCCTTTAAGGGTTCTTCCACTACAGGTTGGATGTGGTTAAGGTCAACTAACTCTAGGGTGGCTTCTACCTGGATATCTACTGGATCAGCTAACACTAGATTGGCTTCTACCTGTTCTATCCTATTGGTTAATTGCTCATTGGATTGGGTCATTTGGTTGGTTTGGGTGATTAATTGGGCAAACCGGGTTTAGGATTGGGTGTTCATCTAGGTCCATTGTTCAATCATGGCTTTCATAAGGGTCTCAAAATTGGGATCCATGGTTGAACTGGGTGGGTTGCACTGGACTTCCGACTCAACTAGTTCTGGGTTGGTTTCCATCTGGGTTTGGTCATAGTCAACTAATTCTGGGTCTTCTACAGGTGTATCTTCCTTTAAATCTTCAATAGACTCATCTTCTTCATACTCCACCAAACTTGGATCAGCCTCATATATTTCTTCTTCTAGGTCATCTTGGTGAACCAATGGGATGGTAAGAGGGGTTTGGCTAATGGAAATTTGACTGGGGTCTGGGGTAACAGGGGTGGGTAAACTCAGGGTTATGGGTTCATAGGTTATGGGTTTAAAGGTTATGGGTTCAAAGGTTATGGGCTCAAATCTAGGGTATCAATCCTATAGGGCTCAGGTTGATTGAGGGAAACTTGACTGGCACTAGGCTAATAGCTAGGGGTACTAATCCTATTAGGCTCATAGGATGTGGGCTCAGATTTATAGGTTGTGGATCCCCTGGATTCAGTTTTATGGGTTATAGGTTTAGTCTTATGGGTTGACTCGAATTCCAAAGCTATGTGATAGGCATCATCTAGGTCTCGAATTTTCCATCGACATAATTCACCCTGGATATCTCTATGTAGGCCAGCTCGAAACCTTGATATGATATAAGACTCATGTTCAACTATGTAACATGCCCCATAAAACTCATCAAATTGGTCAATGTATTCAGACACCGTTTTGTTACCCTGTATCAAATCCTACCATTGTTCTAAAAGCTTGTTCCAATAGAATCTGGGGTTATTGCATCTGGGTGCATAGGGGCTAGAGTAGTAGGGTTTGGGTTCCTGGTATGAGTCATGGTATGAGGTTCCCCTTGGGTTGGGCTCTAAGTATGGGTCATAGTATTGGGTTCTCCTAGGTTTGGACTCCATGGTCACACTAGTTGGGTTGGGTTGAGGCTATTGGTATTGGGTTCCTAATCTAATGCAAACAATCAAACAATCATTCAAAGTGATGTGGTGCAGCCAAGCATGCATAAAAAAAGTTAGTACAATCTAGGGTTTCCTAGACCTAGAGTCAAAACTGGATGGGTCAGCTCAACTTACAATTAACCCAGCAGCTAATCCTTCTTCTGGCCAGGTAGAGGGTGGGAGTGTGGGAGGCCCCCCCGGCTTTTGCAGGGATCCAATTAAAAACCACAACACCACTTAGGTTGTTTGACTCTGGACCCCCAGCCTTAGACACCAGCTTTCAATAATAGCTAAAGGATTAAATGCACTAGTTGGCCCACATGGTTTGGACCTGACTTGTTGGGTGTCACCTAGCCCTCTAGGAAAAATTAAGTCTAATTAGTTTTAATTAAGATTTGGGTGAAATACAAGGAGATTGTTTTGGGCCCAAGATAGGTTATGACCTCTTACCCTGATCCGAGATAAAGAAAGTGCCCTTAATATTAGGTTAATCAGATGATGCACATTCAGTGAATCCTAATACAAACTAAAACAATTAAAAAAATATAATATTTTTTTGTGTGTTTTATGATGTGGCAAGTTAGGTTTGAGTTGATTAGGTTAGCAATCAAATTGGGCTTGGGATTGGGGTGTGTGAAAGTTGGTTAGGTTTGATTCAGTCAAGTGCAGAAATATCAGAATTCAGAAAATTAGGGTTTTAGATGATGCAGGTTTTGACATAGTTATCGATACAAAAAAAAAAAATTACAGGACATAGGATAGATGGTGATGATGACCTCTACCAAATTAGGTAAAAAAAAAAAATCAGATGATGATGCAAATCCTAGGGTTTTCAGACTGATGCATAAATCCTCAGGATTTTAGTTAGGTTTCTAATATGACGAATTTTAGTGAATTAGTTTTCTATAAAATTAATTAAAAATTATGAAAATTATTAGGGTAAAATAGAGGACATGACGTGCAAATTTTATAGAAAAATAAAATTCCTAGGTGGTCAAAATCAGATGAAAAATAGAGACATCATGCAGCTAGCAAGATGCAGAAATTAGGGTTTATGAATCTAATGCAGATAAATACTATCCTAAACCCGCTCTGATACCAAACTGATGCGGGACGACTCTAAGATTGCTAAATATGTAATAAAAATAGTAAACTAATTTTTTTGTGATTTTTATAATTTAGGTTTGTAGGCTAAATTCCAAAGTTAAGCAAAGAACTAGCAGATAAAGTAGCAATTCAAATAATCACCATGATCGCAAAATAATTCATGCAAAATAATGAAAGTCAGGACCTGAGAATTGAAAATTTTTTAGTTTAGGATATCTTATCTTCAGCAAATTAGATATCAAGAGAAGGGAAGGATGTTATCAATCAGTTATTTGAAGAACTTCCAATGAAGAGATCACACAGCACTCTGATTGGAGCCTGGATGATGAAGCTCGGTTCCCTTGAATTTGATGACTAATTTGGACGGTTCTGGAGGCAAGGAAAGCC
The DNA here is from genome assembly GCA_021397845.1 of Areca catechu. Lineage (NCBI taxonomy): Eukaryota > Viridiplantae > Streptophyta > Magnoliopsida > Arecales > Arecaceae > Areca > Areca catechu. The sequence continues at coordinate 63,703,927 of CM038040.1, read as the reverse complement.
TCCTCTGGGAAGGTGAAACACCTCAGGGATCTTGCAAGCATCAGGGATCAATCAAAATAGCAAATAAACAAAGGAAAGAAACTAGGGTTGGATTGAAATCAGGGTAAAAGTTTGAAGCTAGCGGCTAGAAGTATGATGATGCTCTTTGGCTTGGACGGCAGCTAGGGCACTCCTTCTATGGCGTGTGAAGGCTTGGATGGCAGCAAGCTAGGGCGTGGAAGGATGCTAGGGCAGCAAGGATTCGGCTAAGCACAATAGAAACCAAAGAAACACAAAATCTCCAACACCAACACAAGCACACAAGTTTCTAAACCAAAATCTCAACAAAGTTTAATATCATGAATAAAAGCTATTACAAGAGGAAGAGGGGTGGGGTATTTATAGAGCTCCCATGCCCTATCCTAAAGGGATTATAAGTCTTCTCCTAGTTAGAATAGGTTTATATAGTTTAAGTGAGAGAAAGACTATAAAATAAACCTAGAACTAGGAGTATACAAGTTGAATAGAATAGGAACTAGGTTTCCTTCTTCCATTTGAATTCCTCCTTCTTAGCTTGGACCAAGTCAATACTTTGGATGTGTTGGTCTTCATGGAGGGCAGCAAGGGGCGGCCAAGGATGGGTTGGGTGCATGGGCTTTGGGCCCGGAGGCCTGGGACACCTGGAGCAGGAATATTCCAGGTATCTTGGTTCTGGGTTGGAATATACCTGGAATCTTGGTTCTTCATGGACCTAGGCCTTGCATTCACTTGGGCTGGGGCATAGGTAATCTTTGGGATCATGTTATGACTTGGTCTGGGAATATATTTTGGCATCTGGAGGGAGTCTGGGCATCCGAAAGATATCTGGAAGGAATCAGGGTATCTGGAAAGGCATATTGGATCCTAGGATGTCACGCAAAATCCAATAAGCTGATATAGTGGCCTCTGACTCCTGGATGATGCCTGGTGAAACTCCAAAATCGGGTAACCTCCTTTCTTGTACAAAAATTGAACTCATACTGGACTTATTCTGAAATATAGGACTCAATATACTGACTAGGGTTGAGGGTTGAGACAAATCAACTAGCCTCAACTTATTACAGGACTCAATCTTAATTGATTACAAAATTGTGATACATGACTAAGGTTCTAAAATTAAAACCCTAATCAATAAACCATATGGGATCCAGTAATCTATGTCCGATCCTAGTGTCCCCACCAGTATCAGTATGTATCAGTATGTATCAGTATGTATTAAGGAGTATCTAAACCAATATTGAGTTTATCATCAAAAACTCCCCCTTGCTTTAGAATTTACATATGCTATGAATTAATTTCCATGCACATATAACTTCTTTCCCTTTTTGTCATCAATCAAAAGAGTAACAAAAATGGATAACAAATATATCATTGCACATTGAGGTGAAATCATATATATCATTACTGCCAAAAAGGTACATTGTCCAAGAAATTACATCCTTTAATATCATTAGGTCATACAATAGCATAAGTCATACAAAATGTGATACATCAAAATATGTATCTTAGAGACATATCTAATCATGCTCACTCTCATTGCTAGAACCTATAGTGAAAGTCTCAGAAGCATACACTCTAGATGGTCTAATGGGTGGTGGAGGTCCTCTAGAGTTACGAGTCCTAGAAGTAGGTCTAGCTCTAGGAGGTGGTTTAGAAGGTGAAGGTGACTATCGAGCCCTAGGAGTAGACTGTGGAGGTGGCCTAGGTGGCTGACTAGAGGAAGATGCTCCAAAGGTGGGTCTCACTCCAGTGAAACCAAGCAAAACAACTTCAAGCTCAGTCTCCATCCTCTGCATCCCCTGCTGAATACCATGTATAGCAGTAGCCTGTTGTGAAGCAAATGAATCAGCAATGCCACGAAGTCTACCAAAGTTGGAACGCAGATCTCTGAGATCAGTCTGATAGTCCTGCATCCTCTGTCTGTTTTCCACTGTCTCTACTCTCAAAGTCAGCGCCCTCATATCATCACGAATCTCCTGAAGGCCACTCTCAACTATCTGACGAAGATCGCCGAACATAGAGTATAATCTGCCTGTCAGGGTATCTATAAACTGAGTGAGCTGCTCAAATGTCATGAGGTCTGAGTAGAGAAGTAAAAGAAATATAAGGGGCTGAAGGAGTTGTAGATGGGCTTGGTGGAGTACTCAAACTACTAGGTTGTCCATCCATTTCAGCAAGTGGAGGTGCAACATCATCCTGTGCCTCAGCCTCCTCTTTGGTAGAATTACCATCACTATCAGAACTCTCATTAGGCTTCGAATCTCCATCCTCATTTGAGTCCTCCTCCTATCCACTAGCAGCAGCAGCATCAGTCTCAAGCTCAGCCTGCTCCTCCTCCTCATCATCATCATGATTAGAAGGATGTGTACCCTCTATCTAGATGTCCTCTTCACCCACTTCCTTCAAGCTTATGATATCCCATTCGGTGAAGTGATTTTTCAGTATATCTGTCAGTGTGCAATAGAGGCCTAGCATCCTCTCCAGTTAAGTCAACACCAAAATCTCTAAAGATCAAAGTAAAGGCCATGCCATAGGGTAGGCATGCTCTAGCTTTCCTAGCTGCATCTCTCATTTGAGTCATCATAATGAAGGGTAAGTTAATCTACTCCCGCTCAATCATATATCTCATAAATACAATATCTCTCTCACTCACCCAATCAAATCTTCCTATCCTAGGCAAGTATATTCTACTAATGAAGTTGTACAGCAGTCTCATTTCCATTGAAAGTTGATTGGCTTGAAGATTGACAATGCCTCTTACATTCCTTCTTTCTAAGACTATCCTCAAAGCAGCTTGCTTGTCATTCAAAGTCAAATAACATTTTTCCCTAATAGGAAGATGTAAAACCCTACTCAAAACTTGTTCATCCATAACAATGTTAACACCTTTAATAGTAGAAATAATCTGATTTGCTCCAAGAGTTAGGTTTTCAAAGAATGTTGTTACCAATATGGAGTACGTAGGTAAGTCTAAGCAACCGAAAAACTCCTAGCCTTGATTTGTAATCCAATCCCCAATATGGAAGTGTTCTTGCTCGAGGAATTCAAAAATTACCTTTCTACCGAGAGTAACCAAACGATTTCCCATCAAAATGACTTGCCTTGGTGGGGAAATGGGTAAACCACTCCAAGTCGACTGCTCATGGAAACTTTTAGTTCGTCGTTCCATTGTACCCGAGCTCGAGGGATTCCATTTTCTTCATTGAGCTGAACAACCTTCCTTTGAGACATCGATTGTGGATCTAAGGGAGAATGGAAGATTTGTGTGGTCCTTATGGCTTGGAAAGGGATATTTTGTCCTTTGGCTAGGGTTCAACAGAAAATGGTGAGACCTAGGTTTTTGGGGCCTACGGTTTTAAAAAAAATGAACCTGTCAACTTAGTCAGCTCGACCAGGTAGGGTGCTCGAGTTGGCTCGAGTGAAGCCTCAATTTTTGGGCCAAAAAAATAGAAAGGCTACTATTCTATTTTAAACCTTAAAATCGGTATGCATTTTTCATAAAATGGACAAGTAAGGGGTCAAAAAGAATTTTCTAAGTTTTTCTAAGGGATTTTCTAAGAATTTCCTAAAAAGGGTCACATAGCCCTAATTTTTCTCTAATCATTCTAAATCTCTCCTCATTAAGCAATTTTGTGAAAATATCAGCTAATTATTTTTCAATACAAACAAATTCAAGTTCAATGTCACCATTTTGTACATGATCTCTAATAAAGTGATGTCTAATTTATGTGTTTTATTTTTGAGTGTTGAATTAGATTCTTCGTTAAGTTTATAGCACTGGTATTATCACATCTAATAGGAATCTTAATTTGATTAACACCATAGTCTTCTAGCTGTTGCTTAATCCAAAGTACTTGTGTACAACAACTCCTTGTAGCAACATATTCTGTCTTAGGAGTAGATAGTGCCACAAAGTTTTGCTTTCTACTGTGTCAAGAGATTAAGTTCAATCCTAGAAATTGACATGTGCCACTAGTATTTTTTCTATCTATTTTGCATCCACCATAATCAGCATCTGTGTATCCAATTAATTCTAAGGATGATTATTTAGAATACCATAGACCTAGATTACTTGTTCCTTTTAGATATCTTAAAATTTTTTTAAGAGCAAGTATATGTGATTCTTTTGGATTAGATTAAATTCTAGTATATATACAAATATTGAATAAGATATCATGTCTACTTGTAGTTAAGTACAACAATGATCCAATTATACCTCGATAAAGCTTTTGATCAACATTGTTTCCATCTTCATCCTTGTCAAGTCTATAGGTAGGGCTCATGGGTGTGCCAATTTCTTTATCATACTCCATACCAAACTTCTTAAGAATCTCCTTGATGTACTTAGCTTGGTTGATAAGTATTCCTTCTTTTGTTTGCTTAATTTGAAGTCCAAGGAAGTAGGTCAACTCACCTATTAAGCTCATTTCAAATTCGCCCTGCATAAGCTCAGCAAATTCTCCACATAAATCTTCATTAGTTGCATCAAAAATTATATCATCTACATAAATTTGTACAACTAACATATCATCTTCTTTTCTTTTGATGAATAGTGTTGTGTCTACACTACCTCTAGTGAAATTATTTTCAAGTAGAAATTTACTTAATCTATCATACCATACTCTAGATGCTTATTTTAAATCATATAATGCTTTATTGAGTTTAAAAACATGATTAGGTAAAGCATGGTTTTCAAATCTGGGGGTTGTTCTACAAAAACTTTTTCAGAAATGTAACCATTTAAAAAATCACTTTTCACATCCATTTGAAATAATTTAAAGTCTTTGTAGCAAGCAAATGCAAGTAATAGTCTAATGACTTCTAGTCTTGCTACAAGTGCATAAGTTTCATCAAAATCTATTCCTTCTTTTTGGTTATATCTTTTGGCAACTAATCTAGCTTTATTTCTAATTACATTATCTTTTTCATCTAATTATTCTTATATATCCACTTAGTACCTATAACAGGATGTTCAGAGGGTCTATCTACTAAGGTCCATATATTATTTTTTTTGAATTGATTAAGTTCTTCTTGCATAGCCATCATCCAATTCGGATCATTTTCAGCCTCTTCTATGCAATTTAGTTCTATTTGTGAGATGAAAGCAAGATAATCTTGTGTATCTCTAAGTGAAGATCTAGTTTTAATACCTTCAGATGGATCTCCAATAATTAATTATTTGGGATGGTGATGTATATACCTCCATTCCTTAGATAAATCAGCATTCTTTTTACTTACTATTTCATCTCCTTCTTCTACTTGTTTGTCCTTCAAGCTCATGTCCTTCATTGCTTTGTCAATTGTACCTGCATCATTATCAATACACTCTTCTTTTCTGGAAGGTGAGGGTTAGTTTCATCAAATATTACATGTATAGACTCTTTTACGGTTAATGTTCTTTTATTGAAAACTCTATATGCTTTGCTTAAAGTTGAATAACCAAGAAATATTTCTTCATCAGATTTAGCATCAAATTTTTCAAGGTTATCCTTTCCATTATTTAATACAAGGCATTTATAACCAAAAACATGAAAGTAATTAACATTTGGCTTTCTATCTCTCCAAAGCTCATAGAGGGTTTTATTTAAAATAGGTCTAATCAAAACACGATTTAAGATGTAGCAAGTAGTGTTCACAGATTCAGCCTAGAAGTACCTTGGAAGGTTATCTTCACACAACATGGTTCGGGCCATTTCTTTCAATGTTCTATTTTTTCTTTCCATAACACTATTTTGTTGTGGTGTCCTAGGGGCTGAAAAGTTATGTTCAATGCCATGCTCGATGCAAAACTCTTCAAATTATTGCTTTTCAAATTCGGTGCCATGATCACTTCTAATTGAAATAATTGAAAAGTTTTTCTGATTTCTAATCTTTCGATAAAACTTTTGAAAGATACTAAATGCTTCATCTTTATGTGCCAAAAACAAAATCCATGTGTATCTTGAAAAATCATCTACTATTACAAGTCCATACTTTTTACCTCCTAGGCTCGTGGTCCTAGTTGGTCTAAATAGGTCTATGTGAAGTAGCTTTAATGGTCTTGAAGTTAAAATAATATTTTTAGTTTTAAAACTCTCTCTAGTTTGTTTATAATATTGACAAGCATTACAAACATGATCAAGATTAATTTTAACTTTTGGTAAACCTCTTACTAAGTTTTTAGAAATCAACTTTGACAGTGTATGCATGCTAGCATGACCTAATCTTCTATACCAAAGTAGACTAGATTTCTTGGTTTTAGCATTCATTGCCACTAGACTTGAACTACTCGACATGGCTAGATAATTCAAATCTCCCACATAGATATTTGCAAGTCCATGACCTACAAATCTAATGCTAGAATCAAGTGTACTAGTTACTATGCATATAGAAGATTCGAACAACACTTTGAAGCCTTTGTCACAAAATTGACTAATACTCAATAAGTTATACTTCAATTTGTCAACTAGCAATACATTTTCAGTAAAAGTGGTAGGGGTGATTTTAATCTTACCAATGCCAATGATCTTCCCCTTACCATTATCACCAAATATGACCATTCCACCTTCTTTTATCTCAAGGGTGATGAATTGCTCTTTGTCACTCGTATATATCTTGAGCAGCTGCTATCCAAATACCATCTCTTTTTATGATTTTAGACTGCAAGACATTCCTACAAAATAAATCAAGTAGATTTTTTAGGTACCCAAGCTTTCTTGGATCCTTGGGGGTTAGTTGCCTTGGTTCCTTTAGGAACCCATATTTTCTTTATTTTGTTCTTCCTTTTCCATTTTAGATTGCATTCATGTGCTTTTATGTCCTAATCCATTACAACAGAAGCATACTATCTTTGATTTTTGTGATGAGAAAGATGCAATGAACTTAGGTGTAGAAAATCTATTTTTAAAATCTTCTTTGTATCCGATTCTAGCTCTATTGAAGGTTTCCTTTTGACTTTTCAAGTGCATTTCCAATTTTTCAGAACTTAATGTTAATCTGTCAACTAGTGGTTTTAATCTATCCATCTCTTTCTGCATATTTTATTTCTCTTTTTGCAAAACATGTTTTTTTTTAGATGTTCCTCATTTTCCTTTTGCAAAGCTTTATATTTTTTTGAAAGCTCATTCAAATCCTTTTGCAAAACATTATTCTTTAATGAAACTTCACTCTTTTTTTTTAGCAAACTATCATTTTCATGTTTTAGTGATTTTATCTTTAAGCTTGCCTTCTTATATTCAGTTAAAAGGTCATGAAATGTAGCACATAATTCATCATAAGGGAAATCAAGAGTAGGTTTGGGAGATACCTCATCCTCCAATCCTATCAAGCAAATATTTGCAGATTTTGATTGATCTTCTTCTTCACTTAAGGATGATTCCTCACTGTCAATCCATGTTGCCACCATAGCTTTCTTTTTCTTCTTTTTATAGCCCTTCTTTAGGGTAGGACATTCAGATCGGTAATGTCCAGGCATCTTACACTCGTAGTATATAGGGTGTTATTCTTTATCCTTTTCTTTTTTCTTGCTTTGTTCACCTTTAGATATGTATCTCTTTCGATACCTTCCTTTTTCTTTACCCATGAATCTTCTAAATCTTTGCATGACCAAAGCCATCTCATCATCTTCGAGTTCTTCACCCGAGGAGGGAGTTTCTTCTTCTACTTTTTTAGGTTTCTTCTCTTCCAATGCAGCTTTAAGTGTGATGGTTTTCTTTTTTCCATCATCCTCAGTACGACATTTCATGGCAAGCTCATGTGTGATGAGGGATCCTAAAAGTTCATCCAATGGAAGATTGTCCAAATCCTTTGCCTCTTGGATTGCAGTTATTTTAGGATCCCATTTGTCCGGTAAGGATCGCAAGACTTTTTGAACAAGATCTGCATTTGCATAAGTATTGCCAAGACTTTGCAAACTGTTAATAATATTGGTAAACCTTGCAAACATTTTAGATATAGACTCATTGGGATCTATTTTGAACAGTTCAAAACTATGCACTAACATATTAAATTTTGATGTTTTGACTTGGTTAGTGCCTTCATGTGTAACTTGTAGTTTATTCCAAATTTTCTTTGCCGAAGCACAAGTAAAAACTCGGTTAAACTCATTGGCATCCAAGGCACAATAAAGAAGGTTCATGGCTTTAGCATTGAGTTCACCCATTTTCATTTCATTGTCATCCCAATCCTCTTTCGGTTTTAGGATGTCAACTCCATTAACCTTCACGGTGGGTGTGTGTGATCTTTTTAAGATAATTTTTCATAGTTAAAAATCAATAGCTTGAATATAAATCCTCATTCTAGCTTTCTAATTACCATAATTTGTGCTAGTGAAAATGGAGGTCTATTACTTGATTAGCCTTCGATCAAAGATATGCTCATGTGGTTTGCCATAGATCTTTTCTCTAAGTAATTAGGTTACAGAGACACTGCTCTGATACTACTTGTTGCCTAGTTGGCAAAACTAAGAGGGGGGGTGAATTCGGTGTTTTGAAAATTTTGAGCAAGTATGTGCAGTTTAAATACTAAGTTGTGTATATGTAGTGGTGTGCAATGCAATACGGAAGCAATAAAGTGAAAGGATAGAGTAGAGAGACAAGCACACTCAAACACCACAAGTTTATAGTGGTTTGGAGCAACCCTCGGCTCCTACATCCACTATCCAAGGTGCACACTTGAAATTTTTACTATATTCCCTCAAGCATACAACCGGATTATTTTCACGGGCTCACAACCCACAACAACGTTTGTTTTCCTGGGCTCACAAATAACTTAAATTAGTTTTCAAGGCTCAACAAAAATCTTAAACAAAATCACAAGCTGCAACCCCCTGCTGCACTTGCTATAACACCCAAAATAGAGCAATAAAGGTGCAACAAAAAAACAAACTCCAACAAGCGAAGTTGTTGTAGTTATAGCTCTTGAATGAGGCCCTCTTCAATGCTTCTTCAATGCTCTACAAGTCTCTCTTAACTCTTGAATAAATGCTTCAAGATTTCTTAGTGGAAAGTGGTTGAACACTTGAAGTTCAGTTGATAGCCCAGAAAATTTGAGATCTCACTTGATTTCACTTATATTCCTTTCTTGTTATTTTTCCACTCTTAAATTCATCATTTATATCTCCTTAGAGTGTCCCTAGGTGGATTTGGCCATTGGAGTGCTTTGGGAACTAAGATATGGCCGTTAGGAAGCTTTTTGGATTTAAAAACATATTTCTGGAACTAGCCATTGGAATCTAGGAATCACCCATCCGAGTTAGCTCTAGTTCTCAAGCTTGGAACCAAGTTCTGGTCAAGCTAGCTTTAGCAGATTTCAGTGCCAGGCTTTTGTTCTGTGCCATGCCGTGCCATGCCATATATCATCTCGAGCCAATAGAGCTGGCTCGAGTTGAAATTCTTTGAAAAGCTCCAAACTTTCTTCAAACTTAATCTAAACTAATTTTAAATTTATTCTATATAAAATACATCAAATTCCACTGTTTTATCCTTTTTTACATAAATATACAAAGTATCATTCCTTAGGGCTTTCAAATAACATAAGTAATATATTTAACTCATTTTTGATACATGAAGGTGTGCCAATGGTCCTAATAGTGTACAATTGTCAACCTTTCACTTGGAACTATCTACAAAAACTTTTAAAGCACTTGAAGATCATTAGTATCAGAATCATGCACCAATGTTTTGTAATCATCAAAATCATTCCAGGGGTTAGCAGGCATGCTGCAAGACTTGTTTTCTTGGTGGAGTGACCCCTTGCAAGTAGTGTGCTATAGGGGCATGTACTACGATTGAGCACTTCTACTTTCAGGGGTTACATGTGATGTGCCATAGGGTCTGGAGCTTTGACAGAGCACTCTTCTTGTGGGAGATGCAGGTAGCGTGCTACAAGGTTTGGAGCCCCGGTGGAGCACGCGCTTGCCAGAGGGTGTGGGCGGCGTGCTCCGAGATCTGGAGCCTCGATGGATCATATGCTATACAGGGGGTGCGAGCGGTGCATGCCAGAGCTTGTGCCCTTAGCAGAGCATGCAACCCCGGTAGCCTGCTCGGTGATAAGAGCTCGACCTCAGTTGAGAGATCGACCTCGTAATCTAAGGCTTTCTCATTTTCTTGAAATTGTATCTCATTTTCTGCTACCCTCTTACTTGCAAGGATGGGGCTCGGGTAGTAGATCAATCTCGGATGAGAGCTCGACCTCAGTTGAGAGATCGACCTCGGATGGGAGCTCGATCTCAGCTAGGTGCTCGACCTCAGTTGAGAGATCGACCTCGGATGGGAGCTCGATCTCAGTCGGGAGCTCGACCTCGGACGGGAGCTTTGTTGGAAAATGTGTCCCAAAGCCAATCGCCTATGTTGTAGGCGGTTGTGCTCAGTATTATAATTTGTATATGAATTAATAAAATTATATTTTGGCAGCTCATCACATTATTCATTTTCCTGTAATGAACTCTGTTTATGTGATGAAGTCCTTAGGACTGCACTGACTTCGATATAGAGAGGATATATCGAGTGGTCCTTTAAAAGGTTTATATCCAAAGTATACATTGTACAGGTTGTCAATGTATCAAGTGTAGGTTATTGTGGTTCACATCATTTGGTTATCCTTTTGACCAAAGGAGTATGGTGACACTGATGTGATCTACAAGTGGGATGTGTGACATCTCATTGAACGTGCCTCCATGGAGCTCCTTTTCTGCCAAAGGATTGCTCATGATTAGATAGGGTATATGTGTCCCTCCGACCCGAGGTCACCATGGTAGCTTGCAAGCAACTCCCTGTGCTTTGGTGTCGGACTACCCAGATTTCTAATCCGGTGACAGAAAGTTTCTGGATACAGGCAAGTACTTGTAGAGCAGTGGTGGACCAAGATGGAATTGACCTGTCCAAATTATTTGGATTGAATGTCTCGCAGTGTCTCAATTTAGCAAATCCTCGGCTAGGATAGTCCTAGTGAGGAGTCACTAAACTTGTGAGGTTGAGACATGTTGTGGATTGACTCACTTAGGGTTGGCAGTCTAACCCTAGGTCATCTTGAGCATTGGAGGTCAAATGGATGAATTATATGGTAACCACATGCCAGAGGTTCGATAGATTGCCCTCGCATCTTTGGTCTATCCGGATGCCGGGATCCATTGCTAGATGGTATCTTGTGCTGGTACTGGAAGTATTTCAGTGCTACCGTTTAGGTTCGAACCTATGAGGTCACACACCATAGAAGATTTCTTCCTGATCTGGGAGCCGATCAATGATTGGGAATCGTTTCGGTATTAAGGTCAAACGAACGGATTGAGCACACATTGTTTTTTTTCTGATCAACCTGGTTTGATTTGGATCGACTAGGATTGATTTGGATCGGACCAGGAACTGTTCCTGGTAGATCAGGACTGGACCGAGTTTTCTTATTGATCAGGTTTGGTCGGACCGAGATTTTTTTTGTTGAACCGGTTTATATCATGCAATGATTACACGGTTTTTATTCTCCCAGCCATATTTTATTATTGAACCGGTTTAAAAAGACATGGCTTGTTTACACGTGGTTTCTCTCCCAGCGTTCTAAAACACCGGTTTGAAGATTGCTCGAATTCCCTGTTTCGGTATTTCCGCCCCAATCTGAGACTGCTTCTCACGGTCAATCCCCTTGATTCAACGTTGTGTTTTATCCTTACTTCTCCTCTCTCGGTTGTCCTGTTGCACCGTTTGAATGGGATATGATCACATCTAGATCGACTGCTACGTGGGAGTTTTGATCTTGATCTATTGCACCGTGTGCTGGATTGGGTCCCTGTTTTCACGGTCTTCTTCCCGCACGTCTTCCCTAGGTTGCTGTTTTCACGCCTGCCGTTCTCAGTTTTTAAACCCTGCAAATTTTGGCTTTATCTTGTTTCCTCCCACATGTATTCCTTTTCTCTTGGTCGATACCTTCTCGGGATTTATCAGCGCCTCTATATATAAGTCTCGGTTGCTTGCGGCGAGATGGATGGCAGGTCGTGAGATTGTGTGGGAAGTAATAGATGGAGAAAACCACAGGGTATATGAGAGATAGAAACAGGGCATTCAAGAGAGGCCGTAGGGTGTGCGTGAGAGCAGAACCAGGGCTTCATGTTTTTGTTCTCCACCGGTTTTATTTTCTGGTTTGCTGGCCGTATGAGGTAGCAAGGGAGGCCATGGCTTGCGTGAGAGAAGGATATGAGATGGGTCTTAACAGGGGATAAGAGAGAGAGCAGAGAACGAGCCTTTGGGTTGAATCTCTGCGTGTGAAAATTTGTTCTGCGTCCGTGTTTTGTTCCCTGGTTTTAGTTTTCCTATTTGTGTGCTCATTTGGTGGAGTTTAGGTGGTCCTGGAGAAGCCCGTCTGTGAAGATTATTTGATATTTCCTGCTTCATATAATCGTGACCAGTATATTGATTTTCGGTGGACTAGCATCCATCCGAGAGTTGGATCAGCGAGAACCTGTGCATGGATACTCTAAAAGGTGGACATTTGGACACCTCGAAAGATTGCATCGATCTCTTATTCTTGCTATAGCAAGATCTGATTTACTGTTGAAGGAGTTCAACCAGCTATTTTGATTTGATGCTGATATGTTCTGAAGACTGAGAGAGTCGGCTTCTTCCTGCTTCGATCAGGTATATTATTTATTTTTGTAATCATGCATGCCTAGATCTAGAAATTATCATGTTGTTTATAATTTTTGCATTTGCTTTTACATACCTGTGTATCTATTTCATGCATCATGTTATGTTAGATCCTGTGCTATGAGTAGATTTTTCTATATGCATGTTTAAAATGTTTAATTATGCAATACCTACTCCTTAGTATAGCATGCATAGGGTAGGCATCCATGCACTGGTTTTTCCTTCAGTGGTATCAGAGCCATAGGTTCCTGTGTAGCATATCATATTTGCATGTAATTGAATCTGTATTTAGATTAGGGATTACTTTTAGGAACTTAGTTGAGACCTTCACCATGGCCGTGTGTCTAGGTTAATCAGGGTTTAAAATCCCTAATTTTCTATGGCACGAGGCGGTTCATCTGTGTTGGCCTTTTCAGAAGGATCTTTAAAAGAAACCTACGGTATTAAAAAAGGTTTTAATCCTGATACATGATTATACATTGACATGTTTATAATTGTGAAGGCTTACAATATTATAATTGATATGATGAAACTAGATATGATGCATGAAAGATGTAAAAAGAGTTTTACATGAATTTAATTAAAAATATTTTAATTAAAAGATGGCTTATAATCTAACAATTATGAATTGAAAGATTAATTAAATGACAAATCTAATTAGGGTTTATGAAACCTAATGTCATTTGAATAAGCCATCCGGGTTAATTGGGTTAGCTGTCTGATTGGATCCATTAATAGGGTTAGACCTAAGATTAGTTAAATTGGACTTAAGAGAACTAATCAAATGTTGATTAAGGACCTTCTTTTTAGTATCTATCTAATAGTTAGATGGGTTAGTCCATTCATCTAAAATGGATCTAATTAGTGGCTCTATGGTAAGCCCGAGTCCTTAGGCTGGTCTAATCGAGTCTAGTTAATTGATTGGTGTCTAGGCAGGTTTGATATTTTTGATCATGGTTGCATGAGGCTACCTCTTTCCTGGCCAACTTGGTTGGTGTCTAGGAAAGACAGTTAATGGCGGTTACTCACCTATGATCTCACATACCTGGTCAATGTGATCAACTAGAATTGATTAGAAAAGCTTATTGATTCGAGTTAACCCATGTCACCCAGGTTGATCAGCTTGACTGATCTTTAGGTGCCCATGGACCAATTTGTTGAATTGAATTCAACTCTCCTGAGAATTGATTTGATCAGTGGGAGGTTAATCCATGTTCTTTTCTCTATTCTTCTGTCACAATCTAATTAAAATCCTCTAAAATTATTAGGTCCTAAAAAAGACTAAGTCAATGAGTTGATGGTGTCTTAGCCTCCCATTAAGTGGGTTAGTAATGAGTCCTTTAGCTTGGTGTACATCAGCAATTCCATAGAACGGGTGTGCATCCGGTTACTGGAATTACTCTCTCATGGATGATGGTTCAGTGCAACCTTCTTAATGGTGATCAGGAGGGCAGGCCATAATCGGGCTTGGTCATTCGTTAGTTGGAAGCATCGGATTTGTCATATTGATGGTTGGACCTAACCAGACCCGCAATAGGAGGCCCCTAGGCCGATTGGGGGTTCTGTGGGGCAAAATTTATTACTAGAAGTTGCTTAGGGAAGCAATTGGTTAGAGAACCTACCTTTAGGCGCGTATGGGTGAGCCGGCCATAGTTGGGCTCATACGTGGTCTATTGGATTTCTGTACCCACTATGAAATATGATTTCACGGATTGGAGTTAAAGGCTCCTAATCTGAAAAATTAGTGGGAGGGATTTATAGACTAAAGTCCAAGTCTTTTGGTTTAATTGATTAATTCATATACTAATAAAGTCTTAATTTTCCTTCAGATATCTTCAAACCTTTCGCTCCAGTCACTTCTCGATGGCGAGAAGTTAAAGGATCCTAATTTTGATAGCTGGTATCAAAAATTAAGGATAGTCCTGGAGCACGAGCGAATCCTTTATGTGATAATGGATCCGGCACCCGAAATCCCTCCTGCCAATGCTCAAAGTTCGGTCAGGGACACTTATTTGAAGTGGGTTTCTGATCGGACTACTGTTCGATGCATAATGTTGGCGGCGATGAACGACGAGTTCAGTCACAAATTCGAGGAGGCCCAGCTGACGAGATTCTTCTAAAGTTGAAGGAATCTTTCGGCACACAAGACGATGTAGAATGGTACAAAGTGTCTTGTGCCATCTACAATGCCAAAATGCGAAATGGTGGTTCGGTTACTGATCATATATTATACATGATCGAGATGATCAAACGACTGGGCAATCTCGGATATCCCTTGCATGAGTAACTCGACAAGGTTGCGATCCTGAATTCTCTACCCTCTTCCTATCTTGATTTTCTCGATCATTATAAATGAAAAAAGCCTACAGTCAGTTACCATGGTTTGATGGGGTTGCTTGATGGGGTTGCTGCAGACTTATGAGAAAGACCACCAACTGAATAAGGGAGTGGGGAATTTAGTGGGAGGTTTTAGAGATCTTTCCTTTAAGAAAGGGAAGAAGAAAAGTAAGGGAAAGAAGGTGCAGGGTGCTCCTAGCACAAGTCAGGCCAAGAAAGTGAAAGCTGATCAAACTGGTGTAGAGTGCTTCTATTATAAGAAGCAGGGACATTGGAAGAGGAATTATCCTCTTTATCAGGCATCCTTAGACCCGAACAGGCCATGAAAGGGAAAGCAGCAGGGTGCCGGACAAGGTATTTATATGATAAAACTTTGTAATTTCTTTATTTTTATCATGGCCTGTTAATGTAATGTACACGTCTAGCAAACGCCCAAGGATAGAAAATGTCAGTGACTTGTATCTATGGCACTATAGGCTAGGTCATGTTAACCAGAATAGGATAAACAAGTTGCAAGAAAAAGGCCTCCTCGAGGTCAGTGATTCTGACTCACTACCCACTTGTGAATCCTGTTTGCTTGGTAAAATGACCAAGTCACCTTTTACTGGAAAAGGTGAATGAGCTACAGAACTTCTAAGTCTCATACATACTAATGTATGCGGACCCATGATAGTTAGTGCCAGAGGTGGATACAGATATTTCATTACATTTACAGACGACCTTTCCAGGTATGGTTGTCTTTTTGATGAGACATAAATTTGAGTCGTTTGAAATGTTCAAACGATATCGTAATGAAGTTGAGAAACAAACTAGAAAGGGTATTAAAATCCTTCGATCTGATCGAAGCGATGAATACCTATCCGGTGAGTTCATGACATATCTTGAGGAGAATGGGATTCTTTCTCAGTGGACTCCTCCAGGAACACCTCAGTTGAATGGTTTGTCTGAAAGGAGGAATCGAACCCTGTTGGACATGGTTCAATCCATGATGGGCTTTACAACTCTACTGCTATCCTTCTGGGGATATGCACTTGAGACAGCTTGTTACTTGCTGAATAAAGTTCCGAGTAAGTCTGTTATCTCAACTCTATATGAGTTATGGATTGGACGTAAGCCCTTAATTTCACACCTTCGGGTCTGGGGTTGTCTGGCTTATGTAAAGCATTTAGACTCAAATAAACTTGGTCCTATGTCTGATCAGTGCCTGTTTATAGGATATCCTAAGGAAACAAAAGGGTATTTCTTCTACTTGGAGGACGAACAGAAAGTGTTCGTTGCTCTTAGGACTATCTTTTTGGAAAAGGAGTTCCTTGGAGAAGGAACTGTAGCCTCTAAGATTGAACTTGGTGAAGTTCAACCAGTAGAAGAACCTGCACACTCTAAGGACATCATAGAACTGGCTGTGATTGGATCACACCCGGAACCCATTATTAGGAGATCTAGTAGAGTACAGCGTCAGCCAGACATATACTATGATTTCTTGATCCGGGATGGTGATCCCATTGAGCTCGACGAGAACGATGAGAATCCGATCACCTATATGGATGCACTTCAAAGATCTAACTCTGAGGTAGGGCTTGGAGCCATGCGATCCGAAATGGAGTCCATGAAGATCAACAATGTATGGACATTGGTTGATCCACCTGAAGGGATAAAACCTATCGGGTGGAAGTAGATTTTCAAGAGAAAAAGGGGTGCAGATGAGAAGGTGGAGACCTATAAAGCCCGTCTGGTTGCCAAGGGATATCGTCAGCGATATGGTATTTATTGCCGATCTCACCGCGGTGGCCTGTAGCTCATGAGCTGGCGCCGGTTCTCGGACTCTGTCACCTCGAGATCTCCAAGCTTCTGGACCTGCAAAACAAAGTCAGAGACCCGGGCCGGGGATTCCGGCGGGGGCACTCCAACGGTCAAGTAAGAGAGCGGTAAGATGGAACAGGACCTCTAAGGTGGGTTCCCGAAGGATTCCCGTGCTTAGAAGAGATGTAAATGAAAGAAGTGTGGGGAAGAGAGGAGCTGAAGCCCGGCTTCCTGTGCTGGGTTCACCGAGCTCACGCTTGAGGACTTCTTGGGGTCCCCCAGATCGTTCTCTCGGTATTCTCCCCCCTTTTCGACTTACCTTCCCGTCCGTTTTTACTGTCCCCTTTATACCACTGGACCGCCTTCAGCCCACGTCTCCTCCTGGGAGCTTCCTGAAATCTCTGGGTCTCCTCCCCTCCCTTCTCCTTCGAGTCTGGGAGTTAAGTGGCCAGCATGCCTCGTCCACCGTGTGTCACGAAAAGGGGAAGACTGGTGAGACCTCGGGCCGAGCGCGGGAGCTCTCCTTTCAGGGCGTTGACGATGGGCCTTTAGCCGTTTCAGGCCCCTGCCCGCAAGGATTTCGTTCCTCGGCTGCGGGGCCCTATTTAACTGATATAAATGAGGTTTCACGTGTCACTACAGGCCGTACTTGCGCTCCGTACGGGATGCGGCGCGCGCCGACCCTAGTGGCGACCTCGTGACCCATGTCTCTGCCTCCCCGAGGCTTTGCAAAGTAGGGCTGACTTCGACCGAGGTGGACCCTTCAGGGGGAACCACCTGGCGGAGGAGCAGGGGCCACTAGCTTCGGCCGAGGTGGATCCTTCCTTGATGAACACCTGGTGGAGTGGCAGAGAGGTGCTCGACTTCGGCCGAGGTGGACCCATCATGGGGTGCCACCTGGCGAAGGAGCAGGAGGGCCTGGCTTGACCTCGGTAGAGGTGGACCCATCTTGGGTTGCCACCTGGCAAGGGAGCAGAAGGCCGCCAGCTTCGGTCGAGGTGGACCCCTCCTGGGTGGACACCTGGCGGAGTGGCAGAGGGGTGCTCGACTTCGGCCGAGGTGGACCCGTCATGGGGTGCCACCTAGCGAAGGAGCAAGAGGGCCTGACTCAACCTCGGTAGAGGTGGACCCGTCTTAGGGTGCCACCTGGCGAGGGAGCAGGAGGCCGCCAGCTTCGACCGAGGTGGACCCCTCTTGGGTGGACACCTGGCGGAGTGGCAGAGAGATGCTCGACTTCGGCTGAGGTGGACCCGTCATGGGGTGCCACCTGGCGAAAGAGCAAGAGGGCCTGGCTTGACCTCGCAGAGGTGGACCCATCTTGGGGTGCCACCTGGCGAGAGAGCAAGAGCCCGCCAGCTTCGGCCAAGGTGGACCCCTCCTAGGTGGACACCTGGCGGAGTGGCAGGGAGGTGCTCGACTTCAACCGAGATGGACCCATCATGGGGTTCCACCTGGCGAAAGAGCAAGAGGGCCTGGCTCGACCTCACAGAGGTGGACCCGTCTTAGGGTGTTGCCTGGCGAGGGAGTAGGAGGCCGCCAGCTTTAGCCGAGGTGGATCCCTCCTGGGTGGATACCTGGCAGAGTGGCAGAGAGGTGCTCGACTTCAGTCGAGGTGGACCCGTCATGGTGTGCCACCTGGCGAAAGAGCAAGAGGGCCTGGCTCGACCTCGGCAGAGGTCGACCCATCTTGGGGTGCCACCTGGCGAGGGAGCAGGAGGCCGCCAGCTTCAGCCAAGGTGGACCCCTCCTAGGTGGACACCTGGCGGAGTGGCAGAGAGGTGCTCGACTTCGACTGGGGTGGACCTGTCTTGGGGTGCCACCTGGCGAAGGAGCAGGGGGGCCTGGCTCGACCTTGGCAGAGGTGGACCCGTCTTGGGGTGCCTCCTGGCGAGGGAGCAAGAGGTCGCCAGCTTCGGCCGAGGTGGACCCCTCCTGGGTGGACACCTGGCGGAGTGGTAGAGAGGTGCTCGACTTTGGCCGGGGTGGACCAGTCATGGGGTGCCACCTGGCGAAAGAGCAAGAGGGCCTGGCTCGACCTCGGCAGAGGTGGACCTGTCTTGGGGTGCACCTGGTGAGGGAGCACGAGGCTGCCAGCTTCGGCCGAGGTGGACCCCTCCTGGGTGGACACCTGGTGGAGTGGCAGAGAGGTGCTCGACTACGGTCGGGGTGGACCCGTCTTGGGGTGCCACCTGGCGAAGGAGCATGGGGTCCTAGCTTGACCTTGGCAGAGGTGGACCCATCTTGGGGTGCCACCTAGCAAGGGAGCAGGAGGCCGCCAGCTTCGGCCAAGGTGGGCCCCTCCTTCGTGGATACCTGGCGGAGTGGCAGAGAGGTGCTCGACTTCGGCTGGGGTGGACCCGTCATCGGGTGCCACCTGGCGAAAGAGCAAGAGGGCCTGGCTTAACATCGGTAGAGGTGGACCCGTCTTGGGGTGCCACTTGGTGAATAAGCAGGAGGCCGCCAGCTTTGGCCGAGGTGGACCCCTCCTGGGTGGTCACCTAGCGGAGTGGCAGTGAGATGCTCGACTTCGGCCGGGGTGGACCCGTCTTGGGGTGCCACCTGGCGAAGGAGCAGGGGGGCCTGGCTCGACCTCGGCAGAGGTGGACCCGTCTTGGGATGCCACCTGGCGAGGGAGTAGGAGGCCGCCAGCTTCGGCCAAGGTGGACCCCTCCTAGGTGGACACCTGGCGGAGTGGCAGAGGTACTCGACTTCGGCCGAGGAGGACCCGTCATGGGGTGCCACCTGGCGAAGGAGCAGGAGGGCCTGGCTCGACCTCGGTGGAGGTTGACCTGTCTTGGGGTGCCATCTAGCGAGGGAGCAGGAGGCCGCCAGCTTCGGCCGAGGTGGACCCCTCCTGGGTGGACACCTGGCGAAGTGGCAGAGGGGTGCTCGACTTCGACGAGGTGGACCCGTCATGGGGTCCCACCTGGCGAAGGAGCAGGAGGGCCTGGCTCGATCTCGGCAAAGGTGGACCCGTCTTGGGGTGCCACCTGGCGTGGGAGCAGGAGGCCACCAGCTTTGGCCGAGGTGGATCCCTCCTGTATGGACACCTGGCGGAGTGGCAGAGGGGTGCTCGACTTCGGCCGAGGTTGACCCGTCATGGGGTACCACCTGGCGAATGAGCAGGAGGGCCTGGCTCGACCTCGACAAAGGTGGGCCCGTCTTGGGGTGCCACCTGGCGAGGGAGTAGGAGGCCACCATCTTCGGCCGAGGTGAACCCCTCTTGCGTGGACTCCTGGTGGAGTGGCAGAGAGGTGCTCGACTTCGGCCGGGGTGGACTCGTCATGGGGTGCCACCTGGCGAAAGAGCGGGAATTTTGTAAGAAAAATCCACGTAGCACTTGCGACTTCCAGCTGGATCTGACACACGTTCCACGTCAGCGATGTAGCCATATCAGTTTCCCCCCATCCCAGGTCCCATGGAAGCGTCATAGCTTGGGACGTGGGTATTTAATTCGGAGATGACGTGGAAAGGATGAAAATCCTGTGCCATAATTGCCACGATCGCTGTCGCCGCTCCCGTTGCGCCTAAAAC
This sequence comes from Areca catechu, assembly GCA_021397845.1. Classification (NCBI taxonomy): domain Eukaryota; kingdom Viridiplantae; phylum Streptophyta; class Magnoliopsida; order Arecales; family Arecaceae; genus Areca; species Areca catechu. Next base: position 63,683,627 of record CM038040.1, on the reverse strand, counting down.
CCTGTGAGAGGATGCCACGTTTGCATGTGACGGGCCATTAATGCACCATTTCGAAACCAAGGCAGTTTCTCTCGATCCGAAGCGTCGATGTCGGGCGTGCTCCCACGTGACAGTCATCTAATGGCTCGGAACGGAAAGAAGCGTATGGCTACTATTGATTGAGTTTGAAAAGGAGGGGGACTTTCCGAAAATGAGGTATCTCCGCTTTCTCACACCTCGCCGGCGATTGCAGTGGTCTCCCTTCATCTTTCAGGGTCGCCACTCCTTTGGTTCAAAACATCCCGGTGAGTGCCTGCGTCTCCTTTTCTCTTCTTCCGCCTCCCAATCTTTGTGCTAGTTTTTCTTGCTTCTTCTTCCTTCATGGCGCGTCGCCGTCATGTTTCTTCCAACCCGGACGAGGCTGGTCCTTCCCGGTTGAGGACTCCATCGTCTTCTTCCTTGGAGGGGGAAGAGATTTCGGATGAGGTCCGAAGGCAGCTCCAACCTAGGGCCGTGACCATAGGTGTCCCTAGGGGTCCTAGGTCTCCTCCCATAGTTTCCGCACGTCCCATTTCTTCCCTTCCTCCTTTGGAGGCCTCTTCCTCTGGTCCCTTCGGTTATACCTCGACGATGATCGGAGATGATCTTTCTTGGATCCGGATATCTATGGGATCCAGGATTCAGTCCGTCTTTCCCTCCCACGGCCTAGAGATTGAGTAACCTCTAGTGGCCCTGGGAGGGTCGCCTTCTACGAGGACTTCATCCTTGGGGGTCTTTGTTTCCCCTTCATCCCTTTTTTCTTTCGTTTCTCAGTCATTATCGTCTTGTCCCGACCTAGTTGGCTCCTAGCGCCATCCGGGTCATCTTTGCTTTCATCATCTTCTGCCACTTCCACGAGTTCGTTGCCCGTTTCTCCCTCTTCAGGGCTCTCTTCACCCTGAAGCGTTACTCCACCGATGATTGCTGGTGGTACATTTCACCCGGCCTAGGTGTCTTAGGTTCGACCTCCCTTCATCAATCAAGGGTTGGAAGAACCGCTTCTTCTTTGCCTCGATCGAGGACGTCGACTGGGCCTGGAGTGAGCCGGACCGGTCCCCGAACCAAAATTCCCAAGTCGAGTCGGCGGATCAGGATGATTATGTACTGTTGCTGAGTCACGTGATCCATCCCTTGATGTTCTGCTCTCGGAGCAGAATTTATTCAAGGCAAGGATCAGTCCCATCCGGAGTTGGGTGAGGCCCCCGGATCTTCCCCCTCTACCTTCATTTTCTGCTTTGCACTTCCTTTCTTTTATGCCGGCCTAACTGACCCCCCCTTTCTTTTTCTCAAGTATAAAGTTCTCCGTAGAAAGCTTGATGGAGGGCATCCTGGAGAGGGACGCTGCCGAAGGGACTGAGAATCCCCTAGCGAAGAGGGCTCGCATTGAGGTAAGTCGGGGGCCTGCGCCCACCTCAGCCATCGCCTGTCCTGGGGCAACTGCTCATGCTCCAAGGTTGCCCCAGGCCCGGGCGCCCGACGTCCCTGTCGTCGACCTCGACAGGATCGGGGGTGAGAGGAGGCCAGAACCCCCCCGGGCAATGCCTACTCCTGCTGCTGCACCGGTCATCTCCATGGTGGCCACCAGGGCGGTGGCAGCTCCAGTGACGGCCGCACGCCTGGCAAAGGGATGGCCGCCCAGCCCGTTGCAGATGACCTCATTCCATCGTCGAGCCTCACCAACCGCTCCTCCGTGTCCGTGATCAAGGGCTCGCGGAGAGGGTGATGGAGTTTGCGAGCACCTCCCAGGACCGCCGTCTGAGGGGCGGCCGGGACTACTTTGAGGCACTGCTCGGGATCCTCCCGCTGCTTTTTACGGTAAGTTCCGAGCTCTGACCTTTTAAAGTTCCTGTTGGATCTTACTAACGTCTTGTATCTTTTTCGATGCATATCAGGATAGACGTTCTCTTGCTAAGGAACTTCCTCGCCGGCTACGCCAAGAAGGATGCCGAGAAGGAGGAGAAGCTCGGCAAACTCGCAGCCGATGTCAAGGACCTCATGGAGAAGGGGATCGAGCTGCGAGCGAACAACCAGGCCGTCCGGGCGGACCTGGGCCACGTCGAGGGGCGCGTGAAGGAGCTCGAGACCTCTCTGTTGGAGGAGAGGATCTCGAACCAGCACCGTGCGGAGGAAGATGCGGCGGAGAAGACTCGCCTTAGGGCTCAGTCCCGGTTCTTGGAGCGCCGGGTTGAGGAGGCCCTCAAGGAGCTGAGCGCAGCCAAGGAGAAGAACTCTTACGTCAACGGGCTGCTGGAGGCATCCAAGAGGGAGGCACAGGAGGCCGTGCCGAAGTTCCGGGCCTCCAAAGAATACGTTGTGGAGGTGCACAGGGGCTGTGGACTCCTTTCTGAAGGGCTTCCAAGTGTGCCGGGAGAAGGTGAGCTCCTTCGATCTCGAGCTCGACCTTAGCGGAGTCGTTCTGGGTGGTCGGAGGGAAGAGCACGAAGGAGCTCCGACTGTGGCGGTTGCTGAGGTGGCGGTTCTCGATCAACCTGACGATGCCGCCGGTGGAGAGGATGCCCTGGCCCCAGGAGGATGCGGTCAGTCAAAGTAGCTCTGCAGCTTCACCTCTTTCTCTTTGTCAGTTTCCTTTCTTTCTTTGGGGTCTTCTGACCTGTCGGAGCCCCTTTTGTAAGGAACTGAGATTAATGAAAAATCATTTTTCCATAACTATTCCGACGTGTGTGCTTTCTTCTTCTTTCTTCTTTCTTTTTTTTTTGGCATCTTCCGGACTGAACCTCGGTGCTAGTTACTGGACTAAGTCCCGTAGTGCGTTCTGAGCTAGACTCGGGATTGTGTGGACGAATTGGGTTCTACTCCACCTTCCAGACCGAAGTCGGGACTTCGTTTTGGAACCAGGTTCTTTGCAAACTTTCAGACTGAACCCGGGGCTGCAGGCTGGATTGAGCCTTGCACGGCTTGCCGAGCTATTCTCCGGGATTTTGTAGGACTGGGACACTAAGTCATCAGGATCTCTTCCGGACTGAACTCGGGGCTCATTTCAGAATTAATTCCGTGCGACACTCTAGATTGAACTCCGGGATTCTTATGAGAGGGATCTTGCGCCATCGCGGATCTTCCACCATGTCCATGCTCGCCGAACTTAGAGCTGGATGGCTTTTGTCCTACGAGAGAGAGTAGGCATTTGACGAAAAAGATTTTATTGCTAAAGTTTGAGGGGTCTTACACTATTGGTAGTACATCCTCAAGTTTGAGGCATTCCAGGTCCGAGGGAACCGGGATCCGTCGAGCTCCTCCAGGCAGTACACCCCGTGGGGGAGTGCCTCCGCCACCCTATAAGGGCCTTCCCAATTTAGGGAGAGCTTTCGCACTCCCGTGGCTGGGAAGCTTCAGTGCGGCATAGTACCAGGTCTCCCTGCGGAAGGACTTCGGTCGCACCCTGGAGTTGTAGTATCTGGCCACTCGTTACCGGTAAGCCGCCATCCGAGCTCGCACCCTATCCCTCATTTCTTCAAGGAGGTCCAGGTTCAGCAGCATCCTGGCAAGGTTCTTCGCCTCATCATACTGTTCCACATGCAGGGTTGGTAGGCTGAGCTCAACTGGGATAACCGCTTCCGTCCCAAAGATGAGGTTGAATGGGGTGTCATCTGTAGCCATCCTTAGGCTAGTGTGATACGCCCAAAGGATGCTTGGAGCCTCTTCTAAACCCACCTCCCCTTGGCCTGGTCCAGTCTTGTCCGGAGGCCTTGCAAGATGGTCCTGTTTGTTACCTCGGCCTCTCCGTTTGTCTGAGGATGCGCCACCGAGGTGAAACGATAGTGGATGCCAAGGTCGTTGCAAAACTCCTTGAACTCCCGACAGTTAAACTGGCGTCCATTGTCGGTGATGATGGTGTGGGGTAAGCTGAAGCGATAGACAATCGATTTCCAGAGGAACTTGGTGATGTTCCCATCCGTGATCCGGGCCAAGATTCGGCTTCGACCCACTTCGTGAAGTAGTCGATAGCCACGATCAAGAGTTTTCGTTGCCCCGACACCGGAGGGAAAGGTCCTAGGAGGTCCATGCCCCATTGAGCGAACGGCCCTGGGGTGGAGTGCTGGGCCAGTGGGGCAGCGGGTTGACATTGCACCACAGCGTGCCCTGACACGGTCGCAACCTTTTCACGAAGTCAGCTGCGTCTCTTTCATTGTTTCCCAGAGTAACCTTGACGGAGGGCCTATACGCCAATGTCCTGCCCCCACATGATTCCCACAGATGCCCTCGTGAATCTCCAGGAGCACGAGTGCAGCTTCTGCGGGTCTCAGCACTTGAGGAGCGGGTAGGAGTAGGATCTCTGATACAGCAGCCCGTCCATCAAACGAACCGCGTGGCCTTCCTCTTTATGAGGCTAGCCACCATGCGGTCCTCTAGCAAGTGTCGTTGTGATGTACTCGACACACTGTCCATCCAACTGGATTCTTGGTTGACCTACTGGACCTCCATGGGGTCTCGTAGCTCGGGGCTTTAAGGTGCTCGATGAGGCGCGGCCCAGTGATGAGTCCGGCAGGGTTGCCAGGCGGGAGAGGGCGTCCGCATGGGCGTTTTCCTCGCGAGGGATATGGGAGACGCTGAAGCACCGAAATCTTGACGTGCTCGATTGCATGAGCTCCAGGTACTTCGCCATTTGGAGGTCCACGCCTCGTACTCCCCAAAGACCTGCCCGGCCACCAGTTGTGAATCGGTGAAGACCCTGAGACAGGCCATGCCAGCTCGCGGGACACTCTTAGCCCCGCGAGAAGCGCTTCGTACTCCGCCTGTTATTGGTGGCGGCGAACTGGAAGCGGAGCGCACACTCGGTGACAACCCCTCGCCGTTGGCAAGGATGAGTCCTGCTCGGCTCCCACCAGAGTTCGAGGCTCCGTCCACGTGAAGGATCCAACATCCTCCTCTGGTCCTGGTTCCAGCTGCCGGTCTCGAGGCTTTCTTCCGGCCCCTCGCCCAGGCCTATACACTCAACCAAGAAATCAGCGAGTACATGTGCCTTCATGGCCGACCTCGGCTTGTAGGTGATGTTGAACTCACTGAGCTTGAGCGCCTACTTCGCCAGTTCCCAGACGTGTCAGGTCGGCTGAGCACCACTTCAGTGGCTGATCCGTCAGGACCGCGATGGGTGCGCTTGGAAATAAGGCCTGAGATGCTGAGCGGACACGATTAGCGCAAAAATCAGTTTCTCAGATCGGGAATACCTGAGCTCCGCATCGCAGAGGAGTTTGCTCGTGTACACACCGGCCTTTGCATTCCCTTGTCATCCGTCCGAACCAGGACTGAACTGACGGCCTCCGGGGTGACTGCCATGTACATGAGGAGCTCCTCTCCTTCCTCGAGCCTGGAAAGCAGCGGCGGGGATGCCAGTGTCCTCTTCAACTCATCAAATGCCTCCTGGCACTCCTTCGTCCAGGTAAAGTCGTTCATCTTCCTCAGCATCTTGAAGAAGGGCTGGCAGCGATCAGCGACCTTGAAATAATCGACTCAGGGTGGCTATCCGGCTGGTGAGCCGCTGCACTTGCTTCTTGGAGGTGGGTTGCTCCATGTCCAGGATAGCCTGGACCTTCTCCGGGTGGCCTCTATCCCTCTTTGGATCACCATGAACCCCAGGAACTTCCCGGCGGATACGCTGAAAGCGCACTTCGCTGGGTTCAATTTCATCTGGTGAAGTCGAAGATTACTGAAGGTCTCCGCCAGGTCACCGACATGGTCCGAAGTGGGCTTGCTCATCACCAGCATGTCATCCACGTACACCTGCATGTTGTGGCCAATTTGGTCTTTGAAGACCTTGTTGACCAGCCGTTGGTACGTGGCACTGGCATTCTTGAGGCCGAACGGCATCATCTTATAGCAGTAGGTCCCACGATCAATGACGAAAGCGGTGTGTTCCTCGTCCTCCGGGTGCATTCGGATCTGGTTGTATGTTAAAAAAGAGCCATAAGAAAAGCAAGAAGAAAAAGTCATGGTAGCTACATGGAGTGATAGTGATGAATTAAACTCTAATAAAGAAGAAGAGCAAATGAATTACCCAACCTATATCTCATGGCTTTAGAAGATGAGGTATCAATGAACCTAACATTGATTTCACATTTGATGAATAGCATACAACTTTCTATGACTTACTTGTAGAATTTAAGAAAGTTAGCTTGAAAATCAAAACTCTCAAATATTCAAATGATATTTTATAAAGGATAAAATGATGCTTTAGAGAAAAATCATCTTGCAAAAAGAATTGAAGAAGTTCTTGACAAAAATAAGGCTTTACAAAAAGAGAAAGAGGAGCATTCAGAAAGCTCAAACTTTTAAAAGAAAAGAATGAAAATATAGAAATAGAAGTTTAGAAACTCAAATTTTTGGTTGATAAGCTAACATTGAGTTCAAATAAACTTGAGTTAATCCTTAAAAACCAAAGGGAATCAAATAATAAAACTAGAATTGAGTACAATTCAATTTCAATAATAAATTTCAGCAACCAAATTTCAGCACCTAAGTCTTTATAAAGATAAATGTTATTTATTTCTACTATAATAAAATTGGACATAAGGCTTATGAGCACAGCTTAAGGAAGAAAAACAAAAATAAAGTTAAGAAGATTTGGTTACCAAAAACACTATGGTGACTAACCCCAAAGGATCCAAGAAAGCTTGGATATCTAAAACTCTCACTTAATTTATTTTGCAAGGATATCTTGTAGTCCAATGATCCAAAAAAATGGTACTTGGATAGTGGCTATTCAAGGCATATGATGGATGATAAATAGCAAACTTCATCCTAGAAATAAAAAAAAGTAGTATTGTAACCTTTAGAGATAATGATAAGAGAAGAATCATTGGTATTGCTAAGATCAAAATCATCCCTTCTATATTCATTGCGAATGTATTGCTAGTAGACAAATTGAAGTATAATCTACTATGTATTAGTCACTTATATGACAAAGGCTTCAAAGTTCTGTTTGAGTCTTTAATATGCATAGTTACTAGTTCTTTTGATTCAAACATCAAATTTGTAGGATATAGACTTAGAAATATTTACGTGGTAGACTTAAATAATCTAGCCATGAGAAATAGTACAAGTTTAGTGGCTATGAATACAAAATTAAGAAACTAGTTAGCTTTAGCATAAAGACTTGGACATGCTAGCATGCATACTTTATCTAAATTAATATCTAAGAATTTGTTTAAAGGTTTGCCTAAACTAAATTTGAAAATAATTATGTGTGATGCTTGTTAATATGGTAAACAAATTAAGAGAAATTTCAAATCTAAAAACATTGTCTCAATATCTAGATCCTTAAAGCTACTACACATGGACTTATTTGAACCAACTAGGACCACAAGACTGGAAGGTAAGAAATATGGACTTGTGATAGTAGATGAATTTTCTAGATTTACTTGGATACTATTTTTGATACACAAAGATGATGCATTCACTATTTTTCAAAATTTTATAGAAAGGTTTCAAATCAAAAAACCTTTCAATTATTTCAATAAGAAGTGATCATGGCATAGAATTTGAAAACTAATACTTTGCAAAATTTTGTAATGAGCATAGCATTGATCACAACTTCTCGGCTCCAAGAATACCTAAACAAAATGGTATTGTGGAGAGCAAGAATAGAACATTAGAAGAGATGGCTCAAATAATATTGTGTTGAGGTAATCTTCCGAAATACTTTCAGGCTAAAGCTGTGAATACTACATGTTACATTTTTAACCATGTTCTTATTAGACACACTCTAAAGAAAACCTCCTATGAGCTTTAGAATGATAGAAAGTCAACATAAGCTACTTTCATGTATTTGATTATAAATAGTTTATCTTAAATAATGAAAAAGATAATCTTAAAAAACTTGATGCCAAATATGATGATGGTATATTTCTTAGTTATTCAATTTCAGGTAAAGCTTATAAAATTTTCAAGAGTTTTCAATAAAGAACTTTAATTGTTAAAGAATCTATACATGTTATCTTTGATGAGTCTGACCCTTCACATTCTAGAAAAGAAGAGTATATTGACAATGATGCAAGTACCTTGAAAGAAGGAATAAAGGATTTGAGTCTAAAAGATAACAAATTGAAGAAGAGATGGAAAAGGTTAGCAAAAAGCATGATAACTTACCTAAGGAATGGAAGTATGTATATCACCATCCTAAGGACTTAATTATAGGTGATTCCTTAAAAGATGTTAGAACTAGGTCTTTATTTAGAGACACTTTGATTACCTTGCATTTGTTTTTCAAATTAAACCCAATTGCATATAGGAAGCTGAAAAAGATCCAAATTAGATGATGGCTATGCAAGAAAAGTTAAACCAATTGAGTAGAATAATGTTTGGACCTTTGTTAGTTGACCTAAAGAATATCCTGCCATAGGTACTAAATAGATATTTTGGAACAAATTAGATAAAAAAGGTAATATAGTTATAAACAAAGTAAGACTAGCGGTTAAAGGATATAATCAGTAAGAGAAAATAGATTTCGATGAAACTTATGCCCCCGTGATAAGATTAGAGGTCATAAGACTTTTATTTACTTTTGCATGTCATATGAATTTCAAGTTATTTTAAATGGATGTAAAAAGTACTTTTCTAAATAGATATATTTTTGAAAAAGTTTTTATAGAGCAATCCCCTGAATTTGAAAGTCTTGCCAAATCATATTTTCAAATTGAATAAAGTTTTATATGGTTTTAAGTAAGCCCCTGATGCTTGGTATGAAAGACTTAGCAAATTTTTACTTATAAACTATTTTACAAGGGATAGTATAGATACAACATTGCTCATTAAAAAAAAAGATGATGAAATGTTAGTTGTATAGATTTATATAGATAATTTAATCTTTGGTGCAACTATTGAAGATCTTTGCCAAGAATTTGCTAAGCATATACAGATGAATTTGAAATGAGTATGATGGGTGAGCTGATTCTTCTTTGGACTTCAAGTTAAACAAATAAAGGAAATGATCTTCATCAACTAAACCAAGTATATCAAGGAATTATTAAAGAAGTTTAGGATGGAATCCATAAAGAAAATCAGTATACCGATGAGGCCAACCTGCAAGCTTGACAAAGATGAAATAGAAAATAGAATTGATCAAAAGCTATATTGAAGTATGATTGGATCTTTGCTATTTAACTGCTAGTAGACCTGACATACTATTTAGTATATGTATATATGCTAGATTCTAATCTAATCCAAAGAATCATATATTCTTGCTATGAAAAGAATCATAAGATATTTTAAACAAACATGTAACTTATGATTATGATATTCTAAATACTCATCATTAAATTTAATTGATTATTCTGATGCTGATTATAGTGATTGTAAAATTAATAAAAAAGTACTAGTAAAATATGCTAATTTCTAGTGTGAACTTAATCTCATGGCATAGTAAGAAATAAAACTTTATAGCACTATCCACCATTGAAGTAGAATATGTAGTTACAGGGAGTTGTTGTGCTCAAGTACTTTAAATTAAGTAACAACTATAAGACTTTGGTATAACCAAACTAAAATTTTAATCAAATATAATAACACCAGTACTATTAATTTAACTAAAATCCCTATTCAATGCTCAATGATAAAGCATATAGAAATTAGACATCATTTTATTAGAGATCATGTACAAAACAAAGATATTAAATTAGGATTTATTTGTACTAAAAAATAATTAGCTAACATATTCGCTAAGCCACTTGGTGGGGGCACCAGGATTAGATATGGATTACTAAGCCCTATCTGGTTTACTTAGTCATATGTCAAAGTTTTGAAAATTTTGTAATAAATTAAGATTGAGTCCTATAATAAGGTGAGACTAGTTGATTTATTTCGACCTAGTCCAGTATATTGAGTCCTGTACATCAGTATGAGTCCAGTATGAGTCCAAATTTTATACAAAAGATGAGGTTACCCTATTTTGAAGTTCCACCATAACTCATTTAGGAGCTAGAGGCAATTATATCAGCTTATGGGAGCTTAATTGACACCCAGGAGCCCTAAATGCCCTCCAGATATCCTCCAGGTGCCCTGATTCCCTCCAAATGCCATTTCATATGCCAAATTCCCTCCATATGCTTCCGAAATATTCCATATGCTAGGAGCTCATGTTTTCTAGGTTATTCCAGCACTCCAGGCCTTAAGATTCCAAGCCCAGGAAGCAAGCCCAAGCACGAAGAACCAAGATTCCAAGGAATATGCTGATACTAGGGCACCCCAGCTTCCAGGGTCCAAAGCCCATGCACCAATCCAAAGGACGATAACCCCTTGCTGCCCCTTGAAGCCTAACATACCTAGGATAGGCATCCTCCATGAGTTGACCAAGTCCAACATGGTGGAAGAGTTCAAATACAAGAAGGAGTTTGAGTTTTTATTTCATCTAATTTGTATACTCCTAGTTCTAGGTTTATTTTATAGTCTTTCTCCCACTTAAATTATGTAAACCTATTCTAACTAGGAGAAGACTTGTAATCCCTTTAGGAGAGGGCATGGGAACTCTATAAATATCCTACCCCCTTCCCCTCTTGTATGATCTCTTTCTTATGAATACAACTTGCTTAAATTTTGTGCTATTGATTTGTGATTGGTGTCTTTGCTTTAGTTTCCTACTTGAGTGCTCTCTTTGTGTGCCCTAGCCGAATCCCTGCTGCCCTAGCATCCTTTTGCATCCCTGGAGATTAGCCATGCCCAGAGGAAGATGCCCTAGCTGTTGCCCTAATCAAGCAATTGCTTCTTCCCCGAGACATCCACACCTAAACCTTGTTCTTTCAATTCTAAACCTTAGTTTTTTATTCCTCTGTTTAATTGCTATTTTGATTAACCCCTGACGTTTGTAGGATCCCCGAGGTGTTTCACCTCCCTAGATGAGGCTTTCCTTGCCTTCAGACCAGGTCCAAATCAGCCATCTGATTCAAGGAACTGAAGCTTCTTCTTCCAGGCTCCGATCAGAGTTGTGAGTGATCTCTTTTGCTATTAAATTTCAATCTCTGACTGGTAAGAAGCCTTCCCTTCTCTTATTATCTGATTTGTTGAAGATAAGCTATCCTAATCCGGGAGTTTCTCAACTCTCGGGTCCTGGCTACTTATTATCTTGCATGAGTTCTTTGCGATCATGATGATTCTTAGAATTACTGAATATCCTGCTAATCTTTACTTAACTTTGAAAATTTAGTCTACATATTTAATATTTAAATAATATAAAAAAACTAGATTACTATTTTTTCTGTATATTTAGTATTCTTAGAGTTGTCCCGCATCACCACTTAGTGATGATAGATTTTTAATGATTAGAGATGAATTAAAACTTTATGATCCATTTTAGGATTTTTCCTAGAAATTTCTAAAAATTAAGAAAAACTTCTTAGAGTTAAACCCCAACTTTTTATGTATAACACAACCTTATTTCATACATCTTAGTTTCCAAGAATTCATTTCCTAACTTTTAGACCTAAAAATCAAAGTTTTGCTTGAGCTAACTCAAGCAGACCTAAGCCTGAGTGAGCCGACTTGAAAGTCGGAAGTTCTATTTTTTAAATCCCTTGAAAACCTAGGTGATCCTTTTCACTTTACTATTTAATAGAGTCATCCCTTTCTACCTTTCTACTAGAGCTGTCAACGGGTCAGGTTCGGGTTAGAACCCAGATATCCAGACCCGGACCCGACCTTAGCTACTGGACCCAGACCCAAATCCGAATACCTGATGGGTCTCATTTTAAAGTACCAGACCCTGACCTGAACGGATCCCGAGTATCCAGACCCGAACCCGAACCCGAACAAGCATTACCAAATATATATATATATATCTTACCATTTTTGTGGCATCGTGGTAGGGGCTCAGATCCGAGGAAGACGAAACCAAAGATGGGAATGACATCGTGATAGGGGCAGCGATAGTCAAGGGATGATCGACGATGTTGGTGGCCGGGGGAGCTAGATCCGAACTACTAGAAGGGCTCGGAGCTGAGGAAGGGAGAGCCGGCCAAGAACGGTAGCTGCGGGGGGTCGATGACGGGGTAGCACGACCGACGGGGCTCGGATCTAGACTGCTAGAGGGGCTTGGAGCCAAGGAAGGGAGAGCCGGATTGCCAAAGGGGTAGGCGGAGGCCGATGTCGGAGCAGCAGAGCAGCTAGCGAGGGATGATGTCGGCAACCAGTGGGGCTCATCGGCTCAAAGCTGAGGAAGGGAGAGCCAGATGCCGGAGGGATAGGCAGAGTCGCGGAGGCCGATGTCGGCCGTCAAGGACTTGAGGGGAGGAGGCGTTGGCCATCAAGGACTCGAGGGGAGGAGGCATCCGTCATCGAGGACTCGAGGGTAGGAGGCGTCGACCATCGAGGACTCGATGGGAGGAGGCATCCACCATTGAGGGTCTATGGGAGGAGGCGTCCGCCATCGAGGGCCGAGGGGAGGAGGCATCCCTCGTCGAGGGGTCGAGGGGAGGAGGCATCTGCCGTCGAGGGGGGTGGGGGAGGCATCAACCATCGATGGGGGTGGGGGATTCGGTGGAACTGTGGTAGGGAAAGACTCAAAGACCGAAGATGTTAGGGCATGAAGGGCTTTTTAAGTTAAATGGTTGATTTCAAACCGTTAGATCATGATCTAATCCTTAATAAAATAAATATATATAAATATAATATTAATTTATGTAATCGGGTCTCGGGTCTGCCAGGTCTGTATACATAATATCTAGACTCGGATCCATTTAATCATGGCTAAACGGGTCTGGATCTGGGTCCAGGTATACGAGTCCAGATTTAGATCTAGACCCGGACCCGTTGGGTCCAAACCCGTGGGTCTCGGGTCCGGACCCAACCCATTGACAGCTCTACTTTCTACTATTCCAAATAGTTCTAAAACTCTATAAACCATTGTTAGGGCTTATTCTTGTGAATTCAAAGTACTTTAATATATTAAGTATTTTAAATTTTATCTCTCTTGCTTGTATCCTTAAAACCTTAACTTTTTTTTTTGGAATTTGACTAGAATAGAATTGGTTATAAATAAAGAAAGGAATGACAATCTGCTTTATGATTAAACCTTGATACTCTCTAAATTTGATCTTTAATGCTTTGACTCTCATGCTTAAATTTATATCTTAGCAAGAAAAATGGAAAAGAGAAAGTATATTATGAAATCAAATCTTGCATTTTAAGCATTTCAGATTAATTATGTTATGAAATCATGAATAAAATAAATTTAATTTTTCTAAGGGAGAGAATTTACTTTTAAAAAAGAAAGGAAATTATCTTTTGAAATAGTTTAACTTTGATTCTTCATGCTTGCATTATAATTCTCATATCATGATTAAATCTTTATAATTATTTTTAAATATTATCTTGAAACTTTTTGATAATGTCAAAAAGGGAAGAAATATAAGTTGAGTATATGTTTGAGCTAAATCTAACTTTTTATTTCATGAAGTATGTTCTTAGTATATTTACTTACTTATTTCATATTAATTATATATGCATGGATCACTAGAATCCATATTTTGATATAGTATCATATCTATGCTTTTATTGTAGTGAACACTTTATGTATTTCATATTGTGTTTTAACTTTGATATTTATAGTGTGTCAAATCTTGTACTAGTGAAACATTTTGAATGATACATTTTATGTTTAATGCTATACATTTTGAATTATAAGTGCTATACATTTATAAAATAATAATTCCATTATCTTGACTTTGCATCATACTTTATGCAATCTTTTTCACCCTATTTGCTGATGACAAAAAGAGAGAGAAGAAAGAATGTGCATGAGATTAAAAGTTTCAAACAAAAAGGGGGAGAATGAGAATGAAAATGTGCATATTTAAGATTACAAGCTGAAAATTTGATTCTGCATATATGATTGAGAATGAGATTAATAATTGTTCAAGATAAATATAAGATTAAGTGGGAGAGCAAGAAATATGTACATGCATAGTTACTTGAGGTCAAAATCTAAAAGTCATGCATATATGATTGATATTTGAAAGGGAATATTATTCTAATTGTTAAAAGTTCTAACAATACCCTTATTCCCCTTCTTATTATTTTTTTTTAATAATTTTGATACCTTCCATCTAAGCTCTAATATATTTTTTTAATCTTTGATACAACTTAGTATGCTGCAATGCTTTGTGATACATCAAACATAAACTTTGATTTGTGTAAATTTCAACACCTGATACTATTTGGATTCATTTCTTGATTGATATATCACATATACTCTGATACTTGAAAATTTCAAAAATTTAATATGCTCTATTGAAAAGTTTACTAATACTTTAATACTTTGATATACTTACAATTTAGATACACTACATCATAAAGTTTCTATGAATATATACATTACTCTGATATATTTCTTTATATAGTAAATTTTTTAATCTTCATGCCTAGTATTTTATCATTATCAAAAAGGTAGAGATTATTGACCCCGAAAATGATTTTAATGATTACAAAATATTAGAGTATGAATACTATACTAATGCCTTTTAAATTGTTAAGAATATTAATTTTATAAAAAGCTATGATGATTATAGTTTGGTATATGGCCATTGGAAAGGATAGTTAATGGCCAATCATCAATTAAAAACTTTATAAATCATTAGAATAGTTTGTGAACTCATATGTTTTATTAAAAATCCCTTTGAAAGATTTCCTATAATAATTGAGATGTGTAGTGAGCTCTTATGTATCTTTAGAAGTGTTTTTAAAGTATTGAAAGTCCATTTGTATTCTTTGATATCCTTTAGATACTTTGAAAATTATTTATATCATGGAAAGAGTAGAGAACTCATTATTATAATTAAATATATTTAAATTTATTAGAGAGCTTATTAAAATATGTTAGGAGGTCTCTTATAATTAGTTGTAAGGAAATATTGGAGTTTCTATAAAATTTAAAAGAGCCGACTGCTGTGTAAGAGCTAACTTTGGTATGGCACATAAATTTGGCATAAAACAAAAAAACCGACTCTCAGAATTAGTGCCTTCTCTCATTAAAAAAAAATAAACTTGATTTTTTTATTCCAATCATTGAGAATAAGATGAATTTTTATACAATTATTAAAAATTTAAGAGAAACTTCAACTTCTTCCTGCCCGATCTCTTGAAATATTGAGTGAGGACTGAAGAGTACATTGACGAGCAATTTTTTATGCCTTTAAGCAACTATGTATAAAGCTTCAAATGCAATAACTCAGCTCTTTTGGAGTTTATTTTCTTTGTTGCTTTGTTTTGAGTTGATTGTTTTGTTACAAGTCCAGCAGGGAGCTGAGACTTATGAATTATATTTAGATTTTAATTGGTTGACCTTGAAAAGATAATTGAATTGTTTGTGAGTCTGAAAAAAATATTATATTAGATTTTGGATTATGAGCTCGGTGTAAATAATCTAGCTATATTCTTGCAGGAATATAGTAAAAATCCCAAGAGATATTTGGATAATGGACATAGGAGCTGGGATTACTCCAAAGTACTATAAATCTCTTGTATTTGTGTGTTTGCTTATCTCTCTTGCTTTCTTATTTAGCTTCTTTACTTTACATAATACTTGTATCACACATAACTCTGATTCTCAAAAGGCACATATATGTTTTAGTTTTTGTATAACCTAATTCACCCTCCTCTTGGATTGTCGGTCTAGGCAACATGGATGCCTCCCTTTACTAGAGATTTGGCTATGGAAAGATGGGGAGAACACTAACTAGGAATGCTATGATTCCCTAGTGCCAAAACAACCTAGCGCTAATCCACTTTTGGCAACAAGGAGTCCTCTTAGGATTCTTGGGCACACCTCTTAGAGAACCTTGCAACATGAGAAGAGTAGATGGGATGCCTCTTCTTGCTTCAGATGGCATACAACTTTGGGGGCATGGAGAACCTGGGGGCAAGAGAGAGATCCCCTGGAGTTAGAGACTCTTAGCACCAAACAACTCTTAGTGCATAACTTTGTGTGCTAATTTCTTTTGGCATGATATCTTGGGTGTGAGGCCCCCTTGGTGGTGTGAGGAGAGAGGGAGAGAGAGGAGTTTTTGATAGATAGAGTCTACATTGTGATTTTTCTTAGGTTTACATGGTGAGCCTTTTATAGACCAAAGGATCTTCTAATCCAAATAGGAATTGGAATATAAACCTAAACCTAACTCAAACTTCTTGTAAGGTTAATCCAATTAGGAGAGCATACTTATCTAAGTTTATGTACATCTATGACTTGATCCGCTCTCATACCTGCTTGGACCCAACCCGATCCAAATAGATTAGCTCCCTCAAGACCTAAAGATCCTGGATCTTGAGCCTATGGAGGGCGTGTAATATTTGGGCTTAGGCTGAAGTCGGTAGGCCCAGTCTTCTGAGCAGGAAGGTGTCATGCAAATTTCAGGTACGGATTAGTTCAGGCATGGATAGTTGATTTGTGAGAGGTAAGAACTCATAGACTTGATCACCCGTAATATAAATATATTTTAGATGATCTAATTTGATCCGAGCATATATATAAATATTTTCATGCATGGTTGTTTTCGGATAGCATGATTTGATTTTCTGAGATACAGAATGAGTTGTTGTTATTGTTGTTGTGTTTTATTAAATATATCATGTTTATCAAGTGATCTTTGAATGGGTTGGATTGTGATATCGATCGTTGAAAGGTGACATGTTCCGACTATATGAGATGAAATGATAAAGTGTTAAGTGAAATGGTGTTTAGACTAGTCATGCCATGGTAGTACCATGGTTTCTTAGTATACTAGTCACAAGCTGGAGTGTGACAAATTGTGTGCCAGTCATAGGTGGGATTGTGACAATTTTGTGTGCCAGTCATAGGCTGGAGTGTGACAACAGTGTGCCAGTCACAGGCTGGAGTGTGACAATAGTGTGCCAGTCACAGGCTGGAGTGACCGTGGCTAGTCCAGAATCCTGAAAATAAAGGTTAAATAATAGAAATTCTAAAAGAAAAATGTAAAGTTTTTAACGTTTTTGTCATACATGAAACTTGAATTGTTTGACTGCATGACATGATATACTGGTATTTTGCTGTTTTCATAAATACATATTATTATTGGTGTGATCACATGGAAACCTTACTGGGCCGTATAGCTCACTCCCTACTATTTTTTTTTCTCAGAGACTCAGGATACATAGCAAGGATTGGGCTGGGTGTGAGACGGAGCTTCATAAATGTTGAGTTAGTTAGTTAGTTAGTTTTAGTTTCGGTTACTGATGTTTGTGAATTAGTAGACCAATTAGTGATATTGACTTAATAAATGGATTGTTCAGTTATTACTTGAATGTTTATATAATGTTAGTTTTAATTTGTTGTGTTTGACTCTTATGTACCTTGGCCTTGCATGATCTCTAGGATAAAACCTAGGGTTTGTGCGGCCGGTAGCATAGCCAATTCCGGTGCTAAACTCGGGGCGTGACAAAGCGGTATCAAAGCAAGCCAGGTTCTAGGATCTTAGGGGATAAGCTCATCGAGACAGTGTGGGTTGATTCATAGGTGGGGTGGATAATGTGTCATGTTTTTTGATCATTTGAGTATTAGTTGTATACTAATAATGACTGGTGTAGGATTTCCATAGCACATGGTAGTGGGCGTGGTTGTGCTAGGAGGCCCACAAGATTTGCGGATGGATCAAATGCTTGGGATCCTATAGAGCAGCATGAGGATACTAGGGTCTTATCTGGTGATGAGGAACATCCACAGGAACCAACGCCCAATCCCATGGATAACACTGGTGATGAGGAGCATCCACCGGAATCGACGCTCAATCCTTTGGACAACACCCCGGAGACTGGGACTGCAGAAACGGGAACACCGGGAGGATTTGGAGTTCAGCCTAGGGACCAGGTGGGTCTTCCACAGCTGGTGAAATACTTAGTGCAGCAACAAGCTACTGCAAGAATCGATACATTGAGATTAATAGAAGCACAACAACAACAACAATAATAGTTTATGCAGCAACAGCAACAGTTCATGCAGCAACTATTATTATAGCAGCAACAGCTAGAAGTTAGGATTCCACAAGAACGACCAATTAGTTTGATAGATTTCAAGAAGTATGCGCCACCGATATTCAAGGGAACATCTGATCCCATGAAGGTTGAGGGTTGGCTGAAAGCCGTTGAGAAAGTTTTCCAAGCCTTGCAGTGTCCGAAAGGGGAGAAGGTTACATTTGCTACTTTTTTATTACAAGATGAGATAGCTGCTTGGTGGAAGTTGGAGCTTGGGAAGCAAGGACCAAATGATGTACTTTTTACATGGACAAATTTCAGAAAGGTTTTCTATGAGAGGTACTTTCCTCAAAGTGTTCGGGTACAAAAATTTTGAGAATTTGATCGCTTGGAGAAGGGTAACTTAACCATTTCTCAGTATGCTACAAAGTTTGAAGAATTATTGAGATATGCTCTATCACTATTAGCAGATGAAGGGATCCAGACCAGGAAATTTGAAAATGGACTTAGAGGTCGGATTCAGCATCAAGTGACTGCCTTCGAGCTACCAACCTATAAGGAGGTCGTCAATAAGGCATTGATTATAGAAAGGAGATTGGATGTGGCTCAAGCTGAAAGAGAAAAAGTATTGAAGAAGAGATCTGGAATAGGAGGGTATCAAGGCCAACCCTATAAAGGTACCAGTGCAAAAACAAGGAAGCTTGACAATGCTACTTCAAATGACAAGATTCAACAAAAGAGTGACATCAAGTGTTATAAGTGTGGTGGTTCTCATTATAAGCGGGATTGTACGTGGCCAGATGAGTGGAAGTGCCACAACTGTGGCAAACCGGTTCATAAGGCGGTTGTGTGTCCCTATGGTCAGGGGTCACAACACCAAGTACCTCTTGGAAGACAACAACTAAAAGAACAGCAAAAATCAGTAACTCAGGGATGGGTTTATGCACTCACCCAACAGGATGCCAATGCATCAAATTCATTAGTGACAGGTATGATCGGATTATTTTCTAGCAATGTTTATGTTCTATTTGATGCTGGTGCCACCCACTCTTTCGTATATGTTAGATCAGTTAGAGAAAGCAATGAGTTAACCCCGACACCTTTAGAATTTGAACTCGGTATTTCCACTCCAAGTGGGGATGTTTTTGTGGTTAATCAAATCTGCAAGGAGTGTAGATTGAATATCGAAGGTAGGGAGATGAAAGCCGATTTGATAGTCATGGATATGAAAGATTTTGATATGATCCTTGGAATGGATTGGCTAGTAGCATACCATGCTTCTATCCATTATTTTGAGAAGATAGTAAGATTTCAGATTCTTAATCAGTCAGAGTTTTACTTTGAGGGTAACAAGCTAACCCTTATGAGGAGGGTAATTTCGGCTTTTATTGCCAAGCAACTTCTCAGGAAAGGTTGTGAAGGATTTCTGGCAATGGTGATAGATACTCGACAACAGGAGCTTAGGTTGAAAGACATACCCATTGTGAAAGAATTTCCAGAGGTCTTTCCCAATGA
Source organism: Areca catechu (assembly GCA_021397845.1). Lineage (NCBI taxonomy): Eukaryota > Viridiplantae > Streptophyta > Magnoliopsida > Arecales > Arecaceae > Areca > Areca catechu. The sequence continues at coordinate 63,664,172 of CM038040.1, read as the reverse complement.
TCTGCCAGGATTACCTCCTGATAGAGAGACTAAGTTTTTTATTGATCTTATACCAGGTATGGGTGCCATCTCCAAAGCTCCCTACATAATGGCTCCGGTAGAATTAAAAGAGCTTAAAGAGCAATTGCAAGAATTATTGGATAAAGGATTTATCAGACCTAGTGTGTCTCCCTGGGGTGCTCCGATCCTATTTGTAAAGAAGAATGATGGAAGTTTTCGGCTCTGCATTGACTATCGGGAGTTGAACAAAGTGACAATAAGGAACAAATATCCCTTACCAAGGATTGATGATCCATTTGATCAACTACAGGGAGCACAGGTATTTTCAAAGATTGATCTTCGGTCGGGATATCATCAATTGAAGATAAAGGCAGAGGATGTGCCAAAGACAGCTTTTAAAACTAGATATGGACACTATGAATTTTTAGTTCTACATTTTGGTCTGACAAATGCACCTGCAGTTTTCATGGATCGCTTGAATCGAGTGTTTAGACCATATTTGGATAAATTTGTAGTAGTATTTATTGATGACATACTGATTTATTCAAGGAGTCTACTGGCACATGAGGAACACTTAAAAATAGTATTACAAATACTCAAGGAGAAGAAATTGTTTGCCAAGCTAAAAAAAGTGACTTTTGGTTGGACAAAATTTCTTTTCTTGGCCATGTTATTTTTAAGGATGGTGTTTCTATGGATCCAAAAAAGTGGAAGCAGTGGTAGAGTGGGAGAGACCTATTAACGTGTCTGAAGTTCATAGTTTCCTGGGAATGACAGAATATTATTGAAGGTTTGTTGAAGGATTTTCTCTTATTGCTATACCTTTAACTCGCTTGACCCAAAAACGAACAAAATTTGAATGGACAGATGAATGTGAGCATAGTTTTCAAGAATTGAAGAAACGATTAGTCACTGCCAGTGTTGATTGTTCCTGCGAAGACGAGGGATTTCAGCATATACAGTGATGCATCTCAAAAGGGTCTCGGTTGTGTCCTAATGCAAAATGGAAAGGTGATATCCTATGCTTTTAGACAGCTAAAATCATATGAGTCAAATTATCCTACTAATGACCTGGAGTTAGCAGCCATAGTTTTTGTCTTAAAAATTTGGAGGCATTACCTGTATGGTAGTCGTTGTGAAATCTTTATAGATCATAAAAGTTTAAAATATATATTCACTCAGAAGAAGTTGAACTTGAGACAGAGAAGATGGTTGGAGCTATTAAAGGATTATGATCTGACTATCAACTACCATCCAGGCAAAGAAAATGTTGTAGCAGATGCCCTGAGTAGGAAGTCCTCAAGTAAATTAGCAGCTTTAATTACTAGTCAAAAGCACATCATAATGGATCTGGAGAGGTCTGAGATTGAGGTACGAGTTCATAATTCTGGAATACAATTAGCAAGTATTATGATACAACCTACCCTGATCGACAGAATTAAATCAGCTCAAAAGGAGGATCTGGAACTGTAGAGAATTAGAGAGACAGTTGAGTCTGTTGCTCAATCAGAATTTACTATATATGAAGATGATACCCTAAGATTTGGTAACAGGTTATGTGTTCCCAAGCTTCTAAAATTAAAGAATGAGATTATGGAAGAGGTGCATGGTTCAGCATATACGATGCATCTGGGTAGTACAAAAATGTATCGAGATCTACATGAAAACTTTTGGTGGACTGGTATGAAGAAAGACATAGCTCAGTATGTGGCTCAATGCTTGGTATGTCAACAGGTAAAAGCTAAGCATCAAAAACCTGCTGGACCATTGCAGTCTCTTGTGTTTCCTCAATGAAAATGGGAGCACATTACCATGGAATTTGTGATAGGTTTACCCAAAACCCCTAAGGGAAATAATGCGGTATGGGTGATTGTAGATCGATTGACAAAATTAGCTCATTTCTTATCCTTTCGTGTTGGTCTCTCTGGAAAAATTAGCAAATTTGTACATGGAACAAATTATGAGACTACATGGGATTCCAGTTTCTATAGTATCAGATCGGGACAGTAGGTTTGTTTCATAATTTTGGAAGAGTCTTCACAAAGCATTGGGGACCAAATTAAGTTTTAGTACAGCATTTCATCCCCAAACTGATAGATAGTCAGAGCGAACTATTCAAATTTTAGAAGACATGTTGAGAGCTTGTGTTATGGACTTGGGTGGTGCTTGGGACTGCCATCTATCGTTGATAGAGTTTGCCTATAACAATAGTTATCAAGCTAGCATTCAGATGGCACCTTTTGAGGCTTTATATGGTAGGAAGTGTAGATCTCCTATCTGCTGGGATGACGTAGGAGAAAGAAAATTGTTGGGTCCAGAAATAGTACAACAAACAGTAGAAAAGGTACAAATAATCAGAAAATGATTGCGTATTGCTCAGAGCTGACAGAAAAGTTATGCTGATAAAAGACGGAGAGAGTTGGAATTCAATGTTGGTGACCATGTCTTTTTCAAGGTGTCTCCCACAAAGGGTGTGATGCGATTTAGTGTACAAGGCAAGTTGAGCCCGAGATTTGTGGGACCGTTTGAAATTTTGGATAGGGTTGGTGAGGTGGCCTAGCGATTAGCATTACCACCAACCTTATCTAGGGTGCACAATGTATTTCATGTGTCAATGTTATGGAAGTATATTCCTGATCCCAGCCATGCAATAGACTTGGTGCCATTACAACTTCAAGAGGATTTGACTTATGAGGAGGTGGCTATACGAATTGTCGATAGCAAGGATCAAGAGTTACGACACCGAACCATACCATATGTGAAGGTGCAATGGAGCAATCATAGTGAAAGAGAAGCTACATGGGAACTTGAAGTAGAGATGTGAGCAAAATATCCACAGCTTTTCGAAACACCAGGTACGTAAATTTCGAGGATGAAATTTTTTTAACGGGGGGAGAATGTAATATTTGGGCTTGGGCTGAAGTCGGCGGCCCAGCCGACTTCAACCCAAACCAGTGAAAAAAAAAAGTGAGTGAACTAATGGGAAGAAGGTCGTGGAACAGGGGAGGTTAATCCTCCCTTATCCAGTCAAGTTTCTCACCGGATGCCATGAGGGAAGAGTCGTGTGGGAGAGGGAATTGATCGGTTGAGTCTGGGTCGGATTGAATTCTGATTGGATGGAGTCCGTCTTCCGAACGGCGAGGAAACTCATTGTTGTTCTTTAAATCCCCATCCACCATCGTCAACTCGAACCATCGAGCTTCTCCCATGCATTCCCTTCCCTCCGGCGAGCATCCAAGAGTCCGGCGAAGTCAAATAAGGTTTTTTTTTTTATAATAAAAATGGGTCAAATTCAATTTTATTTTGTTTCGGTTGATCTGTGTTGGGGGTCATGGATCTGGTGGTTGCACCACCACCGTCTGCTCCGGTCTGCCGAGCTCCTCTCGGTGAACTCCTCCCTCGGCCGTCAATAGCAGGGGGAGGCCTGTCGATCGATCGAGATAGGGAGAGGCAAGGGATGAGCTCGGGAGAGAAGAAAAGAAAAGAGAAAGAAAGAAAGGAGGGAGGAAAGAAAAGAAGAAAAAAAAAGGGGGGGGAGGGGGTTCTGTACGGTCCAGGAAAAAAAAGAGAGAAAAGGAAAAAAAAAGAGAGAGAAGAAGAGAGAGAAAGAAGAGATAAAGTCAAGGAATTTTCTCGAGATTCATAAAAAAGAATTAGGAATTTAGATTTTAATAAAATTATTTATTATTGTATGGAGTCAGTCTTTTGAGCAGGAAGGCGTCGCACAGATTTCGGGTACGGATTAGTTCAGGCATGGATAGTTGATTTGTGAGAGATAAGGACTCCTAGACTTGATCACCCATAATATAAATGTAATTTAGATGATCTGATTTGATCCGAGCATATATGTAAATATTTTCATGCATAGTTGTTTTCGGATAGCATGATTTGATTTACCGAGATACAGAATGAGTTTGTTGTAATTGTTGTTGTGTTTTATTTAATATATCATGTTTATCAAGTGATCTTTGAATGGGTTGGATCGTGATATCGATTGTTGAAAGGTGACATGTTCTGACTATATGAGATGAAATAATAAAGTGTTAAGTGAAACGGTGTTTGGACTAGCCATGCCACGGTGGTACCGTGGTTTCTCAGTGTGCCAGTCATAGGCTGGAGTGTGACAAATTGTGTGCCAATCACAGGCGGGATTGCGACAATTTTGTGTGCCAGTCACAGGCTGGAGTATGACAACAGTGTGCCAGTCATAGGTTGGAGTGTGACCGTGGCTAGTCCAGAACCCTAAAGATAAAGGTTAAATAATAGAAATTCTAAAAGAAAAATGTAAAGTTTTCAACATTTTTGTCATACATGAAACTTGAATTGTTTGACTGCATAACATGATATACTGGTGTTTTGCTATTTTCATAAATACATATTATTATTGGTGTGATCACATGGAAACCTTACTGGATTGTATAGCTCACTCCTTACTATTTATTTTTTTTCCAAAGACTCAGGATACATAGCAAGGATTGGGTTGGGCGTGAGACGGAGCTTCGTAAATGTTGAGTTAGTTAGTTAGTTAGTTTTAGTTTCGGTTACTGATATTTGTGAATCAATAGACCAATTAATGATATTGACTTAATAAATGGATTGTTCAGTTATTACTCGATTGTTTATATAATATTAGTTTTAATTTGTTGTGTTTGACTCTTGTGTACCTAGGCTTTACATGATCTCTAGGGTAAAACCTAGGATTTGTACGGCCGGTCACGTAGCTGATTCCGGTGATGAACTCGGGACGTGACATGGCGGAACCTCCACCCTAAGATCAATCGATCCTTGCCCTAGGACCCATCCTAGTGTTAAATTCTTGGAGCCATCACTGTGACTCTTCTCTTGGCCTCCCAAGCCTTGGTAGCATCATAATTGCACCAACAATCTCCACCTTGGTACCCACAAGCCTTGGCATGCTTTACACAATCCGTCTACACCAACCTATAACCATCGCGCTGCCGTTGCACACTTTGATAGCTTCCTATATATACTCCAATGTCGATGCCAATCCCTTCAATCTTGGAGGCCTTTGAGATGACCATCTCCTCTTAGGCTGAAGATCCTTGCTTGTATTCGGGTACCCTCTTGTAGCATGTAGGCATCATTCTCTTCTATACCTGCACCAACCATCACTTCAGCTTCTTCTAGAAGGTTTGAAGCTTACCTACCTGGCTAGGACCCACCTATCTACCCCGAGACTTGCCTTAACCTTCTCATAGGTATCTATGCCCTCTTTCACTACAAACAAATTATCTGAGTTGGTCTCCTGTGAGGCATGCCTCTTTGGTGCCTGCATATCTTGCATAGATCCATGCAATGTCACCATCACTGGTGCTACAATCTGGTGCCTTCTCCTATACTTTTAGGCTTTAAACCAATGCCAAACCATCCTCTGCTTGTGGAAGCACCTCTAGCTGATGCTCCACCTGAAACTCGACTCTTGGTGCCCCTATAGAAGATAAAATCAAATATGAGATTAGCTATTCAATGCTATCCTGCTGGGCCTCCTACTGGGCCTCCTGCTGTACCTCCATCATCGTTCCACCCATTTTGGACCCTTTGTACTCCACATACTCCTCCGAAACAACCAAAAGGATCTCCCCATCCTCTGACAGTTTGGTAATCAGCCACCTTCGCCTTCTCCCTTCACCCCAAATCTTCGATTGGTCAAATTGTTGAAGTACTCCAACTACTTCCCCACCTTCCTGTATCTGAAGGCTGTATAGTTGCTTCTTCAGCACCACTTCGACCAATATCCTTGGATGACTTCTCCTCCAACATGCCAAACATGCCTCATCCATTAAACAACCCCTTGCTGCCCATCTTCCCTAGAGAACTCCACTGCTTATATGTCATAGAATCCGGCCTTTCCTCCAAGATCGAATCTAACCAAAGTTGGAATAGCAAATCATCCATCCATACCATCCAAAACGAGAAGCTCCCCTTCTCGTCACACCTTTCCACCTCTACCTTCAACCCACTACTCAGGGTTGGCCAAACCATAATTACAACAAGAAGATAGATCCAAAAGGACCTTGGACTAGGTTTGTGCTAATTTTTTTTATTTTGGATAGCCTTTCTTCTTTCTCTTCCCTATGAAAATAGGTGACTACTCTTTCTTTCCCATGCAAACTAGGGCTTCCTAACTTGTGTTAGGAGTCTCCTATCTAGGCATGGCCTCTAGAAAATCACCACAACATAGGGGAGAGACCTGAGAAATTTTTGTACATGCACAAAAAAAAAGGGTGACGGGTTTTTATATGACATCCTTCATGTCCCACACACCACCGGGCCTTGATACCAATTGTAGGACCACCTAACCTTTACATGAACCTTCAGAGACTAGCAATGGATGCCTCAGTAAAATTTTATGTCAATCCTGAATTTGTTCAGGGTAGCAAATGATTAAGAAAAAAATCAAGTAGCATAAAATCTATATGTTGCTAAAAAATCTAGCACCCAGTAACTTAGTGTACCTGCCTTCGTTTAACACCCCAGCTGAGTCCTTGGGCCTTTAGGACATGGCTACACTAATTTCAGACTTGAAATGCTCCTCCCCATGTCTCAGGGGTTGACAAAAGAGGTTTGGATAGCTGGCCAACTCCAATCCTAGTTGGACTAGGATTCTCCAAGCGGTAGCCTTTCCTGGCATCAACTTGGTTTAGTGCTAAAATCATTGGTGCCTCCCAATCCCTTTTAGACCAAAAGTCCTCCTATTATTGGAATCTTTGATGCCTCCCTTTGCTGGAGACTTGAAATGAAAAGATGGGGTGAACACCAATCAAGAATGCTGCGATTCCCTGGCACCAAAACAACCTAGCGCTAACCCACTTTTTGCAACAAGGAGTCTTTCTTCTCTAGGATTCTTGGGTGAACCTCTTGGAGAACCTTATAATATGAGAAGACTAGATGGGATGCCTTCTCTTGCTTTAAATGGCATACAACTCTTGGGGCATGGAGAACCTTGGTAAAAGAGAGAACCCCTGGAGTTGGAGACTCTTAGCACCAAACAAGTCTTAGTACACAACTTTGTGTGCTAACTTCCTCTGGCATGATATCATTGGAATGAGGCCCCCTTGGTGGTGTGAAAAGAGAGAGAGAGAGAGAGAGGAGAGAGGGGTTTTTAAGAGAAAGAGTCTATATTATGATTTTTCTTACTTAGTTTACATGGTATGCTCTTTTATAGACCAAAAGGTCTCCTAATTCAAATAAGAATAGGAACATAAATCTAAATCCTAACTCAAATTTCTTCCAAGGCTAATCCAAATAGGAGAGTACTTATCTAAGTCTATGTACTCCCATGACTTGACCCATTCTTACACCTACTTGGACTCAAACCCGATTCAATGTGGATTAGCCTCCTTAAGATCCAAAGACTCTAGACCTTGAGCCCGTGGAGGAACCTCCAAACCATTCATAGCCCTAGGACTCAAACAAGTTCTAAATTCTTGGAGCCATCACGGTGACTCCTCTCCTAGCCTCTCAAGTTTTGTGAGCACCATAACTATACCAACAATCGCCATCTTAGTACCTACAAGTCTTGTCATGCTCTGAGTGATCTGTCTGCACCAACTTGTTGCCATCGTGCCACCGCTGCATATCCTAATAGCTCCTTGTGTAAACTTCAAGGCTGATGCCAATCCCTTCATCCCTAGAGAACTCTAAGATGATCACCTCCACTTATGTTGAAGATTGTATCTGGGAATCCTCCTATGTCATGTAAGCATCTTCCTCTTCTACACTTATACTAACTATCGCTTCGGCTTTTTCTAGAGGGTTTGCAACTCACCTGTCTTGGCTAGGACCTACCTATCTCTCCTAGGACTTGCCTCAACCTCCTTATAAGTATCCAAGTCCTCTCTCAGTACAAACAAACTATATGGCATGATCTTCCCAGAGCCATGTCTCTCCAGTACCCACACATCCCATATAAATCCAAGCAATGCATCACTGCCACTGGTGCTAAAATCTGGCACCTTTTTCTACACCTCTCAACTCTGACCTATGCCAAACCATCCTCCACCTATGGAGGCATCTCTGGCTAGTGCCCCACCTAAAACTTGACTTATCCTGGTACCCCTATAGAAGATAAAATTAGATATGAGTTTAGTTGCCTAATGCTCTCTTGCTGGGCCTCCTACTGCACCTTCACCACTGCTGCTCCCATTTTGGACCCTCCGTACTCCATGGACTTCTTCGAAACAACCAAAAATATCTCTCCATCCTTTAAACTAGCTATGACACTTTGAGAATCAACCACCTTCACTTTCTCCCATCACCTCAAGTCTTCGACAGGTCGAATCACTAAATGTACCCTAATTACTTTCCTTCCTTTTTATATACGAAGAAGCTTGTATAGTTGATTCTTCAACTCTACCTTGACCATTACCCTTGGATGACCTCTCATCTAGCACTACAAACACATCTCATCCATCAAACAATCCCTTGCTACTTCTCTTTCATAGAGAACTCCATTGTCTATCTATCATATACTGAGGCCTTTCCTCCAAGACCATATCTAACCAAAATTAGACCAACAAATTATTCACTTGTACCATCAAAATGAGAAGCTTCCCTTCTCATCACACCCACTATAAGAAAACAACATTTTAGTAATCAATTTTATAATTATTTTATTTTTGTCAATTTTGTGATTGATTTTATAATCAAATTTTAAAGAAATATTAATATAGTGATCGATTATAAATCAACTACAAAGTCGGTTGCAAAATTTTTTATGATTGATTGTTGCAACCAATTTTTGCAATCGATATTGCAACCGATTTATTAAAAATAAAAAATATATCTTTATAAATTTTTAATTAAAAAACAAATCACAAATATTTTAAATTATTTAAATTTTTTAAGATAAATTTGCAATCAATTTTCTAACTGTAAATCAGTCTCATTTAAATTTATTTTTAATTATTTTATTTTTATTATTTATTTTTTTTAAAAAAATTTTGCATGTTATTTTTTAGTTGTAAAATATTAAAAAAATTATAACCAAAAAATAGATTGCAATTTTAAATTCCAAAAATTAATTTCATATCTTTTTAGAAAAAAACAAATAATTTTTTTACTAATATTTTATTTTCCAAAAAATGTAACGTAAATTTTAAGATTCTAAGGACTTTGTTTTGAGGGAGAAATCTTGTAGAAAAATATTTTTATATTTTCTTCTCCAGTTTTATACCATTTATGTCAAGGATTGAATAAAAGAATGCCAAAGAGATCTTGCCTGAAGGTTAAGAATTGATAGGTTGAACCATGTATATATGATATTTTTTTTTTCTTCTATTTTTGTATTGCTTGATTATTTCTATTATGTTCTATGTTTTGCTCAAATTTATTTCCTTTACAAAGCAATTCTGTATCTACTGTGCTTATGTACTATGTAGGTTGAGGTATGCTCGGTTCTTGGTCGATCGGTTTCAAGTCAGTATCAAAAAAAGAGCCTCCCAATCAAAGTATAAGATCTAAAAGATAACCACGATAGGACTCTCCCCTAAAGCACAGGGCTCTAAATCAGGGTCTTGTTTGGACTCCTCTTTAACAAAGAACAAACCTTAAACCAAAAAAACACCCGTGGCTCCACGCAAGTACATCCAAGGGAAACAGGGGGATAAACATGGGCTTCAACCGTCAACGGTACTCACCCTGTTGCATTTATCGGAGGTTGGAAGGTGGAACATATGTCAACCGAGCAGATCCATCCTTGCATAGGAAAAGTTATTAATGATAGCCAATGAAACCCCTCTTTCCCTTCCACCAAATTTTGGATCCAGGAAAAACAAAATTTTTAAAGCAAGTTAATTTTTTTATTCCCATATGCATTTACATAGAATAACTTACTGTTTTAATAGTTTTAGGCTCCCTATCGTACATTACATATATAGAAACAAGAAAAAAATACGATAGCAATTACAACCCATTATTTAGCATTGTAAGGGTGTGTAATAATGCAAATATTGGCTGCTAGTTTTATTTATCTATTTTATAATAAAGATATTGTTTCTTTTTAGAATTTAATTTTATTAGCATTAGTCTTCCCTCTGAAAGAGATTGTTTGGTCCAAAAAGATAATAACCCCTACGAGGATAGTACGGTTGGTCACGGGTTCGAGAAATGATCTCGTAGATAACTCGATTAAACTTTCAAAATTTTTGGATACAGGTGACTAGGAAGTGGATCGGCTGATACTCCGACGTCGTCGAGGGGCTAAACTGATATGCTCACCGATTCGGATAAATCCCGGAGGATGGGAAAGGTACGTGAAAAAATTGCGGCATGTTTCGAACAAAGATCTAGCAGGCTGAGACCAGAATGTGGCGCTACACCGAGGTAAAACCCCCTCTATCCTCTTTTTTTTTTTTTTTTTTTTCTATCAAAAAAAATAAAAGATAATATTTTTTGTCAAGTGAATAATAATTGGAAACACAATATTATTTGTTTTTAATTATAATAATGCTATAAGGACTATCACTAAAATAACTAGTATTCATCGCAAAAGCAACCAAAAGTATTGTAATAGATTAACGTTGTTGTCGATCGAAACCTTGATGCATATATAATAAACTAGTGGTAGCATTAGATCTCGAACGTATGAGTCAAGTATTAGGTCAACTGACTATAGTTGCCGATCCAAGCCACTCGGGATCCTTCCCCTTTATGAGTGGGCATCATCAAATTCTGGCCAATCTTTATCCTTCTTTTGGAAAATTTTAGACTCAGATCCAAACCTGTGGATGTATGAGGTCAAGTTTCTGTTTGTGGGTCGACCATGTGTAACTGCTATAGTTTCATCCTTTGGTCCACATGCATGCATTTCTCGGGGTTTTGGCGAAGATCACGCATGTAGCTCCGTACCTACCAGCAGCAAAAGACAGCGGGATTATCTGTGTAAAGTGGATGGAGTTCGGTCCTCATCGATCAAAGAGACAAGAGTGCTTTGCACTGTATTTTTATGTCAAAGCTATCAGTTTCCCCACTTCACCACCAAGACAAGGATTATATAGCATGTGAAAAAGTGTGGATAGATAGATTGCAATCATCTGATGGACCCCGCATGCATGCATTTGAGAGAGAGAGAGAGAGAGAGAGAGAGAGAGAGAGGGATTTCATGGCTAAGGCCAGGATCAAAGCATCTTACCTGCTTGACATCTCTTTCTCATGCATGCACACATGTGAACGCTCTTAGACACGTGTACACATGCATGAATATGCATGCAAACATTAGATCCACTAAAGTTTCACCTGCTCATGGATGACTACATGATTACATCTTCTTCAACACTAAAATATATTATAGTAATGAAATCAGGAAAACATGGTACACTGTAATGGAAAAGTTTCACGCAGAGGGGGACTTCAGAGGTTCGGTTAGTGTACTTGGAATTTGTCTATGTTATTAACCATGTAAGCTTCATGAAACCAGCATAATAAAATATTTTTTTTCTTTTTTCCTTTTTTTTTCTTTTCTTTTGTTTTTGTTTTTCAATTCTTTGTTTTTTTTTTTGTTTTGTTTTTGTTTTCATTTTTTTTTGTTTTTGGATAGGATCAGGAATCCAACTGCCACTACAGGAAAATGGGTGAAAGGCGACGGTTTTCTCTCGATGCTTTGGTGGCGCGTCGGAAGAATCTGAAACCCGCCGACGCTTTTAAAAAGTATCGGTATTCTCCGACGCTTTTAAAAAGTGTCGGTATTCTCTGACGCTTTAAAGCATCGCCAAGTTTCTAATGTTTGCCGACGCTTTTAAGCGTTGCCGGACTTTCTAAAAGCATCGTTAAAATTCTGAAATTACTGACGCTTCTAAACGTCGCCAGATTTCTGAAATTCCTTTTTCTCCCCGTCCAAGCCCTAGATCCCGCCATTTGCTCGATCCGTCGACCTTGCTCCTCCTCTTCCTCCTCCGCTCGATCCGCCGACCTAGCTCCTCCTCCTCCTCCTCCTCCCGATCCGCCGACCTAGCTCTTCCTCCTCCTCCTCCTCCTCCGATCCGTGCCCTAGATCCCACGCTCGATCCGCCGACGTAACCTCCTCCTCCACCGATCCCTCCCTCCTCCTCTTACTCGATCGGCCAGTAGCTCCTCCGACGATCCCTCCCTCCTTCTCCGTCTCTTCCATCAACTCCTCGTGCGCTGGCCACCTCGATCCCTCTCTGTTCATCAAATCCGTAGGTTTGCTTTATATGTTTTATTTTTTTTTGTCTATTATTACTTGTTTTATTTTATTTTTGTTATCTATTATTTCTCTGTGTAAAATGCTCAAAGAATCTTTGAGGGCTTAGAGATCCTATGGATATGCCAACACTAAGATCCTACAATATAAAGATGATATCTTAATATTTTTCAAGATGGTAAAGAGCACTGTGTAGTTGGCCTATTGGTCTGTATCCAAAGTTAAACTTTATGTATGGGTTGCATCCGGTGTATCTAAAGTCAACTTTTATTTTGTTATTGCTACCATTGAGGAATCTAAAGATCTAAGCAACTTATCTCTAATTAAGAGTCTCTCTAAATGCATGAAAAGAGAATGAATAGATCCATTGAAACTTTAATGGAGCAGGATTTTCTGATATAAATATATTTAAACAAAAGATCAAAGAAAAGGATTAATAGTGGATATGTAGGAAAAAAATAAAATGACAAAGGATGAGAAAAGTCATGATTTTAGGTTAGAGACAAATCATGTTATGACCCGGATTGGCCTAGTCCACTTGATTGGCTAGACCCACCTATGCTCCACTGCATGTGCATGAAAGTATTTTTTATAAAGTAAAAATGATAATAGTAGTGATCGGTGGTGGTCGTAATTAATAACCTTAGAATAGATAGCTATATTAGAAATTTATATATAACCTACTAACCCTGTGTAGAACTAACATGAAACGTAGTCTTGAATGAGACAAATAAATTTAGTAAATTAATCTTTCATTTTGGATTCTAAGTTAACCCTATCTACGATTCATAATCTTGTTGTTGTTGGTAGTTTTTATGTCATGTAGAACTATCTGTTTTGTTGCTATTTTCTTATCAGGTGTTTGCTTGGAGAGTAAAGAAGCTCTGTAACCAATTTTAAAATTGGTTTAAGGTTTGTATATAGAGGCTATGATGATTGTGCGATGTATGTTTGGCTGATTCAACTGTTTCTAATGGCAACAATCTTGGATGGCCTTCTTTTGTAGGCAACCGATTATAGTCATTTTGAGTTAGTTACAGATTAAATAGTATATAACTGAGCCTCCTTCTTATTTTTTATTATTCTTTTTCTTAGTAGATGATTTCTGTTTCTTTATAAATTTCTTAGTATATACCTGCATCTTACTGAACATGTTATGCTTTAAGGTTAGTTTCATTATGCTTTGTTATGATCAATTATGGCTTTTTAAATATTTTTTAAAAAACTTGCATTGCATAAAAACATAGACTTGTCAATTGATTAAAGTATATATTCTACAGCATCCGTACAATTATTTTATTTTTATATGGATGGGAGAAACATGTACAGTGGTCAATTGATTATCCAGTTTGGACAGTTTGAGAATTGAAAATAATTTTATAGGTGCTTACAGTAATCAAACGGTATGGATAGAGTTCTAGATATATTTCGGATAGCATTTCGTTTTAGTTCTCTTCATACATATTTATTTATATGGGGAGAACTAAGAAAAAATGCTGCCAAAATTTTTTTGGAACTTCTATTGCGTATTCTTTGGTTACTGTAAATGACCTATAAAATTAATGCAATTCTTAAATGGAATATGACCACTTTACCTTTAGTTAGTGATAGGGTGCATTTAATAATACTGTAATTGATCTATTGAATAAACTTATTTTAAATTTATTCTGGTCTTATAAATATTTGTTTATTTTAGTTAGTTTTATCTTACAATGAATAAGAGTCAGATAACTAAACCAAGGAATAGCAAATAATATCTGGATGGAGTTTAGAATTTCATTAAATTTGGTATGGAGAGAAGTAGTATCAATAGAAAGATTTTATGTCCATACCGAAAATGTGTAAATTCCAGTTCTCTGTATCCAAATACTGTTGAAGAACATTTGGTATGGAATGATTTTTTAAGAGGTTACACAGAGTGACTTTTTCATGGAGAGTCAAGGTTATCATCTACATATAACCAAATCTCTAACATGGAACATATACCTGATTTTGGATCCAGTAACCAACAAAAAAACCTTGTAAGAAATGATGATATCAGAGGTTTGCTCAGAGATACTTTTGAATATGGTGCTCAAAATCCTAGAGATTTCAGTGGAGGACAAGTAATAGATGGGCTACCTGATGGTCCTATATTTACTGAATCTATACATAATGAGAAGCTGATACCCCCAACTAATGTTGCAACAGATCGTTATCAGAAGCTGATAAGAGATGCAGATCAAAAATTATATGCCGATTACAAGAACTTTTCAAAAATTTCTTTTCTTATACATTTATTTCATATAAAATACTTGAATGGATATTATGGCAAGAGTTTTACTATGTTGCTCAAGTTGTTAAAGGATACATTTTCTGAAGGTACTAGTTTACCAATATCTTGTTATGAAGCCAAAAAATTAGTAAAGAAATTGGATCTTGGATGCGAAAAGATTCATAGCTGTCCAAATAATTGTATGTTATATGGGAGAACATGCCGATCAAGAGTCATGCCATGTGTGTGGATGTTCACGATGGATGAAGCAAAAAGAAAATGAGAGTGAGGGATTAGATGAATTGGATGCAACATAAATTAAACAAAAGCCGGCGAAGGTACCACGTTATTTTCCTCTTATACCTAGATTAAAAAGAATCTATGCATCGTCAAAGACAGCTTCATCAATGAGATGGCATGATGAAATATGTACAAAAGATAGAATGCTGAGACACCCAGCGGATAGTTTAGCATGGAAAGCATTTGATGACAGACATCCTGATTTTGCATCTGATGCTTGTAATGTCAGGCTGGGTTTAGCCAGTGATGGGTTCAATCCATTTCAAACTTTAAGTTCTTTCTATAGCACCTGGCCAGTTATTCTGATTCCGTATAATTTGCCACCATGGATATGCATGAAACAATCTTCACTTATTTTATCAATGGCCATTCCAGGTGATAAGGGTCCAGGCAATGATATTGATATTTTCTTACAACCTTTAATAGATGAATTGAAACAACTGTGGGAGGGTATCAGTGCAATTGATGCTTCGAATGGCTAAACATTCAATCTGCGGGCAGCTCTATTATGGAATGTTAATGATTTTCTTATATATGCTAATTTATCTGGCTGGAGCACTAAGGGATGAGTTGCATATCCTTCTTGTGGTGAATCAACCCATTCAATTTGGTTAAAACATGGAGAAAAATTTTGTTATATGGGACATCGTCGATGGTTGGAGGCAAATCATCCATTTCAATTTAAGAATGACTTATTTGATGGTACGATAGAGTTGGGATCTGTTCCAATTATACCTTCTGGTTCTGATATTTGTAACAAATGCTTGGTATCAGACACAGTTATGGTAAGATGACAAAGTTCTTTAAAAAGCGAGGAAGAGATGATGTTGAGACTTCAGTACAAGAAGAAGTATCGGAGGAAGTCAATACTTGCACCTTAGATACAGCAGTATTCGAGGATCTGGATAATTTCTTTGAAGTTAAAAATAATGATGATATAATGACAGCATCTACCCATCAGCATACTAAACAATTATGGAAGAAAAGAAGCATATTCTTTGACTTACTTTATTGAGAGCATAATATACTCTGGCATAATCTTGATGTTATGCATATAGAAAAGAATGTTTGTCATAATTTGATTGAAACAATATTAAATCTTGATGGAAAGACTAAAGATAACATGAAGGCGCGTCTTGATTTAAAAGAAATGAGTATCCGACATAAACTTCATCTACAAGTGCTTGCAAATGATAGAACTTATATCACTCATGCATGTTATATAATGTTCAATCGAGAAAAAGATCTCTTCCTGACAGTTTTAAAGAATATCAAGGTTCCTGATGGATATGCATCAAATATTCCACGATGTGTGAATCTGAAAGAGCAAAAAATTTCAAATCTTAAAAGTCATGATGGACATATACTAATACAAGATATTCTTCCATTGGCTTTAAGGTCGTCAATGCTGAAACAAGTTATTACGGTTGTTTTTCAGTTGTCATCATTCTTCACGGCATTATGTTCTAAGGTTCTTGATCCTCAGGAGTTTGATCAGTTGCAGTCTCAAGTCATACTTATGTTATGTCAGTTGGAAAAGATTTTTTCTCCTAGATTTTTTATGATTATGATTCATCTACTCATTCACCTAGCTTCGGAAGCTAAACTTAGTGGACCGGTACAGTACAGATGGATGTACCCTATCGAGAGATAATGCTATAAAACTAAAATTTCATAATTTAAATATCTTTTTCATTATTTAATGTAATATTAATATTAGAATTTTAATAAATATCATACTTTTTGAAGGTATCTTGTACGTTTGAATGATTATGTATGAAACGAAGCCTATCGTGAGGGCTCAATAGCAGAGGGATATATTGCTGAAGAGTGTTTAACATTTTATTCAAGATATCTCGAAGGTGTAGAGACTGAATTCAATCGACCTCAACGTCATGGTGATACTATGAAAAATACAGATCTATACAAATTTGCATCTTCCGGAAGATTTATAGAAAAAGCTGCAAGTATTGTTCTTGACCATAAATCCTTGTCACAAGTATACCGTTATGTATTACTACATAGTGACATAATATCTGACTATCGCAGGTTAGTCTATCTACACATGGATAATACAAATATTATACATATTGTTGTCAAACTCTAATTTGATTGTCATGCAGTGAATTTCTAGCTGTACAATGATAAGCCAATCATTCCACTCGTCCTAATCCAAGGATTGAACAAAGATGGTTGGTTGAGTTATTTCCTAATTGGCTTGCGAATTAGGTTAGTATATATAAGTCATATAATAATTTTTTATACATTTAACATTGAATAAGTGATCGATAATTGATATTATATTTTCTAGGTACCAGTATTGATGGAAAAAAATTGTTCAGCAGAACTAATAGCACTTGCCAGAGGTCCTAATTATATTGTGAACAAATATAATGGTTTTATTATCAATGGCTTTAAATTTCATACCAAGGAGCGTGAGAAATTTAGAAAAACTCAGAACAGTGGTGTTATGATAGAAGCAGATGGAAAATCTTATTATGATATACTTAAAGGTATTTTTGAGTTGGATTATTATGAAAATTTTAAAGTTGTATTATTTCGATGCGATTGGGTGGATATAAATATACCAAGAGGTTTGAAAAATGACTCAAACGGATTCATACTTGTCAATTTTTCAAGATTGATAAATACAGGTGTGTTATTGAAGGATGATCCATTTATCTTTTCATCTCAAGCTCGACAAGTTTTTTATGTACAAGATTCGAAAGATAAAGAATGGGCTACTGTTATTAAAACAAAACCCAGAGACTTGTATGACATGGAAAAAAGGGTGGAAAAAGATTATGATGATACTTATACTCAGTGTATGCCTTATAATATTGTGCTGGATGATCATATAAATGATACAACCATTTTGGTTAGGTTGGATTCCAATGAAGGTACAAGTGGTTGATTAGACAAGTAGTTTATAAGATGGTTTACATTTTTGCATGAATGATTATGTTATCTTTTAAATTGCAATTCATTTTCGTTATAATTTATTATAATGTTGACTGACTTAGTTTTAAATAATGCATGTTAGGTACACCATGCCTCGAAGGAAGCGCCTATCGGATGTACAGTTTCAGTTTTCTCAAACCGAGGCTGGTACTTCATCACAGTAGCCTGACGATCATCGATTAGTTTCACATCGGTCTGAGCCAGTCCATCCATTTCCATACATCCGGCAGAGCCCAGTACCTCTCCACCTCAGGACGACGTCATTCCCTTCGAGTCATCACATCACGATCCTCCTACGGATCATCCTGATGACGAGCCTATCATCGATGACATACAGATACAGGGTAATTTAATAATTTCATTCCATTTCAAATCATACATATGCAATAGTTTTGATATATAATTTTCTGTATTTTTTTTTAGATGGATTTGGGAGACTTAGGCAGAGGCGAGGAGTCACACTAGTTCGTGATGTATGGCAGTTACCTGAGGATGAGAGGATAGTCATAGAGTGCAACAAGCTAGGCCAGCCTATTAAGAAAGCTGCTAACTTGTTGACTAGTTTTCTGGGGACAATAGCACGCCGGGATCAGCTATGTCCCCTAAATTATTCGAAGTGGAACGACATTCTTTCTGCCTATAAAGTAAGGATGCTACGAGTTGTGCAGGTAAAAAATTGATATATTATTTTATATCTTAGATTTTTAACAATTGAATTGCTTATTTCATTTTATATTTATTTTATTGTTTATTTAAATTGTAAAGCAAGTTCGTTCTCCCTCTAGATTGTTCTGATTTTGTGCTGAAGTCTCTCAATCGCAAGTGAAAAGAATATAGAGCGAAGTTGAAGGGAGACTACAAGCTAGAGGGTAGGACAGAGGAGCAGGTTGCAGCTACCTGTCCTCTTGATGTTCACCCTTATCAGTGGAGGGATCTGGTGCACTATTGATTCTCCGAGAGGGCACAGATTGTGTAGCATCATCAAACATATAAATTTATTACTTTTTACTCGTCATAATTATATTTATACAATATATAACATAGTTTTAACTTTTATTTTGTAGACATATTCTACTATTGGTAGAGCTGTACGAGCATCTCAGTCTATTTCTCACACAGCGGGGTCCAAGAGTTATGCATGGCTCAAGCATGAGTTTGTATGTTTCTCATCCTATAATACTTTTAGTACACTTTTAGTTTTAATATCATGTATCATCATGTATCATGCATATGCCATATATCATGGCACGGGGGTATAAGATATGTCATTTTGAAATTTTTTGTAACATTTATTCTTTATATAGGCTGATCAGCAGGTAAGGGAGCTTGGTGAGGTGGAGTTCTATTGGATGACTCACGTTCACCAGGATGACAGTTTTATTCGGGAGGAGTCCAGAGATATATATGTATGTATTTTTTTATTTATATTATATCATGATTTATAATTTTATTTTTATTAAGTATTGATATATGAGTTTTTTATAAAACATAGGATAGGGCTACCTCTATGATTGCTGAGTGTGCTAGCGAGGTTACATCATCTACTCAGAACAGTCGCATCGAGGCCGAGGTATTCTCGGAGTTGATGGGACCAGAGCGTCCTGGACGAGTGAGTGGTTATGGGATTGGAGTTACCCTTACTCAATTATCTGAGATGAGTAGATTTACTCGGGATGCTAGAGATAGTCATGATCATTTACATGTTCGTCGACTCGAGGATGAGATAGCAGAGCTCAGACAAACACGTGATGCAGACAGAGCAGAGATGCAAACTATTAGAGCTCAGCTTGAGTATATTACATCTTTGCTGCATATGTTAATATCATCTTAGGTAAGTAATTATTTATAACTACATATATATATATTTTTTGTATGTATCTAATAATTTAGAATATATATAATGTATGTATCGTAACTATATATATATGTATATCTTGTAGGTTCCTGATGCATCTACCAGTCGCAGACAGGACGACGACCAGCCTCCCATGGATCAGTGATGCCAGTTGATTTTTTTTATTATTTTTGTATGTCTTTTTATATATTTGAACTTGGATCGATATTGAGTATCTGTTGATACTTTATATATATAAAAAACTCTTTATATTTGTATTTCTATTTGTATTTGTGTATATCTTTGGATGTGATACAGGTTTGAATATTTAGATATTTCATTTTGGTGATAATGTATACAGGTTTGTGTAGGTGGTATGTGATGTATATACTTGATGTATACAGGTTTGTATACAACTATATTTTTAAAAAAATAAATAAATGAATTTACCAATGCTTTAAAGCGTCGCTATATTATAGATTAGCGATGCTTTAAAGCGTCGCTATCCTAATAAATACCGACACTTTAAAGCATCGTTAACGTTAAATATAGCGACGCTTTAAATTTAAAGCGTCGCTATTCTAACAAATACTGACGCTTTAAAGCATCGTTAACGTAAAATATAGCGACGCTTTAAATCGTCAGTAAATGTTGACGCTTTTAAAAAGTGTCGGCATGTGGCGTCTCACGCTTACATGGCTGATACTTTCACGATGCTTTAAGAAGTGTCGGGAAATTTTTTGTCGATGCTTAAAAGCATCGGGAAAGGCCTAAAAAAGTGTTGCTAATAGCCTATTTTACTGTAGTGTGTATAAGAGCAAGGTACGTATATGCATGGAAGCAAATATTAGGGTTATGGAAGTAATAAGCAAAAGTAATATGCAGGTAAGAGATAAACATGTTGTGTACCGTGGGATAACCCAGCAAGACTAGCAAGAGCCTCTCTTACATTGGATGGAGATTAGAGTTTCATGATGATATAGAAACTAATCAGCTCTCATTTTTCTTTTTTGTAATTTCACAATGATTATAGGAGTAAGAAAATAAAAAATAACTACATAAACCTTATCTACGATTACAAGGAAATAAATTAAAAGCTAGGTAGGGATAACTAGTTACATCTCGCCAACCAAATATTAATAATATTCTGATCTTACTAGCTGCACCAATCTTCTCTTAGGCTTCCTGCATGTCGATCCACCGATGTTGCAACATCTTCATGCGAGGCCTTCTAGGGTCATACTAGAAGAAAGGGATCTTTCGAGTCACAAAAAGATTATTATAGAGTTGTCCTACAGCAAGATATATATAGTCACACCACCAAAAAAATGCTCCTGGAGATATTTGATCTTTAATTCAATTCATTATGATCAAAATAGCTAGGGGAATAGAAGGGCTATGAATAATATTCTAAAGTCCTTAGATTTACATAAATTTGTAGGATTCTTAAGAGATAAGCTAGGACTACACTAACTTGCAAAATAAGGTTTGTGGAAACTAAATCCAACATCTTAAGCACTTTCTAGATGCAAAACAATTAATGGCAACAATTCTACCATTAAATTGGTTGGCCATTACCATAATTGCCATCAAATCTGGCCTTGATTGTTTTAAGCTCAAACCAGGTCTAAAGGCAGGTCTTTGTTGTCAAATAAGTATGATGACATACTAATTGCCACCCTACACATAGAATTTGGTGTCAAATTACAAACCCAGACTGCACTAACACAGATCCAATCTTTCGACCATAACTTTGTCATTCAACCTCTGAATGATACAATTCATTTGCGTTCTTGTTCATTGATGGACTCTTAGGAAGTGGGTTTACCCCAACATTCCTGCTATGTTATTTTTATTAAAATTTTAAAATTGTTGGTTTATGCAACTTATCTTATCATTATAAAAGTTTGAGCTTATTGAGCACTTGTGAGTTAAGTGCATGCTACTACATGCATGCTTATGCAAGTCCACCAATTTAGGTTCCTCTGGGAGCTGCCCTCCATGCCTTGGCCTTGCTCCTTTGACCTTGGCATGGTTCTCGAGGTAAAAGGATTTTCTAGCCTACAGCCTCACTAGAAATATTTGGCTCCCGTGCAAATTGCGTTTAGATAGTATGCTCGAATTATAGTTTTATAGAGATTAGGGTTCTTCTTCTTTATTTCTCCGTTCTACTAGCCAGCATCTTAGTGGTGTCATATTGATGTACTCACCTTTTAATAGAAAGAGTCTGTAAAAAACTAAGCGTCTTGAATCGAACATTACCTGGCGGGGTTGGGGCCTGTAGGGATACACTATAAGAAAACAGTATTTTAGCAATCAAAAAATCGGTTGCTAATAATTGAAAATTAGTTGCAAAATTAATTTGCAATCGATTTTGCAACCTAAAGACTTCTGTTGCAAACACTACAAGAAAATCCAGTTTTAGCAATCGATTTTTCGGTTGCTAATAATTGAAAATCGGTTGCAAATTTAATTTGCAACCGATTTTGCAACCGAAATTAGTCGGTTGCAAAAATCTATGTTGTAAAAATTTGTGACCGATTTTTTTTTGTTACAAAATTTAGCAACTAATTTAGCAATCGATTTTTATGTATTTATGAATTTTTTTAAATAAAAAAATTGGTTGGTAAGAAATAAATTTATTTTTTAATATTTTAAAAAATTTTGAAAAAAAATAAAAAATCGGTTGCAAAATTGGTTACAAAAAAATTAATTTTTGAAAAAAAAAATTGGTTGCAAAATCGGTTGCAAAAAAATAAAATTCTGAAAAAAAAAATAAAAAATTGGTTGCAAAATCGGTTGCAAAAAAATTAATTTCTGAAAAAAAATTGGTTGCAAAAAAAATAAAATTCTAGAAAAAAAATAAAAAATCGGTTGTAAAAAAGTAATTTCTAAAAAAAATAAAAATTGGTTGCAAAATCAATTACAAAAAAATTAATTTTTGAATAAAAATAAAAAATTAGTTGCAAAATCGATTACAAAAAAATTAATTTTTGAAAAAAAATAAAAAATCGGTTGCAAAAAAATTAATTTCTGAAAAAAATAAAAAATTGGTTACAAAAAAATTAAATTCTGAAAAAAAATAAATAATCGGTTGCAAAAAAATAAAACTCTGAAAAAAAATTAAAATCGATTGCAAAATCGGTTGCAAAAAAATAAAAATCTAAAAAAAAATATTAAAAAATGGTTGCAAAATCGATTGCTAAAAAATAAAAAATTTTAAAAAAAATAAAATTGGTTGCAAAATCGGTTGCTAAAATTGAATAATTAAAAAAAAATATGTAAAACTGATTTTTTTTCTTTAATTATATAAATTTGCCACATACAGCTGAACTTATAAAGCATCCATTAGGCACAATGCCAACATATAAAGTATCCAATAGGAACAAGAGATAAGCAAAGGCCATATAAAGCAGCCATTTTCCAAAGGCTATAAGGCAGCCAATTTTGCCCACATAAAACAGTAGTACTTTGCTAAAAATGGCATATAATTGAGAAAAATACACATAAAAAGAAGGGGGAAAAACATAAAGAATTCAGGATACAAACATAACAAAAGGGGAAAAAAACATAAAATATGAACAACAATACTATAGAACTGAGTATTAACCCAAGCCAAGCACCACTAATTCCAAGAGCTTTTCTCAACCTTCTGTTGAGTGTGAGAAGAGCGCCATGAGAGTGATGTCATCCTTGAAGGCTGGAAAACCTGTTGGGCTCACGACATAGCCCAAGGTTGGCGAGACTGCACCCAAGGATCCAGCATCCAAGCCGGCACAGCCCAAGTTCTTTTATGTTTGTATCCTGAACTCTTATGGTTGGATGTATGTTTGGATGTTCAGCTAGGCCTGCTGAAATAAATGTATTGATGATTACTAATACATAGAACTGAGTATTAAGCCAGTTTCCTAATAAGTTCCAATGAAATGAGCAACAATACCATCAACACAAAAAAAAATTACACATACAAAAAAAAATTATTGATATTTCCTTCCAAAATATATGATTACCTAATGCTGGCAGACAACAAGAAATGGAATGGCATGCAAAGATATATAAACACAATATCATTGTGGGATTTGAAAATGAGGCACCTCTGCATAATAATTGAGAATTCCGACTCCCACAAAACTTTGAAACTCTCAAGGAAGCAATCTACTGAGCAAGGCACTAATCAACCATCATGAATCAGAATACATGAATGACACCTAAAATATCATATACCCCTCCCAAATATAACCAGAAATTGAACATGTTTGTTCCATTAAACTTCGTTATTTTTGGTTGTGTTATAGTAAAGCAATAACCATACTTTACAAGGTATTTTTACTGTCAAAAACTACGAGATCAGAGAATAAATATACATGAAAAAAGCAATTCTTTATAAACCACTACTATAAGTGCATGAAATAAGATAAATATTGGAAAATAAAGTTACCTGCTTCCACATTGGCACAACACCATGTTTCTTCTCATTCAAGACTTGCAACTTCTTCTCCAACTCTCTTTTCCACATATCATAACTCGTATATCATTAGAATGTACAAGAATACCATATTTACACATGGGTTTAAGTGGAATTGAATACTGGGTTCAAATGAAGCTAAAATAGCCAAAAAAATACTATAAGTCATTACTTCAACACTGTAATTAATCCTCAGATATAATGAAAAACAAGAAGATTCAGAGGCTCAGGATTGCCTATTTTTATATATTAAAAAGGGTCTAAGGCAGCAAATAGTTGCTTGCAATAATAGCAAGCTATCCAAATTTGCAACACCATTTAGATCCATGCAAAATGGTCCAATCCAGCATACACTTTCAGCACTTGAAGCATCACGAAGATACCAAAGCAACTTATCACAGCCTCTAACCACAGATAACAAGAGAAGGCAATCCATGCAGAAGTACAATAAAACAACAAAAAGAAAACAAAACCGTTAAACAATAACATTTAGAGGCTCAGGATTGCCTATTTTTATACATTGAGAAGCGTCTAAGGCAGCAAATGGTTGCTTGCAATAATAGCAAGCCATCCAAATTTGCAACACCATTTAGATCCATGCAAAATGGTCCGATCCAGCATACACTTTCAGCACTTCAAGTATCATGAAGATACCAAGGCAACTCATCACAGCCTCTAACCGTAGGTAACAAGAGACAATCCATAATGGTTTGATGCTAAGAAATCATACAGCCACTGATAACTCAGAATGATCTATACATCCTGGCTATAATGGTTTTTGGATTGAATGCAACAAGTCGTAGAATTTTTGATCATCCAAATTTGGTGTCTCCTCTTCATTAGACGAATGGTCAGGTACGTACTCTGTTCCAAAGATATTGAATATCATGCATCGATATGTGTTCTGTGGATCATTATCCATTGGCGCAAAAGCAGGATCATTTGCATGTAAATCAAGTACCCCATCCACACGAGGATCACTCTCTCCATGAGATGTCCAATACCAGTAATTAGGTACAAATCCTGTTTTGTAAAGATGAAGCTTCACTTCATTGGTAGTTAAGTACCTTTTATTTTTGCACTTGCAACAAGGGCATCTGAATTTTCCTTCACTTTGAAAGTTAGGTTGCTAACACGCAAAGAGTACAAAATCTTCCACGCCTTTTAAAAATTCTTTGGTATATCTCTTTCGACCCGGTAAAAGTCTATTATACATCCAACTACGAAGTTGAAAGATATCTATATTCTGTACCATATCAAAACATGATGATACAGAAAATTATCTTGTAAATTGCATCATGAAATCAGTTCAAATCATCATTGGAATCAATTCAACGGTAGCAAAAAGTTGAAAACAATCAAATCATTATGAAATCTTCATCAGAAAATAACACAAGCAAATCTGAATGTGGAACAATAAGTTGAAATAAATATACTAGTATAAGAGGACAAGTGAATTGCATCCAAATACTAAAAATCCTACATGCCATGGATATACAGATTAACTAATTCATGAGAAAAAAGGACATGCTATAATTATGCATACATTACTATAGAATTGTTAACAACCAGTGATTTGAGATAGCAGAGAAAAATGAAGGTCAAGACATTAAGATATAAAGTGTAAAGTATAACACAGGCAAGTTTTTAACCAGACCGAATCTGATCATGAACAAATGAACCTTAAAAACTAAGCTCCTAGGTGAAAACAAGATACTGGAAAGCATTTTCTAATAAGCATCACACAAAGATACTGGAAACCATGTACACATTTTTGGAGAAGATTTGTGTTGCCCAGTAAGCAATCCAAGAGGAGGGGTGAATTGGGTCTCTAAAAATTAAAATTTAAGATTAGTTGATACTAAGTAATGCAATCCAATTCAACAAATAAATTAGCAATGTACTATCAATTCAATTGTAATGCTCTAAAATAAGAGTGCAGCGAAATTAAAGAGCAATAAGTAAAGAGCAAGAAGAGAGATCAAGCAATCACAAAGACCAAGAAATATAGTGGTTCGGTGCTATCCAATACACCTACATCCACTCCCCAAGATCTCCTTGGGAATTCACTATAATCACACCCAATTATAGTTGATTAGTTTTGCGGGCTCACTAATCAAAAACCTAACTTGTTTTCACAAGGCCAACAAGTCAAAACCTCACTTGGTTTTATGGGCTAACCAAGAACCTATTTGATTTTCAAAGGCAACTAATAACCTCCCTTGGTTTTCCGGGCTAACCAAGAATCTTAGTAGTTTTGCGGGCTAACCACCAACCTAATTGGTTTTGCAAAGGCTCACCAATAACCTCACTTGGTTTTACAATAGGCTAACTAAGAACCCTTACAACAAATAAGGTTTAGATGTAATAAAACAAAGTAAGCTTTCTAAAACAAAGTGGGTATCTCTTTAATGCTCAAAGTAGAGATGCTTTGAACTTGTTGAAGCCTCTTGAATGCTCAAGAATGGATGATCTTCAATGCTCTTGAAGGCTCTTGAATACTTGGAGGCTTGCTTTAGCTTGAGAGTGGTTGAAACTTCAAGGAATAGGAGTTAAAGCTCACTTTTCTTCATACTCTTCAATGGTATTCAATGATATTCAATCTCTTATATTTTGATTTGATTTGGAGCATATGAATACTTCCCCAAGGTCTCAAATCCCATTTCTAGCCGTTAGACTTAAAAAACTAGTCGTTGGAGGGCAAAATGGGTGAATTATGTGCTTGAAAAACTAGCCGTTACTGTTGTCAGAATTTCTTGAGTCGACACTTCTGGCTGTGAGTCGACATATAAGGTCGACACTTGAATTTCTTGAGTCGACACCCAATTCAAATTGCTCCAAACTGATTCTCTAGAAATCTCAGATATGTCGACACTTACTCAGTTG
Source organism: Areca catechu (assembly GCA_021397845.1). NCBI lineage: Eukaryota > Viridiplantae > Streptophyta > Magnoliopsida > Arecales > Arecaceae > Areca > Areca catechu. Next base: position 63,637,291 of record CM038040.1, on the reverse strand, counting down.
AGTCGATACCTTGAGTCGACACCTTGCTTCTATGTGTCGACACTTTAGCTGCTTCTTCAATTTCAGTAAGTTTTGTGGCTTGAAAATTTCAGGCAATGTGTTGATCCATGTGTCGACACTTTGAGTCGACACTTTTAGTCCATGTATTGACACTTCATCTGTGCCATTTGAAACATTCTTGCATACCAGCCTGAGTCGACACTTCACTTCCATGTGTCGATACTTCATGTCATGTGTCAACACTTTGAGTCGACACTTCTCTGAAACTATACAGAAAGGCCTAAACTTAAGCTGAAACATATTTCCACTTAACTTAACCATCTAATCAACCAACTCTTGAGATTCAAGTCCTTTTTTAGCAATCTTTTCATTCAAACTTGGCTTCTTCAAATAAATGAGCTTCTTCAAATTTGTGAGCACCTTTTTAATAAAAATATACTTAAAAGAAATCATTAGTCCTTAACTTATGCTTAACTATTTTGCTTATCATCAAAATCATTAACGGAGTCAACAATCTCCCCCTTTTTGATGATGACAAAATCCTTAAGTTTAAATTGCTTGAAAAGGCATTTAAAAGAAATCATTAAGGTGCATAAAACTAAAAACATTAAATGTGTCAACATTACTTGCATTAATGATATGACATTTCATAATAACTGTAATAGAGTCAGAGCTTGTTATAATGATTGAGAGTATCAGAGCTTTGGGATACATTTAAGTATAAAAAACATATATCATGATACTCTACAAGAAAGTTTTAGCAAACAACAAAGCTCTCCCTGAATCGATGATCAATAAAATAGTTTGTAAAATATCTTTTCAAACATTTAAAGAGGGATGAAATTCACTTTGAAAGTAAAGCTCTCCCTTTCTTAAGGAATTTTGTAAACAAATCTCGATTCAAGTTTTTTTTTTAAAAACAAAATTGTTCAGCCATATCACAAATATATCATAAATTATATTACATTTGTTTCATAATTCTATACTCATTTATACTTAAATTTCATTATTATTCTACTCATTTATACTTAAATTTTATTATTATTCTACTCCCCCTTTTTGTTATCATTAAAAAGGTAGGAAGACAAATAGATTGAGTAGTCAAGATATAGCATTTATTCTACTCGTCCATTAAGACATTTATTCATTTAAGAGTAAAAACATTGAAGAGCAATTTAAGATAGATCATTCATTTGCATTAAAGACATAAAGATGAATAACAACAAAGTTTTTCATTTAAAGTTAGAACTTGTACAACAGATACATAACAAAGATAAAAGTACATTGAAGCATAAAAACAAACTAAAAATACATAAAAGTCCTAATCCCCATCCATGTCAGTATCATCAGAAGATGAAACGATCTCAATCGGTCCTGAATCAATAGAAGATCGAGCCCGCGGCCAAATCGATCTAAGATCTCCAAAATGGGTCCTGGTCGGCTGTGGAGGGGTACAATGACCATGTCCTCTGCGATGAGCATATGTCCGACCTCTGGCTGGAGCAGTAGAGGTAGAAGCAATGTCCTCCACAGGAACGGAAGTGATCGGATCAACAATCTCAGCAACTGCTAGAAGAGGTGTGCGATCAAATGAAGGACCTAAGTCAAGATACTAAAAATCGGGTGTAAAAAATCCAAGCTCTCGAATAAGCGAGGATATGTGAATAGGAGTATCAACAATCGGTGTGGCAAAGATAGGGATAACAGCTGATGATACAACAGGCGTATCAAGAATAGAAGTATCAGCTGTAGGATGAACCGGTATGTCTGTAATCGATGTATCAACAACAAGGATCTCAATAATAGGTGTATTTATAACAGGAGTATCAATATCAGGGAAATCAATAATAGGTGTCAGAATAGGAGTATCGATAACTGGAGAGAGATAGGAATAGGAATAGGAATGCAATCATCCGATCTAGAAGGAGAAGATGGAACAGGAGTTTAGGTAGGTGAATAAGAAGGGTCATGAACAGGACTCTTAGGCAAGTCAGTCATCACCTCCACTACTGGCTTCTCATCATCTCCATCATCATCTCCAATATCTCCAACAACAGTATCACCAACAGTAACACCAGTATCAACATGCTCAACAATAATATCATCATCAACAGGTACAGGAGCAGGTGCATGAGCAGGTGTAGGAGCAGTATCAGCAACTGGAGCACTCGCTGAAGATCTGGACAATACAGAAAGTATAGCTGAGATGCCATCACTAAGTCCAGCATGGCTCTATCTCGTCTTAGCTATGAAACAATTAAGGCGCTGCCTCATGATAAACACATCAATCTCGATGTATCTGACTCTGTCCAATAAGCTATCTGATGTGCCTGGAGTCTCCATCTGAGCTGGCTGAGGCTGTGCTGAAGTAAAAGGATCAGATTGAGAAGTAACCGCTGGTTGTGCCGCTATCTCAAGCTGACTCTCGCTGGGTCCTGCCTTGTTAAAGAAAATCCGCTCCTCTTCTGCTGCATCATCAGCATCAACTCTATCCTTTGCCTGACCTGATATCCTGCAAGTCCACTGACCTCGGAACAAATGATAGCCCATCCGATGTAATGACCTGATGTCATACACATCAGTATGAAGTAATGTGCGGTAGGGCTCGTCCTCAAAGCTGACTCCATACTCCCTAAACAAAACTGTCAGTCCCATACCATAGGGTAAGCAGAGTCGTTGGCTAGTCGACGCCTCTGTCATCTAGTGAACTATAAGTACTGGAATGTAGACGGGCGTGTGCTGAACCAAAGAGACCATCACGAGCAACTCCCGCTCAGTGATATAGTCAAAACGTCCGGTCTTCGATAGAAGTATCCAGGCAACGATGTGATGCAATAGTCTCATCTCTGCAAATAATCTGGATACTGGTATAGTGGCTCTCTCTGGCAGAATGTCAGACTCAAAGATCCACTGAAGTCCACTGACTCTATCCATCAAACTGTCTACCACAGATCCTATCATCGGTATATCCCATACTCTGCTCAGAATATCTGAAATAACAGGGATATCTCGTCCTCTGACCTGTGCTAACCATCCATCTGTCCCACATGCGAGTGATCCATAAAACTTTCATATAAACCTGGGATAATACCTCTCGCTGAGTGAACAGAATGTAGTCAAATCAGCCTGACGAATCCATTGACCAATCTTAAAATGCTACTAGTCCACAAATGCAAAGTCCACTCGCCATCCTCCAACTACAGTCTTCGAGCTCATCCATCTAGAAGGAACAAAAAGTGATCGTGCGGGTGGATCTGGAGCTCTCGACTCATGTCTAGCCTTCATCCTTCGTTATTCTTCTTGATTTGATTGATGAAGTCAAAGGAGAGAAGAAATGGGGAGAAAAATGATTCAAAAAACCCTTTATTCTCAGTCCACTGTCGTTCATGTGTCAGCTCACACATGTGTCGACACATAGATGTGTCGACACATCGACTTAAAACCAAAAATTTAGGGATTTCAAGAGTAGATCAAAATCACTAGAAATATGATAATCTTAGAGTGAAATCAACAATGATTGAGTAAGATTTATCATGATTAAGATCAAATTGATCTAGTTTGAGTCAAATATAATAAACAATTTAATCAAAAGGATTGATGATCCCGAGCTCTCTTCTAATCATACATAATCGATCTTCCAGAAGAGGTTTAGTCAAAATATCAGCTAGTTGAAACTCAGTACTAACAAATTTAAGCAAAACGTCATTATTTTTTACATGATCCCTAATAAAATGATGTCTAATTTCAATATGTTTACTCCTATAGTGTTGAACAGGATTTTTTGTCAAGCAAATAGAACTAGTATTATCATATTTAATAGGTGTACTAGTCAACTTAATTCCAAAATCTTCAAGTTGTTTAATCCACAAGATTTGAGCATAACAGCTTCCTGCTGCAATATACTCAGCCTCAGCTATGGATAATGTAACTGAAGTTTGTTTCTTGCTAAACCAGGAGATTAAGTTAACTCCAAGAAATTGGCAAGTACCACTAGTACTCTTTCTATCCAATTTACAATCAGCAAAATCCACATCAGAATATCTAATCAGTTCAGCAGATGAATTTCTAGAATATCATAAATCAATATCAATAGTACCATATTTATAGGCTCAGGTAGACAACCCAAGAGGGGGGTAAATTGGGTTTTATAAAACTTTTCAACTATTTGCAAAGCGTGAACTAAAGCAAGTATGTGCTAATGCAATTCAAGTGCTTGTGTATTTCAAATAAATACAGCGGAAATAAAGAAATAAAAGTACAAGGAGAACAATCACACAAATACAAAGGTTTATAGTGGTTTGGTGCCAACCAAGCACCTACATCCACTCCCCAAAAATCCCTTGAGAATTCTACTAAGTTTGGTTTTATAACTTAGGCTCACCAACAACCTTTACAACTTGTTTTGTCTTCGGGCTCACAAGTCAAACCCTAGTTGGTTTCAAGGCTCACCAACAACCATCTTTGGTTTTACGGGATAACCAAGAACCTAAACAACTTATTTTGGCTTCGGGCTCACAAGTAAAATCCTAGTTGGTTTCAAGACTCACCAATAACCACTTTGGTTTTCAAAGGCTTACCAAAAATCTCTTTGGTTTTCCAAGGCTCACCAAAAATCTCAAGTCAAACAATGTAAGAGCAAGTATAAATGAATACAATAAAAGCTTTCTAAAAAAAAGCAAATATCTTTTTGAAGCCCTTAATTATTGATGAAGATCTTGTCTTCAAGTTGATGAAGCCTTTGATTGATGCTTGTAGATATAGACTTTGAATGCTTTCTTTGAAACTTAGAAGCTTGAAGGCTTTAAATCACTTAACTCTTGAATCCTTTAAAAATATTCAAGAAACTCACCAAATGATCGCTTCCCTATTTGATTTTTGATATTTATATAGCCTCCTAATACTTAAATGACCGTTTATGACCGTTGGAGATGAAAATATGGCCGTTTGAAACAAGTTGGAGAAGTTTTGTAGCTTTTGAAAACTAGCCATTACTGTTCTAGTGTCGACACTTGAACAGTAAGTGTCGATACTTGAACAGTGTAAGTGTCGACACTTGCTACAGTACGTTGACACTTGGCACTATTCACAGCCAATTCTAAGTTTTCATATTTTTGTATTTATTTATTCTAAAGCCTTGAGTCGATACTTCACTCTTCAAGTGTCGACACTTGATCCTCAGGTATTGACACTTCATTTCCAAGTATCGATACTTGCCTGTGCCATTGTTGAAACTTAACCAAAATCAAACTTTAACCTCTTCAAGTTCTTCCATATCAATTCCAAAGTCCATATACTTGATTTCCATTGATTTAAGGACTTTCTTCAATTGAAATACAAGCATTTATTCATTCAACATAGATGAGTACTAAGATCTGAGAAACATATTTAAAATATAATTAGTACTCATATATACTTAAACATTTTGTCAATCATCAAAATCAAGACTAGAGTCAACAAGATAGATATCTAATAATGAGCTTAACAACCAAAAGATGTGATTATTTAGGTTTAGACTGATATCTAGCACACATGCATACACTGAATATTATATATGGTCTACTAGCAGTTAGATACAATAAAGAGCCTATCATATCTCTGTATAACTTTTGATCTACTGATTTATCATGTTCATCTTTATCAAGTCTACAAGAGGGGCTCATAGGCGTACCTATTGCTTTAGTAGTCTCCATCCCAAACTTCTTGATAATATCTCTTGTATACTTAGCTTGGTTAATGAAGATACCATCAATAGTTTGCTTGATCTGGAGTCCGAGAAAGAAATTGAGTTCTCCCATCATGCTCATCTCGAACTCACCCTGCATTAGCTTAGAAAACTCTTGACAAAGAATTTCATTAGTAGCACCAAAAATGATATCATCAACATATATTTGTACTACTAATGAATCATTATCTTTCTTTTTCAAAAATAGTGTTTTATCAATATTTTTTCTAGAAAATTTATTTTCAATCAAAAATTTACTGAGTCTTTCATACCAGGCTCGAGGTGCTTGCTTTAATCCATAAAGTACTTTGTATAATTTAAAAACATGATCAGGATGTGCATGATTTTCAAATCTAGGTGGTTGTTCAACAAAATCCTTTTCAGTTATAGAACCATTCAAGAAAGCACTCTTAACATCCATTTGAAATAGTTTGAAATTCATAAAATAAGCAAATACTAATAATAGTCTAATTGCTTCAAGTATAGCAACAAGAGCAAAAGTTTCATCAAAATCAATCCCTTCCTCCTGATTGTAGCCTTTAGCAACTAACCTAGCTTTATTTCTAATAACAATACCATTTTCATCTAATTTATTCCTAAATACCCATTTAGTTACAATAATTAAAACATTAGATGGTCTTTCTATAAGTATCCAAATATTATTTCTATCAAATTGAATTAATTCATCTTGCATAGCATTAATCTAGTTAGGATCATTTTCAGCTTTTTCAAAACTTTTATGTTCTACCTGAGATACAAAAGCTATATAATCGCATTCATTTCTAATTGAGGCTCGAGTTCTTACCCCTTTAGATGGATCACCTAGGATTAATTCCTTAGGATGTCCATGAGCATACTTCCACTCCTTAGGTAGATCTTGATACTTTGGAGTGTCATCACCTTTTTGATTCTTGTCTTGATCTTCATCACTTGGCTGAGCTTGATCATTCAGTGTCAGCTTCTGAAGCTTGTCAGCACATGCATATTCATCAGATGTATCATCTTTTCTGAAGGATTTGTTAGTAGATTCTTCAAAAATAATATGTACTGACTCTTCTACAACCAAAGTTCGTTTATTGAAAACAATGTATGCCCTGCTTGATGTAGAGTATCCTAAAAAGATACCTTCATCAGACTTGGCATCAAACTTTCTAAGATTATCTTTCTCATTGTTCAAAATAAAATATTTGCAAACAAAAACTTGAAAATTTTTTAAAGTTGGTTTTCTTTGGTTCAAAAGTTCACATGGAGTTTTCTTCAAAATAGGATGGATTAAAACTCGATTTAAAATGTAACATGCTGTATTAATAGCTTCAGCCCAAAAATATCTTGGCAAATCATTTTCACAAAGCATAGTGCATGCCATTTCTTTCAATGTACGATTTTTCCTTTCTACTACCACATTCTGCTGAGGTGTCCTGAGTGCAGAAAAATTGTGTTCTATTCTTTTTTTATTATAAAAGTTTTTAAAATCTTGATTTTCAAATTCAGTTCCATGATCACTACGAATACAAACAATTGAAACTTCTTTTTCATTTGAGACTTTTCTATAAAACTTTATGAATACTGAAAATGATTCATCTTTTTGTGCAAAAAAAAAAAAAATCCATATAAATCTCGAAAAATCATCCACTATGACTAATCCATATCTCTTGCCTCCTAGACTTGATGTTCTAGTTGGTCCAAAGAGATCCATATGAAGTAGTTCAAGTGGCCTACTAGTAGTTACAAAACCTTTTGGTTTGAAAGAAGTTTTAACTTGCTTACTAAATTGGCATGCTTGGCAAATTCTATCCTTTTCAAAACAAAATTCAGGTAAATCTCTAACTAAATTCTTTTTGCAAAATTTTGAAAGAAGATACATACTAGCATGCCCTAATCTTCTATGCCATAACCAACTAGTCTCATCTTTAGTAGAATTCACTGCAACAAGGCATTCACCATCAGGCAAAGATAGATCATCTAGGTCTACCAAATAAATATTTTCATGCCTTTTTTCAATGAATTATACTCCATTTAAATCTGGACCAGTAATCATGCAATATGATGATTTAAAAATTAATTGAAAACTTTTATCATAAAATTGACTAATGCTTAAAAGATTATGTTTCAAACCATCGACTAAAAGTATATTACTAATATTACTAAAAGGAGTTATGTGAACCTTACCAATACTAATGATTTTTCCTTTACCATTATCACCGAAGGTCACACTCCCTCCATTCAAAGCTTCAAGAGAAGTGAATTGCTTCACATCTCCAGTCATGTGCCTTGAGCAACCACTATCAAGATACTAAAGTCTTTTGTTCTCCTTGGTTGCAAGGCACACCTGTAATAAAATCAAGCTTTGTTTTTAGGTACCCAAGCCAACTTGGGTCCTTTAGGGTTAGCATTCAAAATGGTTCCTTTTGGAACCCACACTTTATCAAAAGAATTGATTTTTCTAAAGTTACATTGAAATGATTTATGACCTAACTTCTTGCAAGAGAAACAAGTAATGCTAGATGATGCAGGAACAAAAAAGTTTTTAAAATACTTTTGTTGCTTTTGTGGTTTATATCCTAATCCTGCTTTATTAAAAATGGCTCTTTGATTACTCAAAAGTAGGTTTAATTTTTCTGAACTATAAGTGAATTTCTCAATAAAAGGTTTTATCTTTTCAAGTTTATTTTTGTACTTAGCATTTTCAAGTTCTAAATCCTTGTTTTTCTTTAAAAGTTCATTATTTGAAATAGCATTTTTAGGTCTTTTCAAAACTTCATTTTCCATAGATAAAGCATTGTTTTTCTTTTCTAAAATATCTAATTTAGATTTCAAAATACTAACATCATTTAGTAAGGAATTGTTTTCAAAAGAGAAACTATTTGCATGCTTTTTCAATTTCTTGTTTTCAGATAAAATCAGTTTATAATCATGCATGAGTTCATCAAATGCATTTCTAAGTTCATTAAAAGTAAAATCAATCTCAGTGTCGGAATTTACCTCATTATTATCTTGATGTGCCATGAAGCAGAGGTTTGCAACTTTGGTCTGCTCTTCCTCAGAACTGGAGTCTTCGCTGTCACTCCAGGTGGCTATCATTGCTTTCTTCCTCAATTTCTTTCTAGATTTCTTAAAAAGAGGACAATCAAACTTGTAGTGTCCCGGCTTCTTGCACTCGAAGCATGTAGGTACTTCCTTCTCCTTTTCCTTTTCTTTTTCTTTTTCTTTTTCTTTTCCTTTATCCTTTGATTGGTATTTCTTTTTGTAAGGAAATTTTCTCCTCTTCATGAATCTTCTAAACTTTCGTGCAAGGAGGGCTTCTTCACCTTCATCTTCCTCTTCATCTTCGGACTCATCTATTGAGGATTCTTCTTGAATGTTTGATTTGAAAGCAATCCCCTTCTTCTTCTTGTCCATGTCCATTGATTTTTGTTTCAGATTAAGCTCATAAGTCATGAGCGATCCAACCAGCTGCTCAAGAGATAACTTGTCAATGTCCTTGGCTTCTTGAATTACAGTCACCTTCGGATCCCATAATGTTGGAAGTGACCTGAGAATTTTATTTACAAGATCAGTGTTAGACATAACTTTTCCAAGACTTCTCATACCATTAATAATATTTATGAATCTTGTATACATATCAGTGATTGATTCATTAGGTTCCATTCGGAACATCTCATAAGTGTGCACTAACATATTTACTTTAGTGTTCTTCACTTGATCGGTACCCTCATGAGTAACTTCAAGATGTCCCATATTTCTTTAGCAGACATGCATGTAGATATCCTATTGAATTCACTAGGATCTAATGCACAATAAAGGAGATTCATTGTCTTGGTATTGATCTCGAATTGTTTAATATCATTTTCATCCCAATCCTCTTCGAGCTTTGGGATGGAAACACCATTAACCACTATTGAAGGAATATGAGGACCCTTATCTACTACTTTCTACAAACTATAATCAATAGAATGTATATAAATTCTCATCCTAGTTTTTCAATAAGTATAATTTGATCCATTAAAAATGGAGGTCTATTTGAGGCTTGACCCTTAACTATGCTAGTACCAATTGGGGCTGCCATAGATCTTTACTCAAGACGGTAAAGCTTATACACTGAGAACAGGGCTCTGATACCACTTGTTGCCTAGTAAGCAACCAAAGAGATGGGTGAATTGGGTCTCTAAAATTAAAACTTAAGATTACTTGATACTAAGTAATGAAATCCAATTCAACAAATAAATTAGGAAGGTACTATCAATTCAATTGTAATGCTCTAAAATAAGAGTGCAGCTGAATTAAAGAGCAATAAGTAAAGAGCAAGAAGAGAGATCAAGTAATCACAAAGACCAAGAAATATAGTGGTTCGATACTATCCAATGCACCTACATCCACTCCCCAAGATCCCCTTGGAAATTCACTATAATCACACCCGATTACAATTGATTAGTTTTCAAGGCTCACTAATCAAAAACCCAACTTATTTTTACAAGGCCAATATGTCAAAACCTCACTTGGTTTTACGAGCTAACCAAGAACCTAATTGGTTTTCAAAGGATAACCAATAACCTCCCTTGGTTTTATGGGCTAACCAAGAATCTTTGTGGTTTTGCGGGCTAACCACCAACCTAATTGGTTTTGCAAAGGCTCACCAATAACCTCACTTGGTTTTACAATAAGCTAACCAAGAACCCTTACAACAAATAAGGTTTAGATGTAATGAAACAAAGTAAGCTTTCTAAAACAAAGCGGGTATCTCTTTGAAGCTCGAAGTAGAGATGCTTTGAACTTTTTGAAGCCTCTTGAATACTCAAGAATGGATGATCTTTAATGCTCTTAAAGGTTCTTGAATGCTTGGAGGCTTGCTTTAGCTTGAGAGTGGTTGAAACTTCAAGGAATAGGAGTTAAAGATCACTTTTCTTCAAACTCTTCAATGGTATTCAATGATATTTAATCTCTTATATTTTGATTTGATTTGGAGAATATAAATACTTCTTTAATGTCTCAAATCCCGTTTCTAGCCGTTAGACTTGAAAAACTAGCCATTGAAGGGCAAAATGGGCAAATTATGTGCTTGAAAAACTAGCCTTTACTGTTGTCAGAATTTCTTAAGTCGACACTTCTGGCTGAGTCGATACATAAGGTTGACACTTGAACTTCTTGAGTCGACACCCAATTCAAATTGCTCCAAACTGATTCTTTGAAAATCTCAGATGTGTCGATACTTACTCAGTTGAGTCGATACCTTGAGTCGACACCTTGCTTCCATGTGTCGACACTCAGCTGCTTCTTCAATTTCAGTAAGTTCTGTAGCTTGAAAATCTCAGGTGATGTGTTGATCTATGTGTTGACACTTTGAGTCGATACTTCTGGTTCATGTGTTAACATTTCGTCTATGCCATTTGAAACATTCGTGTGTACCGGCCTGAGTCGACATTTCACTTCCATGTATCGACACTTCATGTCATGTGTCGATACTTTGAGTCGATACTTCTCTTAAAACTACACAAAAAGGCCTGAACTTTAGCTAAAACATATTTTCACTTAACTTAACCATCTAATCAACCAACTCTTGAGTGTCCAAGTCCTTTTTGAGCAATCTTTTCATTCAAACTTGGCTTCTTCGAACAAATGAGCTTCTTCAAATTTGTAAGCATCTTTTTTAATAAAAACACACTTAAAGAAATTTATTAGTCCTCAACTTATACTTAATTGTTTTGCTTATCATCAAAATCAATAACGGAGTCAACAATTTGAATACCTGATCTCTAGATGCTTCCTCCATCCACTGGTTCTAATATTTATGAAGTGCGATTGCAAGAATTCTTCGAAGTTCAGCAGACAGATCAATAGGAAATAAATTTTGGATATCTTCACCTGTGGCTCATAGGCTCATTTACCTAAAATAACAACCTAGCCTGAGTCAAACAAAAACTTAGTACCAAAACATACACCATGACCCATTCAGCATATACCTTTTCAAGTTAACAAGTATTTAAACTACCAACTGGAAAACGAGATCAAGCCATGTGTATGTGTGTGTTGTCCATAAAAATAGAAGTGCAAGTATTAATTTGCTAAAAAATAATGTGTATTCATTGAAAATAGAGTTATAGAGTTATAGAAAAATAAAAAATAATAGATTGAGAATACACATATTATTTGGCATTAAAATAATGACTATTAGAGCAGAAAATAATAGCACTAACGTATCCACTTCAAAACCATTATAACAGTACTTATAATATTATAATGGTCATTATTTTAAATCATACATGCACTGCCTATCAGGCCATAAAAAAATAATTATTTCTAGAATAAGACATTATATTCTACAATAGCCATCATAGAATTCTTAGAATTTAAAGTGTATTTGCAAACTCCTCATTGCTTGAGTCTCCATCTTTGCATGCTTGAAACACAAAATATGCATGGACTAAACAATTAATAGCTATAACATATAAATGAATAACATCAGTAGGGATGAAGATCGACACAGATACACAACACACCCATGCCCATGCCCATGCCCACACCACCTACACACCAAGTGCGATAGAGTTCATATGTCACACTGCTCATAACAGGGGTTGCAAAGTATAGTGTGAAAAGGAGGACTTACCCCATGATAGGAGATAGAGATCTTAATTTGATGGAGTGAAAAGCACAGCAGATGGCAGCACTAATAGCTATAATATTCAATGTTAGTAGTTGTGCTCAAAATCAGTTGAAGAAGAACAGGGAGAGCAAAAACAAAACCAAGATCAAGCCAAAATAAAACCAAGAACAAGGAGGTGGCGTTGGCCGTTGGGGGGGAGGCCTCGGCCGTCGGGGGGAGGGCTGGAGGCGGCATTGGCCATCAGGGGGGAGGCCTTGGCCATTGGGGGGAGGGCCGGAGGTGGCGTTGGCCATCAGGGGGAGGCCTCGGCCATCGGGGGGAAGGCTGGAGGTAGCATTGGCCGTCGGGGGGGAGGCGTCGCTCGTCGGGAGGAGGGCCAGAGGCAGCGTTGGCCATTGAGGGGGAGGCCCCAGCCATTGGGGGTTGGGCCGGAGGCGGCATTGGCCATCAGGGGAGAGGCCTCGGCCATTGGGGGGAAGGCCGGAGGCAGCATTGGCCGTCAGGGGGGGAGGTGTCGCCCGTTGAGAGGAGGGCCGAAGGCAGCGTTGGCCGTCGAGGGGGAGGTGTTGGCCGTCGGGGGGAGGGCCGGAGGCAGCGTTGGCCATCGAGTGGAGGGTCGGAGTCGGTGTAGGCCATCGAGGGGGAGGCGTTGGCCGTTGGGGGGATCACCGAAGGGGAAGGGTAGCTAGGGCACCTGATTCGAAGGAGGCTGGATAGCTGGAAGGGAGAAGGGGCAAGGGTAGCTAGGGCACCCGAACGAGAGGAGGGTTTTATAATAAACCCTTAATCAATTTTATCCATTCGATCTATATACTATGTCCTATATTTATTCATAATAAAAAAAATTTTAAATCAATTTTTTGCAACCAATTTTTTGGTTGCAAAATTCAAAAATATTAAAATTAATTTTAAATTAAATTTTGCAACCGAAAAAGTGGTTGCAAAAATTTTTAAAAAAAAATAAAAAATTTATAATTATTATTTTTTTGCAACCAATTTTTTGGTTGCAAAATTCAAAAATATTCAAATTAATTTTAAATTAAATTTTGCAACCGAAAAATCGGTTACAAATTTTTTTAAAAAAAATTTAAAAAATTTTGTAATTATTATGTTTTTTGCAATCAATTTTTCGGTTGCAAAATTAAAAAATATTAAAATTAATTTTAAATTAAATTTTGCAACTGAAAAATCGATTGCAGAATTTTAAAAAAAATTTAGAAAAATTTTATAGTTATCATTTTTTTGCAACCAATTTTTCGGTTGCAAAATTCAAAAATAATAAAATTAATTTTAAATTAAATTTTGCAACCAAAAATTTGATTACAAAATTAAAAAAAATTAAATTTTTTTTAATTATCATTTTTTTGCAACCAATTTTTTGGTTGCAAAATTTTATTTAAAATTAATTTTACTTTATTTATAATTTTGCAACTAAAAATTTGGTAGCAAAATTTTTAAAAAAAGTTTAAAAAAATATTTTTAAATGAATTTCGATTTCGTTTGCAAAATTAGTTGCAAAATAAGAATTTTGCAACTGAATTTGCAACAGATTTAAATCGGTTGCTAAATTATTCAGAAAAAAATTGGTTACAAAATTGATTGCAAAATCAGTCACAAATACAACCAAAAAAATCAGTTACAAAATCGGTCACAAATATAACCAAAAAAAATCAGTTGTAAAATTGGTTGCTAAAACTGTGTTTTTTTGTAGTGAAAAACATAGGTTGCAAAATTTTTTGACTGGTTTTATTCGGTTGCAAAAATTTAGTAACTAATTTAGAGACCAATTATTTATTTTTTTGGTATATTTATAAAATTTTAAATTTTTTTGAAATTATTTTCAAGTCTGAAAATCGGTTACAAAATCGATTATAAATTAATAAACATTTTAAAAAATAAAATTAGTTACAAAATCGATTGCAAATTAAAAAAAATTGAAAAAAAATTAAAAATCAGTTGCAAAATCGGTTGCAAATTAATAAAAATTTAGAAAAAAAATAAAAATCAGTTGTAAAATTAGTTGCAAATTAATAAAAAATTTTAAAAAAATTAAAAATAAGTTGCAAATTAATAAAAATTTGGAAAAAAATTAAAAATTGGTTACAAAATAATAAAAATTTAGAAAAAATTAAAAATCGATTACAAATTAATAAAAATTTGAATAAAAATAAAAAATTAGTTACAAAATCGGTTGCAAAATAATAAAATTTGAAAAAAAAATAAAAATCAGTTGTAAATTAAAAAAAATTTGAAAAATTAAAAATTGGTTGCTAAATCGGTTGCAAATTAATAAAAATTTAAGAAAAATTAAAAATCGGTTGCAAATTAATAAAATAATTATAAAAATATTAAAAATCGGTTGCAAAATTACTTGCAAATTAATAAAATAATAAAAAAATAAATTTAAAATACTAATCTTTTTCTATGTTTTATAACATTACTAAACATTGTCATATAACCATTGAAACATGGTATCTAAATAGTCATATAACCAACCAATTTCTTTATCCCATATCAAGTGAATAAGAATATGTTTAATGATCAGAGCAATCAATAATAATCAACCAATCAATAATAAAAGAAATTATTGCTGGGTTATGATTAGAGCAACCATGAAAAATTCAACAACACTGAATCAAATACATCTAAGCCAATCAAAGCAATGATATGAGTGGCTTTGTGGAAAACATGAGAATGAAATTGAGATGTTGATACCAAGGCAATAAAACAACAAAAAGAGAACAAAAGTGTCAAACAAGAAGATTGAGAGGCCCAGGATTGTCTATTTTTATACATTGAGAAGGGTCTAAGGCAGCAAATGGTTGCTTGCAATAATAGCTAGCCATCCAAATTTACAACACCATTTAGATCTAGGCAAAATGGTCCAAGCCAGCATACACTTTCAGCACTTGAAGCATCATGAAGATACCAAAGCAACTCATCACAGCCTCTAACTGCAGATAACAAGGTAATATTAAGAGGTGCAGTTCATAATACAAAGCAAAACAAATAATAGTAAAAGGTACAATAAGGTAATATTAAGAATGTGCTAATGCTCCTATTCCTCCTCGTCCTCGTCCTCCTCATCATTATCCTCCCCCCTCCTTGCTGTGATCCTTGTGCACGGTATCTCTGAAACGGATCCATTTCAGTTCTTTGCGAAGGATTAACAGTAAAAGCAGGAGTTTCTGAAGGCTGAAAATTTATGTTAGATAATATCTCTTTCATAAGGCCCGTTATTTGATCAAAAGATCGTTGCGAAATATTACCTTCAGATTTGAAGCTAAGCAACCGTACAGCTACTAATAACTCAGAATGATCAATACATCCCGGTCATTTTGGTTTTTAGACTGAATGTAACAAGTCATAGATTTTTGATCATCCAAATTCGGTGTCTCCTCTACATTTGATGAATGGTCAGGTACAAACTCTGTTCCAAAGGTATCGAATATTATATGTCGATATGTATTTTATGAATTATTATCCATTTGTGCAATAGCAGAATCATTTGCATGCAAATCAGGTATCCCACCCACATGAGGATCACTCTCTCCATAAGATGTCCAATACCAGTAATTAGGTACAAATCCTGTTTTATAAAGATGAAGTTTCACTTCATCAGTAGTTAAGTACATTTGATTTTTGCACTTATAACAAGGACATCTAAATTTTTCTTCACTTTGAAAGTAAGGTTGCAGATACCCAAAGAGTATAAAATCTTTCACACCTTTTAAAAATTATTCAGTATATCCCTTTCGACCCGGTAAAAGTCTATTATACATCTAACTATGAAGATGAAAGATATCCATATTCTGTAGCATATCAAAATATGAGGATACAGAAAATTATCTTAACCTAATGTTTATATACTTATCACAAACTTAAAGCTTAAATATAAAAGGTTAAATATAACCTTATCACAATCTTAAAGCCTAATCTATCTCTTTCGGGAAAAAAAAATATTAAATATCATTTAACTAACCAAGCCAAAGAGATAAGAATATTTAGATCACGTGATTGGCACATTTCTCAATGCATCATTTTATGATCCAATGGCACCCATGATCATCAAAAAAAATGTTGATCCATGAACGGATGCGTAATCAGTTGTTTCATGATCTTGAAATCCCGTCATCCAGTCAGCTCCTTGCTGTAGAGAGTATCCTGGTCGAGTCGGCTCGAACCATTCGAGTCACCCCAGCCAGACCGCATGTTACCATTCTACGGATCCGAGCCGGCTCGAATCCTCAAGTCGGCTCCCTGCTGTAGAGAGTACCCTGGTCAAGTCGACTCGAACCACTCGAGTCGACTCAGCCAGACCGATGTTACTATTCTACGAATTCGAGCCGGCTCTAATCACTCGAGTTGGCTCCTTACTGCAGAAAGTACCTTGGTCGAGTCAGCTCGAACCACTCGAGTTGATGTGGTAGAATCGCTGACATGCAGCCCATGTCAGACCCAGTCAGACGCCATGTCAGAAGAAGTTGCCATGTCAGATCTTTTCCTCGGATTCCTTCGCCAGGTGGCTCCCCAAGGGTCAAGATGCCATAGCTGAAGTCGAGCTTCGTGTCTCCAGACTTCCTCGATGGGTGGCTCCCTTCAGGTTGAGACACCAAGGCCGAAGTCGAGCTCCACCTCTCCGGACTCCTTCGCCAGGTGGCCACCCCAAGGTCAAGATGCTGTGGCCGAAGTCAAGCTCCGCCTCTCTAGACTCCTTCGCCAGGTAACTCCCTTCAGGTCGAGATGCCGTGGCCGAAGACGAGCTCCGTCTCTCCGAACTCCTTCGCCAAGCGGCTCCTCCAAGGTTGAGACGCCTTGGCCAAAGTCGAGCTCCTTCTCTCTGGACTCCTTCGCTAGGCGGCTACCCCAGGGTCAAAATGCCTTGGCCAAAGTCGAGCTCCACCTCTCTGGACTCCTTTGCCGGGCAGCTCCCCCAAGGTCGAGACGCCATGGCCGAAGTCGAGCTCCACCTCTCCGAACTCCTTCACTGGGCGACTCCCCCAGGGTCGAGATGCTTTGGCCGAAGTCGAGCTCCACCTCTTCGAACTCTTTTGCCAGGCAGCTCCCCTAAGGTCGAGATGTCTTGGTCGAAGTCAAGCTCAGCTCTTCAGACTCCTTTGCCGGGCGGCTCCCCTAGGGTCGAGACGTCATGGCCGAAGTCGACCTCCGCTTCTCTGGACTCCTTCACTAGGCGGCTCCCCCAGGATCGAGATGTCGTGGCGGAAGTTGAGCTCCGCCTCTCCGGACCAGCCCCACCTTGGACAAAAGGACTGGCAACCGAATGACGTTGCCTCTCCTCTTGGATAGCGGTCCGCCATCCAAGGACCACAAAAAGGTGCCTGCCATGCTACAATAATGGTCCCAGCTACCACCTACACCGAAAAGAAAAGGCTCCCCCGATCGAGACGCTGCGCTCCCTACCAACCTTCTGTGCCACCCAAAAGAGGAAGTCAGCCTAGAAGATTCAAATCCAGGGAGCAGCTACCCTCCGATCGAGGCTCTACTAGGCTACCCGAAATAGAGCTACCAGAAAGAATGTCAGAGTGCATGGTAGGTTCCATATCACAAGTGAAGAAAGATATCCCATTCATGGTACAAAACATCGCCGCACATGCCTGCAAGCAAGGGGAGGATCTCGAGGTAGGCCTCTCGCAGCCATCCTAGCTTAAAAAGAGCTCTCCAAGGTTCCAGAAGGTAAGTAAGCTAGACGTGAGGCAAGCTAACGGGCAAGAAGTGTGGCACACAGGAAAAAAAATCGAGAAACTGAGGCTACCGGAGACCCACCCTGTGGGCCTCGATGGACACAGCCCTTCCACCAAACTTCTCCTCCGTCACCACTTCTCCTGCTCTACTCATGGCTCATCTACATTCTTTTAGCATATTTCTTTCTCCTCCTAACGTGGAGTCCATCTATGGGGTTCGACCAGGAGGATCTTCTCTCCTGGATCATCACTGACTTGAGCATCAAAGTGCCCTCTCCAGGACCACCAGCCCGGGTATCCTCTGTTTTGCAGGTTTGGGTGTGCAGGCGGGTCCGGAGCGACAAGGGCATGATCCGAGGTCCTCTTCAGCTACAGGCCACGGCAGTTTAGGCGGTAACAAGTTAACATGCCAAGAAGGGGGGCAAGACACATTCTGACCCAAGCTAGTCCCCTTGCAAGAAAACCATCGGAGGCATGGTGATGACCCGTGCGAGGGAGGTCTCCACCAGTCGTGCAGGAGATCCCCCTTCCCGCGGGGACTAGCATAGTCCCGAGAGGGAGCTCTCCGCTCCACCATCACAACCACCTCCGGTGGATGCCCAGTTGGCTATGCTCGCCCAGTAGATACAGCTCTTGACTACTGCAGTGTGCCAGTTGCAGCACCAGCACTGGTCCCTGGCCACCCACCAGCAGCCAAGGACCCCCGCGGCCCAAGCCGTCGCTCCCCGTGATAGCCTGCGATCCTTTCAAGGAAGGCCTTCATAGTCACGGGCCATAACAGACTGCCGCGGAAGCCGCACGACCCTGGTGAAGAGACATTGGACCAGGTCCGCTGACCAGGAGAGCTGATCCTCGGCCCTCGAGCAGGCTGTTGCCAGGCACCATCGAGGTCATAGAGGCAAGGCCCCCCATCGCGACCCCCCTCAGACACTATCTTTTCCTCTCCTTCGGCCTTAGTGGAAGGCTCAACCGACGAGGCCATCAGGCACATGACAGAGAGGTGCCTGGAAGAATAGGAGTGCAAGCCAGCAGAGCTATCCCGCCAGTTTGTAAATCTGTAGGGCTCCCCCAGCGAGCCTGCGGGCTACGATGCCCGTCTCCCTTTCTCCCGAGAAATCCAAGAGGAACCGATCCCCAGCTGGCTCCGCATGCCGCAGGTGGATCCCTATGACGGGACCATCGACCCCCTAGACCACCTAGAGAGCTACAAGGCCCCCATCAGAGTCCACGGGGCAACCGACGCTCTCCTCTGTGTCGCATTGCCGGCCACCCTCTGGAAGGCAGCTCGAGTCTGGTTTACCCACCTCGAGCCCGAAAGCATCAGCTCTTTTGCTCAACTGGAGCGGAAGTTCATGGTTCATGACCCACTTTGACACCTGTTGCAAGGTGCCATGCGAGGCAGATAGCCTCTTCTCCATTAGGCAATAATACCACGAGCTCCTACGAGACTACGTGGCTTGCTTCAAGATCACCACGATGGAGATCTACAACCTGGATGAGCTAGTTGCTATGTTGGCGCTGAAGAGAGGGCTCAGGACTTCTCGCTTGACCTACTCTATAGACAAGAAACCCTCCAAGATGTATGTCGAACTCCTCCTCCTTGTTCAAAAGTACATTCGCGCCGAGGAAGCAGATCCCACGAGGAGGGAACTGGATGGGAAGCCACTAAAAAAGCAAGCTCCAGGGGAGGCATCCAGGGTGCGGAAGCCCGAACCACTTGCACCGAATTTTTGCCAGGGATCGAAGTCAAAGAGCGGCTCCATCCCAGAAGAAAGATACACACCTCTCCTTACTCTGAGGATGAAGATTCTCATGAAAATTGAGGACGAGCGCTACCTACACCGCCAATCCACTTTGAGGTCATCTAATGGTCACGATAAGATGAAGTACTACCAGTTCCACCATGACCATGGCCATGACACCGAGGAATGCTGCCACCTCAAAAGAGAGATTGAAGATCTCATAAGAAGGGGCTGCCTCGGAAGGTTCGTAGGGGGCAATACCCCAGCTGAACCTCAGGTGCTCGCTGCTCTCCCTCCGATCCCTGAAGTTAATAACTGGCCCACCGAGAAGCATGTGGGAATGATCTATTAGGGAATTGAGCGCGCCCCCAAGAGGGCCCGGGGAGGAGAGGGTCCTGAGAATGTACTCCCCTTTATGATGGAAGGAGAATCTAGGGTTAAAAATATAAATAATGATGACGTGGTCGCCGAGATGACGATTGCAAAGCATCTTGTAAAATGGATTATGGTCGATAGTGAAAGTTCGACTGATGTCCTTTCTTATGATGCTTTCTCCAGGATGAATCTATCCCCTGCTCAACTTAAACCTGTGCACACTCCCCTGGTTGGTTTCACAGGGGACTCTGTGGGAGTTGAAGGAGAAATCACTCTCCTTGTTACTACCAGGGTGCCACCTTGACAGAGCACCGTCATGATGACCTTCACTATTGTACGGCTTCCTTCAGTCTATAATGTGATCCTTAACCATCCTGGGCTCAATCTGCTCAACACGGTCATCTCCACCAAAAGGCTACTAGTGCAGTTTCCTACTCTATACGGTGTTGGAGAAATGAGGGGGGCACCTCAAACGATCCAACACTGCCTCCAAGCCATCCCCGGGGCCAGCAGCTCTGAGGAAGATCCCAATGCTGATGACCTCGACCAAAGGGCGGAAGACCCCGGGGTGGCTCGGTCGAGCACCTACTGTCGTACCCACTCGGAGCCGACCCGGCGAAAATGGTGCAAATTGGGGCCTAGCTTCAAGAGGAGGAGCGGGCCCACCTGTTGGAGTTCCTTCGAGTGAATGCAAACATGTTCGCTTGGACGGCAGTGGATATGCCAGGGATTCCCTCCGACATCATCACCCACAAGTTGAACATTGATCCAAAGTGTCGCCCGGTCTGACAGAAGAAGAGAAGCTTGGCCCTTGAGAGGCAACGGGCAATCAACGAAGAGGTGGACAAGCTCCTCGGAGCTGGTTTCGTTCACGAAGTGTAGTATCCCAGCTGGCTAGCGAATGTAGTCATGGTAAACAAGAGCAATGAAAAGTGAAGGATCTGCATGGACTACATTGATCTCAACCGGGCTTGTCCGAAGGACAGCTTTCCTTTATCGAAGATTGACCAACTGGTAGACGCCACCTCAGGGCACCGCTTGCTCTCCTTCATGGATGCATTCTCTGAATACAATCAAATCTGAATGCATTCGGAGGATGAGGAGCACACTGCCTTCATCATCGACCGAGGGACGTACTTCCACTGGATGATGCCTTTTGGCTTGAAGAACACTGGCGCCAAATACTAGCGGCTGGTCAATTGGGTCTTTAAGAACCAAATTGGAAGAAACATGCAAGTGTACATGGATGACATGCTCATCATGAACAAGCCAAAGTCGGATCATATCGCAGACTTGGCAGAGGCTTTCCACAACCTCTGGATGCACAAGATGAAGCTGAACCCAGCAAAGTGCACCTTCGGCATAGCAGCAGAAAAATTTCTTGTGTTCATGGTTACCCAAAGGGGCATCGAGGCGAATCTGGAGAAGGTTCAAGCAATCGTCGACAAGGAGCATCCCACCTCGAAGAAGCAGATTCAGCACCTAACCGGCCGGGTTGCAGCCCTGAGCAGGTTCATCTCGAGGTCAGCTGACCGTTGCTTACCCTTCTTCAATGCGTTGCACAAAGTGCATGACTTCGCCTGGACTGAAGAATGCAAAGCAGCCTTCGAGGGGTTGAAGAAGTTCCTGGCATCCCCACCGCTACTCTCCAGGCCGGAGGAAGGAGAAGAGCTCCTGCTATATCTAGCGGTCACCCCAAGGGCTGTCAGCTCGATCCTTATCCACACAGACGAGAACGGGTCATAGAAGCTGGTGTACTATGCCAGCAAAATCCTCTGGGATGCAGAGATCAGGTACACCGGCTCACAAAAGTTAATTTTTGCTCTAATAATGTCTGCCAAGCACCTCAGGTCATACTTTCAAGCGCATCCTATTGCGGTCATGATGGACCAGCCATTAAAGGCCATACTCAGTCGCCCCGAAACATCCGTGCATTTGGCTAAATGGTCTTTGATGCTGAGCGAGTTCGACATCTCATACCGGCTGAGGCCGTCCTAAAAAGTCCAAGTGTTGGCTGACTTCCTGGTCGAGTGCACCGGTATGAGCAAGGAGCCCGAGGAGACCATCTCAACCTCGGCACCCCAGCTGGAGCCCGTTACCGAGGAGGATACATGGGTCCTCTACATGGATGGCGCATCCAACTCAGGAGGGAGCGGAGCAGGACTCAGCCTCGCTAACGGGGATGGGGTCATGGCTGAATGTGTGTTTCGCTTCAGGTTACAGCAACCAACAATCAGGCGGAGTACGAAGCACTCCTTGTGGGACTCAAAGTCTCCCGTGAGCTAGGTGTGCCAAACCTGAAAGTCTTCACCGACTTCTAGCTATGGCGGGGCAGGCCTCGGGGGAGTATGAGGCCCGGGATCCCCAGATGATGAAATACCTCAAGCGGGTCTGTTCAAGCATGATGGGTTTTCGATGCTTCAGCATCTCCCACATCCCTCATGGAGAGAACGTTCACGTCGACACTTTGTCAAGGCTCGCAACCCTACCGGACTCATCACTAGGACGCGCCCACATAGAGTACTTGGAAAGCCCAAGCTATGAAGCCTCCAGAGAAGTCCAGTAGGTCACCCTGGAGCCCAGCTGGATGGACTGGTACATTAGATACATCATCGATGGCACCCTACTAGAAGACCAGATTGAGGTCGGCCTCGTTAAGAAGAAGGCCATGCGATTTGCCCTGATGGACGGACAGCTCTATCGTAGGTCCTACTCCCATCTGCTCCTGAAGTGCTTGAGACTCGCAGAAGTAGCCTTCATACTCTAAGAAATACACGAGAGCCTCTGCAGGAATCATGTCGGAGGGAGGACACTGGCATGCAAAGCCCTCAATCAGGGATACTACTGGGAGATAATGAGGGAGGATGCCGCCAACTTCGTGAGAAAGTGCGACCACTGCCAGCGCTATGCTTACATACAACGTCAACCCACGGCACCACTCTCCTAACTCTCTATACCTTGGCCATTCGTCCAGTGGGCGATGGGCAACCTCAGTCCGTTCCCTCTTACTCCTGGGTAGCGTAAGTTCCTGATAGTGGCTATCGACTATTTCACCAAATGGGTAGAGACGGAGCCACTAGCACGGATCACTAAGCCAAGGTCCACCATTTCTTCTAGAAGTCGATCATCTGTTGTTTCGGACTTCTCCACAGTATCATCACCGACAACGGATGGCAATTCAACAACCAGGAGTTCAAGAACTTCTGTACTGACCTTGGCATCCGCCATCGCTTCATCTCGGTGGCTCACCCTCAGACCAACGGAGAAGCTGAGGTGACCAACCGGACAATCCTCCAGGGACTCCGGACTAGGTTAGACCAGGCCAACGGAAGGTGGGCTGAAGAACTCCCTAGCATTCTTTGGGCCTACCACACCACTCCTAGAATGGCCATGGACGAAATGCCTTTCAGCCTCGTCTTCAGTGCTGAAGCCATTGTCCCCATCGAGCTCGGAGTACTCATGCTATGGGTGGAGCAGTATAATGAAGCAGAAAATCTGGCTTGCCTCCTCCTCAACCTGGACCTCCTTGAGAAAATCAGAAACAAGGCTCGACTCTGGATGGCAGCCTACCGCCAGTGCATGTTTCGATACTACAACATGCATGTGAGGCCAAAGATCTTCCGTCTAGGTGATCTGGTACTGCACCGAGCTAAAGATTCGCAACCTCGGAAGTGCGGCAAGCTCTCCCCAAACTGGGAGGGCCCGTATAGGGTGGTGAAAGCTCTCCCAAGCGGAGCTTACTACCTGGCGGAACTGGGCGGTGCCAGATTCTCGCACGCTTGGAATGCCAATAACCTGAGAATGTATTACCAATAATGTAAGGCCTTCCTTCGTTAATAATAAAGATCCTTTTTGTGCAAATCACCTTTGCCTCGCAGGGATCTCGCTGTCCGACCCCAGGTCTGCCACTCAAGCCCGGAAACTCTTGAAGCCTGGCACTCAAGCTTGAAAACTCCTAAAGCCCGGTGCTTAAGCTTGAAAACTCTTGAAGCCTAGCACTCAAGCCCAGAAACGCCTGAAGCCCGGCACTCTCAAGCTCGAAAACTCTTGAAGCTCGGCACTCAAGCCCGGAAACTCTTGAAACCCGATGCTCAAGCCTAGAAACTCCTGAAGCCCGGCACTCTCAAGCCCGGAAACTTCTGAAGCCCGGCACCTGGTAGTCCCTCCAGCCACAGCATACGGGCCCCTTCGCGCCATGCTCGCTTAGAGATGATCCCATCCGAGATCGAATAGACCTCTTTTGAAGCAGTACACCACTTCGCCCATGAGGTGTGAATGACTTAGCAAGTCAAAGGACTTCCCTTCTAACTGACTTATGTACCCAGAGCTTAACAGGAAAGAGTCTAGGGACTTAAAGCCTTTAGGCGAGATACCTCAGTAGAAAACATGGACACGAGCAGTAGAGAAGCAGAGGAAGGAAGATTGCTAAAGAATCAGTGATGCAAAAATAAATACACAAGTCAATGGAAGAAGACAAAATTTTATTAATGTAAATGGAAGTCTTTACATTTTCTTTGGGCCCCAACAAGCCGGGCAGCCTGAACATAATTGAAAAGTGAAGAAAAAAAGTACAAAAGACCCCTAAGCTACTCGACCGACTCCTTCCCAAGCTGGCGCACAGGCAGGGCATCTTCCTCGGGGACCTCCTCCGGCGGAGCTTCATCGATAGTGACTACTGGCTCCTTTGCCTCGGCCAGGCCTAGCTCTGGTCCTCAAGCGAAGCGGTAGGAAGCCTGAGCCTGTCCAGATTCTTGTCCAGAACGAGCCCCACCACCTTCGACCGGCAGTACATGAGTGCTTGAGGAAGGAGTCCGCGATGAGTTCGTGGAACTCGGCATCGAACTCCTTCGAGGCCTTATACTTGGAGATCGCCTCGGTGATCTCCTTCTTCATGACCTCCACCTTTTTCGTGATTGCCGCAGTCTTCTTCTTGGTGGTGGCAGCTCTCTCCTCAGCTACCACAATCCTCTTCTTGGTGGCTTCGGCTCGTTCCTTCATCGCCACCAGCTGGCCTCGAACCGATCGGGCTAGCTCCCTCTCCCGGGCCACCTCGATCCTGAGCTCCTCTACCCTGGCCTCCTTCACCTGGAACTCCTCAGCCCGGCTTCTGGACCAACTCCTCTCTCGGTCCAAGGACTTCTCTAGCTCTTTAGCATGCCTTTCGGTGCTTGTGATTTCACTCCTCAGCTCTTTATTTTTTTCTTTCGAACTCCCAGGCGGCGTCCGTCTGCAGCTTGACCTCGATTAAGAGGGACTCAAGCTAGGCAGTCCACTGCTGATCTCTCTTCGCCCAGTGCCTGCTGTTGTCTCGGATCAGCAGGAGGTCAGCACCAAGCTATTCCAAAGAAGATGTCAGCCAAAAAAAAAACAAAGAAAAAAAGAAAAGAAAAGAAGGGAGAAGAATGCTTACCGAAAATAACTAGGGTAATGTGCAATGGATGGCATTGCCTAGGAGCTTCCCTGCCTTCTCCCGCCAGTCGCGTGACTAGACCGCAAAGTTCATCATGCGCTCGGCAAGCTCTGGGTCTTGGACCAGTGAAGAATTCGATGCCACTTCAAATGGCAGCCTGCGAGGATCCTTCCCCTTCCTCGTTGCCGCAGACATGGCATCACCCTCAACTCCGGTCGAGGAGGCGTCGAAGGCATGGTGGGGACTCGGCACCACCCGGACGACACCGATGATGGCTGCTCCACCCTCTCCTGTGGATCTTCGGGCTCCACCTCAATGACCTCAAGTGGCAGAGGCTCCATAGCAGCAGTGGCCCTGGCTCGGACCACCACCTCTGACTCCCGGGCTGGGGCTGGGGCCTGCTGCCTCGGTAGCTCGGGGATGGGCTCAACCCCTCCCCTTCTTGGCTCTTTCGCTAGCACGGTGGATGCAGCCCTTGTGTTCTCTTCCTCCCAGGTGCTCTTCGGCAAGGACTCTTTGATCTCCACCGGTGGACCCCTCTTCCTAGAGAAGGTGAGAACATCTTCCATAGAGTACTTCATACCTGTATACAGAAAAGACATGGTTAGCTTCGAAGCCAATAAGATAGAGGAAACAAAAATAAGTGAAGGCCGTGTCGAACTCACCCATGGGGCTGACTCCGGCATCATGGAGGTTCTGCTCTGTCAGCAGAACCTCAAGAGAAGGAATCTGGTCGATGCAGATCTGGTTGTAGACCTCCCGATCAGCTGCCTTGATAATGGTGTTTCGATTTGAGATCCGATCCGGATCGCTCCAAACCCAATCGATCCCCTCCATCGAAGTAAAAAAGTACTTGCTCTTCCATCCCTTGATGGAAGAGAAGAGCTCAAATTTTATGCCCTTAGGATGAGGAGAGATGAACCACCACCCGTCCTCGGATGGTGCTTCAGGATGAAGAAGGCCTTGAAGAGAGAGAAATGGGCAACAATCTCGTGGAAGTGACATAAGATGATGAAATAGAAGATGGACTAGATGGTGTTTGGAACTAGCTGTGTCGGAACCAGACAATATTGGCTGAGGACAAAAAGAAAGAAAGGATGAAAAGGAAATCGAAGGTCCCCTGCAAGGGTCTCCTCATATAGAGCTATCCGGCCTGGGCCACTGGCGGTGACCCATTCTCTCAGTCGTGGAATCGAGAGCCGAATAGAATCTGGAATACCGTAGGTATCCTGGATGGTTGCAAGATCCTCGCCGGTTATCACCGAGGCGATACCACCGGGACCTGTCAACCATGAAGGTTCTGGAGAAGGTTCGGAAGGAGGAGGAGGCGAGGGACGGACCCTGGGCACCCCAATGACTATCCCCGTGGGACGAGGCCTCCTCGAAAGCTCGAAGCGCACTTCTTCCTCGTCGTCAGAATAAGAAGAAGGCATCCTCGGTCGAAAAGGCTCATCCTTATTGGGGTTAGTCGAAGGGCAGAAGTTCTGACCCTAATGAGATATTTTGAAAGAAAGAATAAGGAGAGGAAGACGAAGAAGAGGGGAAACTGAAAATCCTAGTAGAGGCTCTACCCAACCCGTAGAGAAAGAAGAGCAGAGAGTGGACGAACCTGGTTGCCTTTGGAGGAAAAGGACGACTGGGGGGAAGAAGAGGACTCTTCGATTTGCTAGCAGGCATGAAAATTTTTTGAAAGAGAAACTATCTTCCCTTTCAAAGTCACCAGACCATAACCATCTGATCATCGCCGTTGGATCCGCTCCACGTGTCAGCAATCGGTAGAGGCGACGCTCTGTTCCGCCCGCTACCACTTCGAATTCTATGTCGGCAATAATGCCTCCTCAGACAGCTCCACGTGTCACCACTTCGTTGGCTCGGAGGTCCACTCCATGAGGTGCCGACGATCCTGGCAATTATGGTATAGAATTTTGGTCTTTCCATATCAGCGCTGCATTTACTCCCTTCGTCCCGAGCACCGTGCACCAACGGGACTTGGGAGTGGGGGCAAATGATGTGGCAGGATCCTAACGTGTAGCCCATATCAGACCCAGTTAGATGCCACATTGGAAGTAGCTGCCATGTCAGATCTTTTCCTTAGACTCCTTCGCCAGGTGGCTCCCCAAGGGTCGAGATATCATGGCTGAAGTTGAGCTCCGCCTCTCTGGACTCCCTTGATGGATGGCTCCCTTCGGGTTGAGATGCCACGGCCGAAGTCGAGCACCACATCTCTGGACTCCTACAACAGGCGGCTCCCCCAGGATTGAGACACCTTGGCCGAAGTCGAGCTTCGCCTCTCCGGACTCCTTCGCTGGGTGGCTCCCTTTGGGTCGAGACACTGCGGCCGAAGTCGAGCTCCGCCTCTCCAGACTCCTTTGCCAGGCGGCTCCCCCAGGGTCGAGATGCCTTGGCCAAAGTCGAGCTCCGCCTCTCCAGACTCCTTCACTAGGTGGCTCTCCCAAGGTCGAGACACCATGGCCGAAGTCGAGCTCCGTCTCTCCATACTGCTTCGCCAGGCGGCTCCCCCAGGGTCGAGATGTCGTGGCCGAATTCAAGCTCCACCTCTCTGGACTCCTTCGCTAGGCGGCTCCTTCAAGGTCGAAATGCCTTGGCCGAAGTCGAGCTCCGCTTCTCCAAACTCCTTCGCTGGGTGGCTCCCCCAGGGTTGAGACGCCGTGGTCGAAGTCGAGCTTCGCCTCTCCGGACCAGCCCCACCTCGGACAAAAGGACCGGTAACTGAAGGACATCACTGCTCCTCTTGGATAGCAGTCCGCCATCCAAAGACCATGAAAAGGTGCCTTCCAGGCCGCAATAATGGTCCCAGCAACCACTTACACCGAAAAGGAAAGGCTCCCCCGATCGAGACGCTGCGCTCCCTACCAACCTTCTGTGCCATCCAAAAGAGGAAGTAAGCTCAGAAGATTCAAATCCAGGAGGCGGCTGTCCCCCGATCGAGGCTCTGCCAGGATGCCCAAAATGGAGTGACCAGAAAGAATGTCAGAGCACATGGTAGGTTCCATATCACAAGTGAGGAAAGACATCCCATCCACGGTATAAAACATCACCGCACACGCCCACAAGCGAGGGAAGGATCTAGGGTAGGACTCTCGTGGCCATCCTAGCTTAAAAAGAGCTCTCCAAGGTTCCAGAAGGCAAGCAAGCCAAACGTGAGGCAAGCTAACGGACAAGAAGTGTGGCACATAGGAGAAAAAATTGAGAAACTGAGGCTACCTGAGACCCACCCTGTGGGCCTCGATGGATGCAGCCCTTCCGCCAAACTTCTCCTCCGTAACCACTTCTCCTACTCTACTCACGGCTCATCTACATTCTTCCAGCATATTTCTTTCTCCTCCTAATATGGAGTTCATCTACGGGGCTCAACTAGGAGGATTTGTTCTCCTAGATCGTCACTGACTTGAGCATCGAAGTACCCCCGCCGGGACCACCGACCCGGGTCTCCTCTGTTTTGCAGGTCTGGGTGCGCAAGCGGGTCTAGAGCGACAAGGGCATGATCTGAGGTCCTCTTTAGCTACAGGCCACGGTGGTTTAGGCGGCAATATAAGTCGACTCGGCCAGACCGCATGTTACCGTTCTGCGGATCCGAGCCGACTCGAACCATTCGAGTCGACTCGGCCAGACCACATGTTACTCGTTCTGTGGAACCAAGTCGACTCCAAGCAAAATCGTGTTGACTCTTCTCCCTGCAACCTATTGTGCCAATCGATCCGAGCTAGCTCGAGTCGACTCTTCTCCCTGCAACCTATTGAAGTGCAAAGTGCAAAGTGCGCAGTGCGCCTACAAAGCGTCCATTGCGCCCTTGTCATCCATTGCACACGCGCGCGCGGGTGATGCTACACAACATAAGTCGACTCGGCCAGACCGCATGTTACCGTTCTGCGGATCCGAGCCGACTCGAACCATTCGAGTCGACTCGGCCAGACCACATGTTACTCGTTCTGTGGAACCGAGTCGACTCCAAGCAAAATCGTGTTGACTCTTCTCCCTGCAACCTATTGTGCCAATCGATCCGAGCTAGCTCGAGTCGACTCTTCTCCCTGCAACCTATTGAAGTGCAAAGTGCAAAGTGCGCAGTGCGCCTACAAAGCGTCCATTGCGCCCTTGTCATCCATTGCACACGCGCGCGCGGGTGATGCTACACATCACCCTCAAACTCTCCCCATGTGGTGAGCTTAAATGCATGAGCAAGGGAAAAGGTCTTAACTTTTTCTAATCTTTCCATGTGGGACTAAAAGTTTCTATCCCAAAGGGTAGTTTCCCATCCCAAAGGATAGTTTAGAAATAAAAATTCCTATTCATTTTTTTCAACAAAGGATAGGGCTGAGAACATATGCCAACAAAGAATTTAAGATATGAGCATATATGCATGCCCGTCAATGCATACATGATGTATGGTAATGAAGCAATATTTCAAAATAATAATAGCATGATTTTGATAAATCTATGGAGAAGTAAAACCAAAAGCACAGAAATTTTTAAAAAAGAAAGTTCAGAAAAAAAATAAAAAAGTTTTTCATGTGAGGCAAAGCACGCTAACAATCATTTAGTGTGGCCAATGGATAAAATAACAAACTTTTAGATGAAAATAACTAACAATCAAATATGCTTCTTTTGAGATAGCATTGGTTTACTTAGCTCAATGCTAAACCTTCGCAAATCTACAATACTACCCTATGTTTGAGGCATCATTGCCTTCTAGGAAAAGAGACAGTTTCAAAATTGACAATTGAAAATTCCTTCTAACAAGAAAAAATGGTTTCCATCAAGTTGTTTTTTTTTGCCCATTCTTTACATCCCATGAGGATGTTGTCCAACAAGCAATTGAGAAGCTTCTTTAGTTCTTCAAAATTTCGAATACGAGATCTGTACAACTTAGAGTTTGGAAAATGTTATAGCATCAAAGATTTTAAATCCCATCAAATAGGGCTATCCTGGTTTTCTCATGGAACGGGATGTGCCGCTCTCGCACCGTCCCGAAACTCAGGACAAGGGATGTCCCAACTGGAATGTTAGAACGTTGACGAGACAATCCTGTCCCAACATATGGAACAATACCTCATCCTGGTATCTCATGGAACATCTTGTAAGGACCTGAATTCTTAATAGCACCACAAAATTACTCCATGCACCCAATATGGTACTATTACAAATGTCATCATCTATCTATAATTTTTTGATAACTGATTCATTATAATGAATTAATATGGATCTAGCATGGATTATTCAATTTACAGAGAATTTCAATAAAATTCATCAGATCTTAATCATTAACCAAGGTGTAGAATCAACAAAAGGCCCATCACTAACATTATTGTGGTGGATCAGACTCATTGCTAGAAGAGTTTAACTTACTGCAAATCTTTAAAATCTACTGCTAGAATCTAAAAGTCTTGAAAGTGCCGTATCTTTATCTGACTGAAATGGGTCTAGCATGGATTATTCAACTTATAAGAGAGAGTCCAATGAACATAAATCGAAACAGTCAGATCACATAAGTTTTTTGAAAGACAAAATCCCATATAATTTATAAACCTTTATTACTGCATACATAAAAAATAATGCATTTGTCCAATTAAACAAAAGGGCCTATCTTTTGGATGTTACTCATCTATCTAAACATGATAGTCCCCGGATCAAAGACATATTTTTACATACATATACCTGTATGGTATCCCAATTAATTATTAATTTTTTTATAATATTTCAATCAGAAGTAGCAAGATCATAAGTTATTATACTTTCATATGTTTTCAATAAGTGAGAATTCTTCATTTGTAAAAATCATAAAAGAATTGGTAGCCATGCAAGAATTGATACATGTTTGGCACCAATATGTCCGGCATATAGAAGAACCCAGGTACTATGTGGTTTCGTTCATGTAGAGGAAATGTTACCATCTAGTAACAACATAAACTAAGAATAAGATAGCCGTCTTTAATTCAACTTAAATCAAAATCTTGGATAAAGAAATAGAATGAGGACAGGGTCTAACCGATTTTGTGGCACTATGGTAGGGGCTCGGCTGCTTGGATCTGGGGAAGACAAAGTCGCAAAGATCCGAACGATATCGAGACAGGGGCAGCGGCAGCCGACGAGCCCGGGCGGGTGAAGATGTTGGTGGCAGTGCTTGAGGATGATGTAAGAGGAACAGTGACCGGTGGGGCTCGGATCCGAGGAAGACAAAGGATGGGAATGATATCGGGACAAGCCAGTGGCAGCCGACAGGGGATGATCGATGATGTTGGTGGCCGGTAGAGCTCGGATCCAATAAAGGTAGCTGCAGGGGGTCGATGTCGGGGTAGTGATGGCCAGCAGAGCTCGAATTCGACGAAGGCAGTGCTGCTGGAGGATGATGTCCGAGTAACGACGACCGATAGAGCTCGGATTTGAGGATAGGAGAGCCAGAGGTATAGGCCGATGTCGAAGCAGCAATGGCTAGTGAGGGACGATGCTGAAGTCGCGGATGGCCGGACGAGGAGAGGGGTGATGCAGTGACACCGGAGACTGTACCACCGGTGATCTGGACTGGAGAGGGGCTGAGGGGATTTGGGGATTTGATCAAAGAATGAATGTGAAAGTGGGGGGCGAGGGTTTTACTTTAAAAACTTAAATAAATTGTTGCAACCAATTTTTAGTTGCAACAAATAAAAAAAATTAATATATATTTTAAAATTAAATTCACAACCAGAAATTTTCAAGAATTTTTTTTTAAAAAAAAAATCATTTTTTTGCAACCAAATTTTCTATTGCAAAATTCTAAAGAAAATTAAAATTTATTTTAAATGAGATTTTGCAACAGAAAACTTGGTTGCAAAGTTAAAAAATAAACTTAAAAAGATATTTTTAAATGATCATTTTTTTGCAACCGAATTTCCGGTTGCAAAATTCTAAAGAAAATTAAAATTTATTTTAAATAAAATTTTGCAACTAAAAATTCGGTTACAAATTTAAAAAATTATTTTTAAATAAATTTCGATTTCGATCAATTTTAAATTTTTTTTAAAACCGATTTTTGTTATTTAAAAAAATTAAACAATTTTTGCAACCAATATATCGATTGCTAATTTATGTAATTTATATATTACTAAATAATTTATTTTTAAATTAAAATATCGATTGCAAAATCAATTATAAATTGTATCAGAAAATATCGGTTTAAAAAACGATTGAAAAATTGGAATCTTGCGACTGCATTTACAACCGATTTTAATTGATTGCTAAATTATTAAAAAAATAAATCGATTACAAAATAATTTATAAATATAATAAAAAAATTAGTTGCTAAAATACTATATTTTTATAGCTATCTCAGATTTAACCTTTCTGTCCCTCTACTTTATTAAAAAAAATTATATTTTCTGTACTTCGTCGGCTGAGGAACGATGGGTTATAAATAAGCCATGCCAATTTCAATCAAGTCTCTTATCAATGATTGGACCTGAGACTGATCTCCTATCCGTCCACATTTAAACTGTTACTTGTCATGTCCTCAATATGACAACGATCAAATAACCATTATCCACCAAGCAAAAGATGGCACACATTGTTTAACAGAACAAAACATCACATCATGATTAGTCTATTATCCTTTTCTCCAAAAGTTTGATTAAGTAATTATGGCTGATTGTTAAAGTCTGGTCACCATCTCAAAACTTTTGGTAGGGTTTCTCAAGTTTAGTAATCTTAGGCCTAGCTTGTCACCCCCCATGTTATCGCTGCTACTACGGTCTATGATGACAAAGATTAACTTCTTGTTGCAAATAGTGTGATGATGGAAGGTGCCATTTTTCCTCTCCACTACCATGTTTGTCTTCGGATGAAAAAAAGCATTAGCTTTAGGGTGAGAAAAGAGTTGGTGGGACAACTTACAGCAAGGTGAACAATGGACAATTTGGGACAATTTATGGCAAAGTGAACAGATTGCCCATACTTCTGATATGCCATACTGTTTCTCCACTTCCATTGCTTTCTTTTCTATTGTTTCTGTTGTAGAAATAATGGGCCAATCAGGTGTGGCATTAAAGACATTGAGAGTTGGGAAGATGATAAAGTTAGAGAAGAAAACCCTTAGCTTGAAGAAAGGCACGCTTCTCGTGGGTCTAGAAAGACTTATGTAGTATATATTCAATCTTATATTGATTATTTACCAAATGATCTTGGATATTTATACAGACCAAGAAATCCAAATAATATAATTTAGCTAGTCTTTTTAGATGAGATCATCTTCGTATAGTTCTCAAACCTTGAGGCCTGGCAATAAATCTCATCAAGCATGTTTGGATCAAACATGAGCATCTCCTGGTAGATCTCAGGGTGAAGGACTTTCTTAAGTCTTTTGACCTTTTATAGGTTAGTCCTGATGAATTCATTAAACCAATCAGTACATTTTGGACTGACATGACATCTTACATCTAGAGAGCATCTTTGAATAAAACTGCTATGCATAATTGATGGTAGGAAATTCTCCTAAAGTCTTCTCGATATTTATGTGTTCCCTCGTGCCAATTAGCTAGGGATGCATCACCATATAGTTTAGCTAGCTCTGGGGGAAGGCGAGCTGAACATTTGAGCTTAGGCTTCACAAATTGAACCTTTTAGCTTGGGGATAATTGGTGATTGGCTGGATGTCGTCGAATAAGAACAGCTAAAGTAGAGTTTGCTATCGAAAAGAAGGTTGTGATTGGCAGCTTCTATGAAGTTAAGACTTAGCAACGGACTTGATCTGATGATGTTGGAGTTTCTATTGAATTAGATCTGATGATTAGGATTCTGTTGCCAAATACTAGATGTCTGCTACGATTAGGGCTCCACAGGAACCCGTCTCTAATACTAGTTTTGATGTACGTCGAGACTAGTAAGATTGACGGTCTAGATATATATACAAGTTTTAGATGCATGATCAAAAGCAAATAGGGTTCCCTAGTTAGGGTTACCAAAGTGATAGGTTAAGTCACTACTAGCTAAAATAAATCTTGTTGGAGCAAACCCGTTCCACGGAATGCCCGGGATCCTCCTTGATGCCACAATGGTGCAAAAGGAACAATCATCAGGGAAGAGATGGGGCACGCCATCCGCTCCCGTCGCGGAGGCGAGCCCTCATGGGACTGCACGCACGAGAAAGAATCAGGAAGAAGAGAGGCTAGGGTTTTCTTCGGAGGAGAAAAGGGATTTCACTGTTTCGTATTTTTTCCTGACGTTCCGTCATTCTTTATATACAAACCAGACTAATCCTAGGTCATAACCGACATAGCCCTAAAAAACTCCCCCATCTAAGTCACTCGAGAAAACCCAAACCTGAGCCCATGTACATCCATGCACCATGCAAATCCCTACAATCTCCACCTTGGTGCCTCCAAGCTTTGGCAAACCTGGTAATGTCCTTAACGCACAACCCTGCTGTAACTGCGTGTCTTGATAGCACCGTTCGGATATCCTCGCCTCTGCCAACACTCTTCAGCTGCTGACTTCACCTGGAGACCTTTGAGATGACCGTCTCCACAGCTGAAAACCCTCACTTGTATCTAGGCACCACCGATTGTAGCCTTCCTTCTGCATGGCAGCTGCATCAGTCTGCTCTTGGACTTTCTTGGAGAGAATCCAGCGAACCTGAATCGGCACCCACTGTAACTGGAGCTCTATTTAACACAATCTCCACAGAGCCATGCCATACTCTGCACTCTCCGTTTCACCTGGCTAAGTGCACCCATGACATCCGTGCAAGGATATGATCCTCCATGCACCTCCCGCTCTAAACATATGTCAAAACCTGCTCCGAACATATGTCAAAACCTGCTCCACCCATGAAGCCACCTATCACTGGTGCTCCACCTGAAACTGAAGTCCCACTGATGCCACAGAAAGAAACCCCGAGGTCAGCAACTCAACGCTGCCCTGCTGAGCCTGCACCTGAACCTCGTATCTAGTCACTGCCTCCTCGGATCCTCCGCATCACTGCGGATCCCTTCGAGACCGTTTCGGATACTCTACAACCCCGCAGGAACCTCCGAAACCCAAGAGCTCATCCCAACTCCTCTAACCCAGCAACTGAACTAGCAACCATCTCCAACGGCTGCTCCATCATGTCCCAGCCTATTTCCCGGCTGCATGATGTCCCTGGCACTCCCTAAGACCTATCCCCGGTCTCCCTGAGCTGCCAGTCCCATCAACTCCAGTCTCTGTCCCTAGGCAAAAGCCGCCATAGTAGGACACTCCCAACTGCCCGATACCTCCGACGCTCTCTCAGACTGTCCCCTGTCTCCCTGAGCTGCCCCTGGCATCGTCTCTGCTGATGTAGCTGGGTCTCCTGAGACCTCCCTGGCACTCCCTGAGCTACCAGCCTCCATCAACCTCTGTTGATGTACCTCCCTGGTGCTCCCTGAGACCTGTCCCTGGTCTCCCTGAGCTACCAGCGTCCATCAGCCTAGTGGCTGCATCATCACGTCCCAGCCTGTCCATAGGCTATATGATCATGTCCCAGCCTCTGCTGATGTACTTGGTCTCCCTGAGATATCCATCTCCCGAGACCGACCTCTAACCACGCGGGATACCACACACGTCCAACTCCATCACGATCAAGGTAGCTGGAGTATTACCGATCGCTCTCCTCCACAATGACCAAGAGCCTGGTCCACTACCAATGGAGCTACCACTCATGCTTTGAAAGATCCCGATATGTATCGCTCCACCTGTGCTGAACCACAGATCACCCGACCTGTCAGTGCTCCATAGCACAGGACTCGCAGCTCTGCACCACCATCGCAAGCTCCTGCACCACCGGACCCATCATCCTCGGCGAGATCAGCTCAACTAGCAGACCTCCACACTGCTCCCAACACCACAAACCTCTGTCCGTCTGGGAGAGCCGAAAATGGAACCAACCTGCACATGCTGCCCGCACACACGGCTGCTGCACCACGATCTCCACATACCATACAATCTGACTCCATCATTGGATTCAACCTAGCTCAACACGAAGAGCATGAAAAATGGAGTCCAACAGCGCAAACAGGGCTCAAATCAGAGTTCAATTGAGCCCGGAATCGCCAAAAATCCAATCAGCATGATTTTCAGAGCACAATGACTATTTGATACCTTGATTGGCCGGTCCACAGTGAACCAAACCAATGGTTCATGCACGGTCTCCCCGGTCCAGCACTGCCATTGCTGCTGGTCCACGGCAGAACCCGTTGACCATAGCATTTCTTGGCCGCCGCCATCATCTCCGGCCACTGCACGACACCAATGGCGACTGTCCCACCGCCGTGCCAAGCCTCCGGTGACCGCCCGCGCTGCCGTGCCGCGCCCGATCAGCCCCGATCGGATCCTTCGCAGCCCACGACCGGCCAGCCACGCCCGTGCCCGGCGTCGCTCCCGTGACCGAGTTAGCCGCGCCACCCTGTGCAGCGCCCGCGTCCCATGCCGCTCCCGTGACCGAGCCCACGCCCCTGCGCCGCGCCCGGTGCCGCCTTGCACCGCTCCCGCGCCGGCGATCTCACTGCGACGCCTCCGCGCCACTCCGCGGTGCGGATCACCCTCGTGTCTTCTCGCCCAAGCCGCTTTGCGTCGCCCTTGCGCCGCTGTCCTGCGACCGACACCCTGTGCCGCGCCCTGCGACGCGCTGCTCCGTGCGTTGACCAGATCCACGCCTGATTTGCTCCTCCATCTCCGTTACCAGGGAAGGTAGCAGGCCCTCACCTCCAGATCTCGGTACCTCAAGATATGCACCAGCACCATGACATCCTCTTCCCTCCATCCTTCACGCCACCACATCAAGGTCGGCTCTGATACCAATTGTTGGAGCAAACCCGCTCCACGGAATGCCCGGGATCTTCCTTGATGCCGCCATGGTACAAAAGGAACAATCATCAAGGAAGAGATGGGGCGCGCCATCCGCTCCCGTCGCGGAGGCGAGCCCCCATGGGGTTGCACGCACGAGAAAGAATCAGGAAGAAGAGAGGCTAGGGTTTTCTTCGGAGGAGAAAAGGGATTTCACTATTTCGTATTTTTTCCTGACGTTCCGTCATTCTTTATATACAAACCAGACTAACCCTAGGTCATAACCGACCTAGCCCTAAAAAACTCCCCCTCTCTAAGTCACTCGAGAAAACCCAAACCCGAGCCCATGTACATCCATGTCTCACTGCTTCTCTCAATCTCAGACTCAGAGTATCCCTGGAACACATCCAGGAAACCCCTGGAATACATCCAGGATCCGTTTGGGATACGTCCCCAAGTCCCAGAGATCACTTCCAGCATCCCTGCCATGGTTTTCCAAGTCTCTCCAAAACTTGGGAGCACCACGCAAATTCCTACAAATTTGACATGAATGATAAAGCCTCTCTTACCCCAAATAGTGATTAGGGTTTCCAGATGATGTCAAAAATAAATGATTTTCACTTTCTTTTTCTTTTTTTATGGATTTTACAATGATTAATTGTTGATGCAAAAATAAATAAAGAAGACAACTATAGAGACCTCATTAATATGGGATCACAAGGGAAATAAATCTAAAGCTAATGATAACTAGTTGGTCATCATCAATCAAACCCCTCGATGTGATAATAAGAGTTGCACCAGCCTTCTCTCAGGCTTCTTGCTAATCCACCAATGGTACATTAGCTTCATGCAGGGCCTTCCAGAGTTACATTAGGTTCTTGCATATATATGCACCAACTTGTTGCTGCTTAATTGTATGCCCCTTGGAATCAGAAGCTTTTTGAATACCAAAAAGCTATGCTCTTGGCAGACTTTTCAACTACCATGAAAAATTCTCTTTGGTTATTCATTACTTAATGCCAAACATATACAACATAGGAAATATGATAATTAATAACTTGAAAGTTCCCCAGAAGATAGGCAGGGAAGACAAAACTTCTTGTTTGGTTGGTCCAACTAGCTAGCAATTAATGTTTAAACAATGTTTGGCAACAATTTTTGGCTCTGCCTTCACGAAACCATCCTCTCTTTTTTTTTTTTTCTTTTTTTCTTTTTTTTTTTCTTTTTTTTAACAAAAAGAGGGGGAGAAGTTGGAATCCCGGACGTGACCACCCCCAGACGGTCTCCAAATCCCAGCCAGAAAATGTTCGATACACGGCGCATATTAATTTTCCGCAGCCGTTCCCCACCCGAAGGTAAATACATCAATATGACTATCACTGGTATTAGTGAACGGGATTTATTATATATATCCCTAACTTTTTCATTATCACCGGCCAACAGAAGCTCTAGAATTATTTTATTAATTTTTTTATTTTATTTTATTCTCGAACTTTTTAGTCGTAATATATCTAACACAAGACTCGAAACTCTGTCAGCTGGTCGTGAGCTTTCCTCGCAACTAGCTATGCCACGCACAAGTGGCAAACCATCCTCTTTGCGCCAGTGGCAAACCATCCTCTTTGGTCAGAGTCTCCAAAACAATGGGCATCTTGTTGTTTTATCTCAAGTTTCATGCAGGCATACATCATGAGTAGTCCACTAGTTATGACTCGTAGCCCCATCCAATGGTTTTGCCGGTTCTTGCGATTTGGTTAATCATGTTTGGACAAGTCCGCCATGTAGTTATAAGTGAACGAAAATAGGCATGAAACCATTCCTGACCTACTACATCCATGCCATTTTAGGACCTCAAATGAAGGACATCCACACAAGGTGCAATCCTCCAGGCCAAGCACCATCAGTTATTCTGATATCCCATGCGTAATAATAGGCTGTACAACCCGGCCCATGTCCTGGTTGCATAATTCACCATGAAAACGAGAATTTAATGAGACCCAAGTCCCCCACTAGACATCGATCTGGACCCCTCATGAGAAGAAAAGAAGAGTCAAGTAGTCCCTGTCCAAAATCTTGAAGCGTAGCACATTGTCACTGTTCTACGAATCTTTACATATAGTTTTCTCCGAACATAACACCTCATTTGATGCGACTGTACGTGATATACCTAAAGTCACTGATCCACTCAAAGAAAAGTTTCCCACTTTAAAGGCGGAAGACTTCATCCGAGCTCCAAGACCATTGGCATTCCATCTCCATGATGGTGATGTTAGGCGTGGAGTCTTATCCAACAACCCAGAAGCCCAGCCTAACCAAAAGAAAACCAAATAAAAAAAGGATCAGCCGGACTGGGCCAGGCCCAGCCCGACCCATGCACATGGCCCAGGCATGCGCGGGTGGGTGCGCGGAACCCAGGATCGGCCCGGCACGGACGAGTGCAGGTGTGCACGGCGAGCACTCACGCAGGCGCACGCGGGCACGCGCGCGGGCGGGCGCACAGGCGCAGGTGGATGCTCACGGGCGGGTGCACGTGCCCAGGCCCGGTGCGCAGGCGCACGGAGCGCGGCCCAGGCCCAAGGGCAGCGTGCACGGGCGCGCGTGGGCCTGGCCCAAGTGGCAGCGTCGGCTCCTTGGGTGTTTCCCATGCATTTCCCCGCATTTCCTGAGGCGTTTCGCGTGGTGTTTGAGTGGTCCACAGGATTTCTTTTGATTTGGACCATCCGATGGCTCGATCGGATGACTGAGATGGATCCGACTTCTTTTGGGCTTGATCTGGCATTATTTTTTGCGCGATCTGGGCTCTTGATCTTCGATCGGATTGCTGGAGTAGGTTTTGGGTGTTTTAGGTCTTCTACAGCGATCTGGAGTTGGTTTCTTCTCCTGTTTGGCTCTTTAAAAGCCGTAGGAAGCCTGTGAGCAAATTAGAGGATGCAGGGGAAGTAGAGAGTAGCCCTGAAGACTTTTTCCAAGAGAGAAAAAAAGACAGAGAAAGAGAGAAAACTAGGGAGGCAAGAGATCTTCTACCAAGAAATTATTTCCGGATAAGAGATATTTTTTTGGGATAATTTATTTTTGTTCTCTTCTTTTCTTCTCTTGTTTGAGGGCCGAGGTGAGCATCCTGTAAACTTTCTGAAATATTTTTATAGTGGAGATTTGATCTTGTGCGGCCGTGGACGTAGGAGCAGGAGTCTCCGAACCACATAATCTCTTGTATTTTCTTGTGTTGTGATTTATTTTTGCCAGGTTTCCTTTCTTTTCCTGTGAATTTTATATTCCACTGCGATCTGTTCCGTAACAACTAGAATCAGAGCACCAGGTTTTAGTGGGAGCAATGGCAGGAGACGAAGGAAAAGTTAAGATCGACAGGTTTGATGGGAAGGATTTCGGCTTCTGGAAGATGCAGATAGAGGATTATTTGTATCAGAAAAAGCTTCACCAACCACTGTTGGGTGTAAAACCTGCCGATGTGTGGCAAAATGACTGGGATTTGCTGGACCGCCAAGCTTTGGGAGTTATCCGGCTGACGTTGGCCAAGATTGTTGCGTTCAATGTTCTGGAGGAGAAGACGACAGCAGGTTTGATGAAGGCTCTGTGCAACATGTATGAGAAGCCTTCGACCTCCAATAAAGTTTATCTTATGCATCGTCTATTTAATCTCAAGATGAGAGAAGGTGCGTTTGTCACGGATCATATCAATGAATTTAATTTGATTACCAGTCAGTTAAGTTCTGTCGATATCAGTTTTGAGGATGAAGTCCGTGCTTTGATTCTCTTATCATCTTTGCCCGAGAGCTGGGGTGCAACTGTGACAGCTGTTAGCAGTTCCTGTGGATCAAACAAGTTAAAATCTGAAGAGGTCCGGAACCTGATTCTCAGTAAAGATATCAGGAGAAAAGAAGCCAGTGGGAGCTCTAGATCTGCCTTGACGACCCAAGAAGGCAGAGCGAGGACTGCACAGCGTAGCAACAACCGCGGGAGATCCAAATCCAAGCAGAAGAGCCAATCAAGACCTAGGGGTGATGGCTGTTGGCACTACGGTAAGAAGGGGCACACCAGGAAAAATTGCTGGGCAAGGAAGAATAAAGGATAGAAGGAAGAGGCAGTCAATGCAGCAACCAAGAATACTGAAGATGCTTTGTTTCTCAGTGCAGACAGTCCGATGGAGTCATGGATCCTAGGCTCCGGTGCTTCATTTCACTCTACCTCACAGATGGAATGCATGAGAAATTATACATCTGGTAATTTCGAAAAGATTTATCTGGCATATAATGAGCCTTTGGATATCATGGGGAGAGGTGATGTTCATATCAAGATGCCAAATCAGTCGGTATGGAAGCTAAAGAATGTCAGACATGTCCCTGGTTTAAAGAGAAACTTGATCTCAGTCAGGCAACTGGACTTAGAGGGTTATGTCATAACTTTTGTTGGCGGTTCCTGGAAGATCGTCAAGGGTGCTATGGTGATAGCACGTGGAAGCAAGTTGGGCACCCTCTATATGACCGGTAACATGAAAGACGCAGTGGCTTTAGCACAGGTAGACTCGGAGTTGTGGCATTATCGTTTGGGTCATATTGGACAAAAAGGAAAGCAAGTATTACAGAAGAAGGGCAAGCTAGCTGATCTGAAGACGACGGATGTTAGTTTCTGCGAGCATTATGTTTTTGAGAAGCAGAAGAGAGTCAGCTTCATCAAGACAGGCAGAGTACCAAGATTGAAAAAGCTGGAGCTAGTTCACATCGATGTGTGGGGTCCCTCTCCGATGGCATCCCTTGGAGGCTCAAGTTATTATGTGACATTTATTGACGATTCTACTAGGAAGGTATGGATTTATTTTCTGCAGAATAAATCTAATGTGTTTGATACTTTCAGGATGTGGAAAAGTTTAGTAGAAAATGAGTCTGGACAAAAGATCAAGTGCCTAAGGTCAGATAATGGAGGCGAGTATAATAGTATTGTGTTCAAGGAGTTCTGCGCAGCTAATGGGATCAAAATAGAGAAGACTATCCCCGAGTACGCCATAACAAAACGGGATAGCTGAGCACATGAACCATATCTTGAATGAGAGAGTGAGGAGCATGAGGCTCAATGTTGGATTGCCCAAGATGTTTTGGGCTGAGGCGGTTAGCACTGCTGCCTACCTAATTAATAGAGGTCCCTCCGTCCTTCTTGATTTTAAGATCCCTGAAGAAGAGTGGACAGATAAATTAGCAAACTTATCTCACCTGAAGGTCTTCGACTGTGTCTCCTATGTCCACATCAACGCAGAGAAGAGAGACAAGCTAGATGCAAAGTTGAAGAAGTGCTTCTTCATTGGTTATGGCATTGATGATTTTGGTTATAAGCTCTGGAGCGAGGAGGACAAGAAAATCATCAGGAGCAAGGACGTGGTGTTCAATGAGAGAAGCCTGTACAAGGATCGAGGTGTTCCAACTAGAGCAGAAGAGCCAGACAAGGAGAAAGAGCAAGTAGAGTTGGAAGAGATCATTGAGGAGGACATTGCCGAGGGAGCAAGAGTTCTTGAGCCTGAGCCTGAGACACCTCAACTGAGAAGATCTGCAAGGTCCTTGAAACCACGTGTAAGGTACTCACCCTCGTTACATTACCTGCTGTTGACAGATGGAGGGGAGCCAGAGTGCTTTGATGAGGCCATGGAGAGCAAATATTCGGTCAAGTGGGAGCTGGCGATGAAGGATGAGATACAATCCTTGATAAAGAACAAGACGTGGGAGCTCAGCACACTACCGAATGGAAAGAAAGCACTGCATAATAAATGGGTCTACAAGATCAAAGAGGAACCCGATGGTAATAAGAGATACAAGGCGAGGCTGGTTGTGAAAGGATTCCAACAGAAAGAGGGTATAGATTATACTGAGATTTTTTCTTCTATTGTCAAGCTCTCTACGATTCGAGTTGTTCTGAGCATTGCAGCTGCGGAGGACCTACACCTAGAGAAACTGGATGTTACTACTGCCTTTCTGCACGGTGAGATAGATGAAGATATTTACATGCAGCAACCTGTTGGCTTCGAGGTCCCTAATAAAGAAGATCAAGTATGCAAGCTGAGGAAAAGCTTGTATGGTTTAAAACAAGCCCCCAGGTTATGCTATTATTTCAAGATACTCCAAGACAGTTTCATGATATTACTCTTGTATGTTGATGATATGTTGATTGCTGGGCCTGACATGCAAGAGATTGAAAGATGGAAGCGGGAGCTGTCTAAAGAATTTGCAATGAAGAACATGGGCGCAGCAAAGCAGATACTTGGGTTGAGGATCAAAAGAGACAGAGCGGCGGGCATATTGAAGTTGATTCAGAGTAGCTATATTGAAAAGGTGTTGGACAGATTTAACATGTCAGATGCAAAGCTGGTGAAGACACCTTTGGCCGCACATTTCAAGCTTTCAAAGGAACAGTCACCCAAGGTTGATGATGAGCTGAAGACAATGATCAGGGTTTCGTATGCTTCAGCCGTTGGTAGCTTGATGTACGCGATGGTTTGCACGAGGCCAGATATTGTACATGCAGTGGGAGCTGTGAGTAGGTACATGACAAATCCAGGCAAGCAACACTGGGAAGCTGTCAAATGGATCCTGCGATATCTTAAAGGTACCAAGGATGTCGGCCTATGCTACAAGAGGGGTAGTTTGACTTTACAGGGATATGTTGATGCAGACCTGGATGGCGATGCCGATACGAGGAGGAGCACGACTGGGTATGTGTATACCATTGGCGGGACAACGGTGAGCAGGATCTCGCAACTGCAGAAGATCGTGGATCTTTCCACCACGAGATAGAGTATGTGGCAATCATTGAAGCTAGCAAGGAGATGATCTGGTTGCAAAATTTGTTGAAGGAGCTTGGTA
The DNA here is from genome assembly GCA_021397845.1 of Areca catechu. Taxonomy (NCBI): domain Eukaryota; kingdom Viridiplantae; phylum Streptophyta; class Magnoliopsida; order Arecales; family Arecaceae; genus Areca; species Areca catechu. The sequence goes on along the minus strand of CM038040.1, from coordinate 63,593,089 downwards.
GAGAGCAGAGCTACAGTGTATTATTCTGTGACAGTCAGAGTGCTATTCATCTTGCAAAGAATCCGATGTTTCATGTGAGAACGAAGCATACACAGCTAAGATATCATTTCATCAAGATATTACTTGAAGATGGATGTCTGACACTGGAAAAAATTTATAGCTCAAATAATTTAGCAAATATGCTGACAAAAGTGATCACTGCAGAGAAATTGGGACTGTGTATGGCCTCAATTGGCCTCCAGAGCTAGTTGATTGGAGGCGCCGCACAAGATACTAATTTTTATTTTGGAAGTTTGTTTTGTTTTTCAGGTGGATGCTGATATTGTGTCTAAGTCTCCAAGTGGGAGAGTTGTTAGGCGTGGAGCCTTACCCAATAACCTAGAAGCCCGGCCCAACCAAAAGAAAACCAAATAAAAAAAGGATCAGCCGGATTGGGCTAGGCCCGGCCCGATCCACGCGTATGGCCCAGGCGCACGCGGGTGGGCGTGCGGAGCCCAGGCCCAGCCTGGCACATGCGAGCGCGGGTGTGCGCGGCGAGCACTCACGCGGGCGCACGCGCGCACACGCGCAGGTGGGTGCATAGGCGCGGGCGGACACTCGCGGGCGGGTGCACGCGCCCAGGCCCGGCGCGGGGGCGCGCGGAGTGCGGCCCAGGCCCACACGCAGCACGCGGGCACTCGTGGGCCTGGCCCAGGCGGCAGCGGTGGCTCCTTGGGCATTTCCCACGCATTTCCCCACGTTTCCAGAGGCATTTTATGCGGTGTTTGAGTGGTCCACGAGATTTCTTTTGATCTGGACCGTCCGATGGCTCGATCGGATGGCTAAGATGGATCCGACTTCTTTTGGACTTGATCTGGCATTGTTTTTGGCGTGATCTGGGCTCTTGATCTTCGATCGGATGGCTAGAGTTGGTTTTGGATGTTTTAGGTCTTCTACGGCGATCTGGTTTCTTCTCCTGTTCGGCTCTTTAAAAGCCGTAGGAAGCGTGTGAACAAATTAGAGGACGCAGAGGATGCAGAGAGCAGCCCTGAAGACTTTTTCCAAGAGAGAAAAAAAAGGCAGAGAAAGAGAGAAAACTGAGGAGGCAAGAGATCTTCCACCAAGAAATTATTTTCTGGTAAGAGATATTTTTTTGGGATAATTTATTTTTGTTTTCTTCTTTTCTTCTCTTATTTGAGGGCTGAGGTGAGCATCCTGTAAACTTCCTGTAAATCTTTTTATAGTAGAGATTTGATCTTGTGCGGCCATAGACGTAGGAGCAGGAGTCTCCGAACCACGTAATCGCTTGTATTTGCTTGTGTTGTAATTTATTTTTGCCAGGTTTCCTTTCTTTTCCTATGAATTTTATATTCTACTGCGATCTGTTCCGCAGTTGGTGAATCTGTAGACCACGACCCACGCACTCTAGGGGTCATCATCTTCGACCCATGCACACTTTGCTGACACGTCAACTCTTGTTTGGTGAACAAGATGGAGCCCACATTGTCTTCTCAATGGGGTCCTAATGCAACGGCTTGGAAATTGTTGGGCCAAAGGCCTATCTATATATATTGGCTGAAGTCAATTGGGGTATTGGTGGCGTTCCAATTTTCCTCTGGCACTTCGAACTGTTTATGGGGAACTCGATGCAGTTACTTGGTGCAATGTTGTATCCACCATAATTCTTATTGGAACCCATGTGAATGAAGGACATATAAAGCATGGATTCTTTCTGTTGCTGTGGCTGTCGTACCTCAAGGATTTTAAAACGACTTGTCAAGTTCTCATACAGAGTATGGTTGTTTTATTTATTGAGATTATGTTTCGGTGCTCCACTCCTCATAAAGACTAGGACGTTCAAAGTCTGCCCGCCAGCCTCTAACATTTTCTGAGGTAGGTGCTTCTTCTATTTTTCTTTTTCAAAAACAAAATAGAAATAATCCATTATTTTTGTGCTTTGTATATGGTAATTGTGATTGGAAAATAGTAAAATTTGCCTTCTCTTTATGCTCTTACTGTAATACCAAGTTATGGCTATGGTGGTTGTATTCCTTGAGGATCTAACATATTTACTTTTAATGAAGAATGAGAACTTAAATTCAAAATGAATAGATGATCAAAAGTGTGTTCATGAAGTTTAATTACTTTGTTACTTTTTCGGAGATTAAAGTATTATATGGTTAAAATGTTTAAATAATCAAGAAGCAATCAATTTTATAACTAGGAAGGCCAAAAGACTAGCATTTTTCTCTCCTAGATATATATATTGCCTATATATTCTTTACGTGACATTAGAGTATGTATATTGGAATCATGGAATGTTGGTGTACTATCTCAAAGCTTTAGAAATTCTCTTCCCTTCATTGATAATTTTTGTGGTTATGCCATTATTTTCATACCAAAACGTAGCATTTGTTTAAAATCAATTTTAATTTTGAGGACATAAAAGTAATCCTTGATCCAACTTACTGCAAGCAATGGATGTAGAGTTCTTTAATGCAAGTTTCTTGGTGGTTTATGGCTACGAGTTCCATCTCAAGATGTAAATTGCATCCCTAAAGTACATGCTGGTTTAGATGTGTCTATTAATTTATGGAAACCAGCTCCTTTGCACTGCACGCTACCGTACAACACAGAGGATACACACTCTTAGTTATAAGGTGAATGGCCAATAATTGAGTTTCACAATTCTCATTGGCCATCTCCTGTGTAATGGAGCTTTTCTAAAATATTCTTTATCCATTGCCATGCATTTGGAAAATATCTTAATTATTCTTTAACATTTTACCATCAAGTTCAATATCGCATGTCCTTCCAAGCCCAGGCAAGCTATACATTACCTACCAAGATATATTCATCTGCTTAATGGGAGAAGCATTCATTGTTATCTCATGACTATGCTGTTATGCCCTGAACCGAGCACATAACAGACATAGCATGCCTAAAAAGCAAGTCCTATAAGCATGCAAGGTTATAAATCAAATCACAAGTATTTCAGCTCAATAGTAATATTTTCTCAATCCTCAAAAATCAATTTAATAAAGATTCAATCAAAATCATTTTCATCAATAATAATATTGACCCATTAATTAAAACATTCAAATCTAAGCTAAACTAACAAAAAGTCAATTGTCATGAATTACTAAACAATTAGATTACTAATTGCTCCATGTAATTTAGTGCGCTCTCCCAAGTCCGAGCAATCCATAATTTAAGATATGAAATATAAAAAAAGAAGAATATTGAGCTGTACTAGTCTAGTAAGCAACATATATAATAAATCAAAGTTGGGTTCAAGCATATTGAGCAAATAAATCATATAATATTAACTAGAAGGAACAAATCTTAAATAATACATATATCTTTGATAATAATAATTTTTCACAACTGAACTCAATATCAAGCTACAGTTACATAACCCAGTGGCATGGGTCTGATAGTAGAAACACATTGCACAAAGTGCCAAGTACTGCTATTCTAATCAACGATAGCTCGATGTCAAAACTAGTTTCTCAAATTATAAATTGACTAGTCCAATATATAATTTCCATTGACAGGGCCATGTCATAGCCATGCTGAGAATATATATAAAAGCAATTTCATAAACATTCCAACCAAGTTTTTCAATTACATCTTTTAAAGCAAACCATAAATTATTTTGAATAACAAAATAACACATACTTGATCCATTTCATCAAATGGAAAATAGGGCATAAATCAAATTATATAATTAATTATATATTTTTAAAAATTATTTGAAAGAATACTTGAAGTATTAGGTTACTTACCTCTATCAATGACAAATCCTAGCATTGTATTCACGAATCTACACTTCAATCTAGCAGTCATATATGCCTATTTAAGGTTATTGAAATTCAATATCTTAAAAGTCAAGCAAACAAGAAATTTTGAAGAATCTAAATAGATCATATTAAGGTTTCATTAGAAACATAGCTCCATGCTTGACAAAAATCAAAGTGATCAAGTAGTCAGGGATCAATTTGATCAAGTAGCTTCATCTAATCAGGATTACTTAAAACATAATAATTTGATAGACATCAACAAGGACAAAATCTTGCGATGCATAATGAAGGATCAGATGGTGTGGGCATATTGCTTGGCTAATAGAGCAATTCAAAAATCTCTATCGAAATTAACTTATATTTAAAGAAATAGGATGGATTTACTATGTTTATAAATCACGTAAAGAGAATATCAAAGGAGAGAGAAATTAACAAGATAGAACATGATCGATTAGGCTACGTTATCCATGTTGATCCAGGAATGATTTTGATGATTATAAAATATTGGAGCATGAAAAGTATACTAATATCTTTTAATTTATCTAAGAATGTTTTTGTAGATAGCATATATTTTTAAAGATTAATTCATAGCTATTAAAAAGTTTTGTGAGCTTAAAAGAATAATATTTGAAGAGAAAAAGAAGTTAGAATCCTTGTTTGAAATGAAAAGTCGATCAATGCAAGTTAGAGCAAGCTGACTCTAGAATAATCTGGAACTAGCATAATGGTTTAGCATATAGGTGAGTCGATTCCTATGAAAGGTAAGCCGACTCTCTCTGTGCAAATGAAGGAGAGTTTTTCTGTCTCAGGTAGGCAAGCCCACTCCTGTGAGCAAGAGCTGACTCTCTCAGGAAAAATAGAAGACTAAATTTTTTAGAACACTCAGACGAGCTGACTTCTGGACAAGCGAGTCGACTTTTTCAGTGATACAGAAAGATAATTTTTCTAAAACAGACAGAAGAGTCGACTCATAAAGTAGAAGTGCCGACTCTCTCATAGATGTAGAAGACTAGATTTTTAAAATTTTTTCGGGCAAGCCAACTCTTGATCAAGCAAGTCAACTCGTGACCCTCTGATAGCACTTCAATGGCTAGTTTTGCAAACTTCCAGATTTCAAAGAAAAGTGATTCTAACAACTATTTTTTGATTTCTAACAGCTAAAAATGGTCAAGAGAGCCTCTAAATCAATAGGAATTTATGGGAAGAGGTATAAAAACAAGGATTAAGCCTAGAAATCAAGAGAATACATGAGAAAAAAGAGAATATTCTAAAAAATGAGAAGGGTTAATTGATAATTTAAGATAATCAAACTACTTTCCAACCAACTCTCTTGAAGCAATTTGTAAGGAACTAGAAGAGCGTGCATTCAAGAGCAATTATTAAAGTATTCAAGCAACTTCAAGTCAAGCTTTAATGACAACAACCTATTCTTTTCGAAGTTTGTTTTAGTTGTATTTTTTTATTTGCAATTTTATCATTACAAGTTTTAGTGGGATCGGAAACTTGGGATTTATTTTAAGGTTTTGCTTGGCTATCTTATGAAAGTCAATTAGGTTTGTTTGTAAGTCCATGAAAAATAAATGTGTATTGGGTTTTGGATTGTGAGCTTATAAAAATAATCTGGCTATATTCTTGAGAGAATATAATAAAAAATTCTAAGCAAATCTTGGAAAGTAGATGTAGATGCTAGAAGTATACCAAACTACTATAAATTCTCTATATTTATGTGTGTACTTTTATATTCTTTACTCTTTCATCTAGTCTAACTCATACCATACTTGGCTCACCAACCAATAATTTTTAAAGTGCATATATTTATTGAAGTTTTTGAACACCCAATTCACCCCCCTTTTGGGTTATTAGTTTGGCAACAAGTGGTGTCAAAGTGATGTTCTCAGTATCATTGATCTCACGATCAAGAGATACAGATCATAACAACCCATATAAGTAGTACACTTGCCAAAGGGCAATCTAACAATAAACCACCACTCTTTAGTGGTACATATTATATATACCAGAAAGCATGCATGAGAATATATATACAAGTACTTGATTATCAATTATGGAAAGGATAATCAAAGGGCCATACACATCCACTATAAAATTTAATGATTTTGATATTCCAAAACTAGAAGATAATTGGGATGAGTATGACATGAAAATGATTGAATTAAATGTTAAAACAATGAATGTTTTGTATTATGCTCTGGATGTTAATGAATTTAATCAAATCTTTACTTATAATTTTGTAAAAAAACTTAGAATAGATTTGAAGTAACTTATGAAGGTACCAACTAAATTAAATAATCAAAAATTAACATATATGAACTATTTAAGATAGAACCTACTGAAATAATAACTGAAATATTTACTTATTTTATCAATATAATCAATGATCTTAAAAGTTTTGGCAAGTCTTACTCTAATAGTGACTTAGTGTGAAAGGTTTTTGCTGGCTTTGGCTTCTTGATTTTGATGAATAACAAAATATTGAGTAAATATTTAGACTAATGTTTCAATTGAAGTATGAATTTCAGGCCTTAGGTACATCAAAAGAGTATCAAGTATACTACTTTGAAAGCAAGAAGTTTCTCTTGTTTAATTGATCTTCTAATCTTGGAATATTATCAAAACAACCACTTTGGCTCTTGTGAAGAAGTATCTAAAGGATTAATAGATAAATCTTTAAGAAATTCAGAGTTTACCATACATTTTTGGATGGCACAATCAAGTGTCGACTCAAGATGTTGACTCACAGGCTAAGTGTCAACTCACAAGGTCGACTCATGAAGAAAAGTCGAAAGTTCCAGAAGCTCGACACGCAAATTTTCAACTAGCATGTCTAAGTGTCGATTCAAGAGGTTGACTCATACTTCAAGTGTCGACTCAAGATATCGACTCATCGCCTAAAACAAGTTTTGGGACAGAACATCAAGTCTTCTGTATTCATCCTGAAGTGTCGACTCAAGAGGTCGACTCATGCTCCAAGTATCGACTGAAGAGGTCGACTCATGTTGTAATGGCTAGTTTTTCAGAATTTCAGAATTATCTCCAAACGGCTCCAAACGGTTACTTTTTCAATTCCAACGATCATTTGAGTGGTTTTGAGGTATTTAACACTTACCAAACATCTTCAAGTCAACAAGAAAGACAAGAATCATATGAGACAAACTCCAATCATTTGAAAAGACAAGAAGAGAGCTTTTAAGAGATTCCTTTGATAAAAAGACTTCCATTTTTGAATTGTTGAGCATTCAAGTGTTTGGCCATAAGTGTGCATTCAAAGACTCCAAGAAGAAGATAACTCAAGCATCCAAAAAGAGCTACATCGACTTTAATTTTCGTTCATTTTAGGAGCTATTTCTTGTGCTCATTTATTATATACTTGATTTCTTTTGTTGTTGCTAGTTTCAAGGATTTTGAAACTAGTGTTAAAGGTTGTTGGTGAACCTAAGAGATAAAACCAACTTGAATTTGACTTATGAGCCAGGATAAAATAAGTTGTAAAGGTTGTTGGTGAGCCTAGGTGATAAAACCAACATATATTTTGACTTGTGAGCCTTGGAAAACAAGTCGGCTATAATCTTGGATAGATTATAGTAAAAATTTCCAAGAAAATACTTGGAGAGTGGATGTAGGTGCTAGGGTGCACCGAACCTCTATATGTCATGGTGTTTGTGGTTGCTTGCTTCTTTCTCTACTTGCTCTTTATTACCTTGTATTTTATTTATTGCTTCTGCTACATAATTCATTAAGCACTATCACTTAGTTACACAAACTCACTATGAAGTGCACATACTTGCTTAATTTTTTTTAATACCCAATTCACCCCCCTCTTGGGCTCCATCTTTGGGCAATAACTGGTATGAAAGCCTGGTACTCTGCTTGTAGGTCCAACAATCTTGAGTTAAAGATCATGGCGGCCCAAATAGGTATTGGTATTGTAAAAGGACAAGCTTCTAACCATCCATCTTTGTTTAATGGCATGAACTACACATATTGGAAGATATGCATGCACATTTACATTCAAGTTATTGATTATAATATTTGGAGAACTATAGTTAAAGGCCCTCATCAGCCTACTCTTTTGGTTAATGGCATTCTCACTCCCAAATTAGAAGAAGATTGGGATGAAAATAATATCAAGCAAGCTGAGCTTAATGCTAAGGCCATGAATTTATTATTCTGTGCACTTGACCCAAGTGAATTCAATAGAATATCAAATTATGTTTCAGCCAAAGAGATTTGGGACACACTTGAAGTTATCCATGAGGGTACACATCAAGTAAAGACCACCAAAGTAAACATGCTCATTCATACTTATGAGATGTTTAGGATGGAACCAATTGAAATAATTAGTGAAATGTATACTAGATTCACTAATATTGTAAATGGCATGAGGAGTTTGGGTAAAGTGATTTCTAATGATGAACTTGTTAATAAAATTCTCAGGTCTCTTCTGGCCTCTTGGGATCCAAAGGTCACAGCCATTGAAGAAGCCAAAGATGTCAATGCACTTCCACTTGAGTAGCTTTTGGATTCATTGATGACTTATAAGCTCTCATTGAAGCAGAAAATAGTGGACAATGACAAGAAAAAAAAGTTATTACATTCAAGTCCACTACCAAGGAAGAATCTGTTGACCCCATAAGTGATTTTGATGATAACAAAATATTGGAGCATGCATTTATTTTACTGACAACTCTTCAAGTATTTTGCAAGTTTTTGTAGGATGAATTCATTGCTCAATTTCAACTCCTACATTTCTATTTCTTGTGTTGAGTTGTATTATAATTGAATCTTGTAAAGAAGAACCCAAAGAAAAATTTAAGTATAAACCAATTAAATGGGTTACTTCTAGTTTATTTCAAGCTTTAAATTACTTTGAGTGTGTTATAAGAAGAGGTTAAAGATATCTTGAAAGCTTGAAGCCTTGCTGGATGAATTCTGGAGAAGAACTGAAAATTCACTAAAGAACTCATCCGAGCCGACTCAAAGAGAAGAGAGCCGACTTTAGCACATGGCATGCATGAGGATTCTGGCATGAAGTTATCTGAGCTGACTCTAAGGAACCCGAGCTGACTCATCCAGAGTACTATTTCCTGACTTAGACAGGCGAGCTGATCTAAAGGGAGTTCGAGCTGACTCTATCATATTGTCGGACATCTGAGCCGACTCTTCAAACAATCGAGCCGACTCCTCCAGAGTCCATAAAAAGAGATATGAGAATTATAGCCAATCAAGCCAACTCTAAAGAGAAAGAGCCGACTCTTCCAGACTGCATCTTGAAGGCCTGAGGATCCGAATCGGCTAGAATCAAGGCAAGCCGATTCTTACAAAGTGAGGAATCATGATACTATGCAAACGAGCTAACTAGATTAAAGAGAGTTGACTCAACCAGAACTACTTTGAGGATTCAAGCCGACTCGAGTGATCCGAGTCGACTCGAAGGTCGATTTCAGACTTATAATGGCTAGTTCCAGAACTTAGAATTTGAATCCAAAAAGTGCTCCAACGGTCAAATATCATATCCCAACAGTCTACAATGACTAAAATCATCTGAAAAAGGCACAACACATATATTTAAGGGATTTGAACTTCTTTAAAGTAAGTTTTTCAAAAAGAGATGAAGAGTTAATGCATTATTGAATATCCAACCAAGCCAACAAGCAAGAGAGCACTAAGAGCATTCAAGATAGCCTTCAAATCTTCACCAACTCTCATATGAAGCTTGAAGCACTTAGTAAAGAAGCTATAAAAGTCATTAAAGTGCATTGAAGTGCATTTAAGTGGGCTTCTCTCAAGCTGCATCGACAACCATTCGACAAAAATTTGTTTGCCATTCTGTTGCTTTTCTTTACAATTCTTTTATTGAATTGTCGGATTATTGGTGAGCCCGGTTTAAAAATCAAATAGGTTCTTGGTTAGCCTGTGTTAAAACCAAGTTGGATTCCTGGTGATCCTGGTAAAACCAAGTTGGGTTTCTTTGGTGAGTCCGTTTTAAAAATCAAAGTGTAGAGGTTTGGATTGTGAGCCTGTGAAAACAATCCGATTGTATTCCAGTGAGGGATATAGTGGAAATCTCAAGTGGTAATCTTGGATAGTGGACGTAGGAGCTAGGTTGCTCCGAACCACGATAACTTGCTTGTGTTTGTGTTGTGCCTTTCTTATTTAACAATGCTTTTGCATTCTATTTTCCTATCATAGCACTTAACACTTATAAGGGATTTTCAAAGAGCACATTATTGCCTAAATTTTTTAAATTTCCAATTCATCCCCCTCTTGGGAAAGCCACTTGGGCAACAACTGGTATCAGAGCAGTGTCTCTTAATACATTTAGAGTAAAGATTGATGGCTCATCCCATGAGTACATCTTTGGCCGAAGGCCAATCTACTGATAGACCTCTACTCTTCACTAGCACAAATTATTCATATTGGTAAGCTAGAATGAAAATCTATATACAAGCTATCGATTTTCAATTATGAAAGGTTATTCTAAAAGGGCCACAAATTTTCATGATTAAAATTAATGGCATGGATGTCCCAAAGCCTGAGGATGATTGAGATGAAAACGACATGAAGATGGGAGAATTAAATACCAAAGCAATGAATTTATTATATTGTGCTTTGGATGCTAACGAGTTTAATCAAATTTTTACTTGCTCTTCGAAAAAGAAAATTTGGGACAAACTCGAAGTGACCCACGAAGAAACTTTCCAAGTGAAGACTTCGAAAATAAATCTTCTTGTACATAGTTACGAATTATTTAAAATGGAATCTACTGAAACTATCTCTGTCATGTTTACTCGATTTACATAAATTATTAATGATTTGAAAAGTCTTGACAGGGTTTACTCAAATGCTGACTTAGTACAGAAGATCTTAAGACTTCCGGATAAGTGGGACCCCAAAGTGACTGCCATCCAAGAAGTGAAAGATCTAAACACCTTATCTCTGGATGAATTAATGGGTTCACTCATCACACACAAATTGGCTACGTAGCATAGAACTGATAATGATCAAAAGAAGAAGAAGACAATAGCCTTCAAAGCTATATTAGACTCAAAGAAAGATGAGGAATCGGAAGATGACTACACCTCCTACGAAGATGATTTAGAAGATGAAGATATCGCAATGGTCATGAGAAGATTTAGAAGGTTTATAGGAAAGAAGAAAGGAATATACAATAAAAAATTTCATAAACAAGGAGAGCACTCCAAGGACAAGGACAAGGATAAAGAAAAGGAAAAAGAACAAGTGCCCACATGTTATGAATGTAAGAAACCATGGCACATTCGTCCTGATTGTCCTTTATTAAAAAAAATTCAAGAAAAAGAAAAAGAAGGCGATGGTTGTCACATTGAGCGATAGCAAAAAATTCGCCTTAACTGAAAAGGAAGAACCACAAAAACTGCTAATCTTTGTCTAATGGGTCTCGAAGATGATGTAACATCCCCCGATGCTCAAATAGAATTTATATTTGATGAATTAAATTCTGCTTTTCATGATTTATTATCTAAATTTAAAAAGGCTGGAGTAAAGATTAGATCCTTAAAGAATACCAATAATTCTTTACTAAAGAAAAAGGAAGAAATTTCAGAAAAGAACAATATATTGCAAAAGAATTTACATGTCTTTTCTGAAAAGTTTAAAGCTTTGGAAATAGAAAATAATGCATGTATTGACAAGAACAAAGCTTTAATCACTGAAAATAATGATTTAAAAAAGGAGGTTGAAAAACTCAAGCCACTTATTGAAAAACTTACATTATCTTCTAACAAGCTTGAGTTGATCTTAAAAGAACAAAAAATTTCTGGAAATAAAGCTAGAATTGATTTTAATTCTTCAATTTCAAATAGAATTTCAGCTATTACTTTTGTAAAACCAAAAGCTTATGTTCCAAAATTAATATCTCAAAAAGCTTTTGCAACAAATATTTCTGCTCCTAAAGCTATATTGTATATTCCTAAGAGCTCAAATAGAAAATCTTTTATATCTGCATCTCATGCATCAACATCTAGAACTTTAAATTTTGCATCTTTTCAGAATTCTAGAGTTGAATGTTGTGCATGCAAAGGGTTAGGACATAAAGCTTTTGAATACAATATCTTTAAAAATGTCCAAAGTAAAGTAAAAAAGATTTGGATTCTGAAAGGAACCACCTTCGCTAACCTGCAAGGATCCAAGTTAGCTTGGGTACCTAAAAGAACTTCTTGATTGTCTTACAGGAATATCTTGCAGTCCAAAAATTGAAGAAAAAATGGTATCTCGATAGTAGCTGTTCAAGGCATATGATGGGTGACAAGGATCAATTTATCATCCTGGAGATGAAAGGAGGAGGTCTGGTTACGTTTGGAGATAATGGCAAAGGAAAAATAATTAGAATTGGTAAGATCAAGATAACCCCCTATACTTTTATTGAAAATGTATTGCTAGTAGATAAATTAAAGCATAATTTGCTAAGCATTAGTCAATTATGTGATAAAGGCTTCAAGGTTATCTTTGAATCATTTATGTGTGTAGTAACAAACTCTCTTGATTCTAGCAGTAAGTTCATTAGACAGACTTGGAAATATTTATATGGTAGACCTTAATGATCTTGCCATGACAAGTAGTTCCAGTCTAGTTGCAAAGAATGCTAAGACCAAGGAGTCTTGCTTACTTTGGCATAGATGATTGGGTTATGCTAGCATGCATACTATTGCCAAGTTAATTTCTAAAAATTTAGTTAGAGGTATGCCTAAGTTTAAAATAGACTTTGATCATGTTTGTGATGCATGCCAAATGGGTAAACAAACTAGGAAGAGCTTTAAACCAAAAAATATGATTTCAACTACTAGACCTCTTGAGCTACTTCACATGGACTTATTTGGACCAACTAAGACTACAAGCCTAGGAGGTATGAAATATGCTCTTATGATGTAGATGATTTTTCTAGATTTACTTGGATTTTATTTATCGCTTAAAAAGATGAAACCTTTAAAGTATTTCAAAAATTTCACAAAAAAAGTTTCAAATCAGAAAAATCTTTCAATAGTTTCAATTAGAAGTGATCACGGCACCAAATTTGAAAATCAATTTTAAGATGATTATTGCACAGAAAATGGCATTGATCACAACTTCTCTACTCCTGGGACACCACACAAAATGGTATTGTTGAGAGAAAAAATAGGACTTTGAAAGAGATGGCCCGAACAATATTATTGAATGCAATCTTCCAAGATACTTTTAGGTAGAAGCGGTGAACATTGCTTGTTACATTTTAAACCGCATTTTGATCCATCCTATTTTGAAGAAAATCCCCTATGAGCTTTGGAATGAAAAGAAATCCAATATTAATTATTTTTATGTATTTCGTTGTAAATACTTTGTGCTTAACAATGGTAAAGATAATCTAGAAAAATTTGATGCTAAATCAAATGAAGCAATTTTCCTTGGTTATTCATTACATAGCATAGCATATAAAGTATTTAACAAAAGAACTCTTACTATATAAGAGTCCATGTATGTTATTTTTGATGAAACTAACCCTTCACCTTTTAAGAAAGAAGAGTGTATAGACAATGATGCAGGTATAATTCAAAAAGAAATGAAATATATGAGCATACAAGAAAGACCAATCAAAGAAGAAGAAAAAATGGTAAGTAAGGATCATGCTGATCTATCAAGAAAGTGGAGGTACATAACTTCTCATCCAAAAGAATTAATTATTAGTGATCCTTCATAAGGTATTAGGACTAGGTCATCACATAGAGATGCACATGATTACCTAGCCTTTGTATCACAAATAGAACCTCATACCTTGGAAGAAGCTGAATTTGACCCAAACTGGATGATGGCCATGCATGAAGAACTAAACTAGTTTGAAAGAAATAAGGTATGGACCTTAGTTGATAGACCTTTAGACTATCCAATCATAGGAACCAAATGGGTCTATAGAAATAAATTAGATGAGTAAGGAAACGTAGTAAGAAACAAAGCTAGATTAGTGGCTAAGAGATATAACCAAGAAGAGGGAATTGATTTTGATGAAACATATGCACCCGTAGCAAGATTGGAAGCCATTAGATTACTTCTTGCATTTGCTTGCTACATGAATTTTAAACTTTTTCAAATGGATATTAAAAGTGCATTTTTAAATGGTTTCATTTCTGAACAAGTTTTTATAGAACAACCACCAGGTTTTGAACATCATATTTTTCCAAACCATATGTTTAAATTGAATAAAGCATTATATGGTTTGAAATAAGCACCTAGAGCCTGGTACGATAGACTTAGCACTTTCTTGATTGAAAATAATTTTTCAAGAGGAAATGTTGAAAAAACTCTTTTCATCAAGAAGAAAAATAATGATTTATTAGTTATACAGATTTATGTTGATGATATTATATTTGGTGTAACTAATAAAGCTCTTTGTAGAGAATCTGTTAAGTTGATGCAGGGAGAATTTGAAATGTGCCTAATGGGTGAACTTAACTACTTTCTTGGACTTCAAGTAAAACAAACAAAGGAAAGAATCTTCATCAACCAAGCCAAGTACACCAAAGAAATAATTAAAAAGTTTGGTATGGAGTCAAGCAAACAAATGAACACACCCATGAGCCCATCTTGTAAATTGGATAAAGATGAAACTGGATCCAACATTGACCAAAATCTCTATAAACGAATTATCGGATCATTGCTATGCTTGACTGCAATTAGACCTGATATCTTGTATAGCGTATGTGTATGTGCTAGATTCCAATCTAATCCTAAAGAATCATATATGCTTGCTGTTTAAAAAATTATCAGATATTTGAAAGGTACAAGTAATCTAGGTCTATGATTTTCAAAATATTCTTCATTAAATTTAATTAGATTTTTGAATGCTGATTATGCTGGTTGTAGAATTGATAGAAAAAGTACTAGTGGCATATGCCAATTTCTAGGATTAAATTTAATCTTATGGCACTGTGAGAAACAAAACTTGGTAGCACTTTTTACTACTGAGACAAAGTATATTGCTATAGGGACTTGTTATGCACAAGTGTTATAGATTAAACAACTCGAAGACTTTGGTGTTACACAATCTAAAATTTCAATCAAATGTGATAACACAAGTACTATAAATTTGACAAAAAATCTAATTCAGCATTCTATAACTAAACACATCGAAATTAGACACCATTTTATTAGAGATCATGTTTTGAATGGTGATATTGAACTAGAATTTATCCCAACTGAGAACCAACTAGCTGATATTTTCACTAAGCCACTCAAGCAGGATAGATTTGAAATGATTAGAGGAGAATTAGGTCTTTATGATCCTTTCTAGATTTTCCTAACCTAATTCCTTCAAATTTAAGAAAAAATTATCTAGAAAACCTTCTACATCTATTCAAGTTCTATAAACAACTTTCCTTGAGATTTCATCGAATTAATTTCAATTTCTGAATCATTTCAACTTTTGTGGAAAGTTTCTGCTCGAGTTGACTCGGGCAATTTTGCTATGGTCGAGCTGGCTCAAATCTCTGACATTTCAGCTCTTACTCTGAACGAGCCGACTAGGTCAATTTAGGGTTTGCCTAGCCGACTCAAATCTCTGTTTCTTTTGAGTTTGCTCTGGACGAGCCGACTCGGATGATTTTAAAGCAAACCTAGCCAACTCGGATGTCGGATTTATGGTATTTTAATAGAGCCGAGTAACTTTTTTTGATTTTTCATACTCCAAACCCTAACATTCCACTTGAAACAATCTCCAATCCTCCAAAATCCTATTCCTAAAGCTTCAATTTCTTCATTCTTGCCAAAAGTGTTGTAATGGCTCCTAAGACAGCTGTGGGAAAGAGATAAGAAAGATCAGCACCCTCTGTAAAAACTGAAAAAAGGTCAAAATGTTGGCAGGAATAGCTGACTCGAATAGTGGAAGAACAAGAGGAAGAAATAGAACAGTTGGCCACTGCTCCATCTCCAAGACAGGTAGTTTCTATGACAAATTGGCCTATTACTAGCGGTAGACACATCATTTTCAACATTTTGGAAGAAATTGGAGTAAAAATCAGAGATTTAATTGAAGCACAAGGTTGGACATACTTATGTTCTTTAAATATTTCTACTTATCCAACACTTGTTAGAGCATTTTATGAGAACCTCATACTAGAACCCCATCATATTGAGTCAACTATCAAGGGTAAAAGGGTTATGTCACAGAAAAAAAGCTTAGCTCTATTATGGAAATGCTTGCTAAAGGGGTTAAACATTTGGTTTTAAAGGATAGAGAAAAGACCTTACAAGCAATTTTGGGCAGAACAAATGTTGATGGAGTAGGGACTATAATGGCTAACACTCTTTTCCTAGAGATGAGACTACTCCACATTTTTATTAGCATGATTTTTCTTCCAAGAACAGGAAGATTTGATTGGGTAAGTGAGCATGACTTGAGCTTCATGGAGCACATTATTCAAGGGGAGTCACTCAACCTGCCCTATATAATGATAATGCAGATGAAAGAAGCTGTTAGAAAGGTAGAGGATTGTTTACCATATGGTATGATTTTAACATTACTGTTTCAAGCCTCAAGGATCAACCTAGAAGGGGAAGTTGGTAAACCCCTCCATCACACTGATACCTACACTGCTAAATTACTCCTTAGAATGGGCTATAACTGTAGTGAAGGAGTGTGGAAGAAGAAAGGGACTGAAGAAAGAGCAATTGCAACCTCCTCCAGCCGCAGCAGTAGTTCTGAGGATGACAGTGAAGACCTTCCAAGGGAGATCTTCACTGCAGAACCATTAGCACCAGAGGAGACTGTTCCCACCTCAGAGCACATATTTGATATACCTATTGCTGAGTTTGGCACCTCTACTGAGCCTATTTCTGAGCCAGTTGAGATTGAGTTTGCATCTACTAGATCTGAGCATACTACATTTGAGGCTATGGAGATAGTGTACCTTGAGTCTGAGACTCCTTTACCTACATCTCCACCAGCACATACTGCTCCAAGACCTCCTGCACCTTTAGTTGATACTTCAGTGATCCAGGATTTTATTACTTAGCAGATGAGATCTTTGACTGAGACACTGACTAGCTCCTTATCTAGCATGTTTGGCGAGTTTCACCAGTCAGTGGATGATAGATTGGATCAGTTTGGAGGTGAGATCAGAGATCTGCGTAGCAGGATTGACACACTTGAGACCTCCAGATCTGTATCACAATCTGATCTACAGCCCATCCTTGATATGGTATCATTTGGTTTTGAATCAATTAAAAAGACAGTTAATCAAACCTTAGAAGAATTCAGAACTGAGCTGAATGAGATAAGATTCAAGATGGGTTCATTAAAAGAAGGAAAGAGGATGGAGGAAGACTACACAAAGGGTATTGGGATCCTAAGATCGGAATTTGGGAGATTAAGAGGGTTTGCTGAAGCTTTTGCAAATGCACAAGCTACTGAGCTAGTTGCCTTAAACACTGAGATCAAAAAGCTTCAAGAAGCAATGGAAGTGGTTCAATTTCAACTAGATCAGCTGAAAACAATAGTCATTGCAGCATTTGCCACTCCTACACCCAGACTTGTCCCTACACCTGGACCTACATCTACCACACATCCTAGGAAGCTAGCTCCTCATCTTTAGGCCATCCAATACTATAGAGTTAGATAGTGATTGTTTATACTACTTTCAATTTCTTGTAACTTGTATTGAATACTTTGAATGAAATGAAAGCAATTTTGGTTGACATATCTTTTGTGTTTGAATTAAATTGTGCAATGTCTTGCAATCAATCATTATCTTCAATTGTACAATGCTAATCTGATGAGTTTTAATTAGAATATCAAAGTTGATTTAAGAAAGTACAATTATCTCAAACAAATTTTATACACTTTCTCATTTTATCATAATAATTGAGCTTTATTTGAATATCCTTATTGATTATTGACAAAAAGGGGGAGAACATTGAGATTGCATGAAAAATACTATAACTATTTGAGAATATATAGAAAGGGGGAGAATATATTTGACTAAGCATGAAATTGTTTCAAAATTTTTAAATCATCAAAAAGGGGAGTAAATTATTGAAACTGAATGGCTTTAGATCAACTTCTAACTTGCTCTGATTGTTTAGAAAATCTAATTTGCTCTGATTATTTTTTTAAAAAAAAAATTAGCTCAAGAATTAGCTCTAATATTTACAATTTTGAGCTCTGATACTTTGTATTTATGCTAAGTTCTAATAGTTTGAAACATACAAACTTCAATACTCTGATACATACAAAAGCACTAACACTAATACTATATAGTTTTTCACAAAAGCTCTGATACTTACTTGCAAATATAGTTAGCTTTGATACATGTAAATGCTTACTCTCAAATACAATCATACATGTAATTGTAAAGAATTTTTCATGCTTGGTGTTTTGTCATCATCAAAAAGGGGGAGATTGTTGACCCCATAAGTGATTTTGATGATAACAAAATATTGGAACATACATTTGTTTTACTGACAACTCTTCGAGTATTTTATAAGTTTTGTAGGATGAATTCATTGCTCAATTTCAACTCCTACATTTATATTCTTGTGTTGAGTTGCATTGTAATTGAATCTTGTAAAGAAGAACCCAAAGAGAAATTTAAGTATAAATCAATTAAATGGGTTACTTCTAGCTTATTTCAAGCTTTAAATTACTTTGAGTGTGTTATAAGAAGAGGTTGAAGATATCTTGAAAGCTTGAAGCCTTGCTAGATGAATTCTGGAGAAGAACTGAAAATTCATTGAAGAACTCATTCGAGCTGACTCGAAGAGAAGAGAGCCGACTCTAGCACATGGCATGCATGAGGATTCTGGCACGTAGATATCCGAGCCGACTCTAAGGAACTCGAGCCGACTCATCCAGAGTACCATTTCCTGACTCAGACAGGCGAGCTGATCCAAAGGGAGTCCAAGCCAACTCTATCATATTGTCAAACATCTAAGCTGACTCTTCAAAGAATCGAGCCAACTCCTTCAAAGTACATAAAAAGAGATCTGAGAACTATAGCCAATCGAGCCGACTCTTCCAGACTGCATCTTGAAGGCCTGAGGATCTGAGTCAACTAGAATCAAGGCGAGCCGACTCTTATAGAGTGAGGAATCATAATACTATGCAAGCGAGCCGACTAGATTAAAGAGAGTCGACTCAACCAGAACTACAATGAAGATCCGAGCCGACTCGAGTGATCCGAGTCGACTTGAAGGTCGATTTCAGACTTATAATGGCTAGTTCCAGAACTTAGAATTTGAATTCAAAAAGTGCTCCAATGGTCAAATATCACATCACAATGGTCTACAATGACTAAAATCATCTGAGAAAGGTGCAAGACTATATATTTAAGAGATTTGAACTTCTTTGAAGTAAGTTTTTCAAAAAGAGATGAAGAGTTAATGCATTATTGAATATCCAACCAAGCCAACAAGCAAGAGAGCACTGAGAGCATTCAAGATAGCCTTCAAGCCTTCACCAACTCTCATCTAAAGCTTGAAGCACTTAGTAAAGAAGCTATAGAAGCCATTAAAGTGCATTAAAGTGCATTCAAGTGCATTCAAGTGGGCTTCTCTCGAGCTACATCGGTAACCATTCGACAAAAATTTGTTTATCATTCTGTTGCTTTTCTTTATAATTCTTTTATTGAATTATTGGGTTATTGGTGAGCCTGGTTTAAAAATCAAATAGGTTCTTGGTTAGCCTGTGTTAAAACTAAGTTGGGTTCTTGGTGATCCTGGTAAAATCAAGTTAGGTTTCTTTGGTCAGCCCAGTTTAAAAACCAAAGTATAGAGGTTTGGATAGTGAGCTTGTGAAAACAATCCGACTGTATTCCGGTGGGGGCTATAGTAGAAATCCCAAGTGGTAATCTTGGATAGTGGACGTAGGAGCTGGGTTGCTCCAAACCACTATAACTTGCTTGTGTTTGTGTTGTGCCTTTCTTATTTAATTATGCTACTGCATTCTATTTTCCTATCACAGCGCTTAACACTTATAAGGGATTTTCAAAGAGCACATTATTGTCTGAATTTTTTAAATTTCCAATTCACCCCCCTCTTGGGAAAGCCACCTGGGCAACAAAATCAAGTGATGAATCCAATGAAGATGATGAAGAAGATGAAACATCTCTCGTTACAAGAAAGTTCAGAAAATTTATGAGGAAGAAAAATTTCTACAAGAAAAAGCTACAAAAGGGTGATCATAGTAAGGAGAAAGAAAAAAAAGGAAAGGGAACAACTGATATGCTTCGAATGTAAGAAGCCAGGTGACAAGTTGGATTGCCCTACTCTCAAGAAAAGTAAGAAGAAATTTAGAAAAAAGGCTATGATGGCAACGTGGAGCAAAAATGAAGATTCAAGCTCCGAAGAAGAACAACAAGAAGTGGCCAACCTTTGCTTTATGGCCAATGAAGGTAAGACTTGAATTTGAAAATGACTTTATATTTGATGAATTACATGATGTTTTTGATGAACTAGTTATTGAATATCAAAAGCTTAAATTCAAAAACAAAGAATTGAGAAAATAAAACCTAAAGCTTTCAAAAAATATCTGATAAGTTTTTGATAGAAAATGAAAGCTTGATTCAAGAAAACAAGAACTTGAGTGAACAAATAAATGTTTTGAAAAATGAAAAAGAAGATTTTTTAAAAGAAAGACTCTTTGAAAAAGAATAAAATTTTTGATACAAATGAAAAACTTGCAAAGCAAAACAAGGAGTTTTTACTAGAAAATTAAAAATATAAAGAAGAGTTAGAAAAAGTAAAGCCATTTGTTGAAAAGTTTACCTACAGTTCTAAAAAATTAAATATACTTTTAAATAATCAAAGAGCCATTTTTAATAAAGCAAGCTTAGGATTTAAACCACAAAAATAGCAAAAGTTTTTCAAAAACTTCTTTGTACCTGCTTCTTCTAGTATTACTTGTTATGCATGTGGTATAGTAGGACACAAATCTTATATGTGCAACAAAAGAAAACTGAATATTATTAGGAAGGTTTGGGTTCCAAAAGGAACCAATTCAACTAACCCTAAAGGATCCAAGATGACTTGGATGCCTAAAGTTTCCACTTGACTTGTTTTGTAGGTGTGTCTTGCAACCAAGGATAAAAGAAGAATGTGATATCTTGATAGCGGTTGCTCAAGATACACGACTGGGAATGTGAGACAATTCTCATCTCTAAAAACTTTGAATGGTGGAAACGTGACTTTTGGTGATAATGAAAAGGACAAAATTGTCGGTATCGATAAAATCCATATCACTCCTGCTACTTTTGTTGATAATGTTTGTTAGTTGATGGTTTAAAGTATAATTTATTTAGTATAAGTCAATTCTGTGATGAGAATTTAAAGTAATTTTCAAATCTTCTATGTGCATAATATCTAGTCTATATGACAATGGCATCAGGTTTGTTGGTCATAGGCATGAAAACATTTACATGGTTGATCTTGATGATCTATCCATGAAAAATAATCAATGTCTAGTGGCAATGAAAGCCAAGATCAATGAAACTAGTTGGCTTTGGTATCGTGGACTAAGACATGTAAGCATGCATTTGATTTCAAAATTAAACAAAAAGAATCTTGTAAAAGATTAGCCAAAACTCACTTTTAAAAATGATAAAATTTGTAGTGCATGTCAACATGGAAAACAAACAAAATCTTCTTTCAAACCTAAAGGAGTTGTATCTACCACTAGACCCTTAGAATTACTTCATATGGACCTCTTTGGATCAACTAGAACAACTAGTTTGGGAGGTAAGAAGTATGGTTTAGTGATTGTGGATGACTATTCATGTTTTATTGGGTAATATTTTTGGCACACAAGGATGAAACTTTTTCAGCATTTATTAAATTTCATAAAAAGGTTTCAAATGAAAAAGGTATTTCAATTATCTCTTTATGAAGTGATCATGGTACTGAGTTTGAAAATCATGATTTTAAAATATTTTGTAATGAAAATGTTATTAATCATATTTTTTCTGCATTTAGGACACCGAATAAAATGGGATGGTAGAGAGAAATAATAGAATTCTTGAAGAAATGGCACGCATAATGCTTTGTGAAAATAATTTACCTAGATATTTTTGGACAGAAGCCATAAACACTGCATGTTATGTTTTAAATCATGTTTTAATCCGACCCATTTTGAAGAAAACACCATATGAACTTTGAAAAAATAGAAAACCTACTATAAAATATTTTTGTGTTTTTGGATGCCGTTGTTTCATTCTAAACAATGGTAAAGATAATCTCAGTAAGTTTGATGCCAAGTCAGATGAGGGTATCTTCTTAGGATATTCTACTTCTAGCAAGACATACAGGATCTTCAATAGAAGAACTCTTATAATTGAAGAATCTATCCATGTAGTCTTTGATGAATTTAATAATAAATATTTTAGAAAAGAAGATACTATTGATGATGAGACAGGTATTCAAAAGCTGGAAAGGATGACAATCAATGAAGAAACTTCCAAAGATCAAGGAGGTGATCAAAATAATGAAGAAGAACAAGTACAAGAAGTAGGAGCCTCATCTACACCCAATCCACTACCTAAAGAATGGAGGTATACCTATGGACACCCTAAAGAGCGTATAATTGGTGATCCATCAAAGGGATGAGTAC
This sequence comes from Areca catechu, assembly GCA_021397845.1. Taxonomy (NCBI): domain Eukaryota; kingdom Viridiplantae; phylum Streptophyta; class Magnoliopsida; order Arecales; family Arecaceae; genus Areca; species Areca catechu. The sequence continues at coordinate 63,570,688 of CM038040.1, read as the reverse complement.
CCGTTCCTCTTTGAGAAATATTTTTGATTACTTAGTATTTGTATCTCAAGTAGAACCTAAATCAATTGAAGAAGCAGAAAAAGATTCTAATTGGTTAAATACTATGCAAGATGAATTAAATTTTTCATATACATATATACGTATATACATATACATATATACGTATATACATATACACATATATACGTATATACATATACATATATACGTATATACATATATACACACATATATACGTATATATACATATACATATATACGTATATATATACATATACATATATACGTATATATATATACACATATATACGTATATACATATACATATACACATATATACGTATACACATATATACGTATACACATATACATATACACATATATACGTATACACATATACATATATACATACATACATACATATATACATACATACATACATATAGCTTGATTCAATTTAAATCAAGTTTTTATTTACACCAAAACCTAATCCAATCAAACCAAACCAATTATAAAAAAATCCAGTCTAAATGGAATAGAAATTTACAGTTGGGTCGGGTTTGTGGTTTGATTGATTTAGTTGCATACCGCTATTAGAAAACATTATAGCCTCTTTCTATCTCTCCAAAATCCTACACATACACAAAGACATACTCACATACATGTATATATGTATGTATATACATATACATATGTACATATGTATGTATGTGTGTATATGTGGTTACATGCATACATTATATATCTATGATGGATAAATTTGTAAAACTATTATAAAAAGAGCCATTGAACTGGATTATAGAAAACTTTATGACATGCGGATACCAGAATAAGTATCCTAATAATTAATATCCAAATTTTGTATTAATATCCTAAAATAGGAAGAATATTTGAAAGAAATTCAAATTCAACGTAGATGCACACACGAATGCCTATAATTTTTTTACTCAAAAACATATGCATATAAATATCTATATAGCAAAACAATTTTAAAAACTTGCATATCTATCGATAGAGGTATATTCAGTCCTTCTTAGCCCTAGTTTTTAGGAAAACCAAACTCCACGCTTGATTATTTTAAATTATTAGATAAATATACTAGTTTCATTAGCCTATTAAAATCACTATAAAAGTAAAGCAGAGGTCCTTTTAAATGCTATGTCTCATGCATGGATGTTGCTCTTAGGGAACCCAACAAAGTTAACTTTCCTTTTTAAGCAGAGAATTTAAGTTGACTAAGCATATTAAAAAAATCACTCTAAGGTTGAATGCCATTAACTTTCAATTTTAGTTAATACAAATGTTTTTTTATGCTTATTTTCTGCTATTTGTTCAAATCACATGAACTCTAGATTAAAAAAAATGAAAAAGTAAATTTAGGTTAAGTAACAACGGACTTAAAACTATTCATAATTGTTGCACTTGTAAGAGTTGTAACCAAGTTAACTATTAATAAACAACCTGGCCCTTTCTGTGAAGAGATTGGCTCCATGGTCAAGAAAAAGGAGGAGAATTGTTTGTACAATATAGAAAAAAGGCACATAATCATATTTGTGAAAATACAACCATTCCTTTAGCAATGACAAGCCATTTGTAGTTTCCCATGTCCTCCTTTGTTTTCAATATTTCATCAGTCTAAAACAGCAATACTACTAACATAAACGTGCTTATTAGCAAATTTATAACTCGTCATTAAATACCCAAGAGACAAGTCAAATGAGCAACACCCTCGCACATCATATGTCAAAATAGTATTAATTCATCGAACCAAACCTAAATTCATTCATATTTTTTTGTGCCCAAGTCTGGGCCATTATTAGCTAGCTCTACTTCGTAAGTATATGCATAAGAAAAAAATTTGAAACTTTACATGACCGTGGATTTAATTTTAATAATACACTTTGATACATGGTCTCCAAGGATGACAATGCATGTTGTTAAGAAGAAAAAATAGTAATTATCCCCGGTCCATCAACGAGGTCCAACCAATAAATTTTCCCTTCTAAAAGAGTCAGACATTCGGCCTCACAAATTTTTATCTAGATTGGCTAGCCCAACGAGCACCCACCTCCCCTGCGTTATTAGTCCATCATGACAACATTCTGTCAACACCCCACACGGCAGATACCATCCCCTCCTCTACCAACCAAAGAGACCATCGTTTTGTTTAATCCCTTTAAGCTACCACATCACCTTTCGTGCCCAACTCTCTCCCAAGAGATGAGCCCATCATTTCACTCCCTGCCAACCAATACTGCTACTCCCCCTATCAAATCAATCACAATTCCGATCACCCTCGTCTTTAAGGTTTCACCACCGTCCATGCTCCTTATTATATAAACGCATCGATCTTCCCCTGGACGCTTGCAACCACTTTGTGTACCATTACCTCTCTCGCTCCTTTTTCTTTTCCCAGTTTCTTCTTGTAACACGAAGTCCATGAAGCCTCTTTTTCTCCTCTCCTCCATCTTCCTCCTCCTCCTCCTCCTCCCTCTCCATGTTCTAGCAGACTGCGAGTGCACCAGCAACCCCGAAGGCCTCGACACACCGAAGGCTCTAAAGCTGAAGTTTATAGCCATTGCTTCGATTCTGACGGCGGGTGCGATTGGAGTCCTCCTTCCGATCCTCGGGAGGTCGGTCGCAGCCCTCCGGCCGGAGAACGATGTGTTCTTCGTAATCAAGACCTTTGCGGCCGGTGTCATACTTGCGACCGGCCTGATTCACATCCTCCCGGCCGCCTTCGAGAGCTTGACATCTCCTTGTCTAAAGGATGATCCATGGCATAACTTCCCGTTCGCCGGCTTTGTGGCCATGCTGTCGGCCATCGGGACGATGATGGTGGACTCGTTTGCCACCAGCTACTATAGAAGGTCTCACTTCAGCAAGGCGCGGCCTGTGGAAGGAGACGAGGGGGGTATCGGGGATGAGGAGAACTCGGTAGGCCATGCTGACCACGTGCATGTCCACACGCACGCCACCCATGGCCACGCGCATGGCTCGGTGCCGGTCTCGCCGGAGGACGCCTCCCTTGCTGAAAGAATCCGGCATCGGATTATTTCCCAAGTAAGCATTGCTGCTGGTAGTTAGTGAAACTGGAGTGGTTAATTTATTGAATTGTTTGAGATTGTCAGTTGGCAAACTGTTATAAACTTGCCATCGATGTTGCTCTTTTTTATTTTTTTTTTATACAATTGATGTTGCTCTTTGGTGAGTCATGGTTCTGTTTAATTAGTTTTACTTGAGAGAATTATTAGGGTGGGAATACTTGCAACACTTTTTTTTTTTTTTTTTAATGTTGAATTGGATGAATTGAATTAATCATGAATAAATATGTCTATGAGAGTCAGAAAATAATTGAACAAAGAGATCAGTCGATGAATCCTATAGTGTAGTTCCCATGTGGTTCGCCACACATTGCTGCTATCTAGACCTCGATAGATTGTAGTGATCGCATCATTCTCCAACAATCCTGTAAAAATGGATGTAGCCTATCTTCAATATGAAGTTGATCATGAAGCCATTTAATAACCTTCATAGTAATCGAGCACTTTTTATATTTCGAAGGCATGGTAGAAATTTTTCAAAAAAAAAAAAAAAAAAAGTGTTTGTGCTAGAATGAAGCTATTGTCTAGCAAGTCTAGTTTTTGTTCTGTTTAGGAGTAAAGCCTTCGCGGAATGTCAACAAGGCTATGCATCTGAGGGTTTGTGGATGTCTTCGTGTGTACCTTTGTTTCTCATTGTTTATTATGTTTAGTTACTCTGATATCTATTGCAAAGTAAGAAATGTATAGTGTTTGGTATGAGTATAGAATAACACTAGACCCTCACCTCTCTCTGCTTTTATTTGTACTTCTAATGTGGCTTTGGTTGCCTATTTCATCTATTAGTTTGCTATAATTTTTGCTTTTAAGTATAGAACCGTTATCCTTCTTTATCGTGCTAGTCCACAAACTTAAATATGGGATTTTCTTTTCTTACAGTAAAAGCAAAATATGTTATAGGATTTAATAATAGTGGATTAGATATGCTCTGTGGCTTGGTATGGTCTTGTCCACTACAAGATAACTGGATATGCTCTGATGACTTTTTTTTTCCTTACTTCATGAGTCTCTTGCTAGCTAATGGCGCTAATCTGGTGTTAATCTGAAAGATATTGGATGCATGTAGGTTTTGGAGTTGGGCATTGTAGTACATTCTCTGGTTATTGGTATTTCTCTGGGTGCTTCTGAAAGGCCCTCCACCATAAGGCCTTTGCTGGGAGCCCTGAGTTTCCATCAATTCTTTGAAGGTATAGGACTTGGTGGATGCATAGTGCAGGTATGTGTTATTTGTATTCTATTTTGCTTTATTTTGTCTTTTGTCAATGCTATTTATTATTCCTGTAAAGAGATTATTTCAGTACATATGATAGTTATGATCATGCCATTCTGGATGGAATTAATCCTGATATTTTTCCATTTTTTCGGTAGCTAAGCGAGATTAATACATCCAAATGTGTGATGTATGCATCACATCCAACAAAACTTAATTTTTAAGTATCAGATACAAGTACAGTCCCCCCAAAAATAAACGATGCGAACCCTGAAATTTCTTGAGATATGCTTTGATGCACTTGCACCCAAGGGCTGTTTGGTTGTTAGATCTTTGCCAAAGCAGTCTTGACCAAAACCTAAAACAAGCGAGCTTGAGAACACAATTATTTGTCAGCTTATCACAAGACATTTGGGGAAATCTGATGATCACAAATTCAGAAAGTTATAAAAACTAATTTTTCATGGACCTAAGCACTACATAAAACTGGTTTCTATGATTATTTGCTTCAATGAAACTTATAGACCACCAAACAAGTTGATAACTCCTTTCGCATCCAAATGGTCGAAGGTTATTCAAAACTTTACATTCATTTTTATATAATATGCTTTCCATAAAGCTCCTCGCCACTTTGTTCCCCCTCTCTAGAACCTGTCATTTATGTCATGAAACTTTTCAGGTGTAGAATTCTTTAAATTGGTTCGATTGGAAATCTCTCTCTCTCTCTCTCTCTCTCTCTCTCTCTCTCTCTCGCAAACACACACACACACACACACACACACATGGCTTGATATCGTATTAATAATGCTATTGATGTATCATGACTTCTATTAATTGTTTTCTTGTAGGCAAACTTTAGAGCTAAGGCTACGGTGATCATGGCAGTCTTTTTCTCTCTCACAGCTCCAATTGGCATTGCATTAGGGATTGCAATATCATCAAGCTATGACGAAAATAGCGCAATTGCCCTTATCATTGAGGGTATTTTCAATGCTGCCTCTGCTGGAATTCTAATTTATATGGCTCTCGTTGATCTCTTGGCAGCTGATTTAGCCAACCCTAAGATACAAAATAATGGGAGGCTTCAACTAAGAACACATCTTGCCCTTCTTCTTGGTGCAGCTTTAATGTCCATTCTTGCCAAATGGGCTTAGAATTATTGGCAAAGCAATTAGGATCATGCCAATTTCCTATTGAGGCTAATCCAAGAGTTTTTCCCATACCCTTGGATATGTTTATGCATCTCTCTCTCAGGTGAAAAAGCATCGAGGATGCATCAGCCTACAGTGAGGAAAACAATAACCATGTTTGGTGTATATGGGATGTTATAATTGACTTAAAAATCCAATATTGGTGCAAATATCTTGAATATTTTTATAATTAGCAATGAAGTCGCGCTACGGAATGTAGAATTAATTTTGTAACAAAATTTATAAAAAATAGTGATTGAATGGAAAAGAAAATATATGGTTATTTTATTCATCCACACCAATAGCTTCTTTGGTTGAGCTAAATGAAAAAATAAAAATGAAAACCATTTTTTGGTATAAAAAATAATGTCAGTAATATGGTTTTATATTAAGCCACATCCTTTTTGAGGTAGGTTTTTTTTTCTGTATAATCGGCTATACATGTTATTAAAATTATGATCAAATATTAATAATATTTTAAAATAAAAATGTGTTAGCAAAATTTATGCAAAAAAATGAATGATCAAAGTGTATTGCTCTATTGTAGCTAAGGATGTTTTTGAGGGCATTTCCTTGCAAAAAAGTTCAGCACAAACATATTTTTTTGAAGTTGATTTATTGTTCTCTTTATTCAGGACAATATCAACAAAGGATTTTGAAACAAAAGTATCATTTTAAATTTCAGTTTGGTAAATCAACCTAAGAAGTGATAATTTTTATGTAACTTCTTCCAACATGAGTTTTGATGAAATTTTTATTATATCTATGTCCTCAAATAGAATAACCAGTAAATATCAATAGAATAATTGCAAATTGATAATTATTAATTATTCATTTCGAAAAAAGGTCATCTATTATTAACGATTAGCATTTAAATATAAGAATAAATAAACATACGTACTTGATAGAATTGAAAATTAGCTATTGCATTAAAAAAACAATGCAATTATCACATCACAGAAAAAACTAATTTATAATTATTGCAACAAGGAATGACCATTTCAACGGTTGCAAAGAAATAATATTTCATTTAAGAAATATTGGAAAAAAACTCAATATATAATTTTTGAGCTAAAATATATATAGTAAAATATACATAAATAAAAAAATTTGCGCACACCTTCACTAAAAAAAAAAAATGATCTGTCCACCCAATTATAAAGAAATTTTTTAAAATAATATTTTTTTAATAAATATTTACAAAACTAATGCCATTTGAAATATATTTACGAACCTAGCATAATTCCGCACATAGCGGGCATATCAAAAACCGTAGATTAAATCTTGGCTTCATTTTAATTTAACTTATAACTTTAAATTTCAAAATAAAAATATAAAAATATTTAAAATAATATAATAAAATTAAAAATTTAAAAAAATAAAAAATTAAGAGAAGTTGAGGTATAACTTATGACTTTATCTTATTCCTGCACCTTTAATTTTTAAATAAAATATTTTAAAAAATTTAAAATTTTAAGAATTTTAAAAAATTAAAATATATACAAGTAAAGTCATAAATTATTATCTCAACAATAACATAAAATATTAATATTATAAAAAAATTCATTATAATATATAATAAATAATATAATAAATATATTATAATATATTAAATTTATATTATATATTATATTATAAATATTTATAATATTTTATAATATAACATAAAATTTATAATTTAGCCGGTGCTAGTCCAACCACCAGTTCGGTATCAATCCAGTCACTAGGTCGGTGTCAGTCTGATCGCCAGCCTAGTGCTAATCCGGTCGTCAGTTCACTGTCAGGTCGGTGCAAGTCCAATCATCAGCCTGGTGCTAGTCCAGTCACTAGTCCAGCTACTAGTCTGTCTGCCAAGTTGGTGCCAGTCTGGTTACGAGTCCGGTCGCCAAACTGATCACTAGTCCAATGCCAATTTGGTTGCTAGTCTGGTTGCTAGTTTGATCGTTAGTCTGGCGACCAGGCTGGTATCGACCTGAGGATCGATCTAGTGACCGGACTAGCACCGGGCTGGCGGCCAGACAAGCACCGGCCTGACAGGTGGACTGGCGATTGGATTGGCACCAAACTGGTGGTTAGATTGGTAACCAGATTGGCACTGACCTAGCAACCGAACAGGCACCAGTCTGGTAGCTAGATTGGTGACCGGATTGGCACTAGCCTGGCAACTAGACTAGTGATTGGACTAGCACCGAGCTAGTAGTCGAATTGGCATCGATTTATTAGGCAGACTAGCGACTAGACTATCATCGAACTGGCAACCAGAATAGTGACCGAACTAGTACCAGGTTGGCAGTTGAACTAGCACCAACTTGGTGACCGAACTTACGACTGAGCTGGTGACCGGATTAGTGACCAGACTAGCACCGGACTAGCAGCCGGACTGGTACCGGCCTGATAGGTGAACTGGTGATTGGACTGGCACTGAACTAGCAACCGGACTGGCGATCAGACTAGTATAATACTGGTGACCGAGCTGGCGATCGAGCTGGCACCGACTTAGTGACCGTACTAGTGGCTAGATTGGTGACCGAACTACCACCGGGTATAGGACCAGACTAACACCAGGTTGGTGACTGGACTGGTACCGGCCTAGCGATTGGACTGGCGGTTTTTGATATGGTCGCCAAGTATTTAGTTTTATTATATTATTTTAAATATTTTTTATATTTTTATTTTAAAATTTGAAGTTATAGATTCAACCGGCAGCTTTTGATATGGTCGCCAAGTATACGAAACTATGCTAGTTTCGTAAATATAGTTCCAACGACATTAGTTTCATAAATATTTATTAAAGATATTATTTAAAAAATATCAATTATAATTCAAATCAGGGAAAACATAATAATATTTTTTAAGAAAACACTATTTGCTTGCTAATTTTAAGATTTTTTTTTTAACATCGAAAAGGTAGAAGGCATACAACTTTTATGGGTCTACTGGCTCAGTTTTTTATGTGATACGGGGTTGTACTGGCCATTCTATGGAAGTGCCTATATCTTGTTCTTTCCCAAAAGCTTTGTGTGCAGGCCTGATAATAGGGAAAAATGAAGATTGCTTTTGTTGGGAAATGTATCCCAAAGCCAATTTTTACTGTAAACAATTGTACATTTGATATAATTATATATGAATTTATTGAATAAAATGTTTATTCTGGCAGTTCATCACTATTTCATCTTTCTGTAATGAGTTCTTCAGTGATGAAGTCCTTAGGACTATTTGTATGAGATATAGAGAGGATATATCATATAGTCCTAAAATTGTTCGCGACCAAATGATATACTTATTTCAGGATGATAGTATATCAATTATAGGTCGTTGGGTGCCATAGTCGTTGGTTGTCCTCTTAATCAAAGAGTGTATAGACACTGGTATGGCATGCAGATGTTGTGTTTGACATTTCATCGAACGTGACGCGTCTGTACTTTTTCTGCCTAGAGTTTTGATATGGACGTAGTTATCCCTCAGACATGAGATCGTCATGGTAGCTTGCGAGCAACTCACTGTACTTTGGTACTGGACTATCTGGATTTCTAATCCAGGGATGGAAGTTTTCTGGGTACAGTTAAGTACTCGTGTAGCGGTGATCGGATCAAGATGGGATTGACCCCTCCAAAGTGTTTGGAGCATATATCTTACTGTGTTTCAATTTAGCAAAACCTTAGCCAGAGTAGTCACTGTAAAGTGTTACAGGACTTGTGAGATTGAGACACATTGTTGATGGACTTTATGGGTTGGGCAGTTAAACCCTAAGTCTTCCTGAGCATTAAGGTCAAAGGGATTAATTACAAGGTTTCCATATCTCCTGGTTCTTGATTGTTGCTCTGCAACTTCGACCTATCCGGACGTCGGGTGTCATTGCTAGATGGCGACTTTGACTGGTATTGAAAATGTTCCAGTGCTACCGGCTTAGTGTTCGAACCTATGGGGTCACACACCATAGGGGTTTCTACTTGATTTAGTGATCGGAGAACGATTGGGAATCGTTCGTGGACTCACAGAGAAAAAGGGGTTTTCTTTATCCAAGTGTCAACACTTGATATTCTTGAAAGTGTCGACACTTGTGTAAGTGTCGACACTTGTTGATTTCTCAAGTGTAGACACTTATGTCACAAAAAGTTGTGGCATGAAATTTTCACTAATAGTTGGTGATGCATAGAGGTGAATTAAGTAATGTGATTACTTGATAGCCCAATTTGATTGAGCTATAAAAATCTGGAACGAATCAAATAGGATTTGGTTCAAAATGGGTTTGGGTCCAATCGGGTTGAACCCAATGTATGCACACTTGACCCAATTGATTTTAGTTATGAATTAAAATCAATTAATATATTTAATCTGAATTTAAATAAATTTAAATTCATTTTTGGGGAGTTATGTAACTTCCCATGACCATAACTCCCCATAACTACCCATTACCACACCTATAACTCCCCACTCTCCCTCTCCCTCTCCATCTACTTATGGGGCTGAAATGGGAGGACGAAAATAAGGAAAAATTCAGCAAATAAATGCTGGAAAAATCAAAGGGAAGAAAGGGAAGAAACTAGGAAAAAGTTCTAGTTTTTAGGTGTGAGGTTTTTGGAGAAAAGTGTGCATTTTTGTACCTAGAGATCTAAGTCTTAGGATTGAGTGTTTGGGAAGGGTTCCAACCACTCATTCTCCACCTCTTGAGCTTCTTCATTCATTCGGAGAGTCCGGCATCGAAAGAAGAAAAGGAGTCCCGATCAAATCGTTCCACAACAAGCTAGCACTTAGAGTGGAAATAGATTTTGAAAGAGCCCTGGTGTGAACCACCTGTAGAGGCCGGACACGTGTACAGCTAAGCAGAGTTCTTCCTCCTGCTCCTGGATCTTTCGCAGTGGAGAGCGTCTCCATTTCATACAAGATATGGTTTTACATATATAGATATGTTGCTTTGAAATGTTCATAGCATGAATTCATGATTTCACTGTTTATATTAATCATTCATGCAAGATCTTGGGACAAGAAGCATAGAAAAGTTTTAAAGCATGCTTAGATTAAATGTTAATCATTTTATCATACTTCCGCTGCATGTTATTTTGAAAAAGTTTTAAAATATAAAGCATGCTCGCTAATAGTTTTCCTTTCAATTAGTATCAGAGCAACCAGGTTGCTTTAGTATGAATGTTTAGTATAAACATTATAAAATCAGTTCAATTTCTTGCAAGTATTCGGATTGAGTGCCTCACCAGGCCGTCCGGTCATAGGAGAGAAGTAGGGCTGTAAGACCCTCACTTCCCATTCAAAGGGATCTCCTATGGCGTGTAGGGGTGCCATTGCGAAGGACTCATGAATAAGAAAAAGAAAAGAAAAAAGTAAAGATTAAAATGTTTTGATCTTTATTATGTTCTAAATTTGAAGTCATAAAATGTTTTAGAAATGTTCTAAAGTTAGTTTATGATTACTATGTTAAATAGTTTAACATAAAATTCAAGTTTAGAAAAGACAAAGTTTGGATTTCAGCATTTCTGTGCTCGGATTTGATCAAGTGTCGACACTTGGTTTACCTAGTGTCGACACTTGGGTGTCTATGTGTCGACACTTGACCTTCTAGGTATCGACTCATGAACAAAAATACAGAAATCGGTTCTCTGTGTGTCGACCTGTCTCAGAGTAGTGTCGACACTTGCTACTGAAGTGTCGACACTTCACAGTGAACAGAAATTTAAAATTGGATTTTCTTGTAAAAATGTTTTATAAAGTTTTTTGAAAATGTTTCAATCTGTTGTATGATTAACTTAATTATGAATTAAATAAATATAAGTGACTAAATGATCTAAGGATATGATTTTAAGATCTAAGTCATATTCATAACTTTGGTTTAAATGGGTTAGCTTGAATTATGTCCTAATTGGGTTAGACCTAAGTTTAGATGAATAGGACTTAATAGAGAATTAACTTAATCAAATGTTGAGTTAAGGTTCTTCTCTAGTATCTATCTAATAGTTAGATTGATTGGTCCATACATCTAAATGGACTTAATCTTGGCTTCGTGGTAGGACCCGATTCCTTAGGCTAGTCTAATCGAAATTGGTGAACCAATTGGTGTCTAAGGTAAGTATGGCTTTTGATCTATGGTTTTTGGGGCTACCTCTTTCCTGGCCAATGATATTGGTGTCTAAGGAAAGATGGTTAATGGCTTAACCCATAACCTTGATCTCACTTACCTGGCCAATATGGTCAACCAGTTTTGATTAGTTAGCTCATTGATTCGAGTTAGCCCATGCCAATAAGGTTAATCAGCTTGACTGATTTAGGTGCCCATGGATTTCATGGTTCATGTAACCCTTTCATTAACATATGAAGTTAGTGAAAGATAATCCATGACTTATCCTTTCTCTTCTGTCACAACATGTATAAAACCTCTAAATTATTAGGTCCTTAAAAAGATGGAAATTATATGATAATTTTTTGTCTTAGCCTCTCATTAGGATGTTTGGTAATGAGTCCAGTAGTGGGGTGATCATCGGCAGATCCATAGATCAGGTGGTCATCATACTATTGGAATTGTCATTCATTATATGATGACATAATGCAACTTTCTTAAACAGGTGGTCAGGTTAGCCGGCCAAAGTCGGGCTTGATCATTTGTTAGCTAGAAGCATTAAGATCAGTCATGTTAATGGTTGGACCTAACTAGGACCTTCTTTAGCAGGTAGCCCAAAGGCCGATTGAAGTGTTCCTAGGGCAAAATAAATTACTAGGAGTTGTTTGGAAAAACAACTGGTTATGAACCTACCTTTAGATGAACATGGGTTGGCCGACCATAGTCGGGCTCATGTATTGTCTATTGGATTCTGGTACCCACTAAGGGATAAGTGTTATTCTTCGGATTGGAGGTAGAGGCTACCAGTCTGAATAAAATAGTGGGAGGAGCTTTTAGACAAAAGTCCATGTCTTTAAGTTTTAAATAATTCATATACTAAATAGTCTTGGTTTTCTTTTTCAGATAATGTCTACTAATCTGTCACTCCGGTCATTATTAGATAATGACAAGCTCATGGGACCCAACTTCGATAGCTGGTATCGAAGACTGAGAATTGTTCTCGAGCACGAACGGATCCTTTATGTATTAACGGATCCGGCACCTGAGGGGCCAGCCCCCACCGCACATACTGCAGTCAGAGATGCTTATCAAAAGTGGGTCTCTGACCGTACTACGGTGCGGTGCATTATGTTGGCGGCTATGAACGACGAGTTCAGTCGCAGATTCGAGGAGGCCCAACCAGAGGAAATCCTTCAAAAGTTGAAGGAATCTTTTGGTGCTCCAGACGACGTTGAAAGGTACAGGGTTTCCTCTACCATCTTCAACGCTCGAATGACTGAAGGGTCCTTGGTCACTGATCATGTATTGTACATAATCGAGATGATCGAGCGCTTGGCCAAACTCGGATATCCTTTCCACGAGCAGCTTGGGAAAGATGCAATTTTGAATTCTTTGCCTCCCTCCTACTTACCTTTTCTAGATCACTATAGATTAACAAGGCCTGTAGTCAACTACCATGGGTTGATGGGGTTACTACAGACTTATGAAAAGGATCACCAGCTCCAAAAGAGCTTGGTGAATTTAGTGGGAGGCAGTGCGGCAAGGCGTCGCCCCTTTAAGAAAGGGAAAAAGAAAAAGAATAAAAATAGAATGGTGCAAAGTGCTGGGCCCAGTCAGATTAAGAAGAAGGCTGACCAGAGTCAGGCAGAATGCTTCTACTGCAAGAAGCCGGGTCATTGGAAGAGGAATTGTTCCGCTTACCTAGCTACACTTGACACGAACAGGCCGAAGAAGAAGAAGCAGCAAAAGGTTGCTGGACAAGGTATTTATATGATAAATCCTTGTTGTTTTTCTATTTGTGATACTACTATCTGGATATTAGATACTGGTAGTCCTTATCATATTTGCAATACGTTGCAGGGACTACAAGTTAGTAGAAGATTCGAGAATGGCGAGAGATTTCTGAATGTGGGGAACGGAAGTCAAGCTCCAGTCCTGGCATTGGGAATTGTCAATCTATTTTTGAGTCTTGTAAAGTTGTTCTTAGTGATTGTCACTATTGTCCATCATTCCTTGTAAATATTATCTCTGTAGGCCAGTTGGCCAGTAATGGTTATGAACTATTAATCAAGAGTGATTTTTGCAAAGTCATTATGAATGATATTGTTGTTATGACTGGACATATTAAGAATGGCATTTATGTTTTATCACAGCCTATTGGTATAATGTACATTTCTTGCAAATGCCCTAGATTAGATAATGTCAATGATGCTTATCTCTGGCATTGTAGGCTAGGTCATATAAACAAGAATAGAATCAACAGGTTAGTGGGAGAAGGTCTCCTAAACGTTAGTGATTGTGAATCACTGCCAACTTGTGAATCTTGTTTACTTGGTAAGATGACCAAGTCACCTTTTACTGGAAAAGGTGTACAAGCCGATGACATTTTGTGTCTAGTACATACTGATGTATGTGGACCAATGAATGTCGATGCCAAGGGTGGGTATAAATATTTCATTACATTTACGGACGACTTCTCAAGGTACGGTTATGTCTTTTTGATGAGACATAAATCTGAATCGTTTGAGATGTTCAAACGGTATCGTAATGAAGTTGAAAAACAAACTGGGAAGCTTATTAAAATCCTTCGATCAGATCGAGGTAGAGAATATCTTTCTGGGGAGTTTCTGACTTATCTTGAAGAGAATGGGATTCTCTCTCAATGGACACCTCCTGGGACGCCTCAGTTAAATGGTGTGTCTGAAAGGAGGAATCGGACTCTGTTAGACATGGTCAGATCCATGATGGGATTTGCAAATCTGTCAACTTCCTTTTGGGGGTATGCTTTGGAGTCAGCATGCTATCTTCTAAATAGAGTTCCGAGTAAGTCTGTTAACAAAACTCCATATGAAATATGGAATGGGCGTAAGCCTAGTCTATCACACCTTCGGGTTTGGGGATGTCCGGCTTATGTCAAGCGTTTGGAAACAGATAAACTTGGACCTAGGTCTGACAGGTGCCTCTTTGTTGGGTATCCTAAAGAGTCTAAGGATTATTTCTTCTATATGCCTGGGGAACAAAAATTGTTCGTCAGTCTTAGAGCTACCTTTTTGGAAAGGGAGTACCTTACTGAAGGTGCTCAAGCTGCCAATGTTGAGCTTACTGAAGTTCAACAGATAGAAGAACCAAATCACTCAAGGACTGCTACAGAACTCGTTATGATAAGATCAAACCTTGAGCCTATTGACCAGTCATTAAGGAGATCTGGTAGAGTACCGCGTCAACCGGACAGATACTATGGTTTTCTGGTCCGAGACGGTGATCCCGTTGAGCTCGATGAGAACAACGAGAATCCAATCACCTATATGGACGCGATGCAAAGGTCTGATTCTGAGTTGTGGCTGGGAGCCATGAAATCTGAAATGGAGTCCATGGAAATCAACAAAGTATGGACTTTGGTTGATCCACCTGAAGGGGTAAAACCCATTGGGTGCAAATGGGTCTTCAAAAGGAAACGGGGCACAGATGGGCAGGTAGAGACCTATAAAGCCCGTCTGGTTGCCAAGGGTTATCGTCAACATTATGGTATTGACTATGACGAGACATTTTCCCCTGTGGCAATGCTCAAGTCTATTCGGATTATGCTTGCCTTAGCTGCATATCTGGATTATGAAATCTGGCAAATGGATGTCCGAACAGCTTTCCTGAATGGTGAGCTAGATGAGGAGGTGTATATGATGCAACCTGAAGGGTTCACATCCACAGATGAATCTAAGGTATGTAAGCTTAGTAGGTCCATCTATGGACTAAAGCAGGCGTCTCGGAGTTGGAACATGCGTTTTGATAAGTGTGTCAAGACGTATGATTTTGTTAGGAACAAAGAAGAACCCTGCATATATAAGTGGGCAAATGGTTCTGTAGTTGTATTTCTTGTACTGTATGTGGATGACATTCTCTTAATCGGGAATGACATCCCTGCATTACAGGGAATAAAGGTCTGGTTGTCGTCCCAGTTTTCTATGAAAGACCTGAGTGAAGCTTCTTTCATACTAGGTATGAAGATCTATAGGGATAGATCAAGGAAGCTTCTGGGTTTGTCCCAGTCTACGTACATTGATACCGTGCTGAAAAGGTTTAGCATGGAGAATTCCAAGAAAGGCTATCTTCCGATAGGTCATGGAATTTCTCTTTCCAAGAAGGATTGTCCGACAACTCCTGAGGAAAGAGAGCGTATGAGTAGGATTCCTTATGCTTCGGTAGTAGGGTCCATCATGTACGCCATGACATGTACTAGACCAGACGTGGCATACTCATTAGGAATAGTGAGTCGATACCAGTCTAACCCAGGTGAAGCACACTGGAAGGTTGCAAAGACCATCCTGAAGTATTTGCGAAATACCAAGGACCAGTGGCTTCTTTTTGGAGGACCTGACTTGAAACTTGTGGGATATACTGACTCCAGTTTCCAGTCAGATAGGGATGATAGCAAGAGTGTATCTAGTTTTGTTTTTACCCTGAATGGTGGAGCTATCTGCTGGAAGAGTTCCAAGCAGCACACTGTAGCAGACTCTGTATGCGAAGCGGAATATATTGCAGCATCTGATGCAGCAAAGGAAGCTGTTTGGTTGCGAAAATTTCTTGACGAGCTGGGAGTGGCACCTTCCCTGGATGGTCCTATTCTAGTGTACTGTGACAGCACTGGAGCCATTGCTCAAGCCAAAGTGCTGAAGTCCCATCAGTGTACCAAGCATATTCTGCGCCGATTTCATCTTGTGCGAGAAATCGTGGAACAAGGTGATATCGACCTTCTGAAGATTGACGGAAAGGAGAACCTAGCTGACCCCTTCACTAAAGCCGTTGGAGTTCAAGAACTCAATAATTGTAAATGGAAGATGGGTATACGATACTGTTCTGATTGGCGTTAGTCCAAGTGGGAGTTGTTGGGAAATGTGTCCCAAAGCCAATTTTACTGTAAACAGTTGTACATTTGATGTAATTATATATGAATTATATTATTGAATAAAATGTTTATTCTGGCAGTTCATCACTATTTCATCTTTCTGTAATGAGTTCTTCAGTGATGAAGTCCTTAGGACTATTTGTATGAGATATAGAGAGGATATATCATATAGTCCTAAAATTGTTCGTGACCAAATGATATACTTATTTCAGGATGATAGTATATCAAGTATAGGTTGTTGTGTGCCATAGTCGTTGGTTGTCCTCTTAATCAAAGAGTGTATAGACACTGATATGGCATGCAGATATTGTGTTTGACATTTCATCGAACGTGACCCATCTATACTTTTTCTGCCTAGAGTTTTGATATGGACGTAGTTATCCCTCAGACATGAGATCGTCATGGTAGCTTGCGAGCAACTCACTGTACTTTGGTACTGGACTATCTGGATTTCTAATCCAGGGACGGAAGGTTTCTAGGTACAGTTAAGTACTCGGGTAGCGGTGATCGGATCAAGATGGGATTGACCCCTCCAAAGTGTTTGGAGCATATATCTTACTGTGTTTCAATTTAGCAAAACCTTGGCCAGGGTAGTCACTGTAAAGTGTTACAGGACTTGTGAGATTGAGACACATTGTTGATGAACTTTATAGGTTGGGCAGTTAAACCCTAAGTCTTCCTGAGCATTGAGGTCAAAAGGATTAATTACAAGGTTTCCATATCTCCTAGTTCTTGATTATTGCTCTGCAACTTCGACCTATCCGGACGTCGGGTGTCATTGCTAGATGGCGACTTTGACTGGTATTGGAAATGTTCCAGTGCTACCGGCTTAGTGTTCGAACCTATGGGGTCACACACCATAGGGGTTTCTACTTGATCTAGTGATCGGAGAACGATTGGGAATCGTTCGTGGACTCACAGAGAAAAAGGGTTTTTCTTTATCCAAGTGTCAACACTTGATATTCTTGAAAGTGTCGATATTTGTGTAAGTGTCGACACTTGTTGATTTCGCAAGTGTAGACACTTGATGTCATAAAAAGTTATGACATGAAATTTTCACTAATAGTTGGTGATGCATGGAGGTGAATTAAGTAATGTGATTACTTGATAGCCCAATTTGATTGAGCTATAAAAATCTGGAACGAATCAAATAGGATTTGGTTCAAAATGGGTTTGGGTCCAATCGGGTTGAACCCAATGTATGCACAATTGACCCAATTGATTTTAGTTATGAATTAAAATCAATTAATACATTTAATCTGAATTTAAATAAGTTTAATATCATTTTTGGGGAGTTATGTAACTTCCCATGACCATAACTCCCCATAATTACCCATTACCACACCTATAACTCCCCACTCTCCCTCTCCCTCTCCATCTACTTATGGGGCTAAAATGGGAGGACGAAAATAAGGAAAAATTCAGCAAATAAATGCTGGAAAAATCAAAGGAAAGAAAGGGAAGAAACTAGGAAAAAGTTCTAGTTTTTAGGTATGAGGTTTTTGGAGAAAAGTGTGCATTTTTGTACCTAGAGATCTAGGTCTTAGGATTGAGTGTTTAGGAAGGGTTCCAACCACTCATTCTCCACCTCTTGAGCTTCTTCATTCATTCGGAGAGTCCGGCATTGAAAGAAGAAAAGGAGTCCCGATCAAATCGTTCCACAACAAGCTAGCACTTGGAGTGGAAGTAGATTTTGAAAGAGCCCTGGTGTGAACCACCTGTAGAGGCCGGACACGTGTGCAGCTAAGCAGAGTTCTTCCTCCTGCTCCTGGATCTTTCACAGTGGAGAGCATCTCCATTTCATACAAGGTATGGTTTTACATATATAGATATGTTGCTTTGAAATGTTCATAGCATGAATTCATGATTTCACTGTTTATATTAATCATTCATGCAAGATCTTGGGACAAGTAGCATAGAAAAGTTTTAAAGCATGCTTAGATTAAATGTTAATCATTTTATCATGCTTCTGCTGCATGTTATTTTGAAAAAATTTTAAAATACAAAGCATGCTCGCTACTAGTTTTCCTTTCAGGCTTTACCCTTAAAAGCTTCCATGATGGAGAAATGGGAGAAGAAAAAGAATGATCTGGGAGAATATGACGCTCCATAGAAAAGTGAGAGACTCCATCGAGAAGTGAGAGTAAGAGGACATGTGATTCTGTTTGTTTTCCTTTTCTATTTCATTTTTCTCTTTCCCCTCGGTTCGATCAAAAGTAATATTTATTTTTTAAAAAAATATTATTTTAGAAAAATGATCTGTTCGACCTTGGATAATATGGAAAAAGTATACCAGGCATAATCTAGACTACCTGGTAGCTATCCTATATGTCAAGGACTGGCATCAGTGTGAGTCCAACCCCAAAGTTGGGCTACACCCAAGGCCCACTTCGGATTCCCACCAACAGTGTAGAAAGCTTAATCATTGTCAACTGATCTATGCCACTATAATCTCATCTACATCTTGATATATGCGGTCCCATGACTTTGGTCCATGGCTGAAGTAAGGCCGAAAGAGCCCATGACCTCTACAATGTTGTGATGGGGACATCAAGCATATCCCAGCCCAGATCTTGAAGCTAGCCTAGATCCTGAAGCCAGCATAGTCCAGACCTGAAGCCGCCCCAGCCTGAATCCTGAAACCAGTCCCAGCAAGAATTCTGAAGTCATCATCAGCATAAATCCAATGGAGCACCACTTTCAAGAATAAGTTATCGGAAAGGATAAGTTATTGGAAATCTTTGGTTGTTTGGTTGTTTATAATTTATTTTAGGATAGTTTGTTTGAATTTGTTAGGATTAGTATATCGAATTTGTTTCCGGTCCGATTATTTGGAGTATGTTAGGGTCCTGGTTTATTTAAGGTGATGTTTTTCTACAAATAAAAATAGCAAAGAATTTTATTGAAAGGTCTGGGTGTGTCCCGACTCCTCCCCCCCTCTCCTTCTTCTTTCCCCCTCTCCTCTTCTCTTTTCTGGTTCTTCTTCCTTCCCTGCTCTCCTTCTTCTCCCAGTATCTCCTGCTACTTCTCTTCCTTTTCTCTCGTCTTCTCCTAACCTCTTCCTCCTCTATTTCTTCCTCTTCTCCTCGTTTTGTATCTATCCTCTCCCCTTATTCCTTTCCTATTCCTCGGAATCTCCAGTTCCCAACATTATTCTCTTCTTTGTTCCTCGAATCCTCTAATTCCACTCGTTAACATCAACATCCACCATGCCCTTCCGCCAACATCGACGTCGGGCCATCCTCCCTGCCCTCACCCTTTCCCGTAACCAATCCGAGCAGCTGAGCCCTCCGATGGACCTCTGCTCCCAACAAAACTGGCCACCGGCGGCACTCACGGATAACCGCCTTACCTCCCGGTGAGCCCCTCCACTTCACATAGATCCAGCCGACCCCCTCCATTTACCCCGTCATAGACAGCTACCCCATCAGCTGTCTTCCATCCACATCCGAACGGATCCAAGTCCTCCTCTCCGATCGTTCGAATTCAGAGTGCCAGTGCGCGCCACCTCCTCGGCCCCATCTTCCGCTTGTCGTCATCCACCACCATCGTCGGTGAACCTTGCGGCCCTCCCGCCTTAGATCGACGTTGCCTAAGTCTTCCGGCGACCCTCCTCCTGCATCAATCGATGAATCAGCACCATGGCAACCACTTCCCGAGCCACCGTCTTTGTTCCTAGGCCTCACCTCCGTTCGTTCCACCGGTGTCCTCTCCCTGCTGCCCTCCCTCCGGTGAAGGTTCGTTCGAGATCGCTGGCGAGTCCCACTAGATTTCCCTGCCGAAGGACTGTTCCCTATTCCACATGCCTATCAAAGCACAAATGGCCCTTGGCACGAACGTGAAAGCAAGGAGCCCTCCTACACACTTCTCAAAGCAGAGCTGCCCCTCCCTTTGCCGACTTTAGGTTTAAGCAGGAAATAAAAAAAAGTGAACAAAAATAGGAAAAAAATGGGAAAAGAGAAAAAAAGAGTAAATATGGAAAAAAATATGGAAAGAAAAAAAAAAGAGTTTATTTGAATGAATGGGGTTTGAACTAACTTAGTCTAAGGGTCGTTTCGTAATGCCCAACGGTTTGACCTCCTTAAAATAAATCTGATCGGGCTGTCCCACATCATGTTGCCATCAAAACATGGAACACATTCTGGTCCATAATCTCCTGCAGCTACTGTCCCCCATGACTGGTAGTTTTGTTATAATATACTAAGATTTTCCACTTGTTTTGATAGCAGATCTCTTGCAACCACCACCCGGTAGCCCACTACCTTTAAACCCTAAGGTAGATCCTGAAAAGGAAAAGAAGCCTACTCTCATTCTCACTCTCTTTCTATTGTTCATGATTTTCAACCGACTTAACCATCAGAGGGTCCCTTGCTAGAGAACCCTCTCCTAGTGTGAGCAAACTTCCTTTTGCAAGTTTCTGAGGGAGCGATCCTCACAATTAGCATTTGTCCTACCTCCAACTAGGTAAGAAGCCATCCCAGTCATCACCAGTCAAAGCATCATACTAT
This sequence comes from Areca catechu, assembly GCA_021397845.1. Lineage (NCBI taxonomy): Eukaryota > Viridiplantae > Streptophyta > Magnoliopsida > Arecales > Arecaceae > Areca > Areca catechu. The sequence continues at coordinate 63,549,712 of CM038040.1, read as the reverse complement.
AGTTTAGTGCTAAAGGAATGGCGCTTTGCCCAAATTTGAGAGAAAGATGGTGAGAATAAGAGTGCACAACAACTCCTTAACTTCACTACCTCAATCATCCTAGCACTGCCTGCTGGAAGCATAGACTGCTGGAAGCACAAACTACTAGAAGGGCATCCACCATGCCTCTAGCAACTGTGAACCCTCAACAATTTGACATCATGATGCAATAGATACAGGTGCTCATTACCACAATGAAGTGACTCCAAAATCCCATCGAAAGAGACTAGGATTTGGTAGCATCCCTAGTGATTTTCTCATGGCATAGTCATAGATGGTCCATCGAAGCCTTAAGTGGGATCACCCACATTTCCATCGACCTAATCTTGTCAACTATTGGTCACCATCTCCTACTGCTAGTCAGCAGTCCCTATCTCCTCACCTTGACTGCTGGCTTCCCTCTTCTTGTTGAAGCCAATGATGGAATGCCCATCACCACCAATCCTTCTACTTTTATTGATAATATTTTATTAGTTGAAGGATTGAAACATAATCTACTTAGTATTAGTCAATTTTATGATAAAGGTTTTAAAGTTATTTTTCAATCATCTCTTTGCATGGTTGCTAGTCCTGATGATAATAGAGTGAAATGCATTGGAAACAGGCATGGCAATATCTATCTTATTGATCTTGACAATTTACCTTTACATGATAGTGAAAGCCTAGTTGCAATGAATTCCATAATTAATGAGACTAGTTGGCTTTGACATCGTAGATTAGGTTATGCAATCATGCATCTACTTTCATAATTATACAAAAAAAATTTAATAAGAGATTTACCAAAACTTAGTTTTGAAAAAGATAAAATATGTGAATCATGTCAATTTGAAAAACAAGCAAACACATCTTTTAAACCAAAAGATTTTGTTTCAACCACTAGGCCATTAGAGCTACTCCATATGGATCTCTTTGGACCAACTAGGATAATAAGCCTAGGAGGTAAGAGATATGAATTAGTTATAGTGGATGATTTCTCTCGATTTACGTGAATTTTATTTTTAGCTCATAAAGATAAATCATTTTCAACTTTTACGAAGTTTTATCGAAAAGTTTTAAATAAAAAAGGTACTTATATTATTTGTATTCAATGTGACCATGGTACTAAATTTGAAAACCAAGATTTCAAAAATTTTTGTAATGAAAAAGAAATTGATCATAATTTTTCTGCACCTAGAATACCTCAACAAAATGGGTGGTAGAAAGAAAGAATAGGATTTTAGAAGAAATGTCATGCACAATGCTTTGTGAAAATGATCTTCCCAGATATTTTTGGATCGAAGCTATTAATATCACTTGTTATATTCTAAATCATGTTTTAATTCAACCTACTTTGAAGAAAACACCTTATGATCTTTGAAAAGAAAGAAAACCTACTTTAAAATATTTTCGGGTTTTTGGTTGTCGATATTTTATTTTGGATAATGAAAAAGATAACTTAGGCAAATTTGATGCCAAGTTAGATGAAGGTATCTTCTTAGGATACTCTATATCTAGCAAGGCATACAGAGTTTTTAATAAAAAAATATTAGTAGTAGAAGAATCAGTGCATGTAGTATTTGAAAAATTTACTAACAAATTCTCTAAAAGGAGGATTTTTTTGATGCATGTACAGGTGTTGAAGGACTAAAGATGCTTACTTTGGATAATCCCCCTTCCAAAGAAGATGAACAAGATCAAAACAAGAAGAATGGAGAAGAAGCCACAAAATCCACACCAAATCACAAAGATCTATCCAAGGAGTGGAGGTATGCTCATGGACATCCTAAAGAATTAATCTTAAGAGATCCATTTGAAGGAAAAGCAAAACGAGCATGCATGGTAAAAAAATTATATTTTAAAATAATTTTAAAATAAGCACAATGGAAGGCTTGGTAGATCGATCAAAACGATCTACCAATCTGCTTCAATAGGAATAAGTATGATAATATATTATGCAAAAGACATCATAAGCAGGAAAAAAAATCAAAAGGCATAAGGATACCTTACCGTTATACCTTTAGGAGGAGATTGTGAATAGCCCTCGAGCCACACTCATGTCTGGCCTCTATGGGTAGTTCACACCAGGGCTTGATTCTGATTAACTCCCTTAGAGTACTAGCTCCTTGGAATTCTTGAGGCCGATCTAATTCTTCTCGAAAGACAAGGAGGACAAGGGGAACCCTTCCTAACTAACTCTTTTCCCAAGACCTAGCTTAAGTGCTAGGTAGTCACACACCCAAAACCCTAGTCCTCCCAAGCCCCATTTCTTTTCCCTCTCAAAATTTTAGCAATCTCATTGAATAAAAAAACTTTTTTTCTCTCTACTAGTAGCCCCTAAAACAATCCTTATTTATAGAGGTACCCATGAGAGGGAGAAAGAGGAAGGAGAAGTAATTGGGGAAGAAGGTCAAGGGCCATACTAAATTGGATCTAAGCTCATAAGGCAAGAATGACCATCATTCCATGAAAGCTTGGAGCCAAAACTAGCCAAAATTTGAAATTTGAATTGAGGTCAAATCCTTCCAAAGAATGACCATCATTCTATGAAGGCTTGGAGCCAAAACCAACCAGAATTCGAAATTCGAATTGAGGTCAAAACTTTCCAAAAATTCTTTCCAAAATTCTTGCTCATCGTAGCTAAGTGTCGACGCTTCCTAGTGTCGACTTTTCAAGTGTCGATACTTACAAGTGTTGACACTTCCAAGTGTCAACACTTGGAAGTGTCGACATTTAGAATATGGTCAATTATATTGACCTCCAGTGACAGCAAACAATTCTTAATCATCGATTAGCCTTTAGATCAGATAGAAACCCCTATAGTGTGTGACCTCATAGGTTCGAACACTAAGACGGTAGCACTGGAACACTTCCAGTACCAGTCAAAGTCATCATCTAGCAATGATACCCGATATCCGGATATGACGAAGATTACAGAGCAACTTTGTAGAACCTTTGGCATATGGTTACCGTATAATTCATCCCTTTAACCTCAAAATGCTCAGGATGACCTAGAGTTTGATTGCCAACCCTAGCCTGGTACATCCAGATCATGTCTCAACCTTACAAGTTCTGTGACTCCTCATAAGAACTACCCTAACCAAGATTTTATTAAATTGCGACATAATGAGTCATTCACTCCAAACCATTTGGAGGGATCAATCCCATCTTGATCCACCATCACTTCACAAGTACTTGACTATACCTGGAAGCCTTTCATCACTGGATTAGAAATCCAGGTAGTCCAGCATCAAAGTACAGTGAGTTGCTTGCATGCTACCATGGTGATCTCAGGTCTGAGAGACACATATATCCATATCCCTTTGCGAGCAACCCTTTGGCAGAAGGGAGCTCCGCAGTTGGTCATATTCAGTGAGATATCATATATTTTACCTGTATGTCATATCAGTGTCTTTACATTCCTTGGTTAAGAGGACCACCAACAAATGTGATGTACAACAACCTGCACTTGATACATCGCCATCCTATAATAACGTATCCTTTGGTTATGAACCAGTTTAAGAACTACTGATATATCCTGTCTATATCAAATATAATGTAGTTTTAAGGACTCCATCATACAAGAGTTCTTTTTAGAAAAATGCATATATGATGAACAGCCAAAAGAATAACTTTTATTTATTAAGAAATTCATATATAATTACAAAATAGCATAACCATCTACAGTCTAGACGATTGGATTTGGGATATAATTTTCAAAAACTCTCACTTGGACTAAGGCCAATCAGTACAAAATCTTATTCCCATTTTTCATTTACAACTGTCGAACTCTTGAACTCCGATATCTTTAGTAAAGGGGTCGGCCAGGTTTTCCTTTCCATCGATCTTCTGAAGGTTAATGTCACATCGTTCCACGATCTCTCATACAAGATGATAGCACCACAGAATGTGTTTTGTGCGGTGATGAGACTTCAGCTCTTTGGCTTGAGCAATGGCTCCAGTGCTGTCACAATACACCGGAATAGGACCATCCAGGAAAGGTGCCACTCAGCTTGCCAAGGAACTTTCACAACCACACTACTTCCTTTGCTGTATTCGACGCTGCAATGTATTATGCTTCTCATACTGAGTCCGCCATAGTAGGCTGCTTGGAGATTTTCCAGTAGATCGCTCCTCCATTTAGGATAAAGACAAATCCTGACACACTCTTGCTATCATCCCTATCTGACTGAAAACTGGAGTCAGTATATCCCATAAGTTTTAAGTCAGGTTCTCCATAAATCAGCCATTAGTCCCTAGTATTTCGTAAATACTTAAGGATGGTCGTTACCACTTTCCAACGAGCTTCACCTGGGTTAGACTGGTATCTGCATACTAAGCCTAGTGAGTATGCCATGTCTGGTCTAGTACATGTCATGGCATACATGATAGAACCCACTATTGAAGCATATGGGATTCTACTCATATATTCTCTCTCCTCAGGAGTTGTCGCACAATTCCTTTTGGAGAGAGCAATTCTAGTGCCTATCGAGAGATAGCCTTTCTTGAAATTTTTCATGTTGAACTACTTCAGCACTATGCTGATGTACATAGACTGGGACAGTCCTAGAAGCCTCTTAGATCTATCTCTATAAATCTTCATACCCGGTATATAAGAGGCTTCACCCAAGTCCTTCATAGGGAACTGAGATGACAACTAGACCTTTATTTCTTGTAGTGCTGGGATGTCATTCCTGAGTAAGAGAATGTCATCCACATACAATACAAAAAACACAATCACAAAACCATTAACCCATTTATAAATGCAAAGTTCTTCTCCGTTCCTAACAAAGGCATACGACTTGATACACTTATTAAATCACATGTTCCAACTCTGTGATGCTTGTTTCAGTCCATAAATAGACCTTAAAAGCTTGCACACTTTTGACTCATCTGTGGATGTGAATCTTTCAGGTTATATCATATACACTTCCTCTTCCAGCTCACCATTCAGGAAAGCTATTCGGACATCCATTTGCCAGATTTCATAGTCAAAGTGTGTCGCTAAAGCAAAAATAATTGGAATGAATTTGAGCATTGCCACAGGAGAGAACGTCTCATTATAGTGAATACCATAATGTTGACGATACCCTTTGGCAACCAGACGGGCTTTATAGGTACTACCTGTCCATCTACGTCCATTTTTTTTTGAAAATCCATTTGCACCCAATGGATTTTTTCCCTTCAGGTGGATCAACCAATGTCCATACATTGTTGATTTCCATGGACTCCATTTTGGATTTTATGGCTCCTAGCCATTTCTCAAAGTCAGACCTCTACATCGCATCCATATAGGAGATCAGATCCTCATTGTTCTCATCAAGTTTAATGGGATCACCATCTCGAACCAAGAAACCTAGTATCTATATAGTCGAATCGGTACCCTACTGGATCTCCTTAATGGTTCTTGTGTGGGCTCTGGGTGTGAACTAATCACAACCGGTTCTATGTTGTCCCTTAAGTGTATCGTTTTTTCTACTTATTGAACTACACTAAGTTAAATATTAGTGGCTATGGTTCCTTTACCAAGGAACTCCTTTTCCAAAAAGATAGCCCTAAGACTGATGAATAGCTTTTGTTCCTCGGCCAAGTGGAAGTAATACCCCTTAGACTCTATTGGATACCCAACAAATAGGCACCGGTCAGACCTAGGTCCAAGTTTATACATTCCCAAATATTTTACATAAGCCGGGCAACCCCAGACCCAAAGGTGTGAGAGTGTCGGCTTATGTCCAGTCTATATCTCATATGGGGTTTTGCTAACGAACTTACTCGGAGCCCTATTCAAAAGGTAACAGGCTAATTCCATAGCATATCCCCAAAGGGATAGCGGTAGAGAAGCGAAGCCCATCATGGATCGAACCATATCTAACAGGGTTCGATTTCTCCTTTCAGACACTCTATTTAACTGAGGTGTCCCTAGAGGTATCCACTGAGAGAGAATCCCATTCTCCTCAAGATATGTCAGAAACTCACCGGAAAGATATTCATCACGTCGATCTGATCGAAGGGTTTTGATATACCTTTCAGTTTATTTTTTTACTTCATTACGATGTCATTTAAACATTTCAAATGATTCAGATTTATGTCTCATCAAGAAGACATAATCATACCTCGAAAGGTCATCTGTAAATGTAATGAAATAACTGTACCCACCTCTGGCACTAATATTCATGGGTCCACATATATCAGTATGTACCAGACTTAGAATCTCTTTGGCTCGTTCACCTTTTCCAGTAAAAGATGATTTTGTCATCTTTCCAAGAAAACAGGACTCATAGGTTGGTAGTGAACCACTTTCACTATCTTAAGGAGATCCTTGCTTTTCAACCTGTTTATCTTGTTCTTGTTAATATGACCTAGCCTATAATGCCATAGGTATGCATCGCTGATATTATCTATCCTAGGGTATTTGCTAGACGTGTACACTACACTAACAGGTCATGATAGTACATAAATGCCATTATTCATATGTCTATTCATCATAATAGAACCATTCCAAATAATTTTACAAATGTCATTCTTTATTGATAGTTCATAACCATACATGGCCAATTGGTCTACATAAATGACATTCAAGATAAAAGACGGACAATAAAGACACCCATTTAAAATGATTTTACAAGACTTGAAAACTAATTTGAGGACTCCCAACACCAGGACTAGAACTTGACTTCCATTTTCCATGTTCAAGAATCTCTCACCGTCCTTGAATCTTCTACTAACTTTAAATCACTGCAAAGAAATGCAAATGTGAATTGGACTTCCTGTGTCTAATACCCAGTTAGTAGTATCGCAGATAGAGAAACTACAAGGTGTTATCATATAAATACCTTGTCCAGCACCATCTTGCTGCTTTCTCTTCTTGGACCTGTTCGGGTCAAGAAATGCAATATAAAGAGAACAGTTCCTCTTCCAATGATCATGTTTTTTACAGAAGAAGCACTCTGCTTGGCTCTTATCAGCCTTCACCCTCTTGGCCTGACAGGGCCCAGAAGCATTCTGCATCTTTTTCCCTTTATTCTTCTTTCTCCATTTCTTGAAGGGATGATGCCCTATCGAAGATCCTTTCACTAGATTTACCATCCGTTTGTTTAGTTGGTAGTCTTTCTCATAAGTCTGTAATAATCCCAACAGATCATGGTAGTTAACTGCATGCTTATTCATTCAAAAATGATCGAGAAAGTCTAGATAGGAAGAGGGCAGGGAATTCAGAATCGCATCTTTCCTGAGCTGTTCATGCAAGAGACATCCGAGCTTGCCCAGGTACTCAATCATCTCGATCATAAACAATACATGATCAGTGACTGAGGCCCCATCACACATTCGTGCATCGTAGATAGCATAGGAGAGCTTGTACCTTTCAACATCATCTGGTATGTCGAAGGACTCCTTCAACTTTTAAAGGATTTTCTCTAGCTGGGCTTCTTCGAATTTGCGACTGAACTCATCGTTCATTGCTATCAACACAATGCATCGAACAGTGGTCCTGTCAGAGAGCCACTTCTGATAAGTGTCTCTGATCAAACCCGAGCATTGGGAGCAGGGTTTTCAAGTACTGGATCTAATATCACATACAAGATCCGTTCATGCTCCAGAATTATCCCAAGCTTTTGATACCAGCTATCGAAGTTGGGACCCTTGAGCTTCTCGTTATTGAGAAGAGATTGAAGTGATGGGTTGGAAGACATCTGAAAGGAAAACCAAAACTTATTAGTGTATATGAATTATAAACCTAAAGACATGGATTTTAGTCTAAAGGCCCTCCCATTATTTTGTTCAGACTGGTAGCCTCTACTTTCAATCTGAGGAATCACTTTAATTCCTCAGTGGATACTAGAACCCAATAGGCAACACATGAGCCCGACTTTGGCCAGCTAACCCATGCGCATCTAAAGGTAGGTTCTTCAACCGATTACTTCTCCAAGTAACTTCTAGTATTTAGGTTTTTTCCAAGGTGCACTTCAATCAGCCTTGGGCCTCCTATTGAAGGTCCCGGTTAGGTCCAACCATTAACATAACAAAATTCAATACTTCTAACTAATGAATAGTCAAGCTCGACTTTGGTCGGCCCACCTGACTACCATTAAGAGAGTCGCACTGATCCATCATATCAGGAACAATAATTTCAATAGCCCGATGAACACCCGATCTTTGGATTTGCCAATGAACACCAAACTATTGACCCATTACCATCCCATTTAATGGAAGGCTAAGACTCGGTTATCCCCATAACTTCATCTTTTTATGAACCTAATAATTTAGAGGGTTCAATGTTAATGTGATAGAAGAAGAGATGAGAAGACATGGATCAACCTCCCACTGACCACATCAGTTATCAAGGAGGGTTATACATAACTAATGATCTATGGGCACCTAAAATCAGTCAAGACTAATTAACCTTGGGTAACATGGGATAACACGAGTCAGTGAGCTATCCAATCAATTATGATCGACCACATTGGCCAGGTAAGTGAGATCATTGGTTGGGTTCCGCCATTAACCATCTTGCCTTAGACACCAACCGAGTTGGCCAAGTAAGAGGTAGCCCTAAAGAACCTAGATCAAATTGCCAAACTTACCTTGGACACCAATTGGTTCATCAGACTCGATTAGACTAGCCTAAAGACTCGGGCTATCTATTGAGCCATAAATTAGGTCCATTTAAATTTATGGACTAATCAATGTAACTATTATAGAGATCTATAGAGAAGAAATCCTAACTCAACATTTGATTAGATTAATTATCTATATAGTATAACGCATCTAAACATAGGTCTAACCAATTAAGGACCTAATAGAAGTTAACCCATAACCCTTAAGGCTTATTGAAATGACTTAAAATCTTTGAATCATATTCCTAGAGTTCTTTGTCATTCAAGATAACTTAATTCTCAATTAAGTTCAATAGCCTTTAGAAATTAAAACAATTTTAATTTATAATGTAAAACAATGTTACAACGAATTGGAATTTGAATTCACTATTTTTCTACATTCTCAGGTCAAGTGTCGATACTATGCACTCATGAGTCGACTCAAGTGTTGACACATCGCACTCATGGGTTGACTCAAGTATCGACTCAAGGCCTGAGATAGAGTGTTAACAGAAAGTCATATTTTATGTATGCACGCATGACTCGACTCAAGTGACGACACTTGGATTGACTCAAGGCCTGTCACAAGGCAAAAATAGTGATTTCAAATCCAAATTTTTTTTTAAAAAAAAATTTTAATCAGAATCGATCAAAACAAAACTCTTAGATCTCATCAAAATTTATTTTATGATCATAACATTAGATGAAAACATTTTAATCTATATTTTCTTTTATTTTTTTTCTTCATGAGTCAATCACAAGCGGCACCCCTACACGTCATAGGAGATTCTACTGAATGGGAAGAGAGGGTCTTGCAGCCCTACTTCTCTCCTATGACTGGATGGCCATGTTGAAGCACTCAATCCAAGTACTTTAAAAGAAAACTATAATGTTAAAGCATGCTAGCATTATTACACTATGAAGAACCTGGCTCTGATACCATTGAAGGAAAAGCAAAACGAGCATGCATGGCAGAAAAAATATATTTTAAAATAATTTTAAAATAAGCATAGCGGAAGGCTTGGTAGATCGATTAAAATGATCTACCAATATGCCTGTAATAGGAACAAGTATGATAATGTAGCATGCAAAAGATATCATAAGCAAGAAAAGAACTAAAAGGCATAAGGATACCTTACCGTTATACCTTTAGGAGGAGGTTGTGAAAAGTCCTTGAGCCACACTCGTGTCTGGCCTCTATGGGTAGTTCACACCAGCGCTCGATTTTGATTAACTCCCTTAGAGTGCTAGATCCTTGGGATCCTTGAGGTCGATATGCTTCTTCTCGAAAGACAAGGAGGAGAGGTGGAACCCTTCCTAACTAACTCTCTTCCCAAGACCTAGCTTGAGTGCTAGGTAGTCACACACCCAAAATCCTAGTCCTTCCAAGCCCCTTTCTTTTCCCTCTCAGAATTTCAGCAATCTCATTGAACAAGAAAACTTTTTTTCCTCTCTCTTCCAGTAGCCCCTAAAATAATCCTTATTTATAGAGGCAGCCATGAGAGGGAGAAAGAGTAATGAGGAGTGATTGGGGGAGAAGGTCAAGGGCCATACTAAATTGGCTCTAAGCTCATAAGGCAAGAATGACCATCATTCCATGAAAGCTTGGAGCCAAAATCAGCCAAAATTTGAAATTCAAATTGAGGTCAAAACCTTCCAAAGAATGACCATCATTCCATGAAGACTTGGATCCAAAACCAACCAGAATTCAAAATTCAAATTGAGGTCAAAACTTTTCAAAAATTCTTTCCAAGATTTTTGCTCGTCACAGCCAAGTGTCGACACTTCCTAGTATCGACTTCGCAAGTATCGATACTTGCAAGTGTTGACACTTCCAAGTGTCGACACTTGGAAGTATCGATACTTTCAACATGGTCAATCATATTGACCTCCAGTGATGGCAAGCGATTCTCAATCGTTGATCAGCCTTTAGATTAGATAAAAATCCCTATGGTGTGTGATCCCATAGGTTCGAACATTAAGCCGGTAGCACTGGAACACTTTCAGTACCAGTCAAAGTCATCATCTAGCAATGATACTCGATGTCTGGATGGGTCAAAGATTATAGAGCAACTTTCTAGAACCTCTGGCATATGGTTACTGCATAAATCATCCCTTTGACCTCAAAATGCTCAGGATGACCTAGGATTAGATTGCCAACCTTAGCCTGGTACATCCAGTTCGTGTCTCAATCTTACAAGTTCTGTGACTCCTCACAAGAACTACCATGGCCAAGGTTTTGTTTAATTGAGACATAGTGAGCCATTCACTCCAAAACATTTGGAGGGATCAATCCCATCTTGATCTACCACCACTCCACAAGTACTTTGATGGGGGACGAATTTAAAATGATGAATAGAGAGTTTTAGCAAGCTAACTAGCAAGCAAATTTGAGCAATTAATTATCAAATAAATGGTCTAAATTAATTCAAGAAAAGATCTTCATAAGGAGACTAGTTGATCTAAATTACAATACCCAAAATATAGATCTAGTTCAAAATAGAGATTATGATCTTCATGGTAAGGAAACCATCACTACTAGGGCAAGTTAACCTTCAAATAATCTGATCTAATGAAGCTTAGAAAGAGTTTTCCTACCAACAATGATGGCCACTTATTTGGTGGAAGAAAAAGCTTTCATCACTCAAGGATTGAGGTCTAAACAATAAGACTAGCACTCCCTGCCTTTAGGACTCATCTTGGCCATGATCCTTGGCTTGGAGACCTTCATCTTGGACTTGGAAAATCAAAGAAAACCTGCATCAAATCAGAGATTAGGCATGGAAGGAGAATTCAAAATTGGAATGGAAACAAGAAGAAGAAGAAAGGGAAAACAAGGAAGTAGAAACCGGTGCCTTCAAGGAATGATGCTTGGATCTTGGATCAAGCAAGGAGCACTCCACCTTTCAAGCACTCAAGGATATTCTATCCTTCAAACACTCACTCAAGAACCTCACACTCTCTTCTCGAACCTATCTTCTACCTCTCAAACTCAAGAACTTTTCACTACAAATAAGAGAACATAGGGAACTAGAACAAGAAAGATAGCTTTCTTCATTTAATCCAAAGTAGAATAAATCATAGAATGAATACAAGAGAGGGCCTAGGGCCCTATTTATAGGCTTTTAATCCAAGAGAATTTCATCCAAGGGGAGGGGATAAGGATGAGCTAAGGGGATAAGGATGAGCTAGCTAATTCTAGTTGGATCCAACAACTCTTCGTTAGGTGGTTCAACTAGAATTAGTTTTTTTACAACCATTTATGGGTGGAAGGTTATAACCAATTGACATGTGGCTCCTAGATGGCAATGATGTGTCCTCCATTTGTTGGTGTAGATCATGTGATATGGCATCCCACATGGCAAGTTAGTTGGAGGGTTGTTGGGGTAATAGAACATGGCTTCAGTCTTCCCATAAAATTCTTGATGTGGTGTCCTTCCTCCTCTTTAAAAGATGCTTGATGTGGTGTCGACCAATTAAGAGAAATGGGCTTCAAGTAGATGGCATCCAAGTGAGGGAAGTGGGCTTCAAATGGATGGCACCAAATGGGAAAAATGGGCATTGAATAAGTGGCCTCATACCCTGCTTGAATCTAGGTTGAGTCGACTTATGAATCGGCTCAAGTATTTATTGAAAGAGAAGATGGACTCAAACCCTTTATTAGATTTGTCTATTTTAACTGCAAAACAAAAGTAAGTTAGTCCAAAAAATTCTTTCTTGTTGATGTCCCCATCATACTTAACTGTACCTAGAAGCCTTTCATCACTGGATTAAAAATTCAAGTAGTCTAGCACCAAAGTACAGTGAGTTGCTTGCAAGCTACCATGGTGACCTCAAGTCTGAGAGACACATATACCCATATCCCTTCGCGAGCTACCCTTTGGCAGAAGGGAGCTCTGCAGTTTATCACATTTAGTGAGATGTCATACATTTTACCTGTATGTCACATCAGTGTCTCTATACTCCTTAGTTAAGAAGACCACCAACAAATGTGACGTACAACAGCCACACTTGATACATCACCGTCCTATAATAATGTATCCTTTGGTTGTGAATCAGTTTAAGAACTACTTGATATATCCTCTCTATATCAAATATAATGTAGTCCTAAGAACTCCATCACACAAGAGTTCTTTTCAGAAAAATGCATATATGATGAACAGCCAAAAGAATAACTTTTATTCGTTAAGAAATTCATATATAATTATAAAATAGCAAATCTGTCTACAGTCTAGACGATTGGCTTTGGGACACAATTTCCAACATCATTAAGAGAGGTAAGAACTAGATCATCTATTAGAAATGAATGTGATTACATTGCTTTTATTTCTCAAATTGAACCTAAATATATTGAAAAAGCTGAAAAAGACCCTAACTAGATAATTGCAATGCAAGAAGAATTAAATCAATTTGAAAGAAACAAAGTTTGGACTTTAATAGAAAGACCATCTAATATTTCAATAATTAGCATAAAATGGATATATAGGAATAAACTAGATGAAAATGGTATAGTAACTAGAAATAAGACTAGACTAGTAGCTTAGGATTATAATCAAGAAAAAGGAATTAATTTTGATGAAACCTTTGCTCCAGTAGCTAAACTCGAAGCCATTAGATTACTTTTAGTATTTGCATGTTTTATGAATTTCAAACTTTTTCAAATAGATGTAAAAAATATATTTTTAAATGGTTATATTGCGAAAGATGTTTTTGTTGAACAACCACATGGTTTTAAGAATCATGCACATCCTGATCATATTTTCAAATTGAATAAAGAACTTTATGGTCTAAAACAATCATCCCGTGCATAGTATGAAAGACTTAGCAAATTTCTAATTGAAAATAATTTTTCTAGAGGCCATGTTGATACTACCCTATTTTTGAAAAAGAAGAAAGATGATTTCTTAGTAGTACAAATTTATGTTGATGATATCATTTTTTGTGCTACTAATGAAATACTTTGTCAAGAGTTTGCCAAGCTTATGTAAGAAAAGTTCGAGATAAGTATGATGGATGAACTAAACTTCTTTCTCGAACTTCAAATCAAGCAAACTAGAGAAGGAATCTTCATCAACCAAGCTAAGTATACAAGAAAAATCTTTAAAAAGTTTGGGATGGAGATAACCAAGTCAATAGGTACACCTATGAGCCCTTCATATAGACTTGATAAAGATGAATGTGATAAAAATGTTGATCAAAAATTACATAGGGGTATCATTGGTTCATTACTATACTTGACTGCTAGTAGACCATATATTATATTTAGTATTTGCATGTGTGCTAGATATTAGTCTGCTCCTAAAGAATCTCATTTAATGGTTGTTAAGCGCATTCTTAGATATTTATTTGGTATTATTGATATTGGACTGTGGTACTCTAGAGATTCATTAATTAAATTAATTGGCTATTCTGATGCAGACTTTGCTAGGTTTAAATTATATAGAAAAAGTACTAGTAAAACTTGCCAATTTCTTGGAGTTAACTTAATCTCGTAGTTTAGCAAGAAACAAACTTCGGTTATACTATCTACAGCTAAGACTGAATATATTATAGCTGGAAGTTGTTGTACTCAAATTTTGTGGATTGAGCAATAACTTAAAGATTTTGAAATCAAATTAACTAAGACACCCATAAGATGTGATAGCACAAGTGCTATAAATTTAACTAAAAATCCTGTTCAGTACTATAGAAGTAAGTACATTGAAATTAGACACCATTTTATTAGATATCATATTGAAAACAATGATGTCATGCTTGAATTTATGTGTACTAAAATGCAATTAACTGATATTCTGACCAAACCTCTTCAAGAAGATCGATTCTGTATGATTAGAAGAGAAATAGGGGTTATTAATCCTTTTGATTAAATTTCGATCTCTTTATGACCTTTCAAATTTCCTTAAAAATTTTATTGATCAAATATTCTTGAAAATCATGTTTGTTCATTCATAATCCATTGAAATCAATTTCTATAATTTTCTATGATTTTTTCCTATTTTTTTTAGATTTTTGTCGAAGTGTCGATACTCACACTTGGCCTGCAATCGTGAGTCGATATTTGATCGGCAGGAATTTGAGAACAAATAGGGAAACCGATCATTTTCTTCCTAATTTTCTTCCAAAAACCCTGGGCCAACTCACCCATAAGCCTTATCCTGAACTCCACTTCACTCCAATCACCGTTCCTCATACTCGATTTCTTGTTTGAACTTGTTTTCTTCCCATTTTCACTATTCCTAACCATTTTCTCATGGTTTTTACCATGAAATCCCTGTGCTTTCCCCCCATATTTGCTTATTTCTTGATTTTCCTAAAAGATGGGTCCCCAAAAGCAAATTGTCAGGAGACCTTGTCCGTCAGTTCAGGAGGCTGAGCAGTGCATGAAGACACGGCATGAGGATCCAGCAGTAATGGAGCCCCAAGCTCAGTAAAGCATTCCAGTCAGACCACCCATCTCAGGAGCTGATAGGATGGCCTCCAAGGCCATTGTTGGAGGATGGCAGGTTGACTTCGACTTCATGGACCAGCACCATTTTTGCATTGGAGATTGGTTAAGGGATGCTGGTCTGGGCCACTTCTGCTCATTATCAAAGAGATTTTATCTTGGCTTGATACGAGAGTTCTACGGTACTCTAGCTAGAGGAGCAGGTGGATGGATTGCAAAGGTTCGAGGGATTGAGATTTCGTTCACTGTTGAGATTCTGAGCAAAGTTTGGGAGATCCCCATAAGAGGCATCGTGGTAGATTCTTTGGTGGATCGATTGAGTGGTTTTAGATGTATTTATGAGACAGATGATCTCAAAGAGGGAGATACAGTAGTTGCATCCAAACTCTCACTGGAGATGAGACTGTTACATCACATCATCGCCCGGATTCTTCTATTGAAGACCGAATGTTTTGACTTCATCATGAAGCGAGAGCTAATGGTTATGGTTTTATTGATTCAGCAGACTCCAGTCAACCTCCCAGTCCTTATGGTACACCAGATGACCGAGGCTACTTCTAGTTGGAGACTGTGTTTGCCCTATGGCATGGGTTTGACTATCCTATTCTGAGCATACGATGTCATCGTAGATGGAGAGCCATACAGGCAGTTACTTCACATAGACATATATGATGAGCATTCTTTACATAGGATGGGATATCAATCATATAGAGGACAGTGGAGACGGAGGATCTCCGGATAGGATACTGATGTAGATGAGGAGGCTACTGAGGAGGAGCGGATCTACACTGATGAGGCTGGGCCGTCTAAGCCATAGAGGGACATTCCAGATACTTAGCCCGAGCCTTCCATTCCGGCATAGACTGAGGTGCCAGCTCCTGGAGACTCCATTGAGGATAGGATCGCCCGACTGGAGATAGATACTATGATCATTAGATAGCGGGTCGATTAGATGCACTTGGAGATGAGAGCGAGTCATCAAGAGTTTAGAGATGGTTTTTTAGCTATTCTGGTCGTGCTTGAGAGACTGATTTTTGTCAGAGCACCTTAACCTCCTTCATCATCAGACTCCCCTCTAGCACCACCAGCACCGCTAACACCAGACACAGGAGATGGTCAGGTTGACTCTTCCACAGAGTTTGACATTGGATATTATATGGCGAAGCATGAGCCAGATGTTGTTGCGGACGTATTGAAGACTCCTATTCCAGATCCTCCTAGATCATCTTTCTAGACTCCAGTCCTATCCAGCTCACCCACCTTTCCTGACTCGATTGACACTCTTATTACCACACTCATACTTCACACAGACCCACTTGATACTGATCTACCTACACCTATTTTAGTATTCCCACTAGGACTCCACCTATTCCTTTCACATCATCCTTGATCTAGGAACTAAGGTTTTACACACCTGGTTTCCATATCCTTTCTTCTGGACCAGTTTTTGATGACACACCTCCGATCACTAATATAGCTGTTGATCCCGTCACAGTTGATGCTCCTACTCCTGATGTTGCCTCATCCTCTTCAGCACCATTAGAGGATGAGCATATACCAGATGCAGAGGCCGAGGTTGTGGTGATGCACCCAGACCTACTCAGACTAGACTCTCAGGTCTTCGGTCGATGTGCCCGCGACCCCAACCTTCTAGGGTTACAAGTCCTATCATTCTTGAGATCGGGTCTTCCTCTGATGAGGAGAGTACCCCTTAGGGTTGGTCTGTATGACAATCAGTCTATATTTTAGTACTTTTTATGATTTTATGTATTTGTGCCTGTTGTATCAAATTCTGTTATGTGTATCAATTTTTGAATCTAATGTATCAAATCTTTGAAGTTTTATATATATATATAGACTTTTTCAAATTTTATGTGTGCACTCTTACTGTAATGCAATGTTTCATATTGCTTTATTCTTTTTCTTACTTTTTAATGATGACAAAAAGGAGGAGAATTAATACAGAATTAATTATAATGGAGAATTAATTGTATTAGAGAATTAATGGAGAATTAATGAAAATTAATTAAAAGGGAAAGCATTGGCAAAAATTAAAGCAAAAGTTAAAAAAAGGAATGAAGAAAATAATGGAGAAATAAGTAGGGGGGAGAGAGAAAAAAATTACTAAAGCTATAATTTTTTTAGAATTTTCTCAAAAATCTTTTTGAAAATTAGTTTTTCGAATCATATATTCAGGGGGAGCTTTTGTTCTATGTTATATTATCCTTGATATATACCCTTCAATTATATGCCCTGATACTTATTTACTTAGATACTTATCACTTTTAATATGCTCCGATACTCTTTGATTTCATACTTTGATACTCTATATGATCTATTAATTTTGCTCTGATACTATCTATCCTCTTAGTACATGTTTTAAGTATTGATACTCTTAAAGATTTTCTTTGTTGTTTTTGCTCTAATACTCTTCATGCTAAAATGTATGTCTTTCAAATATGTTTTTAATCCCGGTACACCTCATGGGCATCATTATATATATACATCTCAGCTTTGATACTTTTTAATCATAGATCTAATACTTCATAATCTCTAGCTCTGATACATTACAATTATAGTTCTGACATTAAAGCTATATAAATTCAAATTTCTTCATGCATATATATAGCTATAATATATTGTAAATAAGTCTTAGTTTTTGATAATCATTATAAATTTAGATTTTGATAATAATCATCATTAGCTCTGATACTTATTACCAAAAGCTCTATACTTATAACAAATCTTTTGAGCTTACTATATATATATACTTAAAGATTTTGTTATCATCAAAAAGGGAGAGATTGTTGACTCCTGCATTGATTTTGATGACTAACAAAATATTTATGTATATTTGAGTACTAACCATGTGTTGAAAGTGTGTTTTATCAGAATAGGGTACTCACCAAAGCTATTTTGTGTTGAAAGTTTGATTGCTTGTCATCTTGTTGAAGAAATCTCTTTTATGGATGAAATTTTAAGATAAATGGATTTAAGTATATAAGAATGACTTGGAAGGACTCAAGTTTGAAGTTTAAAGAAGTTCAGCAGAATTTCAGTTGAGTTTCAGAAAGTTTCAGCTAAGTGTCAACTCAAAGTATCGACTCATAGAAGTCTAAGCTGATACACAGAAAAAAATTCAGATGGCATGCTTCAAGTGTCGACTCATAAAGATCAAATATTGACTCATATGTCAACTCACGTGTCGACTCAAGGCCTGAGACAAAAATTATACAGAACATACTGAATTTCAAGATTTTCCTCAAGTATCGACTCATGTAAGTCAAGTATCGACTCACCAGAAGAAGTGTCGATGCACCAGTGCATTCCAGAGAGCTTTAGAAGATTTTTTGAACAAGTATCGATTCATGAAAACCAAGTGTCGACTCAAGGTGTTGACTCATGACCTGAAGTGTCGACACTTATAGTTTTGATGAATAGTAACAACTAGTTTTTTTAAACACAAAATTGATCCTTTTTATCTCCAACGGCTATTTTCTCCTCTCCAACGATCAAAAATGGTCATTTAAGACTTGAAAAGGTATTTATAGTGGACCGAACTTAAGAGGAAAGAGAGAGATGAGAAGTTAAGTGCATTCACTCAAATATTCGTTGAAGAACAACTACTTTCAAGTCAAGTTAAGCCTTCAAGCATTCAAAACATTCATGAGCATTCAAGTCCAACTATTCAAGCATTGATTAAGGCTTCAACAACTTGAAGACAAGCATCTTCAACAGTAATCAAAGAGCTTCAAAGAGATACTTACTTTTAGTTGAAAGCTTTTTGTATTTCATATATTATACTTGAATCTTTTTATTATTTCTAGTTTTAAGAGAATTAAAACTAGAGTTGAGGTTCGTTGGTGAGCCTGTGTTAAAATCAACGGAGGTTTTTGGTTAGCCTATGTGACAAAACCAAGGAGATTGTTGGTGAGCCTAAGTTACAAAATCAACTAGATTTTTGGTTATCCCATAAAACCAAAAGGGTTTTGACTTATGTTTCCGGTGAAAACAAGTTGGATTTTGATTAGTGAGCCCAAAAAACTGATCGACTATAATCAAGGAAGATTATAGTGAAATATCCACGTGGACCTTGGGGAGTGGATGTTGGTGCTTTGGTATGCACCGAACCATTATATATCCTTGTGTTTGTGATTGCTTGCTCTCTCATTATTTGCTCTTATTTACTTTGCATTTACTTATTTATTTCTGCTGCATACTCTTAAATAGCGCATAAATACTTGTAATTCACTGGCACCTAAATTGTTTTTAAATTGGCACATAGCTGCAAAAGCTTTTTAAAACCTTGTTCACCCTCCCTCTTAGGTTGCTTGCTGGGCAACATCTTCATCTCTCAACTCTTCTTTGGATGAAGGATCTTCCTCTTCTTCTTCAACAACTAATTTTGGGACTATTATTTTCTTCTTTTTTCTTTCTTTCTCATTACATTACTTTATTGTCAATTTATGTGCCATCAAAGATCCAAGGAGTTCTTCAAGTGATAAATTATTGAGGTCCTTAGCTTCTTGAATAGCCATAACTTTTACTTCCCAATTCATTGGCTATGACTGAAGAACTTTTCTCACCAAGTTACTATTTGAACATATCCTACCAAGACTTTTAAGATCATTAATTATATTAGTAAATCGAATAAACATCTCACTTATAGTTTTAGTTAGTTCCATTTTAAATAGTTTAAATTGTGTATAAGCATGTTAACTTTAGACTCCTTGACTTGATTTGTACCCTCATGAGTCACTTCAAGTCAATTCCAAATTTTTTTTATAGAATTACAAGTAAAAATTTGGTTAAACTCATTAGAATCGAAGCATAGTATAATATATTTATTGTTGTAGCATTTAATTCTATCATTTTTATGTCATACTTGTCCTAGTCATCTTCTAGTTTTAAAACATCAAAACCATTAACTTTAATGGTGGATGTGTGTGGTCCTTTATTATCACCTTTTACTATTGATAATTAAGTACTTAAATGTATATTCTCATATGAGACTTTCAAAATGCATAATTAGTGCTACTAAAGAGAGATGGTATATTACGAGATTGCCCTTCGACAAGTGCATTGCTCATGTGGGTTGTCATGATCATTATCTCTTGATCATGAGATCAATTTTACTGAGAACGTGGCTCTAATACCACTTGTTACCCATATCGATAATCCAAGAAGGGGGATAAATTAGATTTTCAAAAAATTTTAGGAAATATATACACTTTAAAAATTGAAGTGAGTGAGCCAAGTATAATGTGAGTTAAGCTAGATGTAAAAATAGAAAATTAAAAGTACACACACAAACAAATAGAATTTATAGTAGTTTTGTGCATTCCCAGCACCTACATCTACTCCCCAAGGTTTACTTGAAAAATTTTCACTATATTCACTCAAGAATACAATTGAGTTATTTTTTTGGGCTCACAATCCAAAACCCATTATATGTTTGCTTTACACAGGCTCACAAACAATCTAATTAACTTTAACAGCCAACCAATTAAAACTTATACAACAAATCTTCAAATTTCAAATCCTACTGAAACTTGTAACAGGAAAATAGCAATAAAAAATGTAACTAAAATAAACTCCTTAAGAGTAGGTTGTTGCCATTGATGTTTGACAAATGGTCACTTGAAAATCTCAATGAATGTTCTTGAATGCTTTTCTAATTACTCACTAAAGTCTTTAAGAGAAGTAGTTGTGGGAAGTAGTTGAGTTCTTTTGAGTTTTCAGTAAATACTTACTTATGTCTCTTGTATGTTATTTTGAACTTAATCCTTTAATTTTGTATCTCTTCCATGAATTTCCATTAGTTTAAAGGCTCTTCTAACTATTTATAGCTATTAGAAATCAAAAATAGTTGTTAGAATCACTTTTCCCTGAAATCTAAAAGTTTGCAAAACTAGCCATTAAAAAATTATCAAAGGATCATGACTCATCTTGCTTGGTCAGGAGTCTTCGGCTTGCCCGAAGAATTTCAAAAAATCAATCTTCTATATCTTTAAGAAAGTTGACTCTTTTGCTTTAGGTGTTGGCTTTTTGAGTGTTCTAAAATTTTAGTCTTTTATTTTTCTTGAGAAAGTTGGTACTTCTTCATAGGAGTCGGCTCGGCCATCTGAGACAGAAAAACACTTCTATTTGCACTGACAAAGTCAGCTCGCCTCCATAGGAGTTGATTCATCTACATGCCAAATTTTCATGTTATTTCTAGATTGTGCCAAAGTTTTCTCTCACTAGCATGAGTTGACTCTTCTTCTCAAATAAGGATTCTAATTAACATCTCTTCCTCTTCAATTAATGTTCTTTTGAGCTCATAAAACCTTCTAATAGCTATGAATTAATCTTAATAAATAAATACTCTCTATAAAAATATTCTTAAACAATTTGAAAGATATTAGTATACTTTTCATACTCTAATATTTTGTAATCATTAAAAGCATTTTGTGATCAAAGGTCCAGAAGAGGCAAAGAAATCCACTCTCACTCTCACCCTCTTTTTTTGTTCATAATCTTTGGTTGACTTAATTATCAGAGGGTCTCCCCAAAGAATACTTTCTTGGTGCGAGCGGACATTCTTTTGCAAGTTTCCAAAGGGACCAATCTTTGCAATTAGCATTCATCCTGCCTCTAGCTAGGTAGGAAGCTATCCCTGTCATCACCAATTGGCAAAGAAGTTTTTTCCTTGGTAAAAAGTGGAAAAAAAATTTAAGTTTTTTATTAAAAAATTCTTTACTTGTAATATCAACAAGAAATAGCCTCTCTTTTCCTTTGAAAGAAAGTTTTTTTCACCATTTTTTTTTCCTTCCCTTTTTTCCATTTAAGTAGATAAGGTAAGTTTTTCTAAAAAGATCGCCTTTACTTCTTTCAATTATGCCGGAAAGGGTAGAAAGAATGCAAGGAGGTGATGGTCATGCCCTTACACATGGTTAGCATCTCTGTTTCTTTTTTTCTGAGTCTGGGATGATGCTGATGTTCACACAGATATAGTTGGCGTCAAACTATGCGACAATTTATAAATTGACGAATAGAGAAAAAATGGTGAGAGAAAAGGGAGGGGTAATGTGAGGGGGGATAATAAGTATAACAAGTTAGGCCACCCCTACCCAATTCACTTACATGTACCCTCTTATCAACCTCCTTTTCATCCAAACATAAGATGAAGAAGGGTATTTATTTTGATAGCCACCCTGCACATGGAAGAAAGGGAGGTGGCAAAGGGCAAAGGAAAGTGGGTTGGGAATGCAATGCCATAGCTATAAAGGTCCTGTTTGGCATTGCTGTTGATAGTAAAGTTTTTGAAACTTTTGGAAGTAGAGCTTTTGAGAAATAGAGATTTTATAAAAAAGTTATTTGTTATTTAGTGACTACATTTTTAAAGTAATTTAAAACTTTAATACATATTTGGTAACTAAAATAAAAATACTTTTAATATGATAAAATGATAATAATAGATATTATATAATATTATATAATAAATAATAATATTATATATATTATATTAAAATATTATTAATTATATCATATTATATAATATAAGAATTTACATGATAGATGACTTGTCATAAGTAACTTCGGTATGTAGGAAAGTATTGACAAGGAGATGATCATCTATCCAAGCCACATGATGCTAGATGGCTAAGAGTCGATCAAGGCATAGGGTACCAAATGATCAAGAGCCGATCACTTATTCAAGACACAAGATTCCAGATGGCTAAAAAATAATTACTTATTTAAGGCACAAGATACTAGATGACCAGGAGTCAATCACTTATTCAAGCCATAGGATGTCAGATGATCATGAACCGATCACTTATTTAAGACACAAGATGCTATATCGCTAGGAGCCGATCACTTATCCAAGGCATATAATGCCAGGTAGCCAAGAGCTGATCACTTATTCAAAGCACAGGGTACTAGATAGCTAGGAACTGATCACTTATTCAAAGCATAGGGTGTTAGACAGTCAGGAGTCGATCACTTATTCAAGATAGAAGGTGCTAGATGGCCAGGAGTCGATAACTTATTCAATGCATGAATTGCCCAACTACTCATCAAACATGTTTCGACCACTTACCTAAGCAAGGTACATAGTTCCATAATTTTATTTAACATGAAGCATATATTTTAAATTATTAAAGATATTACAACAAGGTTGGTAAAGTGATTATCAAGAAGTGTAATGGATCACTTATCAAACCACTTCATAAACAAATATTTTAATAGCCTAACTGACTTAATCACTTTCTTAACTATGTAACTACCTCATAAATGGTTATAATTATCTAACTAACTTGGCCATCTACTTCTATAAATAGGGATTCAAGAAAAACTCCAGGAGTAATTTTGGAATACACACTCTCTATTTTCTTCTCACTGTTCTCGCTCTCTAAGCTGATTTAAGTATTAGAGAGTCTCCCGTTAGAGAATTATATCAATTTTTTTAATATTGAAGACTTTTTTTATAGGTCAAGAAGGCTGATCGAGTCCACTCCTGAAGTTATTGGCTAGTTTCTCGAAGATTATCAGAAGCTCAAAGCCATAGCTTGGTAAGATGCAGTAATAGATTGGCTTTAGAGGAAAGGTATTATCAAATCTTTCAAGAAATGGTGAAGGAAGACCTCAATTTAACCCTACTTCCCATGACAATCTTTTCGAAATGCTCCCAGTATAGTAAAAGTTAATGTAACAAATTCTCAACCTATTCTTGCTATTGATCCAAGAATGGATACTCTGATTGAGCAAGTCAACTGCTGGCAAGTGCTATCCATCTTCTCTAATAATCTACTATCTAAACTCCTACTCCGGTAGTTGAATCATCTCAATACAACCACCGAAATCAGTCCGGTGGATTGATAGAAGTCATCGACCTCCCTGCAAGGAGGAAGAAATTCAACGACCAATTTCTTCTCATGAAGAAAGAAACCACCACCATCATATTCTTAAGATTTCCTAGAGGATTTAACTCCAGTGCATCCTTCAAATCATCACACTTAGCAAGGGATAATATCAAAAGGACTAGAGTTGGAGGCTAAACTTAGAGAAATCTATATGGAAGATTGCCACCAAAATAATTTTCATGACTTCCATACTTAGTGTCCTTTCTTTGAAGAAATCAAGAACAAGCTAATTCCCCACCAGTTCAAAATGACATCAATAGAACCCTATGATGGCTCTACTAATCCTGTTGATCATCTAAAGAGATATAAAGCTCTCATAAGACTCCAAGGTACATATGATGCCTTATTATGCTTGACCTTTCTAGCAACCTTGAAAAAAGCCATCAGAATGTGGTTTACAAGCCTACTGCTTGGATCTATCCATTATTTTCAGCAGTTAGGCAGTCAGATAATGACCCACTTTGGCAATCATCGATCACCATCAAAGAATAATAATAGTCTCTTTTCCATCAAGCAAGAGGAATGAGAGATGTTTTGAAGTTACGTGGCATGCTTTAATATAGCCACTCTAGAGGTTAGAGACCTTAACAAGCCTATCTCTATATTATCCTTGAAGTGAGGACTCTAACATGGTCACCTAAGTTTCTTCTTAGATAAAAATTTTTCTAGGAGCTATCTAAACTTCTTAAGCGAGCTGAAAGTATGCTCAAGCTAAAAAAGGATAGTTCCATCACTAGAAGGAGAAGGAAAGAAGGGAAGCAGAAGAAGTGGCTTTGCAAGGAAAACTCACACTCAACAAGATTTGCTAGGTTCATGAAGAATCCAAAGCCAAATCATCTTGCTTGGTACTTTACTAACTACAACCCCTTGACTACTTCTCGTCTTATCTATATTTTGATGGAGATCAAGAACAAGAATTTTTTATACCGACCACTACCTATAAGAGGTCCACTAGAGAAAAGAGACAAGAACAAATATTACTACTACCAAAGAGATCATGGTCATGATACGAAAGATGATCAGTAGCTAATATAGGAGATAAGAACCTGATTCAAGAGGCTACCTTAATCATGCGTTAATAGTTAAAAGAATGAAGAAGCCCCTCCAATGCATCCTGAGCACGAAGCTGAGTTGGATAACCTACCAACTAAGGGGATAATTGGCAGGATCTTAGGCCTCTTCCATGACTAGGGGGCAAGGAGGCAAGATGAAGAACCACCAAGCAAGAAACATCAGCCAGAGCTACCATCGTCTTATAAGGTTCATCGATCGAAGGGAAAAACCTTAAATGAAACACATGAAGAAGGGAAAGATTAACGACTTCGGAATGTAAAAATATCATTACAATTTCTGATGAAGATGTAAAGGAGATTCAAACCTCACAATGATGCAATCATTGTCTCTTTGATAGTGGCCAAGTATGATGTAAAAAAAAATTTGGCTGATAACAGAGCTCTGCCAATATCTTATTATGTGATACTTTTCAAAAAAACTACTACTTAAAAAGCTGAATAAGGTATATACTCCACCCACTAGATTTTCTAGAAACTCTATCATCACAAAAGGGGATATTTCTTTATTGGCAACCACAAGCTAGCCATCATAACAAGCAATAATCTAACTGAATTTCTTGGTAGATCTAGTATTGTCAGCCTATAATGCCATCCTTGGATGACCAGGATTAAATGCACTGAAGACAGTATTATACCTATCACCTTCTCATTCACTTTCCAACCAAGCATGGAGTCAAGAAAATCAAAGGAGATCAGATGTTAGTAAGATAGTGTTTCCTTGCAATTGTCAAAATCCTGAAATAGATCAGGCCCCGTAGGTCGATGAGTTGGATGTCAAAGATGGCACCACTATAAATAGAGGAGAACCTGGCAAGCAGTTGATAAATATGCTCATGGGAGATGACCTAGATAAAGCTATACAAATCGACTCACTTTTGGCTCCTGAAGTCAATGAATGGCTGATCCTCTTCCTTCAAGTCAATATCGATGTCTTTGCTTTGATAGCTATTGATATGCCATGTATTTTTGCTGATATTATTGCCCATAAATTGAGTGTAGACCCTCACTATCCTCCTATTCAGCAAAGAAAAAGTTTGCTCTAGAATGGTAAAAGGCTATAGTAGATGAGGTAGACATGCTTCTAAAAGTAGGCTTTATTAGAAAAACTCATTATCCTAACTAGATAGCTAATATGGTGATGGTCAAGCAAGTAAATAGCAAATGAAGAATTTGTATTGATACATAGATCTGAATAAAGCCTGTTCAAAAGATAACTATCCTTTATCAAGGATTAACTAGTTAGTGGATGCTACATCCGGGCATGAATTACTTTGTTTCATGGATGCCTTCTCTAGATATAACTAGATCCATATAGCTGAAGAAGATAAAAAAAGAATAGCCTTCATCACTGAAAGAGGGCTCTATTGCTACAAATGATGCTTTTTGAACTAAAGAACACTAGAGCTACTTACCAATACTTAGTCAACAAAGTCTTTAAAATCAAATTAGAGGAAATATAGAAGTCTATGTGGATGACATGCTTGTAAAAGTACTAAAGTTAAGCATCACATAGCTAATTTGGAAGAAGTCTTTAATGAATTAAGGCAGTATCAAATGAAACTTAACCTGAATAAGTGTGCATTTAGTGTCACATCTAGAAAATTCTTGTGCTTTATGGTAACTTAGAAAGAAATTGAAGCTAATCTTGAAAAGATCCAAGCAATTTTGGAAATGAAGCATCCCCAAAATAAAAAAAATTCAATGCCTAAGTAGTATCATATTGCTTCACTTAATCGCTTCATCACTTGATTAGCTAAAAGTATCACCATTCTTTAAAATCATAAGGCATACCGACAACTTCAAGTGGTTGGATAGTTGTTGATCAGCCTTTGAAGACTTGAAAAAATAACTTAGCTCACCCTCATTGCTATCAAGGTTGAAAGAAGGTGACCAACTTTACATTTACTTATCTATTTCTCCTAACACCATTAGTTATATTTTGTGAGAGAAGATGTAGGTATACAAAAGTCCATATATTATGCCAACAAATTATTAAGAGATAGAAACAAGATATTCTAATGTAGAGAAAATGATCTATGCTCTTGTTACTATATCAAAAAGAGTTCGGCCATATTTTCAGTCTCATACTATAGTTATTTTAATAGATTAGCCTTTGAAATCTATACTTAGAAGACCAACATATCGGGAATCTAGCCAAGTGGGCTATTAACTAGGAGAATTTGATATTGAATATAAGTTTAATCCTAGAATGAAGGCTCAAGTCATTGCCAACTTTATTGTTGAGTACACAATACCTTATGAAAAAATGGTAGAAAAGAGATCAGAAGAATAATTGACCACTTCTTGGATTCTGCATGTTGATGGTGCCTTAAATGCTCAAAGAGTGGAGCTAGATTAATCCTCACAAATTATGATGGGGTAGTGTAAAGTATGCCTTAAGATTTGATTTTTACACTACCATAACAAGGCTAAATATAAGACTCTAATCGTTGGCTTAAAGATAGCCAAAGAGATTGGCATCAATCAAATTAAAGTCTTCTCTAACTCACAACTGGTCATCAGACAAGTACGAGAGAAATACATAGCCAAAGAGCCAATTATAATCAAGTATCTTCAAAGATTAAATAATTATCCTCAAAATTCAAAGTTCTAGAAATCTAGCTGTTACATAGATTTGAAAATGCTTGAATAGATGCTCTGTCATATCTTGCATCTCTGACTACTCAAAGACTTCCAAAGAAGTCTTTATCAAATATTTGGAAACTTCCAGTATAAAAGAAATTTCCATTGTTACCCAGGTGGAACATGAGCCAAGCTAGATTGACCCACTAATCAAATTCCTTGACAAAGAAGATCTTTCAGGTGATGAACGAGAAGCCCAAGGGATAAGGTGATAAGCCCTATGGTATGTCCTCTTAATGGGTAGCTTTATAAAAGTCCTTCACAATGCCCTTACTCCCCATACTTGCATCCTTTAGAAGCTAAATATGCCCTTTAAAAAGTTCATGAAGGTATTTGTGGTAGTCATATTGAAGAAAGAATATTAGCCTATAAAGTTCTCAAGCAAGGATTTTATTAGCCTAATATCATGCAAGATGCTATGAACTTTGTCCAAAAATATAATCAGTATCAAAAGTTTGCTAATACCTAAAGAAGCCATCTATATTGATCACTTAGATTCTGGTCCCTTGGCCATTAGATATGTGTGAAATTTATATCCTTGGACCTTTTTCAATGGCAACTGGACAAAGGAAGTTTTTATTAATAGTGATTGACTACTTTACCAAATGGGTGGAAGCCAAACCCTTGGCCTAGATAAAGAGAAGAAAGTTCAAGATTTTATCAAGAAGTCTATTATCTACCGATTTAGATTACCTAAGTATATTATCTTCGATAATGGAAGGCAGTTTGATGATAAAAGATTTAAAAATTTTGCTCAAACCTACATATTGAATAGAGATTCACATGAGTGGGGCACTCATAATCTAACGGGAAGGCAAAAATAACTAATCAGACCATTCTTCAAGGCTTGAAGTTCATACATGACCAGGCAAAATGTCTTTGAATCAATGAATTGGATAGTATTCTTTGGTCCTATCGAACAACTACTCATGTCCTAACTAGTGAAATGCCTTTCAAATTGACTTATAGGGTGGAGGCAGTCATCCCTTTAGAGATCGACTTGATTTTCGATCAAATAAGGAGTACAATGAAAATACAATTCAAGAAAAATTATGAGCAGGTCATAATTTCCTGAAAGAAGCCCGGAGAAAGTTTATATCAAGATGATAGCTTAAAAATAGGGAGTTGCCTGATATTATAACTCCAAGGTCAAAACCAAAATCTTCCAATAAGAAGATCTTGTCCTTCGATGAGTTAACGTCTCAAAGACAATGGAATAAGGAAAACTTAGACAATTGGGAAGCAGCATACAAAATATCAAAAGTCATCAAACCTAGAGCATATAACTTGAAAAATTTGGATGGAACTTTAATTCAAAGATCATGAAATTTTGATAACTTAAGAAAATATTAGTAATAAATTATTTTTTCTTCTAAGAAAGTGTCTCTCTATTATCTTAATCAAAGTGATCGATAGAGGATATAGGTTTGTTCAAAAAGAGTTTAGGTTTGCTCAATCTTTCAATTAGGCATTCTCTGTCAAAGTAATTAATAGAGGATATGGTTTGTTTAAAGAGAGTACATGTTTACTCATTCTCTCGATCAGGTATTCTCTATCAAAGTGATTGATAGAGGGTTTAGGTTTGCCCAAAGAGAGCATATGTTTGCTCAATCTCTTGATCAGGTATTCTTTATCAAAGTGATTGATAAAGAAAATAGGAACACATGTTTGCTAAATCTTTCGTTAATGTATTCTTTATCAAAGTGATTGGTAGAGAGCACAGGTTTATCCAAAAAGAGCATATTTTTTATCAATCTCTCGATCATGTATTCTTTATAAAAGTGATCAGTAGAGACATAGGTTTGTCCAAAGAGAGCATAGGTTTATTTAATCTTTCGATTAGGTATTCTTTATCAAATGATTAATAAGGATACAAATTTATCCAAAGAGAGCATAGGTTTGCTCAATTTTTGATAAGGTATTCTTTACAAAGTTATCAACAAAGGACATAGGTTTTCCCAAAGAGAGCATAAGTTTGCTTAATCTTCCAATAAGGTATTCTTTATCAAAGTGGTCGGTAGAGGGCATAGGCTTGTCTAAAGAGAGAACATGTTTTCTCAATCTTCCGATTAGGTATTCTCTATCAAAGTAATCAAGTAAAGAGAGCATAAGTTTACTCAATCATTCGATTAGGTATTCTCTATCTGGTATTCTTCTCAAAGTGATCGGGTTAAGCAGTACAGACTTGCCCAAACTTCTGATTAGATATTCACTATTAAAGTGATCGGATATTCTCTATCAAAATGATCAAATATTCACTATTAAAGTAATAAGAGATTCTCTATTAAAGTGATCATATATTCACTATTAAAGTGATCATATATTCTCTATCAAAGTAATGAGTTTTATCTATTCAAAGTGATCAGTTATTATTAAGTGATTAGATAAATGGCATAGGCTTATCCAAACCTCTAATCAGACAAATATTTCAGACAAATGCCTCAAAGCCCAAGGAGTAGCAGACACTTTTTATGCAAAAATAGTGAAAACAAAATACTGAAGATGAAAGAAATAAAATTCTTTCATTAATTTCAAGAAATTTGTTATAAAGTATACTAAATAGATTCTTCCATCTTAATGTATTATATCAGTCAAAAAAAAGGAAAAGAAGGGAAGAAAATATACACTTATGGCTTTCTTCTTTTCGATCTTGGACCTCTCAGAGGTTTGGCAAAAAAGAACTAGAACCTTACCCTTCTCACCACTCGGAGCCTTCAAAGGGAGATCATCTTCCACTAGAGGGCAAAAAGTTGATATCTCTAGTCCAACATCTAAAACAGTACCGGTAGCCTCTATAAATGTATATGGATCTCCCCCTAATACTTCCTTTATCAAAGATTGGGAAACTAAATTTGTTAAGGTGAGAAAGTTTGGATCGATATTCAAATAAACTCTTTTACCTTTCGGATGCATTTGTTAAAGTCAAGTTCAAAGGTAAAGAAAAATACACCAATATTGTCGGTGATAGCTTGGAAGCTCTTTGCATCAGCTCTTCTTATTTCAGGTGTCATTCTCATTGCCTCATAAATATATATCTTTCTACTGACTTGTGTCTTTGAAGACCTTGAGGATTGTTGACTACTTTTTTAGCTAGGCTCTCTATCAAACCTACTATCCCTGAAGGTTTGATGACCTCTTTCTCCACATTCTTAGTAGGAATTCCAAGCTATTCCCCAAGCATCGATAGCACATTGACTACCATATCTATGATAATGGATACCAAGTTACCATAAATATAACAAATGATCCCATATTGCTACATACATTCAAAGTATTAAAAAAATGGAAAAGAAGAAATATTGATTCAAAATATAAGTTTCGTTGCTTCAAATATATTTTACAAAGCAAAAGTTTTAAACTCCCAGTGGGAGGAATACAAGTTAAAATTAATAAAAAGAAAAAAAGTGTGTGCAAGAAGATAGGCATTCATACTTTGGCCGTTTGGTTAGTTGAAGCTTCTGGTTGGGCATCCACTAGTGCTTCCGGGACCTTAGAAGTAGTTGCAGCTTCAGAAGTGGTCAAGAAAAGATCTTCAGTAGGTGCTCTGATATCTTGCACCTCCACTACTTCCTCTGCAGGCAACTCAGGAACACTCAAGATAAGGAGATTGATGTCAATGTTCGAAAAATGTTTCCTCACCTTGCTTTGGTAGTCCTTGAATCCCTCATGGAATACGTCGATTGTCTCTTTGCAATGTTGTCTAAGAAGTTATTAGACAACTTATACTCTTGCATGGCCTTCTTGGCCTCTGCAAGCTCCTTCTCCAATCTCTCCTTTTCCTCCTGAAGCTTTTGAATGGAGACTCGATGACTTCAATCTTCTTAT
Organism: Areca catechu; assembly: GCA_021397845.1. Lineage (NCBI taxonomy): Eukaryota > Viridiplantae > Streptophyta > Magnoliopsida > Arecales > Arecaceae > Areca > Areca catechu. The sequence goes on along the minus strand of CM038040.1, from coordinate 63,518,211 downwards.
TAGCATCAAAGAGGGAAGCCTTTAGGTTATTTATTTATTGGGGTCGCAACATCTAGTTCAGTCTTCTGGGCCTCAACTGTATTGGCTCATGCCTTAGCAACCTTTGCTCGGACATTGATGACTTCAAACTGATTGGCTACCTTTTTAGTTGCTTTCCTAGCCACCAGCAACCTCCTCTATAAATCATTCTTTTCCTCATCGTATGAGATAAGGAAGTTCTTAAGGTTGCTGATATTGGATAGAAGATAAAAAAAAAGAAGTAAAAGGATTAAAAAAGATGGGGAAAAAAGGAATAGTCAAGTAAAGAAGTACTTACCTAGAAAATCATAAGATAGCTATCATTAAGAATTTAGGAGAGTGTATTTGCCTCTTGTTCCACTCTATCAACGAGAAAGAGATCATCTCCAACAACTCTTAAGCGAGCCTTGGACTCCTACGATTAACGTCACTCAACCTTATTTTTTTTTCTTTGGAATAATGTGCTTCTTTTGAGCTCCCAAGGACTGTCTAGTAGCAAGATGTGATCAGAAGGCCTCCGATGATACTGCAGGGCTAATCATCAAAGTGGTGGTTGGATAATCTCTAATAATCTAGTCAGACTAGTTATCAGAGGAGCAAATATAGGCACCTCTACCAGCACTAGAGAGCAACTGCTTCCTGATCAGGGGTGCTCGAGGAGACATCAGCAGGGAATTAGACCTTTCAACCTTCTTCTCTTGACCTCCTAAGTGGCATTGCTCCTTTTCTCTTTGCAGCCTGCTGCAATCTCTTTACACCAATTTTTCCCATCCTTATAGACATGATAATCCAAGTAGAGGTCAAGAGATCAATGAAGTCCAATGACTTTGTATAAAAAAAGAAAAGAAATGGTCCAAAGTAGTCAGACATACTGTGAGAACCAACTAGGCTAATGCCTGCATCATACAAAGTTTGATCGATCGAAGGAACTTGAACTCTAGGACCTCGACATTGGATAATTTATTGAAATGCTCCAAATCTTCAACTAAAGAGGTTTTATTAAAGTTAGGTTTAGTCCAGACTCTATCCTAAGAAGACCTAAGGCCTAAGAGTTGATCAAAAGAAAGGAGAAAAACTTATTTTTTCATCCATGAATATAGAAAGGGATACTCTTTATAAGTTTGCAAGATTGTCTGTCGGTAAAGTAATACCAGTCCTTATTGTAAATGTGGGATTTTAGCATAATATGGCTCGAAACAAAGAATACCTTGTATAATTTTACCAAGTCACAAATAAGGATAAAACTAATGATTATCCTATAACCATTCAGGGAAAACTAGGTCAAGTGATCCTATAGTAATCTAGTATATTCTTAATAAAAGGATGAAGCGAGAACCGAACCACAGCATTGAATGCATCTTCATAGAAGGTGATAACCCAAGTGAAGGAGATAGAACTAGTTCATCAGAGCTAGGAATAATCAATCTGATGTCATCAAGGATATTGTATTTATCCCTGAGCTTCCTAAGGTCTTCTTCTTTGATATTAAATTTTTCCTTATCAGGACCTAAAGAGGCCCACCTATGGGGTCTCGCAATAATGACATAAGGAGCTGGGTGCCCCTTCTCAACTAGGTTTGGATCTGCTGCTGCTTCGAAGGGAACTATTCTTAAGCTCCTCACCCTCCTAATGGCTTTCTTAATCCTAGAGGCTATGGCTATAGAACAAGAATTTATGGAAAAAGAAGGCCTTTTATTGAAGGAAGTTGGGATCCTAGGTCTCCTGGGCTAAACTTGAAGAAAGGTCGCTTGCTAATTCTCTTGGAGACAAAGGCAAAGCAATAGGAAAGTAAACAATCCATATTGGAAGATGTGGGCCAAGATTAGGGATGGTAATTTAGAATTTCTTCAATTATGGGTTGATATACCCTACTTCCTTTCTCGGATATGATGTGTATGGTCAATATCCCTTCCCATTTTAAAGCTAGGCACTTTTTCCAGATTAATATTAATCTTATCTTCATATATTATTTTATATCATGAAAGGATTTTGATGGTAGTCCTAGAAAGTGGTACCAAAATAAAAAAATTAGTTATAAAATTTTAAGATCACGATCCCTCTTTTTAGTAATATCACATCCGATAGCTTCTTTATGTGCTTTTAGAATACCACTAAGTTAGACTTCCTAGTAAGAACCATTGAAAAAGTTTTAATAGATGCATCAAGAAGTGGTTTCAATTTTAAAACAGGTAGTGATTCTAATAATGGAGTTATTGGAGGGCTAGATATTGGCTCATACTTTTCGATTTCTAGTAGGGTGTTTCTATTATTAGTTATTATTTCAACACTATATCCATCTACATTAAAATCATCTACCCTAAAATGAGCCAGATAATGATCTAACAAATCCTGGAAGAGAATTATGGAGGTGGCTTCCTTTATTAAGTTATGTATTTGTGGTTCTTGGAAGTCTCTACTAATTCCACCATTGCATTTATTTGTTCCCCGATCTTATTAAAAGGCGTAGATGATTTTAGGGCACTAGGGAATGGGACCATAGATGAGAAGGATAATGATAAATTGGTTCATCCCACTAGTTTAATGTCTCCATATATTTTTCTATCTTAGCCAAATTGTCTATATTGATCTTTATAATTGTGTAGAGTTGCTTTAAGACCAGTTCATTTTCAGGAGTTGAAGTTGATTATTTAGAAAAAATAGATGGTCATTAAAATTTTGAGCTATGTATAGTTCTTCTAGGTTACTCTTAGACTAACTAGATAGCTCACCTTCCTTCTCTTTATTAAATTTGATTAATAGTTGATCGGTTTAATCTATTAGTTTATTGATTGATTGCTAATGGACTATAATTATTTGTTAAAATTGATGGAACCTATTGACATCTAGATTGGACTGTGGAGGAGGTGGGTACGTTCTTGCTAAACCTTCTCTTCAAATAATGAGATATAGGTAGTTAGAAAAGGTTGATATTGTGGATTAGGGTAGCCACTAAGTATAGTTGCCACAAAAGTTTGGTTGAGCCCTCTAGCCTAAATTATAAGCATTAAAGTATGAATTATTTCCTGATCTATAAATTCTTTGGATTTGATCGTGATAAACTTTGTCATACATAGATCTAGGAAGTTGGTATGCAGTTGGCATTCAATCATAAAATGAGTAGGGCTCGAATAAACTTGTATGCTTGAAGAAAGGATACTCTATTATAACGATTCATTTTCCTAGCATTGATTTAGTTTGTTGGATTGTTTCAATTATTCGGATATGCAATTAAGATTTTAGATCAGTGCAATCCTTATATATATATATATATATATATATATATATATATATATATATATTTAAGAGAAGAGGTGAGAAGAAGAAAGAAAAAGAGTTCTAAAGATGAGGTCCTAAGGAGTCCTAGAGCTAAGAGAAAAAAGAATTTGTTAGGGTTTGATGTTATTTACAAATAAGTTAGCATAACATGAACTCTCTATCCTAAGATTTTTCTAAATCTAGATAGCTCGTAAGTGTCAAGGCTATCCTAGAGCCCTCCAAGTCAGAAACTAACTAATCAATTGGCTAGATAAGGATAAGATTGGTGGGGTCCCCTGTTGCTTTTCTTAGATATCAATTAGATTGACCAGGTTAGTTAATGAAACTAATTAAAAATTACCTTTCTTCAAGACTACATCATCCTTGAATCCCTTTCCTAGATACCAGTCACGAGCCATTCTTGACCCAGTTCAACTCTTTCGAGTGCCTTGTCCTATTGAGCTCGAGTTTCTTAAGGATTGACGTCTAGTTAATTTTAATTAAAGGCCTGGGTATGCAAGATGCATGGTGGTGGTTTGCGGGTCAAAGAAGGATGATCAAATTCTTATCTTATGTTGTTTAGTGGTGTTGCCCTTAAGATATTTTATAAAATATGCAATGCAAAAAGAAAAGATATTCAATACAAGTAATGAGTTTTTAAGGATTAATTATTCTCACTATTTTGGTTAAGGGTTATGCAGCATCTCAATTTTCTTTTCATATTATATTATTTTAAGCAAGAGGGCAAGAGGATAAGAGGCAAGTTTTAATTTTGGTTAATTAGGTTGAGAGAGAAAAACTAAATTAGGTTGGGTATATAATTAAGGCAAGAAATCCAATCTGGTATTTAAGGTAGTTATTAAAAGGTTAAGTAATTTTTTTTTGTTAGTTTGAAAAGAAAGAAACCGTTAAAAGAAAACAACAAAAAAAAAAATCTAACCAAAAGAGTTTTTAGGTTGATTTAAAAAGGAAGGAGACTAATCAAAAGAACTAAAAAATTATTTTGGTTAATTTGAAAAGGAAGAATTAATTAAAAGCAACTAAAAAAAAAATAGATCTAGGATTAGAGTTGATCTCACCAAAATCATAGAACTTTCCTATTCCTTTTCTTTTCTATTTTTGCAAGAAAAACAAAAAAGTTAGTAAACTATCTTACGAGAAATTAAAGAAATAAAAATAATAGTCTTTGTTTCTTTCCCAGTTATAGTACCAAAAACTTTATAGATTTATGATATTCTCATTAAGATACAATGATTATTAATTTAAAATTTGACTTTTAATTAATTAAACTTGCATAAAACATAGCAAGCTAGGTCGAATCCATGGAGAAGGCAACGCGTAAGATAAATTGAAATCTTTGATTTTAAAAGGAAAAGAAAACTATTTTGAAGTTAAGAAAATTAAAAGTACAAAGAACAGAAATTAAAATGTTGGTATATTTGATTTGCTAATCAAATCTTAGAATCTACTTGCATAAAAATAAAAGATAGAAATTTAAATTATATAAAAATAAACTTTGCATTAATTAAAATCTAATTATAAAAAATAATGACTAATAAAGAAAGAAAAGCAGTAACAAAGCATCCGAAGTTGATTCGCCACGGTCCCATTTGGAAGTTGGTTGATGCACCTCAACTTCTTCCATCATACTCTGTGGAGTGATTTGGGCTCACTTTTCTTCTTCCTCTTTGGATATTGATATGAAAATTTGTGTAAGTGAGAAGATGGCATAGGAGACAGAGCTTCCCCTCTAAAAAATCTCACTCTTAGAGGCCAACCTCAATCTAAAGCTAAGCTTTCTATTCTACACAGTACCCCTCTCTCACATATGCCTTTCTCTTGTAGTAGGGAGTCCTTTAAATAAACCTGGTGAAGGCCGAATCGGTGTAGGACTAGGGGTTAGATCCTAGTAGAACTCTTAGAATTATTTTGATCATCGGATCACTAAAATCATGCTTATCAGCTTCATCAAGTCAGATTTATTATGGGCCATCAGATTATATCTTGAATTGTGCTGGAATCTGTTAAAATTTCTAGGATCATATCATGAATCGCTGGTGGAAACCCATCTTATGGAAGAATTTCAGGCTGTGGATCTTAATTTGGATTGCTCTCGGCCCTTAGATCATGCTTAACATGACCAGCTACAAGCTACTTTGGATTTCTTACTGGGGGAGCAATGAATGGCTCTCATTGAGGATGATAGCAGGTAGCAAAGGCAGATGGGGAGGAGCGGCAAGTAGTTGTGGGTGGTGGTGATGAGCTGAGGCATTGGTGGTGATGGTGGAGAAGATAGTGACACTTAGGAAGGTAAGGGGGAAGGCAGAGGAAGGTGGCATGCAGGGAGGATGGTTGCCAGCATCTCTATCTGATGAGGAGAAGTCTCAAGTAGACGACAGGCTGGATCTTGGGAGGATGAAGGTAGTGAGCGATGGCTGCAAGCATGGGCGGCCTATGATGGAGATGACGATCGGTGATAGTGGGGAGGAAGAGGAGGTGGGTGGTGGCTGTGGTGAAGCAGATCATGGCATGGGAATGGCTGGATCTCAGGATGGAGAAGATGAGCAAAGGGTGGTGATTGATGGTGATGGAGTTGATGGTGACAGTGAGCTTGGGGGTGACAATAATGGCAACTGTGATGGGCAGGAGATGGTGGCTCAGGAAAGGTGATTGGCAATGGAAAAGAGAACGATGATCGGCTAGGAGGATGGCTTGGACCAGCGAGGAGGCAATGATGGCCGGCGATGATGGGTAGCGGAGAAGCATCTCGAGCCAGCGATGTCTCGGTAGCCTAGAATAGGATGGCAACCATTGTGGTTCCCGAATGAAGAGGAGAAAGATGGTGGCATAATCTATTGGTGACTACTGTGGGGATGACAACCATGAGGAATGAGAAGGTGATGGTTCCGTCGAGCGACATGGATGGCGACGGGCAGTTGCAAGCAGCAATGTCGGCAGTGGCTCAAAACCAATGAGGAAGCAGCATCTTCAAGCTAGCGAGGGGGAAGGAGTAGCAGCAGTATCGCGATGGTGATGGAGATGGTAGCGGCAGGTTGCGACAAACAGCAATGGGGTGGCATGTCAGCATGGTGAAGGTAGCATGACCGAGGAAGGATGGTGTCGATCCATGATAGAAGTCTAATAGACTAAGCGACCAGTCTATGGTGGACTGGTTGCTCTGAAATCTATACTAAATTTAGATTTTTGTTGATTTTGGATCCATTTGAACTCTGATTTAAATCATGTTTGCATCCTCTCAATGCAGTTCGGGCTCTTCATGTTGGCAAGTGTTTAAATATTTAATTTTGTCAAATTTCTAGGTTTATAGGGTTCCAATATCTCCAATAACTTTAATATACTTGTCAAAGAGGGAGGAAATATAAATTACTTTTTTATTAACTATTTAATGGATGTGAAATTGTTTGGTGCTTAGATTGAAACTCAACTCAACATCTATTTTTCATAAATGCACACTAATTTCATATTTTTCAATTTTTTTTAATAATTAATTTTACAAGAAAGTCTAGTTTAGTTATGAAATTAGGATTTTTATAAGATGTTAGTATTATTAATATTTAAAATACTTAATAAATATATATAAATATGATTTATCATAGGATAACTATGTATTTCTTCTTAACAATAAAAATAAATAGTTTTCAAGTACTTCTTACCCAATAACCGAGCCTCTTTGCCTTGGAAGCATTGAGGTTCACATCAAAAGGTGAGGAGGGCAAAGAAAACTTATTATAAGGTGAGTCTTAACTCGTAGCCTGTTTGATTCGAGTAAGTAAGCCCTAGGGATATTCTATACCTAGTATCCTAAAGTCATCTAATTTGGGAGTCATTAGCTGAAAACTCGCTACATGGGTCAAACAGAAGCTTAAAGGGTTAAGATAATCAAATAGCAGTAAACATAAAAAAAAAAAAAGTAAGGTCTACATTGTCTCTCTCACTGAGTAACTAAGCTCCATCGCCTCAAGAAGCAAAGATGTTCATACCAAAAAGTGGCAATGTAAAGATACTTTTTAATAAATAAAAGATGAAAGTAACAATACCTTAGCCAATGGGAAGGTTAATGATTTAGAGATAACGTAGAGGTAATTTAAAAAAGTTTAAAATTATTTAATATTCTTTACTTAATTTTTATGTTGGATAAATATTAGTATTATTAGATAAATATTTAGTACTCCAATGATGTGTTTCACTCCCGTTCTACTAAATATCATTAGCCCTTTGAAAAAAATTGCTTGGTAAAACTTGAAACTCAAAGTTAAAAGGTATCTAACTCTAAATCCTTTCTTCACTCAAGGACGAGTAGAGTTCAAGTTAGCAAGTGTGATGAGTTCCATAATCTTATCAATAAAAGCATTAATTTGCAAATCAATTCATCTCTATTATTCAAGAATTGATGCTTTTATTAATCTTTTGCAGGAAAGATGGTCACCAGTACAAAGAGAAACCAATTTGATAGTAAAAAAGACTCAAATTAGGAGCAATTAGATTTAAATTGAAGACCAAATAGTGTTCTACTTATAGCCCAAATCTAAGCTCAAATCCAATCTAATTTGGATCTAAAATAAAGCCAAAAATCTACCTAAATCAAGTCAAAAACAAGTCTTAATGCAGCCGGTCCACCATGGATTGGCCACTTGGTCTATAAAGGGAGCTTTACAATCCATCGCTATAGTCCAGAGAGCTTATTATCGTGGTATACTGATCGCTGTCGTAGGCGGTCAATAATTCACCAACTCAACTCTATAGCTAGGGTGAGTCTAGATCGTATCCTCAGGAACCTTAGGGCTGAGTTATGATTTAAAAGAAAAAAAAAAAGAAAAATATTATTATTGTGGGGAAATAAAAGTGATCAAGAATTAAACTACTCCTAGAGTTAAGCAAGTAAGAGTGAGAATTTCATTGAAGAAAGGATGATTGTCAGGAGAGAAAGAGTGATTGTTGAATGACATTTCTCTTATGATTGGGTTTAGAGATTTACATGTCTTTACTTGGCATGCCCCGTACTTGTAGCAGATCACGGCGCGTCTTTGGTAGGTACTAGGTTTTAACTTTCTCTCTCTCGGCATGTCCCATACCTGGAATGGATCATGGCGCGTCGCGTCTCCAAAAAGCAAGGGCTGTCCTTAATCTCAATTTAACATTTAAGCATAATAAATGACGAATAAAAGAGAACAAATATGTGACAAAAATATAGTCCTTTATTGCAAAACGAGAAGTACAAAAGACTGAGAACCAGCTCTTCCCTCCCGTATTTCAACACTAACTCATTCTAAATATATCCTCTCCTGCCGCTCTAAGGGATTCTAGGGAGACGTGATGGGGAGTGAAGAATGGGGACCAGTGCCAAACAGTGGAAGGTGGAAACCAAGCCAGTACAATAAAAGTGGTCGCCAGTCAGGGGTTAGATGAGGAGAGAAGAGGAATAGAAATGGAATAACATAGGAATAAAGATGGAATAGGGGAATAAAAATGGAATAATGGAATAGAGATGGAATAAAGATGAATAGTAGAGGGATAGGAGTGGAATAGGGGGAATGGAATTGGAATAGTAGGAATAGGAGTAAAGAAGCAATATTGGGGAGTAGGGGCTCAAGATTGCTCTCTCCTCCCCCGCTCGATGACCCCTGGACTCCCTTTTAAAGGGCTCCATCCCAACAAACTTACTGGAATTCAGTTCCCCGTTAAAACAATCAAACAGATGCTGTTGATCTTCAACTGAACTCCACGAGATCCCATTGAGCTCTAACAAAGCTAGCCGTTCCAACTTCTCTGCCCGATCTCCAACCGAACTTTAACCAATGAACTGATCCAACCGTATACAAGTAGCGTGGCGTGGCCGGTGACGGGCAGCCTGTCATGGGGCAACGGAGAGGTCGAATCAAGGAAGAGGAATGAGTTACTGTGACTGAACAAAGCTGCAGGTGACCGATGGATTCCGGCCGTAAGGACCTCTCGGCGATGAAGGAACGGCCGTCGGAGGCTTGGTGGGGTTTTTGGGTGGTCGGCGGCGTGACCATTGGTGGGTGGTGTGACATAGCCGACGACGGGGACGGAGGAGAAGAGAAGATCGTTTGCATAGATCCCGGCGATAAGAGTCTTTCGGCGGCGAAGGAGGGGAGCACCGGTGGCTTTTCCGGCCGACGGAGGACCGGGCAAGAGCTTCGGCAGCTTGGGCGGCGTGGACGGTGATGAGGAAGAAAAGTAGAAACCAACAGCTTTTCCCGCAGTTTTTCCGGCCAACGGCGACTTCTCCGGCCGGTGGCGAAGGCACCGGCAGCTTGGGCGGCGGTGGGGCAGCTCTCCGACGAGTTTCGGCTCAAAGGTGCGCGGTCCACGGTTCTGTTCCGTGGACCGCTACAATGGTTGATAGCGGACCATGGGCTGAACGGGGAACCGGCTGCTCTAAACCTCGTGCTATTTTAGTAATTATTTTCTAAATTAATTTTGAATTCGTTTGAGATCTGATTTGAATGCCGTATGTGTGATTGAATTTTTAAAATCGAACTTTTCATGTTAACGGTATTCTATATTATAATAATTTTTATATATTTTTATATATAAGTATAGCATAGTTATCACATATAAAGTTTTTTTTGGCGAGGCACTAGTGTTTCACTAGAAGTGCACCATTGCATTGTTAGAATCATTCCTTCGCATGATCCAACGAAGGAGCGCTGTGCCAGTCTGCTGAAAATGTTTCTAGAATTATTTAAGGCACGATCAAATGGCCCTGGACCAAACGTACACATGATCCAATGGCTAAGATCATCTCTGACAGAGTGAAGGCTTCAATGCATGATTCTAGTCATGTTTTATGCACCAATCAATGGCCCAGAGATGCGAAGAAGGAAGATTTGATGGCCCAAGAGACCTTGTGGCATGGATTCGATGGCATAATGGCAGATCGAGGTGTTTTGATGTCAATCCGATAGCTTATCTGATTTCACGGACTTAACCCTAATTCTAAGAGTATTCTAAGACCAAATTGGAGTGGGATTTGGATTTGGTTGAGGCTTTATTCAAGGGGAGCCATAGGGAACCAGCAAAAGCAAGCAGGTAGCCACCAATATTTTATTTTCTTTTATTTTTCTATTTATTTTATTTTGTAAGGAGTTTTAATTGGAGAGAGGTTTGTAGGTGTTCTTCTTCCTTATCTTTTTTTTATGAAATGCATACGGATACCATGCATGACTAATCTCCGTTCTCTAGGAAAGTAAAGGTAGTTTTTTTAATATTTTATTTTTAATTTTTTCATGTAATTAGATCTGATATATGATCTTTTTTATAAATAAAATTATTTTTTTATTATTCAAGTGTTGTGCATCCTATTTGAACTATAATTTAAATTTTGAATAGTCAATAACTATCTAGAGACGAGTCATGATCTATGAGTATGATTCGTGCTCAGCAAGATAGACTATACTTGAAATTTAGATTACATTATATTTTAATTATTTTTATGATTTGAATCCTTAAATAGCCTACAACTACGTAGAGATAGATCTGTACCTAGTGAGATAAGTTAGCTTAGGTTTAAGACTTTGAATAGCCTATGAGTATACAGGGATAGATTTGTATTCAACGAGATAGGTTATACTCGGGATATCAATCATATTTTACTAATTACAAAATAAAAAGCTAAATTATATTTTATTAAAAAAATTGAATCAAAATCTTGAGATATCCATCTTATGCATTTAATTTTCTGCTTGTTAGTTACTATTTTCTTTAACTCTAGTCTCAATCATATTCCACTTTTTTAAACTTTTAGCTTTTGTAATTTAATTAGATCTCTAATAAAATTCTAATAAAAAGTGAACATAATGCCATGATTCTTGATGATATGATCTCGACTCATCCTAACTATAGTTTAAGTTAGTAAATCATTTTTGATAGCCTACGATAGTGATCACCACCTTGAATTGGGCCATATAGTCTTTCAGTGACTCTCCATCTTGCTAGCAGATGAAGGAAAGACCATTAGATTTATGTGGCATTTTTTGGCTGGCATTGAAGTAAGCCACAAACTATCTCTTTAGCTGCTTAAAGCAGTGGATACTTCTTGGTTCAAGTCTAGAATACCATACTCGAGATACTTTTCAAAGATTGGCTAGGAAGGCTAGGTAGAGTAAGGCATTAGGGTGCCTTGAATTTGCAAGAGAGTCATGTAGCTTTCTAGATTATTTAGTAAGTTGGATGTTGCCGTCAAAAGGCTCCAGTTAAGCATCTTGAATCAAGTCAGAATAAGTTTCTCTTGAATCCATCAGGATAGAGGAGGATGGGTGTTGAACTCTATCTAAGCTCTGCTTCTTGAATATTTATGCGTCGACGATCGATCTCTCATAGCTTGCAATCATAGTCATCGAGCCACCGCTTGGCTAGTTAATAAGAAACTATAGTAGATCCTCTCAAGAGGATTGAATGTAGAATGGGGGCATTTTTCCTGCTTAGACTCTTTCCCAGTTGTCACTCCTCAGGCTAGGGACTTGCTCAATGTAGTGTAGGAGACTATGAGCAATGAGAAGTTCATTGGTGTGAGGATCTCCCCTGGGGAGATTACCAACTAAGATGAGTAGCAACAGTGGGGATGGTTGGTGTAGGCTCAGGTAGGCAACCTAAGAGGGAGGATGAATTAGGTTTTATAAAATTTTTGTACTATTTAAAATATCTACGAACTAAAGCAAGTATGTGCTAATGCAATTCAAGTGCTTGTGTATTTCAAATAAATGCAGTGAAAATAAAGAAATAAAAGTACAAGGAGAACATCACACAAACACAAAGATTTATAGTGGTTCGGTGCCAACCAAACACCTATATCCACTCCCCAAGAACCCCTTGAAAATTCTACTAAGTTTGGTTTTATAACTTAGGCTCACCAACAACCTTTACAACTTGTTTTGTCTTCAGGCTCATAAGTCAAACCCTAATTTGTTTCAAGGCTCACTAACAACCACCCTTGATTTTACGGGATAACCAAGAACCTAAACAACTTGTTTTGGCTTCGGGCTCACAAGTAAAACCCTAGTTAGTTTCAAGGCTCACCAACAACCACTTTGATTTTCAAAGGCTTACCAAAACCTCTTTGGTTTCCAAGGCTCACCAAAAACCTTAAGTAAAATAATGTAAGAACAAGTTTAAATGAACACAATAAAGCTTTCTAAAATAAAGCAAATATCTCTTTGAAATCCTTGATTGTTGATGAAGATCTTGTCTTCAAGTTGATGAAGCCTTTGATTGATGCTTGTAGATGTAGACTTTGAATGCTCTCTTTAAAACTTGGAAGCTTGAAGGATTTTAATCACTCAACTATTGAATCCTTTAAGAATACTTCTAACACTTAAATAACCGTTTTATAGCCGTTAGGGAGAAAAATATGGCCGTTGGAGCCAAGTTGGAGAAGTTCTGCAGCCCAAAAAACTAGCTATTACTGTTCAAGTGTGGACACTTCATTCTCCAGGTGTCGACACTTCATTCTCCAGGTGTCGACACTTCAGCTCCAGGTATCGACACTTGACTGAAAGTGCTTTCTGAAGTTTTCTGTTTGTCTCAGGCCTTGAGTCGACACTTTACTCTTCAAGTATCGGCACTTGATCCTCAGGTGTCGACACTTCATTTCCAGGTGTCGACACTTGCCTGTGCCATTGCTAAAATATTTTCAAATTGAAACTTTAACCTCTTCAAGTTCTTCCATATTAATTCCAAAGTCTATATACTTGATTTTCCATTAATTTAAGGACTTTTTCAACTGAAATACAAGCATTTCTTCATCCAACATGGTTGAGTACTAAGATTTGAGAAATATACTTAAAATATAATTAGTACTGATATATACTTAAACATTTTGTCAATCATCAAAATCAAGACAGAGTAACAATCTCTCCCTTTTTGATGATGACAAAACCTTAAGTATATGAAAAGGGTAAGCTTAAAAAGATTAACAATAAGATAAATATGTAAGCTCAAAACAATAAGCACCAAGCTTCCCATCAAAATATGATCCAAAAAAAATCTTCAAAAATATTTTCAAAATATGCAAATTTTTCAAATTTTAAAATTTCTTCTTCTTACTAATTCTTTCCTTTAGATAAAAATATTTTACATTCTTCTCCCCCTTTTGTACTTTCTTTCATTTCTCAAATGATTTTTCATGTTTATCCAATCTTCCCCTTTTCATACTTAACATTTTCTTCCCTTTTTGACATCATGAAAAAGGGTGAAAGGCAATACAAAGTGGAATGAAGTCAGAAAGAATAGCAAGTAGGTCATCAAAATCAATACATGAAATCAAATAATTATGATATCAATTGAATATGATACAAATTGAACATGATCCAATTGAAATATGATACCATTTGAATGTAACTCCCCTTAAAAAATTAGATTTGAAAACAAGGAGAAAGAGTATCAGAGCAATATAAGTACATCATGATATCAAGCAAAATATTCTAAGCATCAAAATATGATAATAAATCTTTGGATTCTCCCCCTGAATGTTATTCCCCTTAAAATATGCATTCATTGAGGAATAAGAACATGAAAGCACATGCAATATAATTTCAAACAATTTTAAGATATGAACATAAATTCTAAGTCTGAAACTAAGGATTTGAGATTTTCATATATTCATGATTTTTAAAATACAAAGCATTTATATCACTTAAAAACTTTCAGTATGATTTCAAATTCATTTTAAGATGATTGATATCCATACAAATGCTAAAAGTAATATGATATCAAGTCTAGCTACTAGAGCAAAGTTTGTCAATATGCATACCTTCTTCTTAAATGTAATCCTTAACTACCAGTTCTATACTTGATTTAAATCAATTCTAACTTAAGCATAGATGCCAACAATGAAAGCACATAAATCGTAACATTTCACTTGAAATAATTCAAAAACTATATTAATCAAAATCAAGTGAAAGTCTAATAATCATAAGTTGAAATCATGAGAGCATGAATCCATTTACATCAAAATAGTCACGATCACAACTAATGATTATTAGTCTAAGCTTGATTTTAATAATCAATTAAAACATTTTTCAAATCAATATGCATTTTTAAATATTTTTTTATGAAATATATTAATCAAAATCAAGTGAAGGTCTTACAATCATAAGTTTAATTATGATAGTATGAATTCATCAATACCAAAAAGTTCATGATCATAGCCAATGATGATAAGTCTAAACTTGATTCTAATTAACTATTTAAAATAATTTTTCAAAGTAATTGATGCAATAAAAATTAATCTACATTTTTAATTATGGAAGGAGATGTTTAGAATTTACCAATATACAAAGTCCTTCCTTTTACCATTTAGTTCAAAATGTAGCTTGTCCACTTCTTTAAATTGTCTTGTACAACCTCTTTTAAGAACTTCATTTCTTCATGTTGGATTGCAAAACATTCCTGCAAAACAAATTAAGTGAATTTTTTGGTATCCAAACTTTCTTGGATCCTTTATGATTAGTAGTTATGGTTCCTTTTGGAACCCAAACTTTTCTTAATCTAGAAGGATAAGCATTAAAACCATATTTAGAAGATAAATTGAAAGAAGCAGGAATAGAGAAATTTTTCAAAAGTTTTTGCTTCTTTTCCTCAACCAAAATATTTTTATCACATAAATCTTTCAAAATAATATTTTCTTTTTCTAAAAATTATTTTTATTTAGAAAAATTATTCTTTTCATTTTTCAAAATATCAATCTTGGCATTTAAATCATTATTTTTATTTGCAAGATTGGTGTTGTCAAGAGAAAATGAATCTACATGCCTATTTAATTTTTTGTGCTGAATTTTTAGCAATCTATTTCATGCACAAGATCATTAGATGCATCATGTGATTCTTTAAAGGTAAATCATGATTATTTTTAGCACATACCCTTTCCTCATTTGCCATGAAGCAAAGATGGGCAACTTCATCATCCGTACTTGAATCTTCGCTATCGCTCCAAGTTGACATCATTGCCTTGAATTCTTTTTGGCTTTGAAAGCCATTATCTTCTTTTCTGTATCAGCTTCCACTATCCTTTGTCATAAGTTCAACTCATAAGTCATGAGTGAATCGATAAGCTCCTCTAAAGATAAGGTTCTATATCTTTAGCTTCTTGGATCGCCGTCACCTTTAGATCCCATGATTTTGGCAAGGATCTAAGAATTTTGTTCACCAAATCAGCATTAGTATAGATTTTGTCAAGACTTTTTAATTCATTAATAATAGTCATAAATCTTGAAAACATATCATATAGATTCATAATGCATCATTTTAAAAATTTCAAAAGAATGTACAAGCAAATTAATTTTAGTGTTCTTCACTTGAAGAGTACCCTCATGAGTAACTCAAGTATGTCCCATATTTCCTTCGTCGATGTGCATGTAGAGATTCTATTAAATTCATTCAAGTCCAATGCACAATAAAGCAAGTTTATTGCTTTAGCATTGATTTCAGTTTGTTTAATGTCATATTCATTCCAATCCTCTTCGAGCTTTAGAATGGAAATGCCATTAACCAACATGAAAAAATATGAGGACCACTGACAATGATTTTCTAAAGATGATAACTAATAGATTGAATATGGATGCACATGCGAGTTTCCAAAATGTGTAATTTGTGCCATTGAAAAATGGTGGTCTAACACAAATACCTATAAGGGTTGCCATGAACTTTAGCTCAAAATCGTTAGATTTTCAAACAGAGCACCTGCTCTGATACCAATTGTAGGCTCAGGTAGGCAACCCAAGAGGGGCGGTGAATTGGGTTTTATAAAACTTTTGTAATATTTAAAATATCTATGAACTAAAGTAAGTATGTGCTAATGTAATTCAAGTGCTTGTGTATTTCAAATAAATGCAGTGGAAACAAAGAATAAAAACAAGAAGAACAATCACACAATATAAAGATTATAGTGGTTTGGTGCCAACCAAGCATCTACATCCACTCCCCAAGAACCCCTTGAGAATTTCACTAAGTTTGATTTTATAACTTAGGCTCACCACCACCTTTACAACTGTTTTGTCTTCAGGCTCACAAGTCAACCCTAATTGGTTTCAAGGCTCACCAACAACCACCCTTGATTTTACGGGATAACCAAGAACCTAAACACTTGTTTTGGCTTCGGCTCATAAGTAAAACCCTAGTTGGTTTCAAGGCTCACCAACAACCACTTTGATTTTCAAAGGCTTACCAAAAACCTCTTTGGTTTTCCAAGGCTCACCAAAAACCTTAAGTAAAAAATGTAAGAGCAAGTTTAAATGAACAAAATAAAGCTTTCTAAAATAAAGCAAATATCTCTTTGAAGCCCTTGATTGTTGATGAAGATCTTATCTTCAAGTTGATGAAGCCTTTGATTGATGCTTGTAGATGTAGACTTTGAATGCTCTCTTTGAAACTTGGAAGCTTGAAGGCTTTGAATCACTCAACTCTTGAATTCTTTAAGAATATTCAAGAACTCACCAAAGAATTGCTTTCCTATTTGATTCTTGATGTTTATATAACCTCCTAACACTTAAAAGACGTTTATAGCCGTTGGGGATGAAGATATGCCGTTTGAAGCAAGTTGAGAAGTTCTGCAGCCTTTTGAAAACTAGCCGTTACAGTCAAGTGTCGACACTTGTTCCCAGGTGTTGACACTACTTGGTTTACTTGGTCCTGCAAGTGTCTGCACTTGGTCTCAAGTGTCACACTTGGTCCTGCAAGTGTCAGCACTTGATCCTGCAAGTGTCAATACTTGATCTTCAGGTGTCGACACTTGGTTATGCCAATGCTGAAACTTCTTCAAATTGAAACTTTAACCTCTTTAAGTTCTTCCATATTAATCCCAAAGTCCATATACTTGATTTTCATTAATTTAAGAACTTTTTCAACTGAAATACAAGCAATTCATCCAACATGGTTGAGTACTAAGATCTGAAAAATACATTTAAAATATAGTTAGTACTCATATATACTTAAACATTTTGTCAATCATCAAAATCAAGACCACAGTCAACAGTCTTACAATCATAAGTTTAATAATGATAGCATGAAATTCATCAACATAAAAAAAGTCATGATCATAGCCAATGACGATAAGTCCAAACTTGATTCTTAATAACTATTTAAAATAATTTTTCAAATAATTGATGTAATAAAAATTTAACTACATTTTTAATTATGGAAGGAGATGTTTAAATTTACCGATATACATAGTCCTTCTTTTACCATTTAGTCCAAAATGTAGCTTGTCCAACTTCTTCAAATTGTCTTGTACAACCATTTCAAGAACTTCCTTCTTTATGTTGGGCTGCAAGACATTCCTGTAAAAACAAACTAAGTGGACATTTTTGGTACCCAAACTTTCTTGGATCCTTTATGATTAGTAATTATGGTTCCTTTTGGAACCCAAACTTTTCTTAATATAGAAGGATAAGCATTAAAACCACATTTATAAGATAAATTGAAGAAGCAGAAATAGAGAAATTCTTCAAAAGATATTGCTTCTTTTCTTAATCAAATATTT
This sequence comes from Areca catechu, assembly GCA_021397845.1. Lineage (NCBI taxonomy): Eukaryota > Viridiplantae > Streptophyta > Magnoliopsida > Arecales > Arecaceae > Areca > Areca catechu. Next base: position 63,500,420 of record CM038040.1, on the reverse strand, counting down.
TTCTCTTTCAAAAATTTATTACATAAATCTTCCAAAACATCATTTTCTTTTTCTAAATTTTTTTTTCTTTAGAAAAAATATTCTTTTCATTTTTTAAAATATCAATCTTGGCAATTAAATCATCATTTTTATCAGTAAGATTGGTGTTCTCAAGAGAAAATGAATCTACATGCCTATTTAATTTCTTGTGCTCAATTTTTAGCAATTATATTCATGTACAAGATCATTAGATGTATCATGTGATTCATCAAAAGTAAAATTATAATCATTTTAACACATACCTTTTTCTCATTTGCCATGAAGTAAAGATGGGTAACTTCATCATCCGTACTTGAATCTTCGCTATCGCTCCAAGTTGCCATCATTGTCTTGAATTTTTTTGGCTTTGAGGGCTATTATTTTCTTCTCTTCATCAGCATCCACTATCTTTTGTCATAACTTCAACTCATAGGTCATGAGTGAACCGATAAGCTCCTCCCAAGGTAAGGTTTCTATATCTTTAGCTTTTTGGATCGTCGTCACTTTTGGATCCCATGATATTGGCAATGATCTAAGAATTTTGTTCACCAAATCAGTGTTAGTATAGATTTTGCCAAGACTTTTCAATCATTAATTAGTCATAATATAGCTAGTATACATATCAGAAATAGATTCATAATGCATTATTTAAAAATTTTCAAAGAATGTACAAGCAAATTAATTTTAGTATTCTTCACTTGAAGAGTACCTCATGAGTAACTTCAAGTGTGTCCTATATCTCCTTCACCGATGTGCATGAAGAAATTCTATTAAATTCATTTAAGTCCAATGCATAATAAAGCAAGTTCATTGCTTTAGCATTGATTTTAGTTTGTTTAATGTTATATTCATTCGAGTCCTCTTCGAGCTTTGGAATGAAAATGCCATTAACCAAAATAGTAGGAATATGAGGACCATAATAATAATCTTTCAAAGATGATAACTAATAGATTGAATATGGATACGTATGCGAGTTTTTCAAAATGTGTAATTTGTACCATTGAAAAATGGTGGTCTAACACTAATACCTACAAGGGTTGCCATAAACTTTAGCTCAAAATCGATAGATTTTCAAATAGAGCACCTGCTTTGATACCAATTGTAGGCTCAGGTAGGCAACCCAAGAGGGGGGATGAATGGATTTTATAAAACTTTTGTACTATTTAAAATATGAACTAAAGCAAGTATGTACTAATGCAATTCAAGTGCTTGTGTATTTCAAATAAATGTAGCGAAAATAAAGAAATAAAAGCACAAGGAGAACAATCACACAAACATAAAGGTTTATAGTGGTTCGGTGCCAACCAAGCACCTAATCCACTCCCCAAGCCATCCTTGGGAATTTCACTAAATTTGGTTTTATAACTTAGGCTCACCAACAACCTTTATAACTTGTTTTGTCTTTGGGCTCACAAGTCAAACCTTAGTTGGTTTTAAGGCTCAACAACAACCACTTTTGGTTTTACAAGCTAACCAAGAATCTACAACTTGTTTTGGCTTCGGGCTATAAGTAAAATCCTAGTTGGTTTCAAGGTTCACCAACAATCACTTTGGTTTTCCAAGGCTTACCAAAAACCTCTTTGATTTTCAAGGCTCACCAAAAACCTTAAGTAAACAAGTTAAGAGCAAGTATAAATGAATACAATAAAAGCTTTCTAAAATAAAGCAAATATCTCTTTGAAGCCCTGAATGTTGATGAAGATCTTGTCTTCAAGTTGATGAAGCCTTTGATTGATGCTTGTGGATGTAGACTTTGATTGCTCTCTTTGAAACTTGGAAGCTTGAAGCTTGAATCACTCAACTCTTGAATCTTTTAAGAATATTAAAGAAACTCACTAAAGGATTGCTTCTCCATTTGATTCTTGATGTTTATATAGCCTCCCAATACTTAAATGACCGTTTATAGCCATTAGAGAGGAAAATATCATCGTTTGAAGTAAGTTGGAGAAGTCTGCAGCTTTTGAAAACTAGCCATGTTACTGTTCAAGTGTTGACACTTGAACAGTAAGTGTCGACACTTGAACAGTGCAAGTGTGACACTTGCTACAATAGGTCAACACTAGAATACTATTCATAGCCAATTTGATTTTTCATAATTTTATTTTTTTTCTTGTTCTCAGGTCTTGAGTCGATACTTCACTCTTCAAGTGTCGACACTTGATCCTCAGGTATCGACACTTCATTTTTAGATGTCGATAATTGCTTGTGCCATGCTGAAACTTTGCTGATACTTCTTCAAATTTAAACTTGAGCCCTTCCAAGTCTTCCTTATATTCCAAAGTCCTTATAACTTGATTTTCCATTAATTTAAGGACTTTCTTCAACTAAAATACAAGCATTTCTTTATTCAACATGGTGAGTACTAAGATCTAAAAAACATACTTAAATATAATTAGTACTTATATATACTTAAACATTTTGTCAATCATCAAAATCAAGACCAAAGTCAACAGACCTGATTGACATGACATTGTTCTACACATGTCTACCGATTGAGTACTTACTCAGACCTGACTAGCTACCAGTGTAGTCTGAGTTGGGAATGCCGGGATATAATATTAAGGCCTCCATTAGCAACAACAAGCTGCCCTGATGATATTCAGAGCCTATAATGCCCGAGTAGGTGGCAGAAGCCAATCGATCGTAGTTGTCTCAACAGAGATTATGATGGATTAGGTTGTGGAGGATAATATCTAAATAAAACTTGCCATTCTAATAGAAAGATACCAATAAAAAAGATTCTAGGAGATAAGATCCCAACACTCTAACTGGAATTTGTTATCTATGTTCGAGGAGGCCATCCCCTTAATGACTTTTGGTTATCCTGCATAACTCTATAAATTGGTAAGAGAGGATCTTCGATGAGATAACAGACTAATACCCTTGTCTCATGCTCATTCAGTTCATTTAGTATCATTATTGCTCTTAGCTCTGTCTACTATAGTCCATCTTTTCCATTCATTGACTTGAGCATTGGAGGGTCCCCTACTAGTTACTATCGATCAAGGGATTATTCTTGCAGGTCTTTGTCTGAGATGCTAGAAGTAGCCCTTTATTCTACCAAAGAAGGTCGGGAGATCTTTGGCACCATTGGAGCTCTAGTGGAGGTTGATTTGATAGTAACAGATTGGTATACTAGGTAGGGGGCAATCACATTAAGAAGAACACTGGAGCTTAGAGCTAAATTGTGATGACACAAGTGTAGGATGCCTCCACTAGCCATATTGGACGCTCCTTATGCTATGATGAATGATGCAATCCGGTGGTGAAGCCTTTTGCTCCTCCACCCTTGCTACCAGCGACCTAGTAGTACCTCATTGCTACCTTGACATAGCAGGTTCCAACCATTGGTCATGGTGGTGTAGGGGTTGTAGCAACAGCAGCCTATAGCAAAATAGCAATAATCAGAGGTCCTAGCCATCTCTATTGTTAATACTCATCCTAGTCAGTGATATTATTGAGAGAGATCCTCGCACCTATGAACTTTCCACCACTCATGGTCTCTTACACCACATTGAGCAAGTCCCTAACGTGAGGAGTGACAATAGAGAAAAGAGACCACATAGAAGAAATGCCCCCATTCTTCATTTGAATCCTCCCTTGAGGGATATAGTAGAGTTTCTCAGCAACTGGCCAAATGGTGGCTCAATGACTATGATTGCAAGCTATGGGAGATTGACCACTGTCTCATAAATCTTCAAGGATAGAGCAGAGTTTAGCTGGAGTTCAACACCCATCCTGCTCTCACCTGATGAATTCTGGAGGAACTGATTTCTATTTGGTTCAAGTTACCCTGGCTAGAGCCTTATGATGGTATATCCAACCCGCTAGACCATCCAGAGAGCTATAAGGCTCTCATGCTGATTCAAGGCACCTCCAATGCATACTCTACCTAGCCTTTCTAGCCACTCTATGAATAGCAACTCGAGCATGGTACTTGGACTTGGGTCAAGGAGTATCCATTCCTTCAAGTAATTGGAGAGGTAGTTTGTGGCTTACTTCAATGCCAGTTGGAAGATGCCACATGAACTCGATAGTCTTTTCTTCGTTCATCAGTAGGATGGAGAGTGCTGAAAAAAGATGTGGCTCGATTTAAGATTGCTATGCTAGAGATCTACCACCTGGATAAGTCAGTGGCCATGTTGGCCATGAAGAGAGGACTTCCCTCTTCCGACTCACCTACTCTCTGGATAAGACTTATCCTAAGTCTTTTCAAAATTTTTGGTCCACACCCAGAAGTATATCTATGTGGAGGATGGTGCTATTTATCGATGAGAAGCTGATAGAAGGCCAAAGAAAAAACAAGCCTGAGGAGAGCCAGGTGGAAGTTAGGCTGAGATGCCCAACTCATCCTGCCAATAGAGTCCCTGATTAAGAATCTTGATTAACAAATCTAGTAATTACACTCATTTCTTAGCTTCCAGATCTAAAATTCTTATGGAGTAGAAGGAGAATAATATCAATGAAGGCCTCCCCATTAAGCCCTAGGCCTTTGAGATAAGAGTAAATACTACCATTTTAATGGAGACCATGGCCACAACATCAAACATTACTTCTAGCAAAAGAAGGAAATTAAAGATTATTCAGCACGTCTATCTTGAAAAGTATATTCACGGTGGAGTGTTAGATGTATACCTAAGAAGCCAAGTTGGTATGACACATTGTAACTTTTTAAAGACATAATTTTGTAATTAATTCATTGAAATCAATAAAATTAGATTTTTTTTTCATTCATATCTAATATGTCTATGAATCATACATGGAGTTAATGGACTATGACACATATTCTCATGAATTTGAGATATGTGTCATTATAGCTCTTAAAAGCTCTTGATCATCGAATCATCATGAGGATGATAATTGATCCATCAAGATTGGTGCATGAATTGCCTCCCTTCTAGTAGATAAGTCTTGAGTCTATAGTGTAGAGACATTGGAGCGAGGGCATAAGTGGTTGTTTAAGAACAATGGTACTAAGCATGACCAATTTGACAAGTTACATGGATGTTCGCCCACTCATTAGTGACTTCTCAAATGCTATAGTTATATAAATAATTCCTTGACCTGTGATGTCTCAACTATTGATAGTGAGCTTGCTATGGTTTAACAGTACATTAACATGGTCCCTAGCCATTCAAAACTTTGTGGTGTTCATTGGTTGTAGTAGGTTTATTGTAGGAGTAGGGTGTTAACTTATATGGAATCTATTAGCCTTAATAATTAAAGTATAATCCTATATGACCTAACTGGCTAAGTCCTTGAATCCATGGCCACAGTAGTATGATATTAAAAAAGAGTTTTCATGAAAATCATAATTGAATTCGAGCTAATTAAGTTTGATATATGATGGATACTTAGGATTTGACGAGTTTCCATGACTTGCATCTTGTTGAAATCTTTAATAAAGAAATTTGATCACACAGTAACTACACATAAGGATTCATTTTTATTCTACTAGATTACCACTACATATTGCTAGGTATCATTGGTGGATTATGAGAGCTTACTAGGATCATTTTTGGATCAACGATCTAAGTTAGGGTTGAGCTAAAATTATTGTAGTCCATCGAAAGAATTTTGATGATACTATGATAGAGTGTAGTATATCTCACTACTAGATAGAATAAAACTTGAGAGGTCACACATAATAGGAGTCAACCTAACCATGAGTACAGATCTATGTAAAAGTTATATATTTAGTACCTGCTAATTTTGGTACCTAACAATTTTGGCACTTGTTAAAAATAACACCTGTTAATTTCAGCACTTGCTAATTTTAGCTTGATGGATCTATTTATAAATATTACAATAATTTTGACTTTATTATTTGACTTAATTAAATCAAACTTAATTATTTTTAACTTTATTTAAAATTAATTGGATTGGTAATTCAAGTTTGACTTGAATTTTTGGTCTAGTTAAATTGGGTCAATAGCCTTTTTAATTTTGATGGAATCTAGGTATTAAAGAATTTCAAACTCAGTCAAAAATTAGTCAAAATTGACCAGCAGCTAGAAGACCCAGTTGACTAGGTCTTTTTCTCTTATCTTACATAGAAACCAAGAGGAGGGTATGAAAATACATGCCTCCTCTTGGCATGCATGGTGAGAAGAGGGAGGTGCCAAGTTGGCACCCCTCTTTCTCATTTGGGACTCTCTCTCCTACTAGATAAATTGGACTCTTATTTAGATTTGAAGTTTGATCAAATTAGATATGAAGCCAATTTTATCTAGATTTTTAAGAGGCATTTTTAAGAGGATCTTTCATGATTTTTAAGATGCATTGAAACTAGGCTGTGTAGAATTAATTCTGACATAGATCCCTTCCAAAATTTATCTTAATTTTTATCCTCTATGAAAAATAGAGTATAATAACTATATAGAAAGCTAAGAGGTGAGAGTTTTAGAAAAAAATATGAAAAAAAATATTTTATTTTTCTAGTATTTAATTCCTTGAGAGAAAAAGAGAGAAGGCTATTGAGTTCTAGTTTAGACTAGAAGAAGAAGGTCCATCTCTGCGCTTGAAGAAAGACCTACAATGATCTAGCAATCTGAAGGGTTTGGTGATTTCATGAGAAAGGCTCCAAGTAGATACTAGTAGAGACCAAGCATGTGCGTGGCTCGATGAATCTCGACAAACTCAATTGATCCGATAGATTGGTAGTTGAGAAGGAGTTAAGCGATTTAGATATGTGGATCCTTTATCTTATAAGTTTATAAGATTTCATATATGATATTATTATTACTTTAACATATTAGAAGGTTAAATAGATGATTTATCATTTAATTTAAATCAGTATGTTTGTGAAAATTGTTTTGCATGATCTTTGCTTTCATTGCATCTAGGGTTTAGAACCTAATTCTACATGCTGGTCATTAATGAATGAGTCCTAATAGGGAGAAGCTCGGCCTGACAACCTTGGTCAATAGCAAACTCAAGCAAAAATTGACAATCAACCAATGGCTGGCCAAGTTAACATGATCTCCTGGAGGATAGAGAACTCTTCAAAAAGGTAAAGGAGGAATAAAGAAGATATTGCCCAAACTGACAATTGAAGAGGGGGATGAATTGGGTTTACAAAAATTAAGGGTAGAGATGTGCACTTTAAAACCTTTGATTTTGTATAAGCCAAGTGTAGTGTGATGTGCAATAATTTAAATGAGAGAGTAAGAGAGACAAACAATCATACTAATAATACAATATTTATAGTGGTTTAGAGCAACCCAGCTCCTATATCCACTTCCCAAGATCCACTTAGGATTTTCATTATATCTCACAAGAATATAGTCAATTTGTTTACTCCAAGGCTCACATACCAAAATCATATAAAACATTTGTTTTTGTGCTCACAAATAACTTAATTGATTTTTCAAGGCTAGCCAATTAAAACCTTAACAAAGAACCAAGTTTCTGCTCTATGCTGAAACTCAAATAATCACAAAACAACAAAAAGAGTAGAACAACAAACAAACTTCCAAAAGAGCAGAAGGTTGTCGATGAAGCTTCACTTGTAAACTCTTCAAGTCTTCAATGATTGATCTTCAATGCTCTCTGAGTTGCTTACTTAATATTTCAAGAGAGTAGGTGGAAAGAGTTATGCTTTTCTTGAGTTTTCAGGTAATAATACTAAGAGATCTCATTGTTTGCAATGATTGGTCAAGGAATGTTATGAATGCTAACTTTAATTCTCTTTTATACTTCTCCAAGTATTTTTCTATTGGTTTAAACTCAATTTTAGCCATTTATAGCCTTTGATATATATAAAATAGTCATGAGAAGCTTGAAAAAAATGAAATCTAGAAGTTTTGGAGCTAACCATTACTATTATGTTAGAAGGGCTACAAGATGGCTCGCCTGTTATGAGTCAACTCACCTATAGTATTTAAAAAATCAAACTTTTTGTTCTCTTGAGAGAGCTGGCTTAAAATCTATAAGTGGCTCCTCCGCACTGTATCTAGAAAACTATACTTCTGTATTTCTGAGAGAGAATGCTCATTTATAAGAAAAGGCTTATTTGCATGCTTTGAAAAAATTCAGCCTTCTATCCATCTGAGAGAGACGGCTCATTTTTCATAAGTTGGCTCGCCTGCGTGCCATACTAAATAGCATATCATACCAGTTTTGCATGCCATGCCAGAGTCTGTTCTTACTTGCAAGTTGTCTCTTTCAGTCTAGACAAAAATTCTAACTTCTAACTTCTAACTTTTTTTTTACTTACATTTAAATATATTTTAGCTTTCTAAATATTGTAACGACTTTCCAAAACTCTCGTGAGCTCTCCAATGATACAAATGATCTCTCAAAGTACTTACTAATTTTAAAGAGTACATAGGAGTTCACTAACTATTTTAATGATCACATACTAATTTCTAATCATTATTACTCTCTACAAAAATATTTTCAAATATTTAGAAAATGTTAGTATACTATTCATGCTCCAATATTTTGTAATCATCAAAATCATTTTTAGGATCAACAATCTCTTTCTTTTTGATGATGACAAAATATCAAGCATGGAGATTAAAAACAAGTAATATAAAGTGTACCAGAGCATTGTATGATGCGAGACAAACCTAAGACTGATGAAAAATAGTAAACTATTTTTTTAATATTTTTTAGACATTAATTTAGTGGCTAAAGACCTGAAAATAAGTAAAGAATTAGCATGATGACTAGTAATGCTAGAAACTATCATACCCACAAAAATTCATATAGAATAATAAATAGCTAGGACCCGAGAGTTAAGAAACTCCCGGTTTAGGATAGCATACCTGTCATCAGATCAAAACTCAAGAGGGAGAAGGCTTTTACCATATAGTGATGGCAGTTCCTTTGATGAAGAGATCTCTCAACCTCTGGATGGCGCTTAGAAGAACAAGCCCTTGGTTCCCGAATATGAAGGCGATCTGGATCCAGTCTGAAGGCAAAGAAAACCTCCTCTGGGGAGGGGAAACACCTCGGGGATCTGCAAAACATCAAGGTTAGGCATGAATCAGGTAATCAAAGAAAAAATAATAAGATGAAATAAGGAAAGAGATTAGGGTAAAGGGCTGGCAGCAAGGAAGCAGGAAGAGCTCTTGATCTAGGCATCTTCAAGGCTTCTCTTTTGGACGTGGCTAATGCTTGGAGTTTGATTTTTGCTTAGGCATGGAGGGATTGCAAGGGTAGTGTTGGCCAACACAAGAACAAAGAACCAAAAACAAAACCAAAAATCAAAGAACATAAGACACCTGACTCAAAATAATTCAGCAGCGTTTAATTCATAAGAGTTGATTGATTATAAGAGGAAGAGGGGTGAGGTATTTATAGAGTCCCATGCCCTCTCCTAAAGGGATTACAAGTATTCTCCTAGTTAGAATAGGTTTACAAAATTTAAGTGGGAGAAAGACTATAAAATAAACCTAGAACTAGGATTACAAGGTTGACTAGAATAAGAACTTGATTTCCTCCTTCCACTTGAATTCTTCTTTTTAGATTGGACCAAGTCAACCTCAAGGACATGTTGGGCTTCATGGGGGGCAAGGGAGCCCGAGAGGCTTGGGATGCCTGGAGCCAGAATATTCCAGGTATCTTGGTTCTTAAGGGCTTGGGCCTAGTGCTTGGGCTGATTTCTCTTGGGCTGGGGCATAGATGGACCTCTAGATTCATGATGTGATCTGGTCTAGGAATATACTCTAGCATTTGGAGGAATCTAGGCATCTGAAAAGTATCTGGGCATCTTGCAGGAATCTTGGACCCTGGGATGGCATACAAGATCCAATTGGCTGATGTGAAGACCTCTGGCTCCTGGATGAGGCCTGGTGGACTGGGGGAAACTCCAAAATAGGGAACCTCCTCTCTTGTACAAAATTGGACTCATACTGGACTTATACTAAAATACAAGACTCGATACTGGGCTGGGGTTGAGATAAATCAACTAGTCTTAACTTATTATGACTCAATCTTACTTGCTTACAAAATTATGATACATGACTAAGGTTCTAAAAAAACCCTAATCAGTAAACCATATAGGATCCAGTGATTTGCGTCTGATCCTAGTGTCCCCATCAATTCTCTTGGGCTGGGAGGGAACTCGACCCTATCGAGTAAGGGTCAATTTGGCTGCTTAAGGAGGGTATGGGTTGAGGCGCTGCAGATCCTCACCAGTGCTCCACAAGTCCTCAGATTCTAGTTGACCTTGCCATCTGACCAAATACCTTTGATAACTTTGTCTTGTGTGCTGATGGCTTGATCATCCAGGGTTTGCTCACTCCTTTCCTCAGTTATTGGCCAAATTGTATGTGGACACTCTGGGATGGGTTCCCTCTCAAAGAAAGGGAGTGGCTCAAAGGGCTCTCTAGGTATCACTGCTGGCTCCCTAGACTCTACAAGATCTGAGATGATGAAGGTGGAGCTAATACCTAAATCAGGTGGTATCTCAAGCACATAGGCATTGGATCCAACTCTTTTCATTATTCTGAATGGGCCAGCTTCACAAGCATGAAATTCCTTTACAATCACACAATTCTCTACAGAAAATTCTTTATCTTTCTTTAAGAATTAGCCAAGTGTTTAATTAGTTCATTACTTATGTTTAGTTTTTGACTAATTTCTTGATGCATATGCTATGCAGAGGCTAGTGCAGGTGTAGGTAGATGTTTCAAGGCTGTGGATTTATTGGACTCAACTAATACCTAATAGACTCGACTAGACTTCCATATCAAAAAAAATTATTGGACTCTTTGGGTCAACCCTAACAGACTATAAACTCTTTAGGTTTGACCCTAGCATGACATGCACATGAAAATTTATTATGTACTACTAGGTGCCATAGGGTTCTCCTAAAGTAAGATGCAAACATGATAAACTCAATGAATGAATGCAACATGTGAACTTCTATAAAATGTAATCTAATAGTAAGAAAATAGGAGAAGTTTTAGAAAATGGGTAGAAAATAAAAATTGGGTTCAGGGTTAGTCTGATAGGTTAGGAAATAAGAAAAGGTTCGGATTAATCGGGTAGAGTAGGATGTATGAAGGGGTGTCAGGAATTAGTCCTAGACTAATGAGGTTTACCTTATGGGTTTGGGGTGTTCCTATAGGGTCTGCATTATGAAAGAATAGGTCATTAATTTTAGGGAAGAGATCAATTGAAGTCAATGGAGTGACTTCATCTTGAGGGTATGGGTTTAAAGAGATCAAGTCCTCATGAAATTCAGGACTAGGCTCTATACTTGGGTCTTCTTCTAAAGTCTCCTCTAACTGCTCTTCCATTACAGCTTGGGTGTGATTTGGACCATCTAACTCTGGGTTGATTACTATATGGGTATGGTCAGGGTCAATTGATTCTAGGATGTTTTCTACTTGGGTATCTATTGATTCAACTAACTTTAGGTCTTCTATGGGGAACTCCTCTTCTTCCTCCTCATACTATTCCACTAAGCTTGGGTCAGCCTCATATATCTCCTCTTCAATATCATTCTGGTAAACCAATGAGATGGTAAGAGGGGGTTGGCTAAGAAAAAATTGACTAATGTCTAGGGTAACATGGGTGGGTTGACTAAAGGGTTCCTGACTAACACTTGGTTCATCTCTAGGGGTACTAATTCTCTAGGGTTCAGGGTGACTAGGGGAAAACTGATTGGCACTAGGCTGATTCCTATGGACTATGGATTCTTGGGGTTCAACTCTATGGGTCTTGCCTAGGGTTTCTACTTGGTCATCTAATGGGCTACTTGGGCTATTGTATCAATCCTATGGTGCTTGGTTCATGGGATTGGATCATTTGGTCAAATCTTTGGTCTATTTGGTCGAATTTATGGTTCAAATTTGATTTCGGGAATTGGGTCAATTGGGTTACTAGTCATTTGGTTTAGTCAAGCTTAGTACTAATTTGGGTATTGGATTGGTTAGTTGGGCAAACTGGTTCATGATGGCCTCAAAATGGAATCCATGGCTAAGTTGGTTTGGGGTTTAGACTTCTGATATTGGGTCCTATCTAGTGGTCATACAATCAATCAAACAATCAGAATGAGATGGTGTAGCCAAGCATGTAAAAAGAAAAAGGTAGTACAATCTAGGGTTTCCTAGACCTAGAGCCAAAAGTGAATGGTTTGGGCTACTTATACTTAACCGCAGAATTTCCTCCTGCCAGGTGGAGGGTGTCCTGTGGGGTCATATGATCGCGGGTGTTTCTTCTTTTCCCTTTCATTCCTGTCCTTATGCCATGTTCCCCCTCTTCCACCTATCTCTAACACTTAGGTCTTAGCCTCTGATTCAGTAACACAAGTTAAATGTATAGTTAGCACACATGGACCCGACCTGTTATGTATATTAGGGAATTAGTAATTCTAGGGAAGGGTAGGTCAGAATGATGTTGGTGTTTTGGGCCCAGGGGGAGGTGGTGAAATCCTACCCTGATGTTAGATAGTGATCGCCCTTAAGATTAGGTTAATCAGATAATAGCACTCAATGGTCCTGATGCAACTAATAACAATCAAAAAATAAAAAATTTTTTAATTATTTTATGATGTGACAAGTTAGGTTTAGGTTGATTAGGTTAGCAAAACAAATTGGGCTTGGGATTGGGGTGTGTGGAAGTTGATTAGGTTAGGTTGAGTCAAGGTGCAGAAATAGCAGAATTCAGAAAATTAGGATTTCAGGAGATGTAGAATTTTTCATAGTTACAATTGTAGAAAAAAATCTAAAGAATTTTAGAATAGAGGACAGATAGTGATGATGAATTTACCAAATTTTATACAAAACAAAAATCAGATGATGATTCAAATCCTAGGGTCTTCAAACTGATGCAGAAATCTCAGGATTTAGTTAGGATTCCTAATATGCCAAATTTTAGGAAACTAGGGTTTTGGTAAAATTAATTAAAAATCATGAAAATTATCAGCACAAAACAAAGGACATGACATGCACATTTTATAGAAAAATAAAATATTTAATATGCCGAATTGACCAAAACCTAGACCTTTAATGCAGGTGATAGGATGCAGAAATTAGGATTTGTGATTCTAATGTAGATAAACAATCCTAAACCCACTCGATACCAAACTGATGCAGGACGAACCTAAGACTGATGAAAAAATAGTAAACTAATTTTTTTATAACTTTTTTAGACATTAATTCAATGGCTAAAGATCCAAAAATAAGTAAAGAATCAGCATGATGACTAGTAATGCTAGAAACTATCAAACCCGAAAAAAACTCATGCAGAATAATAAATAACCAGGACTCGAGAGTTAAGAAACTCCTAGTTTAGGATAGCGTACCTATCATCATATCAGAACTCAAGAGGGAGAAGGCTTTTACGAGGTAGTGGTGGCAGTTCCTTTGAGGAAGAGATATCTCAGCCTCTGGATGGCGCCTGGAAGAACAAGCCTTTGGTTCCCAAATCTGAAGGCGATTTGGATCCGGTCTGAAGGCAAAGAAAGCATCCTCTAGGGAGGGAAAACACCTCGGGGATCTATAAAACATCAAGGTTAGGCACGAATCAGGTAATCAAAGAAAAAATAACAAGATGCAACAAGGAAGGAAAGGGATTAGGGTAAAGGGCGGGAGGCAAGGAAGCAGGAAGAGCTCTTGATCTGGGCATCTTCAAGGCTTCTCTTTTGGATGTGGCTGATGCTTGGAGGTCTGATTTGCTTCTTGGGCATGGAGGGATTGCAAGGGTAGTGGTCGGCTAACACAAGAACAAAGAACCAAAAACAAAACCAAAAACCAAAGAACACAAGACACCTGTCTCAAAATAATTCAGCAGAGTTTTAATTCATAAGAGTTGATTGATTACAAGAGGAAGAGGAGTGAGGTATTTATAGAGTCCCATGCCCTCTTCTAAAAGGATTACAAGTCTTCTCCTAGTTAGAATAGGCTTACACAATTTAAGTAGGAGAAAGACTACAAAATAAACCTAGAACTAGGATTACAATGTTGACTAAGAGTAAGAACTTGATTTCCTCCTTCCACTTGAATTCTTCTTCTTAGCTTGGACCAAGTCAACCTCAAGGATGTGTTGAGCTTCATGGGGGGCAGCAAGGGACAGCCAAGGATGGGTGGGTGCATGGGCTTTAGGCCTGGAGGCCTGGGATGCCTGGAGCAGGAATATTCTAGGTATCTTGGTTTGGGCTGGAATATACCTGGAATCTTGGTTCTTAAGGGCCTGTGCCTGGTGCCTAGGCTGATTTCTCTTGGGCTAGGGAACAAATGGACCTCTGGATTCATGATGTGACCTAGTCTGGGAATATACTCTGGCATCTGGAGGGAATTTGGGTATCTGGAAAGCATCTAGAGGGCATCTGGGCATATTGCAGGAATCTTGGACCCTGGGATGGTATACAAGACCCAATTGGCTGATGTGAAGACCTCTGGCTCCTGGATGAAGCCTGGTGGAACTCCAAAATAAGGTAACCTCCTCTCTTGTACAAAAATTGGATTCATACTGGACTTATACTAAAATATAGGACTCGATACTGGACTGGGGTTGAGACACAATCAACTAGTCTCAACTTATTATAGGATCAATCTTACTTGCTTACAAAATTATGACACATGACTAAGGTTATAAAAAAAAATTCTAATCAGTAAACCATATGGGATTCAATGATCTGTGTCTGATCCAGGTGTCCCCACCATTGTATATAAAAGACTTAATAGTATAAAAGGAGTATAGAGTTATGAATATATCAAGGTCTTATGGTATCAAAGTATATACAATGGATCAACACAGATTTTTCTATAGTGCATCAGAGCTTCAATATTTACATATAACAAAGCTTATTAATTATGATGTATCAACAATGTGTCATAGCAAACTGAGTTCATATTAACACTTAAGAATCAGTATCAAAGCTTAAAATGGAATGTATTCGAGTTAATGAATTTGTGTCAGAGCTAAGGAGATGTATCAAAATTATTAAAATATGTATCTAATCCTAAGGTGAGGAGTATATTGGGGCTTGTAAAAATGATAATGTATCAAAACAGTACTTCCCTTCAATTTAAGCTAAAAAACTGTATCAAAGCTAATAAACATTACCCTCCCTCAATTAAGCTTTGATTCCAACTTTAGCTCATCTCTCTTCTTATGCATACTCTTA
Organism: Areca catechu; assembly: GCA_021397845.1. NCBI lineage: Eukaryota > Viridiplantae > Streptophyta > Magnoliopsida > Arecales > Arecaceae > Areca > Areca catechu. The sequence continues at coordinate 63,485,317 of CM038040.1, read as the reverse complement.
TTCTCTTCCTTGACATTTCATTCTCTCTTTTTTCATATATATACATACGTTTTAATCTCATCTTTCCTCTTCCCCTTTTTGTCATAAGAAAATAAGTTAAATGTGGGGTAAAGTAAATCATTTCAAAGTCATGTCTTAACATAAGATACAAAACATGAAGTAATATCATTTCATTCACATAAATTACTGATACATGATACAACAAATAATATAAGTCATGTATCAGAGCATAATATCAAAATTTGCATAAAATGTTCACTACAATATAAACATAAACATGATACTACAACAAAAATATGGATCATAGTAATCCAATCATACATATAACCTAATACATAAAACTAGATAGTAAGACCTATGCCTAATCACTATCATCCTGAAGATCAACAATTGAAAGGGCATAAGTCCTAGAAATAGAAGTAGTCCAAGGTGGGGCACCCCTAGCATTTCTGGTCTTGGAGGCTGGCCCGAAGGTGGGTGGTCTAGGGAATCCTGTGCTAGGCCAAATAGTAGCTGAAAAGGGTGGCCTAGTGGGAGTAGCCTGGTAGGTCTCGATTGGCTGAGTGGATGTCTATCCATAGGTTGACCTAGATCTTGTGAATTCAAGAGGTATAGCTTTCAGCTCGGACTCGATCATGTGAATCCTTGTTGAATAGATGTTATGGTCTCGATTTGCTCTCATGCAAATCTATGCATGGCACCTCTCATCCTCCCAAAATCAGCTCAAAAATTAGAAAAACCAGCCCGAGGGGTACGATCATGAACTATCTACACCTACTCAACAATCTTGACCTTGAGGGTGAGATCCCTCAAATCCTGTCAAATCTCCTATTAGCTCCTGGTAACATCCTGATGACTCTATGTAAACTCCTGTCTCATGTCACTAATCATAGAGTTGATCCTAGTTGTCAAAGCATTAGAGAACTAAGTGAACTGCTCCATAGAGATTCCAGTAAAGTAGGTATAGAGGGTCCAATAGTGGTAGGTGCAGTTGTAGTGTCCTAGGACTGGTTGGCTATGTACGAATATGCTCAGTTGAAGCTCTAGCAGCCTATGTCAAATTTGAGAATGCAGTGTTAGCATGTAATTCTTCCCCATCATCAGCATCCTCCTCCTCATCATCCTCATCCTCATCTCCATCCTCATCTAAAGTATTAGAAGTAGCAGGTCTCTATCTAGATATGCAACGTACCCATATATCATCCACCTTCTAGTAACCCATACATGGAGAGACCTCTTGTTGTACCAGTCTATATGCAATGGTCTCCTAGCATCCTCCTTGATACAGTCTATGCCAAATTTCTCAAAGATTAAGGTAGGCAAGTCCTACTCTTCTTGGCTGCCTCGTTGATATGACTGATCATCAAAAAAGGTAAATTCATGGGCTGATCCTTAATCAAATAATACATGAATGCAATATCCTTTTTGGTCACCCAATCGAAATGCCCTATCTTAGGAAAAAAATATGGAAAACCATATTATGAAAAAGTATCATTTCAACACTCAACTGATTATCCTATAAATTCTTAAGATTTCTAATATCTTCTTTCTAAGGCAACTCTCAACCCTTCAATTTTTCTTTCCAGATGCAGAAAACAAACACCTTCTCCCAGCATTTCTAAAAGATTAGCTAACCTCCATTCATCCAAAACAATAAGCTTCCCTTAATAGTGGATTCTATGTATGAAGCTCCTAATCTCAAGTTTTCAAAGAAAGAGTAGACAAGAGTAGGATAAACGGGTACCTCTAAAGAATATAATCATTCTCGTCCTTGCACCCGTAACCACTATCTGATTTGGAAGTTTGCACTCTCTAAAAAATCAAAATAGACCTTCTTTCCTATAGTTACTAGTCGATTAGCCATAGACAAAATCGGTTGAGGTGGAACCGGAGGGACTTTAGGGTCGATTGGTCATTCCTTTGCTTGGACTGAAATTTTATTAAAGATTGACACGTGGATCTCTTCCTTTTGATGCAAGAGCTTTGCAAGGACCCATCATCCTTGGATTCATGTGGAAAAGGGCTTAGTAAGTGGTCCTATAGTTTGGACCTATATGGAAAAGTGAAAGGAAAAAGGGACGACTTGAGGCAACAATGAAAGGTTAAAGAAATGTAAAGTTATGTCAGATTTTAAAAACTAAGTTTTCAATAGGCGAGTTGGTTCGCACAGTCGGTTAGGCAGGGATGAGTTGGTTGGATCAAGAATTGGTTTTTTTAGTCCAAAAATATTGGAAAATGAATTGGAAGGACTCTAGTCAATAAAATAAGGTTGAATAATTTCTAAAATAATGAAAATTGACTTAGAAATTTCTCTAATTTTGAAGAATTTCAAATAAAGATACCTAAAATGGGTCATATAACTCTAATTCACATCTAATATTTAAAAATCTATCTTCACTAAGAGGTTAGTGAATATATCAGCTAGTTATTTATTTATAATAATAAATTCTAGCTTTATATTACCATTTTATACATGATCCCTAATAAAGTGATATCTAATCTCTATGTATTTAGTCCTTGAGTGCCAAATGAATTTTTAGTTAAGTTAATAGTGCTGGTGTTATCATATTTTATTAGAATTTAGTTTGTTTTATACCAAAATCTTCAAGTTGTTGCTTAATCCAAAGTATTTGAGTATAACAACTCCTGTAGCTACATATTTTGTTTCAATAATTGATAGTGCTATGAAGTTTTGTTTCTTATTATGCCATGAGATTAAGTGCAACTCTAGAAATAGGCATGTACCACTAGTATATTTTTTATCAATTTTGCATCCACCATAATCATCATCAAAGTAATCAATTAAATCTATTAAAAAATAATTTAAAATACTATAATCCTAGATTATATATTCCTTTAAATATCTTATAATTTTTTTGACAGTATGTATATATGATTCTTTTGGATTTGATTGAAATCTAGCATATATGCAAATACGAAATAATATATCAGGCCTATGGTAGTTAAGTATAGCAAAGATCTTATCATACTTCGATATAGTTTTTGATCAATACTATTTCCATCTTCATCTTTGTCAAGCCTGCAGGTTGGGCTCATTAGCAAGCTAATTCTTTTATGGATTACATCCCAAACTTCTTTAATAGCTTTTTGATATATTTGGTTTAGTTAATAAAGATCTCTTCTTTATTTGTTTGATTTGAAGTCCAAAGAAAAAAGTCAGCTCATCCATCATAATCATTTCAAATTCATCCTGCATAAGCTCAACAAATTCTTGGCAAAATCTTCATTAGTTATGCAAAAAATAATACCATCCATATATATTTGTATAACTAGCATATCATTTTTTCTTTTAATAAAAATGGTTGCATCTACACTTCCTTTAATAAAATTATTTTGAGCAAAAATCTACTTAGTGTTTCATGCCATGTTCTAGGTGCTTGTTTCAAACTATATGATACTTAATTTAATTTGAAAATATGATTAGAAAATATATAACTTTCAAATGCAGAGGATTGCTCTACAAAAACTTCTTTAAAGATGCATCCATTTAAAAATATACTTTTACATCTATTTGAAAGAATTTGAAATTCATGTAATATGCAAATGTAAGTAAAAGTCTTATGGCCTCTAATTTTGCTATGAGTGCATAAGTTTCATCAAAAAATATATATTTTTCTTAGTTATATCCTTTGACCACTAGTCTTGCCTTATTTTTTATCACATTACCTTTTCATATAACTTATTCCTAAATATCCAGTTGGTACATATGACAGGATGTTTCTTAGATCTACTGACTAAAGTTCATACACTAATTCTTTCAAATTGATTTAACTTCTCTTTTATAGCTATCATCTAGTTAGGATCTTTTAGCTTCTTTTATGCAATTAAGTTCAATTTGAGAAATAAATGCAAGATAATTAAAGGTATCTCTAAATGAAGACCTAGTCCTAATACCTCGTGAGAAATCACCTATGATTAAATCTTTAGGATGATGGTGTGCATACCTCCATTCTTTAGGCAAATCGTCATCCTTTTGCTTACCTCCTCTTTTTATTCTTTAATTGTGTTGTCTTCCAAACTCGTTTCTTTCATCTATGTAGAGATTATACCTGCATCATCTCAATACACTCTTCTTTTTAGAAGGTGAGGGATTAGACTCATTAAATATAATATGTATAGATTCTTCAACAGTTAAAATTCTTTTATTTAAAAATCTATAAGCTTTGCTAGAAGTAGAATAATCAAGAAAGATATCTTCATCAAATTTAGCATCAAATTTACCAAGATTATCTTTTCATTATTCAAAATAAAACCAAAAATATAAAAATAACTTATGTTAGGCTTTCTATCATTCCAAAGTTTGTAGGAAGTTTGTTTTAAAATAAGTCTAATCAGAATACTATTTAGAATATAATATGAAGTATTCATAGCTTCAACCCAAAGTATTTTAGAAGATTTCCTTCACATAATATTGTTTAGGCTATTTCTTTCAATGTTCTATTCTTTCTCTCTATAATATACCTTTTTGTTATCGTATTCTTGGAGCTGAAAAGTTGTGATTAATGTCATGTTTATTACAAAATTCTTCAAAATTTAGTTTTCAAATTCTATGCCATGATTATTTCTAAATAAAACTATAGAAAGATTTTTCTGATTTTGAACTTTTCTAAAAACCTTTTGAAATATATAGAAAGCTTCATCTTATGTGCTAAAAATAGTATCCAAATAAATCTTGAGAAATTTTCTATTATCACAGTCCATACTTCTTTCCACTTAGGTTTGTAGTCCTAATTAGTCTAAATAAGTTTATGTGAAGTAGTTCCAATTATTTAGGTGTTGAAATAATATTTTTAAATTTAAACTCTCTCTTAGTTTATTTCTCGAATTGACAAGTATCACATACATAATCTTTTTCAAAGTTTAATTTTGGTAAACTTTTTGACTAAGTCTTTAGAAATCAATTTAGATAAATTATGCATGCTAACATATCCAAGTTTTATATACCAAAGCCAACTAATTTTTTTGATCTTGGTAATCATGGCTACAAGACTTGTACTACTCTTCATGGCTAGATCATTTAAATCTACCATGCATATGTTTCTAGGTCCATATCCTACAAACTCCAAATGAGCTAGTAACTATGCACAAAGAAGATTCAAACATGACTTTGAAGCCTTTATCATATAATTGACTAATACTCAATAAGTTATGCTTCAAGTTATCTATTAGTAATATATTTTTAATTTAAGTAAAAGGGATAATTTAATCTTACAAATATCATTATTTTCTTTACCATTATCACCACAAGTAACTACACCACCTTCCTTCATCTCTAGGATGAAGAATTGTTCGTTATCACCTGTTATATGTCTTAAGTAGCCACTATCTAAGTACCATTATCTTTTTTCCTTGGGCTGCAAGACATTCCTGAAAAGATCAAGTAACTTTTTTAGGTACACAAGCTTTTTAGATCATTTGGGGTTAGTAACTATGGTTTCTTTGAAATTTCAAATTTTCTTTACTTTATTTTCATTTTTTTTTCTTAGACCGCATTTATAAACTTTATGTCCAATTCTTTTTGTAGAAAAAGTAGACTATATTTGATTTTTTAAGTGGAGGTAAAACTAGAAAATTTATGTGCTGAAAATCTATTTTTGAAACTTGAGATATAGCCAATTCTAGCCTTATCATAGGTTTTTTTTTGGTTCTTAAGTATTAGCTCAAGTTTATTAGAGCTTAAGATTAACTTATCAACCAATGGTTTAAGCCTTTCAACTTCTTTATACAGATTTTGATTTTCTTGTTGCAAACTTTTATGTTTCTCAAGAATTATCTTTTTCTTTTTCCAATGCTTTGTTTTTTTTAAGTAATGTATCTAATTCTTTTTGCAAAGCATCATTTTTTTTAAAACATCACCTTGCTCTTTTTACAAAACATCATTAAATTATTTAAGTACTTTATTTTTCAAATCAGCTTTCTTAAATTTAGCACGTAAATAATAAAAGGCTATATGCAACTCATCAAAAGTGAATTTAATATTAGGTTCAACATATACCTCATTTTCCAATACCATCAAACAAAGATTGGCTGACTTTCCTTATTCTTCTTTTTCATTGAAGCTTGATTCATCGCTGTTGCTCCATATGGCTACCATGGCCTTTTCTTCTTACTCTTTTAAATATCTTCTTCAATATAGGACAATCGGATCTATAATGTTTTGGTTTCTTGCACTCATAGCATATGGACCGGTCTTTGTCCTTCTCCTTTTCCTTCTCTTTCTCCTTGCTTGGCTCCTCCTTAGCCAAGTGCCTTCTCCCATACTTTGATCTGTCCTTGTCTATAAATCTTCTAAACTTCCTTATTACGAGGGTCATATTCTCATCTTCTAATTCTTCTTCGGATGAGGGACTTTCTTCTTCTTCTTTTTCTTTAACTACTACCTTAAGAGCTATGGTTTTCTTCTTTCTTTTTTCTTCTTCGTTGTGGTGTTTCATGTTCAGCTCATGGGTCATTAGGGATCCAAGAAGCTATTCTAAAGGTAGATTGTTGAGATCTTTGGCTTCTTGTATTGCAATCACTTTTGCATCTCACTTATTTGAGAATGATCTAAGGATTTTTTATATTAAATCATTGTTTAAGTATTCCTACTAAGACTTTTGAGATCGTTAATAATATTAGTGAATCTTATGAATATTTAGAAATGGTTTCAGTGTGTTCCATTTTAAATAACTCATAATTATGTACAAGCAAGTTATTTTAGACTCTTTGACTTGGTTAATGCCTTCATGTATAACTTGAAGTCTATTCTAAATTTTCTTTGTAGAGTTGCAAGTAAAAATTTAGTTGAATTCAGTGGAGTCTAATGTACAATACAACAAATTCATAACTTTTGCATCCAGCTTGGCCATTTTTATATCATGGTCATCCCATTCATCTTCAGTTTTGGGATATCAACTTCATTTTCCTTTTTTATGGGTGTGTGAGGATATTTAATTATAACTCTTCATAATTAAAAGTTAATAGCTTGTATATAAACTCTCATTCTAGCCTTCCAATAACCATAATTTGTGCCTTTGAATTATAGTTCATTATTACTAGATTATCCTTCAATTAGTGAGGTACTCATGTGGGTTGCCATAATCTTTTAACTTAATCATTGGATTAACGGTACCGAGACATGGCTTTGATATAACTTGTTGTCTAAACCGATAATCCAAGAGGGGGGATGATATGGGTTTTCAAAAATTAAGAGCATATATGTGTGCTTTAAAACCTTTGACCTTTGTATGAGCCAAGTATAGTATAATGTGCAGGAATTTAATTGAGAGAGTAAAAAAGATAAATAATCACACAAACTTTATAAGATTTATAGTGATTCGGAGCAACCCTAGCTCTTACATCCACTTCCAAGGTCTGTTGGAGATTTTCACTATATTCTTGCAAGAATACAGCTAATTTATTTTCTTCCAGGCTTATAAACCAAAATCTAATACAAACATTTATTTTCTAGGCTCACAAATAACCCAATTGCCTTTCAAAGGCTAGCCAATCAAAATCTCGACAAAGAATTAAGTTTCAGCTCTTTGTTGAAATTAAAAGAATCACAAAATAACAAAATGAACAAAGCAACAAACAAACTCCCAAAGAGCAGAAAGTTATCGATGAAGCTTGACTTGTAGACTCTTCCGATCTTCAATAATGATCTTCAATGCTCTTTGAGTTGCTCATTTAATGTTTCAAAAGTGTAGGTGGGAAGAAGTTATGCTTATCTTGAATTTTTAGATGATAGTACTAGGAGATCTCACTATTTGCAATGATTGATCAATGAATATTATGAATGCTGACTTAATCCTCTCTTTTATTCTTCTCCAAGTATTTTCCCATTGATTTAAAGTTATTTCTAGCCATTTCTAGCCATTAGTAAATAGAAAATAGCCATTGGAAGTTTGGAAAAATGAAATCTAGAAGTTCTGAAACTAGCCATTAATGTTTTGTCGGAAGGGTTGCAAGTTGGCTTGCCTACTACAAGTCAACTCACCCATAGTATTTCAAAAAATTAGGCTTTCTATTCTCTTGAAAGGGCTGGCTCGAAATCTACGAGTCAGTTCCTTTGCACTATGTCCAAAACACTATGCTTATATATTTCTGAGAGAGAAGGCTCATTTATGAGAGAAGCTCATTTGGTCTTAAAAAACTTCAGCCTTCTAGCCATTTGAGAGAGTTGGCTCCTTTTCCATGAGTTGGCTTGCTTGTGTGCCATGCCAAAATAGCATGCCATGCTAGTGTCTGCATGCTGTGCCAGAGTCGGTTCTTGCTTGAGTCAACTTTTACAATCTAGACAAAAATTCTAACTTCTAACTTCTATTTTACTTATATTAAATGCATTTGAGCTTTCTAAACATTGTAATAACTTTCAATGACTCTCGTGAGCTCTCTAATGATACAAATAATCTCTCAAAGCACTTAATGATGTTAGAGAGTACATAGGAGCTGACTAACTATTCTAATGACCATATACTAATTTTTAATCATCATTGATCTCTACAAAAATATTCTCAAACATTTAGAAGATCTTAGTATACCATTCATGCTCCAACATTTTCTAATCATTAAAATCATTTCAGGGTTAACATAAGAGAATATAATTTCTTTTTCTAACAAGGATCTAGTCGGAGTCCAAAATTTTCATGGTGATGCTGTTGTTGTGTCCATGATAATAGCAAAACATGATATAAAAAAGCTCTAATTAATTTGAAAGTTTGATCGATGTCTTATTTTATGATGCTTTTGTTTAGATGAATTGTTTAAAAATCAGTTAAGACGGATGTCTACACCCTTAGTTGGCTTTTTTGGAAACTCCATTGGGGTCAAAGTTGAGATAACTCTTCCTATCACTATTGGAACCCCACTTCGATAGAGCACTATCTATCTCACATTCATGATTGTTTGGGTGCCCTTAGCATACAATATCATTCTTAGATGACCAGGACTAAATTGGCTAGATGCTGTCATCTTAACCAAATGCCTTCTTGTATGATTTTCAATAATGAATAGAGTCAGTGAGATACATGGAGATCAACAACTAGCCCAGCAATGCTTTCTGATGGTGACTAAAGTATAGAAGGTCATTGAGATACTGATCAAACAACTAGACTAGAGAGAGCTAGAGAAAAGAGGAGAGTCGACTGAACAATTGCTTTCCTTTCCATTGAAGGATGATCATTCTAGGTCTATATAGAATGGAGCTCTTTTATTCAAAAAGGAAAGGAATTGACTACTAGAGTTCCTGCGACTTAACTTTGATATCTTTAATTGGTCAGCATTAGACATGCCCAGAATACCTCCAGAGGTTATCACCCATACATTAAATGTCAACCCAAAATGCAAGTTAGCTTGATAAAAAAAAAGGAGTTTTCCCCTAATAGATAAAAAAACATCAATAAAGATGTCAACAAACTCCTGACAATCAGATTCATCCAAGAACCCTACTATGCTGACTGGTTAGTAATATTGTCATGGTCAAGAAGGTCAATAAGTAATGAAGAATCTGCATTAACTATATCAATTTGAATAAGGTATGCCTGAAGGACAGCTTTCCATTGCTAAAGATCGATCAACTAGTTAATGCCACTTTCGAACATAAACTACTTATCTTTATAGATGCCTTCTCCACGAACTAGATCAAGATGGCTCCTAAAGAAGAAGAGAAAACTTCATTCATAATCGACAAAGGTATTTATTGTTACAAAGTAATACATTTTAGTTTAAGAAATGTAGGAGCTATCTATCAATGATTGGTTAACAAGGTCTTCAAGGATCAGATTTGTTGGAACATGGAAGTCTATGTCGATGAGATGCTCATTAAGATCTCTGAGGAAGCTGACTACATCAAAAACCTAGAAGAAGCCTTTAATACCCTTTGCTGACACCAAATAAAATTGGATCTAAGAAAGTGTGCCTTTGGCATCACCACCAGCAAGTTTCTTAGATTCCTAGTTACTAAACATGGAATCGAGGCAAATCTAGAGAAAATCTGGACAATCCTTGATATGCGGCACCCAACCTTTAAGAAAAAGTATAGCAACTAATTGGGCATATCACCATACTCAATCGATTCATCTTAAGATTGGTTGAGCGGTGCTAGTCATTCTTTAAGGTACTATGGTGAATGCACAGCTTCACCTAGATAGAAGAATGTCAATAAGCTTTCAAGGAGCTGAAGAAGTTTTTCATGTCTCTACTTTTGTTTTCCAAAGCTGAAGTTAGAGAGGAGCTCTACTTGTATTATACTACATCTCCGAAAGTGGTTAGTTCATGCTTATTCAGGTGGACAACAAAGAAGTCAAAAAATCTATCTACTACATTAGCCGAACGCTCCATGATATAAGGACCTAGTATTTTAAACCTAAGAAAATTATTTATGCACTAATTATCTCTATGTAATGTCTCAGGTCATATTTCCAAGCCCATTCAATGTCATCTTAATTGACCAACCACTCAAAGTTATCTTGTAATGGCCAAACACCTTTAGAAGAATGGCTAAATAGGCAATTAAGCTCAACAAGTTTGACATCTCTTACCATCTAAGGTCATCTATGAAGGCCCAAGTCTGGTCAACTTTCTTGTCAAGTGTACATGGTAGGATGATAAGCTTGAAGAAGAACCTACCGAGCAATTTGATCTAGGGATGACCTGGATTCTTCATATGGATAGAGCTTCAAATTCCTAAGGAAGCAGAGCTAGATTGATTTTGACTAACTCAAAAGGAGTGGTTGTCGAGTATGCACTACACTTCTCATTCAAGGCGATCAATAACTAAGTTGAGTACAAAGCGTTGCTAGCTAGATTGAAGCTTGCCAAGGAACTCAGGATAATGAATCTCAGGGTCTTCACCAACTCTCAACTAGAAACTAGTCAAGCAACTAGTGAATATGAAACTCGGGACCCAATAATGGCTAAGTACCTTAACAAAGTGTAGGCCCTAACATCAGCACTTAAGTTCTTCAGCATCTTTCACATCCCTAGTATAAGAATGCCCAGGTAGATGCACTCTCTCAATTGATGACCTTAGTAGATAATTTTCTTGGGCAAACTTACATTGAATACCTAGGGCTCCTAGCATCAATGAAACCGAGAAAGTCCAATAGGTCAGCTATGAATTGAGTTAGATGGATCCATTTGTCAAATTTATGATAGAGGGCATCCTATCCAACAATCTTTTAGAGGCAAGAAGTTCAAATGGAAAGTTTCTCCATTTGTAATGCTAGATGGATAACTTTACAAGAGATCTTTCTCATTCTCTTTATACTTAAGTTTTTAAAGAGATCTATGAAAATCATTTGGGAGGCAGGTTCTTAGCTTATAAAGATCTTAGATAGGGATACTATTGGTCCACCATGCAAGAAGATGCTATCAATCTTATTTGGAGATGCAACCAATGCCAACAATACACCAATATCTAGTGGGAGCCAACAAGTCAACTGACTCAATTCCTTCTCGTTGGCCTTTCATCCAGTGGGGTATGGACTTACTCGATCCATTTTCCTAACAACCGTCAGTGAAAGTTTTCATTACTGCCATTGACTATTTTACCAAATGGATAGAGACAGAATCCTTGGCACACATTACCGAGAGCAAAGCCAAGGACTTTAAAAATGTATTATCTACCGATTTCGGTTTTTCCATATGATCGTCATCGATAATGATCAATAGTTTGATAACTGGGTGTTTAAGGACTTCTATGGTGAACTCCACATCCAATACTAGTTTACATTTATTGGACATCCCCCAGTCAAATGGAGAGGTAGAAGTCAAGAACCAAATAATTCTATAAGATCTCAAGACCAAGCTAGATGAAGTGAAAGGTAGATGGCTAAAGAAGCTACCTAGAGTACTATAGTTATATCAAAAAACCCTTTAGATACCGACTAACAAGTCTCTCTTCAACTTAGCCTTCGGTACCAAAGCTTTGATTCCAATCGAGATCAATTATTGACTGTAGATCAAATGCTATAATGAGTCAAGAAACTCAAGCCAATTGAGAGCCAACCTTGACTTGTTAGAGGAGACTTGGAATCAAGCCCATCTAAAGATAGCAATGTACCGATAATGAGTTGCTCGGTACTATAACTCTTGAGTAAGGTCAAAGACTTTCAATCCAGGAGATCTTATGCTATAATGCACAAAAGTCTCAAGAGCCACTAAGCAAGGCAAGCTATTTCCACACTAGGAAGGGCCTTATTGCATGATCGAAGCCTTTCAACGAGGAGTCTACATGATCGAAGACCTTGATGGAACACCAATCCCTCAAACTTGGAATGTCAATAATCTTCCAATGTATTATGAATGATGTATCAACACTTATCCAACAATATAATAAAAATTCTCTTCGAGAATGTTCCTAAAGGTCTCATCTTGATGTTTAGCTCAATTATCCCATGTCAGCCTCACTGAAACATGTCGAGTCCTCTGACCGACTAATACCTAGTTGCTGATAAAGATGCCTAAATTTTCACACCTCCATCTTCATCAACGGGCTCCTCGAGCCCTCTGATCAACTAACACCTAATCATTGATAAAGATAGTTGTTTTTTCCATACATTCATTTCCATCAACAGGCTTCCTGAGCCCTCCAATTAACTAGCACCCGATCATTGATAGAGATGGCTACATTTCTATAAATCCATCTCCATCAATGGGCTCTCTAAGCCCTCCGCCTGACTAACACCCGGTTACTGATAAAGATGGCTATGTTTCCACATCTCTATCTCCATCAACGAGCTCCTTAAGCCCTCCAGCCTACTAACACTCAATCACTCATATAGATAACTATGTTTCCACACCTCCATCTCCATCAATAAGCTTCCTAAGCCCTCAAACCGACTAATACATAGTCGATGAAAACAAGCATGTTAAAACATCCTCCATCTCTTTTGGACTCATAGATGTTTGCTAGTCAGTAAGAATCGGTCAACAAAGGAAAAAACCATTGCTAGGTTAGTTGATTTGTACTTAGCAAACCTATGGCAATGACCAAAAAACACCCAGTTACAAAGTTCTCGATAATTGACTGATACTTAGTTGCCAAAAAAAACTAGTCACGGGGTACTTAGACCAAGGGGACACCTACTAATTAACTATTGCTACAATTTCAAGTGACAGCTAATTTGTAGTCTTGTTTCAAGTGGAGATAGACTTTATAGTTTGGTTTCAAGTGGTGATTGACTTTCTATAGTCTGCTTCCAAGTGGCAACTAACTAATATGCATTCATCCTAGGAAAGGACTGGTGCATTCGAATGGCAACTAACTCTCAGTGTCAAGATCTATGTGAATCATTTAAAAGGCTATAACTGTTAGGCTATGTGGTACCACATGATTGGTTGAGGAGGATTGGATGAATCATCAGCCATCTAGAAAGTTATTGGGCTGCCTTTTTTAGCATCATTCCAATAATCTCTTTTCTCCCACAATCGAGATAACAAAATAAATGGTGATAGTTTTTAAGGAACCAATAAATGACCGAATAGTGAGATAATCTATGCAACCCTTGAGCTTGAAGAGACGACTATTCCCTTCATCCATAAATGATAAAGTCAGAGTTACTTAGTTGAATTCTAGTCTTGGGAGTGGGGGCAATAGTTATGGCAACTATTTATTTTGCCTCAAGGACCAACCGGACCATCGAATAAGGAGGAGCCGGAATTATCGACTACACCACTGACTAAGGAGGAAAACAATCAGGCTACTGGTTGAAAAGGAGATGACTAAGATGGCTGCTATGTTGACTAATTACTACATTATGAACTGAGAAGCTTCAAATGACTAGACCTGCTGACACGATATCCCTCTATGGATATCTATTAAGTACTTACTCGGGCTAGACTGGCCAGCAGCAGAGTCCTAGTCGAGTATGCCAAGATACATTATCAAGGCTGCCATCAGTAACAACAAGCTATCCTGATATTTGGAGTCCATGATGCTCGAGTAGGAGGTAGAAGCCAACTGACCATAACTATCCCAATAGAGATTATGGCGGATTAGGTCGTGGCAGACATGATCTTAATAAAACCTGCCATGCTAATATAAAGATGTCAATAAAAAAGATTTCAAGGGATAAGATCCTAACACTCTAAAAAAAATCTATTATCCTTGTTAGAGGAGGCTACCTCCCTAATGATATTCGGTTACCCTACGTAACTCTATAAATTAGTAAGATGGCATCTCCAATGAGATAATAGACTAATACCCTTGTCTTATGCTCATTCAGTATCACCATCGCTCTTAGCTCCGGTTATGCAGCCCATCTCTTCCTATTGCCCAGGTGGCTACCTAAGAGGGGGGATGAATTGGGTCTTTTTTAAAAAATTGGATACAAGTAATGTGCAATTCAAAATCCTTTGCAAGTGGTATGGCTGTGATAGATGTGATAATATGCAGAAGTTAAACAAAGTCAAGAAAGTACAACACAAACACACCAAATTTATAGTGGTTCGGAGCAACCCAGCTCCTATGTCCACTACCTAAGATCCACTTGGGATTTTTACTATATTCATACCCGAATACAGTAGGATTATTTTACAGGATCATAATCCAAAACTCTACACTTTGGTTTTACGAGATCACTAAAGGAAACCCAACACCCTTTGGTTTTAACAAGCTCACCAAAGAAACCCAACTTGGTTTTCACAGGATCACCAAGAACCTAACCCTTGGTTTTAATAAGGCTCACCAAGAACCTATTTGGTTTTTCAACCGGGCTCACCAATAACCCAAGCAATTCAAAGATTGAATTGAAAGAAATGCAACAAAAATGACAAACTCAATTTGTCGGATAGTTACGGGTGTAGCTTGTTGGAAGTCCACTTGAATGCACTTGAATAGTCTTTAATTACTTCAGTGGTTTCTTCCCAAAGCTGCTTCAAGCTTCAGATTGGAGTTGGTGAAGACTTGAATGCTCTTGTGCTCTTTTGCTGTTGGTAGGTAGGATATTCAATGAAGCTCTCTTCTTTGAAGAACTCTCTAATTCATTCATTCATTACTTCAAGGAAGTTGAAGTCCTTCAAATTTAAAGTCTTCCATCATCCCAAGGCAGTTCTAGCTGTAGTAGACCGTTGGTGAATGATTTTTGACCGTTGGAGCACTTTTAGCATTCAAAAATAAATTCTAAAACTAGCAATTGGATACTGAAAGCGGCATTCGAGTCGGCTCAGATTCCTTCGAGTCGGCTTGGATCCTTCGAGTCAATGGGTCGAGTCGCCAAATCTTCAATGCAGTCGGCTCTTTATCTCAGGGTGCAAAACATCACTCTAGACGAGTCGGTTCTTTGTAGCTCAGGTCGGCTCGAACTTGAATCTTAAAAATCTTGAACTTGAGGAGTCGGCTCTTTTCAGCTTAGGTCGGCTCTTCTTCTCAGGTTCGAGAAACCTTACTCTAAAAGAGTCGGCTCGATGCAATTCCAGTCGGCTCGCTTTCTCAAGCTTTCAGAATTAGGTCTGGCAGAGTCAGCTCGTTTTGTTTCGGGTCGGCTCGCTTGGCTGTTCTTAGAAATCTTCAGAAAATGGACTCTGGAGGAGTCGGCTTGCTTTCCATCGAGTCGGCTCAGATTGCTACGTTCCAGAATCCTTGCTGCATGCCAGTAATCAAAGTCGACTCTTTATTACTTGGGATCGGTTCGAGTGTCTCTTCAGGATTTTTATAATACTGAAATAAAAAATCACCACACACTCTTTACAATTTCACACAATACCAACTCAAACTAAAATTCATGGCACACAACTCATAGAAGTAGTACCCTTTTAATTGATTTTTTCTTAGCATTTGATGGGTTCTTCTTTACAAAAATATTTACAACACAACTCAACCATGAAAATAGAAATATAGGAGTTGAAGTTTGAACATGTTATTTATCCTACAAAAACCTGTCAAACACTTAAAGAGTTGTCAGAAATAAATGTACATGCTCCAATGTTTGGTTATCATCAAAATCACTTATGGGGTCAACACTTCCATTCTCTAACTTGAGTATCGGAGGGTTCTCCATAGATTACCATCGATCAAGGGATTATTCTTGTAGGTCTTCACCTGAGAGTACCAGGAGTAACCCCTCATTACACTAGAGAAGGCCGGGAGATCCTCAAGCACTACTTGAGTTCCAGTGGAGGGTGATTTGATAGCAACAGATTGGTGCGCCAGGTAAGGGGGAAATCACATCAAGAAGAAAAAAACATCGAAGCCTAGAGCCAAATGGTGATGATACAAGTATAGGATGCCTCCACTAGCCATATTGAATACTTGCACTATGATGAATAGTGTAGTCTGATGGTGGAGCCTTTCACTCCTCTACCCCAGCTACTGATAACCTAGTATGACCTGCTTGCTATCTTGATGTAGCAGGTCCAGATGTGGGTCATGATGGTGTAGGAGTTGTAGCAGCAATAGCCTGTGGTGAAACAATAACAATTGAAGGTCGTTTGACTGTCTTGATTTTTGATTGACAAAATGTTTAAGTATATATGAGTACTAATTATATTTTTAGTGTATTTTTCAGATCTTAGTACTCAACTATGTTGGATGAAGAAATGCTTGTATTTCAGTTGAAAAAGTTCTTAAATTAATGAAAATCAAGTATATGAACTTTGGAATTAATATGGAAGAACTTGAAGAGGTTAAAGTTTCAATTTGAAGATGTTTCAGCAATGGCACAGGCAAGTGTCGACACCTGAAAATGAGTGCCGACACCTGAGGATCAAGTGTCGACACTTGAAGAGTGAAGTGTCGACTCAAGGCCTGAGACAAACAGAAAACTTCAGAAAGTACTTTCAGTCAAGTGTCGATACCTGGAGCTGAAGTGTCGACACTTGAAAGTGAAGTGTCGACACCTGGAGAATGAAGTGTCAACACTTGAACAGTAACAGCTAGTTTTCTAGGGCTGCAACTTCTCCAACTGGCTCCAATTGCCATATTTTTCTTCCTAACGACTATAAACGGTCATTTAAGTGTTAGAAGGCTATATAAATATCAAGAATCAAATGGGAAAGTAATCCTTTGGTGAGTTTCTTGAATATTCTTAAAGGATTCAATAGTTGAGTGATTAAAAGCCTTTAAGCTTCCAAGTTTTAAAGAGAGCATTCAAAGTCTATATCTACAAGCATCAATCAAAGGCTTCATCAACTTGAAGATAAGATCTTCATCAACAATCAAGGGCTTCAAAGAGATATTTGCTTTATTTTAGAAAGCTTTTATTGTGTTCATTTAAACTTGCTCTTACATTGTTTTACTTAAGATTTTGGTGAGCCTTGGAAAACCAAAGAGATTTTGGTAAGCTTTGAAACCAAAATGGTGTTGGTGAGCCTTGAAATCAACTAGGGTTTTACTTATGAGCCCAAAGCCAAGACAAGTTGTTTAGGTTCTTGGTTATCCCGTAAACTCTTTCCTTTCATGCAAAGTAAATAAATATATGTAGGCTAATATTTTAATAAACTTAAATGGTGAATAAAAGGAAAAACCATAATATTGCATATATAATATGTTTCTTATTCTCCATTATGTTATTGCATGTCCTTTTCAAAATCTTAAGAGCACGCAAACAAAAATAATAGGTCATTACTTGTAAAACATCAAAGTGATGAAGTGTGTGCATTATATGGATATATCTAGACTTCATCAATCTATACAACCTAGAATAAAGTGTAGGTCATCAATTATCTACGAGGTTTGTTAACCAAATATAGTTGCTATGCTAAAGTCACTGCAGCGCAAAACCAAGACCATTTAGGAGTGACTCCACTATTGGATTCGAACTACATTTCCTTTCTTTTCTTTTATATAATGCAAGTAAACTTGAAAAGCACTGGCTTATATATTATAAATGAAAAGACAACATCCCTTTGAAGTCAAACATAGTTCACGGGAAATGAATTTGATAAAAACGGCATATTGGAACTATAAACCTGAAGAATTTTAAATAGCATGCATGTTTTATGACATTTATGTCTAATGCCAACTCTAACTTATGATAAAAATCAAAATTCAATGTATAGCTTATGATATATTTAAGTTTCACTATCTTTTCATATTATTATGGCAATTGCTTGCTTAATCTCGAGGACCAACCAGACCATCAACTAGGGAGAAGGTGGGAATTACTGACTGCACCACCGACTAAGAAGAAAAAGACCAGGATACCAACCGAAAAGGAGACAACTAAGACGGTTTCTATGCCGACTAACTACTACGTTATAGATCGAGAAGCTACAAATTAATGTTTAAACCTTGTAGGCTCAGGTAGGCAACTCAAGAGGGGGGGTGAATTGGATTTTATAAAACTTTTGTACTATTTAAAATATGAACTAAAGCAAGTATGCGCTAATGCAATTCAAGAACTTGTGTATTTTAAATAAATACAGCGGAAATAAAGAAATAAAAGCATAAGGAGAACAATTACACAAACACAAAGGTTTATAGTGGTTCGGTGCCAACCAAGCACCTGCATCCACACCCCAAGCCACCATTGGGAATTTTACTAAAATTGGTTTTATCACTTAAGCTCACCAACAACCTTTATAACTTGTTTGTCTTCAGGCTCACAAGTCAAACCCTAGTTGGTTTCAAGGCTTACCAATAACCACCCTTGGTTTTACGGGCTAACCAAGAACCTAAACAACTTGTTTTGGCTTCAAGCTCACAAGTAAAATCCTAGTTTGTTTCAAGGCCCACCAACAACTACTTTGGTTTTCAAGGCTTACCAAAAATCTCTTTGGTTTTCAAGGCTCATCAAAAACCTTAAGTAAATAAGTTAAGAGCAAGTATAAATGAATACAATAAAAGCTTTCGAAAATAAAGCAAATATCTCTTTGAAGTCCTTGAATGTTGATGAAGATCTTGTCTTCAAGTTGATGAAGCCTTTGATTGATGCTTGTGGATGTAGACTTTGATTGCTCTTTTTGAAACTTAGAAGCTTGAAGGCTTGAATCACTCAACTCTTGAATCCTTTAAGAATATTCAAGAAACTCACCAAAGGATTGCTTCCCCATTTGATTCTTGATGTTTATTTAGCCTTCCAACACTTAAATGACCGTTTATAGCCATTATGGAGGAAAATATAGCCATTTGAAGCAAGTTGGAGAAGTCTGCAGCTTTTGAAAACTAGCCGTTACTGTTCAAGTGTCGACACTTGCTACAGTAAATCGACACTAGAACACTATTCATAGCCAATTTGATTTTTCATAATTTCTATTTTTTTCTTGTTCTCAGGCCTTGAGTCGACACTTCACTCTTCAAGTATCGACACTTGATCCTCAGGTATCGACACTTCATTTCCACGTGTCGACACTTGCCTGTGCCATGCTAAAACTTTGCCGATACTTCTTCAAATTTAAACCTTGAGCCCTTCCAAGTCTTCCTTATATTCTAAAGTCCTTATAACTTGATTTTTCATTAATTTAAGAAATTTCTTCAACTAAAATACAAGCATTTCTTCATTCAACATGGTTGAGTACTAAGATCTGAAAAACATACTTAAAATATAATTAGTACTCATATATACAAACATTTTGTCAATCATCAAAATCAAGATCAGAGTCAACAATTTTCCTCTTTTTGATGATGACAAAACCTTTAAGTATAAGAATAGGGTAAACTTAAAAAGATTAACAATAGTATAAACATGAAAACTCAAAATCAATAAGCACCAAGCTCCCCCTCAAAATATGATCCAAAAAATCTTCAAAAACATTTTTTCAAAATATGCAAAATTTTCAAATTTTCAAAATTTCTTCTTCTTACTAATTCTTTCCTTCAGATAAAAATATTTTGCATTCTTCTCCCCCTTTTGCACTTTCTTTCATTTCTCAAATGATTTTTCATGTTTATCCAATCTTCCCCTTTTCATACTTAACATTTTTCTCCCCTTTTTGACATCATGAAAAAGGATGAAAGGCAATATAAAATGGAAATGAAGGTGGAAAGAATTGTAAGTAAATCATCAAAATCAATGCATGAAATCAATTAAACATGATACCACTTGAAATATGATACAATTTAACATGATACCACATAATGATAAGCACATGCAAGAAATAATCAATATATATATATATATATATTATCCATTCATCTCACTTATTCATGGGATAAGGCCATAGCGGCACCCCAACACGTCATAAGAGATCCCATTGAATAGGAAGAGAGGATCTTTAAACCCTACTTATCTCCTATAACTGGACGACCATGGTGACTAACCCAATTCGAAGCGGTTACTAAGAATTCTTTTTAAAATAATTTGATACCAATAGAATATGATACCATTTGAATGTAACTTCCCTCAAAAAAATTAAATTTGAAAACAAGAATGAGTATCAAAGCAATATAAGTACAGCATGATATCAAGCAAAACATTCAAAGCATCGTATATGATAACAAATATTTGGATGCTCCCTCTAAATATTATTCCCCTTAAAAATATGCATTCATTTGAGGAATAAGACATGAAAGCACATGCAACATAATTTCAAACAATTTTGAGATATAAACATAAATGCTAAGTCTGAAATCAAAGATTTGAGTTTTTCAAGATATTCAGATTTTCAAAATACAATGATTGATCATTTAAACTTTTAGCATGATTTCAAATTCATTTAAAATGATTTGGTATCCACACAAATGCTAGAAGTAATTTAATAGCAAGTATAGCTACTAGAGCAAGGGTTTATCAATATGCATATTTTCTTCTGAAATGTAACCCTTAACTACTAATTCTATACTCGATCCAAATCATTTTACTTAAAGTAATTCAAAAACTATATTAATCAAAATCAAGTAAAAGTCTAATAATCATAAGTTGAAATCATGAGAGTATGAAATCCATCAGCATCAAAATGGTCATGATTACAACAAATGACTATTAGTCTAAGCTTGATTCTAATTAATCAATTAAAATATTTTTCAAATCAATATGCATCTTTAAAAGAATTTTCATGAAATAATTTAAGATACATTAATCAAAATCAAGTGAAGGTCTTTGTAGGCTCAGGTAGACAACCCAAGAAGGGGGGTGAATTGGGTTTTATAAAACTTTTGTACTATTTAAAATATCTATGAACTAAAGCAAGTATGTGCTAATGCAATTCAAGTGCTTGTTTATTCAAATAAATGCAGCGGAAATAAAGAAATAAAAGCACAAGGAGAACAATCACACAAACACAAAGATTTATATTGGTTCGGTGCCAACCAAGCACCTACATCCACTCCCCAAGAATCCCTTGAAAATTTCACTAAGTTGGTTTTATAACTTAGGCTCACCAACAACCTTTACGACTTGTTTTGTCTTCGGGCTCACAAGTCAAACCCTAGTTGGTTTCAAGGCTCACCAATAACCATCCTTGGTTTTACGGGATAACCAAGAACCTAAACAACTGTTTTGGTTTCGGGCTCACAAGTAAAACCCTAGTTGGTTTCAAGGCTCACCAACAAACACTTTGGTTTTCAAAGGCTTACCAAAAATCTCTTGGTTTTCCAAGGCTCACCAAAAACCTTAAGTAAAATAATGTAAGAGCAAGTATAATGAATACAATAAAAGCTTTCTAAAATAAAGCAATATCTCTTTGAAGCCCTTGATTGTTGATGAAGATCTTGTCTTCAAGTTGATGAAGCCTTTGATGTTTTACAAGTAATGACCTATCTGATGAAAGCCCTATTTGATTGTTGGATGAAGATCTGTCTCAAAGTTAATGACAAGCCTCATCATTTGCTGTTTTACAGTAATTGCCTATTATTTTTATTTGCGTGCTTCTTAAGATTTTGAAAAAGGGACATGCAATAACATAATGGAGAATAAGAAACATATTATATATGCAATATTATGGTTTTTCCTTTTATTCACCATTTAAGTTTATTAAAAATTAGCCTACATAATTTATTTACTTTGCAGTTGAAAAGGAAAAAGAGTTTATGCAGTTCAATACCAATAACGAAGCCACTTCCACTAAAAAGCGGTGGTCGGCAACGAATCTCATAGATAACGCACTTTCAAAAATATGCTTTTAATATTACCATATATATATATATATATATACTTTTAAAGCTTAATGTTGTCTGCTCTAATAAATATCTAATCCAAATAAAGTCTTGAAAGATATTTATGTGGATTCATGTTTAAATCATTACTTCATCATTTATATTTGACGATATAATGGGGAAGTTTGGACTTTGGAGACTAGCACTCTCCTCCTGGACCAAGATTGATCATAGACGTCGCCCCTTTATTTTTCTTTTTAAGTTATTGTTCCGTAAAAAAATAATAAAGATCAAATACTTTCTTTTCCAAGTAACCTGGTTTAAATTCTCTCTAATGCATTTGTTGGTATTGATTAAACGTGCCTATTCTCTTTGATAAAAGAAGTAATAAACTGAAAGTTTTTTTTGTTTTTAACAACACCCATCCTCGTACTATATATAGATCCTTGATGCACTCTATGGCCTCTTATTTATCCATACCATTTTTCGTAATGTTTCTTGATTATAAAACTATACAAACCCAGCAATCAATTTTGCTGTACATTCTCACATGTATTATATAAATTAGAATCTAAAAATTAATAAGCACAACTATTATTATTATAGGTTCTAATATTATGAAAAGATTTGACGATAGCACTATGTGAATACGAAATCTAAATATATAAGATTTATTTTCTTTTTTAAATTTATTTCTAAAGCAATAGACCCTATAATTTTATTAATTTGCATGAATTGTTGCTTAGATAGACAATTCCGCACAATGGGGGATTTTTCAAAAATCACAATAAAATGCATGTGTTGAATTTAAACTATACAATTAATTAAAACTAAGGTATAAAGATGCAAATGATAGCAATAAGGAAAGCAACAAATGCATGTACAAATATAGAATTTTATAATATATAGTTTGATGCCAAACTCAGCATCTATGTCTACTATCCAAGTATAATTTTAAAAATTTCACTATAATCTCTCCAAGATTATAGTATGATTGCTTTCCAGGTTTACAATCAAATTCAACCAATTTTTTTAATAAAAATTAATCAAAATCATTTCTCTAAGCTACTCCCAGGCTTGTATAATGATATAATCCAATTCAAGATTTGGATAGGTCTTTTTCTCAAGTTTTAATTTCAATTGAAACTTGTGTAAATCAAAAAATAAGAGTATATTGAAGAGCATGAAAAAAAAGCTCCTAAAGAAAAAAAGAAAAAGTCGTTAAAGCTTGAGAGAATTTTTTAAGAAGCTTGACAATAACTACTCTTTTCTTCTTGAAATTCTTTGAAATCTCAAGATTTTATTAGTTAGAAAGTAAATGCTCTCTCGTGAATGAATACTTAATATCTCTTTGATTTCTCTTTGTTTTTCTTTTCTCTTCTTTTTTCAATATATTTAGTAGGCATTTAAGAATCTTAAAAAGTCCAAAAATAGGTTTTTGCTCATTAGAAGCCTAAAACTAGCCATTGAGAGCTTTCTTCATATTTTTACAACTTTTGCAAAACTAACAATTAGAATTGTCAAAACAGTAAAGTCAATTCTAATCAACTTGGGATAGATTTGAAGTAGACTTCGTATTGACTCAAGTTAACTTAGGGTTGACTTAAGATCATATCCATTTTGGCACATTTCTATCTTTTCTGAGAGACTCAACTCAACTGACTAGGGGTCAACTCAAAATTTAAAGGAGTCAGTCGAAGCCTAGGTTGAGAAATGTAACTTTCTATTTTGCTTGAAAGAGTTGACTTGCAAAATCTAAGGGTCAGCTCGAGATTCTTTGCCACTTAAGATCTTGTGTGCCATAGTCGTCTCTTTGAAATTTAAAAATAACTCTTAGTCTCAATTGTTCCATAAATAGCTTTCCAAACTTACTTTTCTTAGCTTCAGACTTTGATAATTGGTTAGGCATTCTTAATATCTAAATAAATCTATATAATCTCAATATACACTTCAATAAACCATTAGTATCATCATATACCTAAATATTTTGTATTTATCAAAATCATTTCTCGGGCCAACAATAATCATAAGTGATTTCCACTTTTATCTTTTGCTTGCATAACTTTTGGACAAAATCATATTTGGTTAGCCAATTCTATAATCAATCGATGATGAAACATTTCAAAAGGATACCTAGAAAGGTTTAAGTTGTTTGGTTTGATGAATATATCTAGAAAAATCTTAATCTCATGTCATCGTAAGACAATAACCACATTTTATCAGACAATTTTGTAGTTGCCAACATTGCAAAGGATAAATCATAAAGGTTTAAATTATCTTATTTGACAAAATGAATTTATAAAGAAATTTGGTCTCCCACTTAGTAATTAATTTTAGGAAATCAACCATACTTTATTAGTCACTTTTGTAGTGGATTGCTTGCTGAAATGATACATTTTAAGAGGAATACCCCATAAAAATTTAAGTTGCCTTTGGTAAAATGCTTATTTAGATCAAGTCTATAAAAATTTAAGCAAGTGATATATGTATATGTTTTGCTGAGAATATATGTCTTGTAAAATGTCCTATGTATCTTTTTGAAAGGCTATAAGTTTGTAAGATTCTTTCATTAGTAAGGACTTAATCTTCAGAGAAAGATAATTCAATGTAAACAAGATATGATATTATAATTTGTCCA
Source organism: Areca catechu (assembly GCA_021397845.1). Taxonomy (NCBI): domain Eukaryota; kingdom Viridiplantae; phylum Streptophyta; class Magnoliopsida; order Arecales; family Arecaceae; genus Areca; species Areca catechu. The sequence continues at coordinate 63,460,706 of CM038040.1, read as the reverse complement.
AGATGCCATTGCAAGCCAGTTTTCTAGTTTATTTAAAATATTTTTAGACGTGTTGGATTGATGTTACCATAAGCATGTTTGACATATATTTTATATGATTATAAGATTTTGAAGATGATATGATGATTTTGCCTTTGATGTTTTGAGTTTGTAAGAATTAAAGGGTCAGTATTTATTTGTAAATATCTTAAGTATTTTTTACTATTAATAGGATATGAAGAAGTGTCTTCACTTTTGCTTATAGTATATCTTTTATGATGATATTTTGAGAAAGAAAATATTATTTTTCATTCTCTCAACAAACATTGCCTACTTGTAGAGGTATTGTATTAAAAGAGACATTACATAAATATTTATATTAAAGGGTTGCCTGCTAATAACTTAAATTACATGAATACGGACTCCATGGACTTGAGACATTCTTCCCAGTGAAATATCTAAGTACTATATCCAATGAAATAGCTTATAAAATTGTATGTTGGCTTGCATTTTGTGCAAGAGAGTAAATGAATGCTAGTTCTTCTAAAATAATTAAAAGAAGTATTTAATTGCAACCCTAAAAAATTATTGGGTAAGATTTTGATTCAATTAGCTAGCTATCAATTAGCCAATTTCAATTAACTAAGATAGCATCATATCCACATTAATCAAAGTTTACAATAATCCTTCACAAGTAATAACCTCTCCCAAAGTGAGGGTGTATTTGAACAAGCATAGACTATGTGGCTCACATTTTCTATATGAAGTCATGTTTGATATATATTAAGGTATAATTGAGGTTTTATTATTTGCAAAGAAAAAGGAGGTAGTTTATCATGTATACATTTCTATAGGAATAGCTAAACTCACATGTGCAATAAAAGAATAAAATGCACATAGTTTAATATTTTGCATAATAAATAAGCATACTTTAAATTAACAAAAAGCATATATGACAACAGAGATTAGGAAAGGTACCACATATTTTTATGAAAAATATTTAGGAAAGGTATAAATATTGTAGAAAATTTGTGGAAATATGGCATGGTTCAACCTTTGGAGGAATTTGAGAGACCTTCATTATAAACAATGGATTTTAAGTTGAGGATAAATAAAATAAGAAAGTAGAAAACTTTCATTTTGCAGTTTTACTCTTTATTAGGAGTTTGAGATATTTAAATCAAGATATTTCTTTTAGAATTTAGTGAAGGTAGGGTAAAATTAAATTATATTTGTAAGAAAAAGTAAAGAACATCACATTATCTTAATCTATTATTCTCTTCTATGGAACCTTTAATAATATTATTAACTAATAGTTTTAGCATTACCACTTTAAAGTAGATGTTAATATTTTTACAATATAATCTATTGCCAATGTACTATGTTTGCAACTCAATAAGTAGACAATGGGTAAAAGCTTAACATGAGAGCTAGGAAGGCAATGAATTGAGATCCTATAACAGGAATATTTCTATACTGTTTTATGCCAAATACACTTCAACTTGAGATTTATTGGTATTTTTTATTATGAGACCACCCTATCAGATACGAGGGTGCTAGGAATTATCATTGAGAATCACTCTTCTTTAGTTCAAATCAAAATCCTACATATGCTGTAGATGTGAGGAGAAAAGAAATGAAGAATTGTTGTATGTGAAAATAAGGAGCATAGTGATTTTCTGGTCAACTCTTTACAAGAGTTATGGTGGTTGAGAGCAGCGAAGTAAATCTATTTAATCCCTGCTTAATCATACTGCTACCATTTTCTGAGTCACTAAGTAGCTTTGAGAGAGAGAAGTACTGTGTTTGAGAGGCCAGTAGCAACCGTCAAAGCTTGCTGCACTTAGACTTCCTCACTATGCCATTTTCTGAGTCACTAAGTAGCTTTGAGAGAGAGAAGTACTGTGTTTGAGAGGCCAGTAGCAACCGTCAAAGCTTGCTGCACTTGGACTTCCTCACTATGATTTAGGAAGTTAAGCAGTATTTGGACTCTAAAGTGATTAATGAATGCTATAATTCCTTATCATACTTTTGGTTACCCAATCAGTCTTGGAAGTCCAAAGGAATATGTTTTTGGAACTCTTACTCCTAACATACATTTGATTTTTCATTTTTTTTGGATGCAGATACTTTCCATCTTAACATCATTCCACATGAGATGGCTGGTCACGCTAATAGAAGGGAGTTCCCATGATATGTTAGTAAGAGATGAGGAAGAAAGAGAAAGATGATAGGGTTTCTAGGTTTACCACTAGGAAGAGTAGAATAAGCTAATGTGGGTTATTATTTATTTAACAATGATGATGTTTGAGGATGGTAATGATTGTAGATTGTGATAACAAAGAGTTTCAAGTCTCCAACAAATAGATATACAACCATAAGAGAAGGAAAATAAGACCTTGATGATGAGAGTTTACTTTATATTTTTTACATTTGTTCTTGAAGAGCAAGATTGAGAGAAGAAACCAAGCTAATGTTTTAGATATAGATATTAGGGATAAGCATTACAGGAGTAGAGGCATACATGTCATGCACGTGGATTTATGCATGCACACACATGTGCATAGAGCCGGAGAGGAGTTTGAAAGGTTAGGCAATTGGGATATTTTTGTTTAAATAATAAATGTAATCTTGATATGCAATGGCTTAACCAATCATTAAAATGGATCGCTTTAAATTACTGAAGTGATCAAGCCATCCATCTCAAAGGTTGAAAATGTCTGTATTTCACAGTAGTTTGTTGCCTATATCTTAATGGATTATGAATTAACCGAGTTGACATATTTGACTCAAAGGGATTTAAGATTTTTATAAATGTAACAACATAAGACTTTATCCAAAAAGATTAGTTAAATGGCATTATTTAGGTTCTTTGAATTTGTATAAATATATAAGATCTTCCTATGTGCAGTTAATGTAGGTCTAAATATACATCCATATAGACTCTCACATATTCTCTCTCTATTTTTTAAGCTCTGTATCCTCACCAAGGTCCAAATTCTATCAAATTTAGTGCACAAATGATGTGGGACTAAACACATGCCCCCCCATCCCCCATGAGCTCTTGCATACTCCCTCCATTTAAGTCTTGGCATCTTTGCCAAGCTAAGGATCTAAATTTTATCAAACCCAATCATTGGCCATAAAAACCTAAAGTAATCTTCACTTAAAGGAAATTAAATATAAGGCAGAGAAGAAGGCTAGACCTACTGAAGAATTATCATTTATCTATTAACTACCACCTCAGAAAGGTTGATATTTTAGTTGATGTCTTGAGTAGAAAGTTTATAGGCAATCTGATTGTTTTGATTATTACTCAATAGCATATGTTGAAAGATTTGAGAAGATTGAGAATAGAAGATTGAGTGCATGATCTAGAGCTCAGTTGATTAGCATTCAAGTCTAGTATGGAAGTAGAGTAATGACATGGATTTTGTTTCGAGGTTATCTAGGACTCCGAATGCAAATAATAAAGTTTGAATGATTGTGTGTAGATTGACAAAGTTTGCACACCCTTTTCCTATTAGAGTTGTTCTTGGTCTTGAAAGATTAGTGAGAATGTACCCAAAAGTAATTGTAAAGCTACAAAGGGTTCCTATAATCATGGTATATATAAGATACATATATCAAATTTGTATTGCAATTTTAGAAAATTTATATAAGACTTTACGAACTAAGTAAAACTGTGATTACTTTTGATCCATATACCAATAGTTAGCCAAAAAGGACTATTCAAATTTTGGAGGATACGTGAGGGTTTATATGAGTTTATGTTTAGTATCAAATTGGTTGTGTTAGATCTTCGATACTTATACAAGCCAAATAAACCAATAAAACCTTTTACTAACTTTTGGATAAGGCCATGAGTTGTTATATAGAAATCCTCTAAAGAGGTCTTGCTAAAAAAAACTAACTTTTTTACAACATTTCTTATTCTTAAGTGACTTTCAAATATGCACAGTAGTTAAGAAATTACTCTAAAATGGGTTTCATAAAAACACCTATCATATGATGGACTAAAATGTAAATGAAAGAGTATTCCAAGAGAGAATTTTGGCATAGATATATAAATTGGAATATTTTTTTAATAGAATCTTCTTTTTAGTAATGGTCAATAGGATGAGATATATGAAAAGGATTAGAACATAAAAATCTTCATTTTATGTGAACACCACTAAATTTCTTCTTAGAGTACCTTTATCAAAGGAAAACTAATTTTGAACAATATTACATATACATGTCTTACTTTTGACTAAGTGAAAGAAATCTTCTAGAAGTGAAAGTGAATTTCATAAAATAACTATTACCGAGTCTAGTAGAAAATAATGAATATAGTATGTTAGAGATAATATGGGTATATATTTAGTTTTTATTTGTAATTGGTTTAGTAAGTGGTCCAACAAAGGAAGATATTTATGTTGAAAAGGATTAGAATCATGAGATCTCCCATACTATGGGAATGGACTAAAGGCGATCTTAAAAATTAGCAAGTCTCATTTCTAAATTTGGTCACTTGCCAATTTCTAAGCCATATTAAATATGTTATATGCTAATCATACTTCATTTTTATAAAACTAGAAAGGTAGAGTTTTTTTCAAGTTAACAAATCTCTATATTTCTTTTATGGAAATTTTTTATCAAAATAACTTTCTAAGAAGTTCATTGACATTCCTCGGAAAAGATTTTTAATAGGAGAGACATTTTAACTCCATGATGGATGACTTGTTGAACACAAAAGTAACTTTAATCTATAATTACAAAGTTTTCATAAGTAAAACAAGTTTCAATTAGTTAAGAAAAACTAGAGATGTCTAGCAAGAGGACATATGAGTTCTGGATAGAAGAATCCATTTTATAACAATATCTTGGATTATTATGTCTATCTACTATAACAAGTTATCAATAAAATATATTTAACACAACTCAAAAGATTTTTCTTGAGCTTATGTAAATCAACAAAAAGGGGTGTACCATTTAATAGTATAGAATTATGATGATAGCATACAAAGGATGAAGGTCTAATACTTTTTTGTATTAAGAAAATACATGACTCCTATAGAAAAATGATGATGAGTCCACCATTAAATGGAAATAAATGGGTGCAAATCAATCTAACCAAGTATGAATGAATCATAGAAGGTAGCAAGTCTCTCAACCTTAGAAGTACAAATGCTTCTTAAAACTTTCTGATGGTATTAAATTAGTAAGGTTTTTAAATGTGCTTGTTACAGGATAAATAACCTATCATAAGTAACTACTAGTATGTAGAAAAGTATTCGACTAGGAACTTTGAGGAACACGATGCCAGATGGCTAATAGTCGATCATTTATTTGAGGTACAATATACTATATTGCTAAGAGTCAATCACTTGTTTAAGGCACATGGTACCAAATGGTCATAAGCCAATACTTATTCAAGGCATAGGATACTAGATGGCCGGAGCTGATCACTTATTCAAGGCACAGGATGCCTGATGGCCAGGAACCGATCACTTAATTGAGGCACAAGGTACCAAATAGCTAGAAGTCGATCACTTATTCAAGGCATAGATTACTAAACTACTCATCAAATAAGGTATAGGGTGCTAGAAGGCTAAAAACTGATCACTTATTCAAGGTATAGATTACTAAACTACTCATCAAATAAGTACCGACCACTTACCTAAGCCAAGTATAAAGTTTCATAACTTATTTAATATAAAGCATATATCTTAAAGTCATTAAAGTCATTACGACAAGATTGGTAAAGTGGTTATCAAGAAGTATAACGGACCACTTAACAAACTACTTTACAAACTTATTTCTTAATAGCTTGATCAACTTAACAACTTTCTTAATGGTATAATACCTCACAGATGGTTATAATTACCTAACCAACTAAACTCCAAATCTCTATAAATAGGAGATCAAGGAGAACTCCAGGAGACTCTCGCATGCACACTCATGCTCTCTCTTTATTTTTTACAGTTCTTCCTCTCAAAGTTGACTTAAGTATCAAAGGATCCTCCCTTTGGAGAAATTTCATAGTTTCTTTTACAAGTCAAACAGCTGATCGAGTCCTCTTTCAAAGTCATTGGTCAATTTTTTAAAGACCTTTAAGATCCCAAAGCCACTCTAGTGCATCCAACTTATCAAGCTTAGAGAGATACAATAACAGATTGGTGCTAAAGAAAGAGCTCTATCCAAATCATTCAAGAAAATGGCAAGAGAAAGTTCTCCACTCAACCCTACTTTCCAATAACGATCTTCCAAAATGCTCTTAAACAACAAAAATTAAGGTAAGAAACTCTCAACTTATTTCTACTATTAACCCATGGATGGATACTTTCATTGAACAAGTCTAGCTGCTAGCAAGTGCCATCCATCTTTTAATAATCTATTATCTAGCCTCTTACTCTAACAGTGAAATTATCTTACCAAAACCACCAATATCAGTCTAGCAGAGGTGAGAAAAGTTATCAATATCTCGATAGGGAGAAGAAAATTTGGCAATCAATTTTTCTCAAGAAGGAAGAAACAACTACCATCATATGATGGAGGATTTCCAAGAGGATTCGACTTTAATGCATCCTTTAAATCATTGCTCTCAGTGAGGGGATAATACAAAAAAGAAAGTCTGAGAGCGAGAGACTAAATTTGGAGAAATCTACATCAAAGATTGCAACCAGAATAATTTCCATGAATTCAATACAAAGTCCCCATTCTCTGAGAAAATCATGAATGAGTCGATTACCCATTAGTTCAAGATGCCATCGGTTAAACCCTATAGTGGCTTTACTGATCTTGTTGATCATCTGAAAGGATACAAAGTCCTTATAAGGCTCCAAGGCACATCCGATTGACACCTTATTGTGCTTGGCCTTTCTGGTTACTATAAAGAAAGCCATCAGGATGTGATTTTAAGCTTACTACTCAAATCCATCCATTTTTTCTAGCAGCCAATAGCTAGCCAATGATCTACTTTGGTAGTCATCGACCACCACCTAAAAAATGAGTATCTTCTCCATCAAGCAAGAAAAGAGAGACACTCTAGAATTATGTGGCATGCTTCAATACAACCACATTGGAGGTCAAAGACCTCAATGAGTCCATCACTATATCAGCCTTAAAGCGAGGACTCTAAAATGGTCACCTGAGTTTCTTCTTGGATAAAGTTTTTTCAAAAAGTTATGCCAATTTTTTTAAGTGAGCAGAAAGTATGATCAAGCTGAAGAAAGACAATTCCGCCATTGAAAGGAGGAAAGAAAGAAGGAAGTAGGAAAAAACAGCCTTGTGAGGAAGAAACTCATACTTAGCTAAAAGCCACCAAACCCATGAAGAGTTTAAAGCTAAACCATCATGCTTGGTAATTTGCTAATTATACCCCCTTAATTGCCTCTCGATCCAAATCCTGATAGAGATCGAAATAAGGATTTTCTGCACCAATCTCTATCCATAAGAGATTCGCTAAAGAAGAGAAATAAGAACAAATACTACTGCTACCAAAGGGATCATGGTCATGATATAGAAGATTTCAGTAATTATAGCAAAAGATCAAGAAATATGATCCGAAGGGCTATCTCAATAAGTACATTAACAGTTAAAGAAAGAAGAGACTCCTCCAACATGCCCTAAGCGCAGAGCCAAGTTGGACAACCATCCAACTGAGGGGATAATTGGCATGATCCCAGGCCTCTCTCATGACTGGAGGGCAAGGAGGTAACATAAGGAGCCACCAAGCAAGAGGCATTAAGCGGAGTCGACCACTTTTCTATGTGGAAATATTATCATTTTTTCAATAAAAATGTAAAGAAAATTTTAACCCCACATAATGATGCGGTTGTCTCAATGATGGTGGCCAAATATGATGCAAAAAAGATTTTGGTTGATAATGGAAGCTTTGTCAATATCTTATTCTATGATACTTTCTAGAAAATGAAGCTACCACATGAAGGCTAAAAAAAGTATATACCCCACTCATTAGGTTCCATCATCATAGAAGGGGAAATTCTTTTAATGGTTACTACATGCCAACCACCAAGACAAGCAACAATCCAACTAAATTTTCTAGTAGTTCGAATACTATCAATCTATAATGCCATCCTTGGATGATCAGGTTTAAATGTAATAAAGGCAGTAATTTTTATCCATCACCTGCTTGTTAGCTTCCCAACCAAGCATGGAGTCAAAAAAATCTAAGGAGACTAGGTATTGGCAAGATAGTATTTTCTTGCAACTGTCAAAATCCTGAAATAGATTGGGGCTTCACTAACAAATAAGCTAGAAGTCGGAAAAAGATGTCATCACAAATAGAGGAGCGCTTGCCGAACTACTGATAAGCATTTTCCTGATAGATGACCTAGATAAAGCTATACATATTGGATCTCTTTTGGCTTATGAGGTTAGAGAACAACTGATCCTCTTCCTTCAAGCCAATGCTGATGTCTTTGCTTGGATAGCTGCTGATATACCAGGCATTCCAATTAGTGTCATTGTCCATAAACTGAATGTGAACCCTCACTATCCCCTACTAAGTAAAAGAAGAGAAGTTTTATCCCAGAAAGGCAAAAGGCCATTGAAGAGGAGGTGGACAAACTTATAAAGGTAGGCTTTATCAGGGAAACTCCTATCCAGACTGGATAGCCAATATAGTTATGATCAAGAAGGCAAATGGCAAATTAAAAATCTATATAGATTGTACTGATCACAATAAAACCTGTCCAAGGGATAGCTACCCTCTACCAAGAATTGATCAACTATTGGATACTACATCCGGGTATGAATTACTCAGCTTTACGGATGCTTTCTTAGAATATAACCAAATCTAGATGATAGAAGAAGATGAAAAGAAAATAGTCTTTATTTTAGAAAGAGGGCTCTACTAATACAAAATAATACCCTTCGAGCTAAAGAACACTAGCATTACTTATCAGTGTCTGATAAATAAAGTCTTCAAGAATCATATTGAAAAAAATATGAAGGTCTATATAGATGATATGCTCATCAAGAGCACAAAGGCTAATCGTTACATAGCCAATTTGGAAGAAACGTTTAATAAATTAAGGCGATATCAAATGAAACTTAACCCAAACAAGTACATATTCGATATCACATCAAGAAAGTTCTTGGGCTTTATGGTAACTCAAAGAATAATTGAAGCCAAACCCAAAAAGATCTAACCACTTTTGAAAATAAAGCATCCCTGGAATAAGGAGGTTCATGCTTGATTATCGAATTACATCACTTAACCAATTTATCTCTCGATCAGCTAAAAAGTGAAAGGAATCATGGGGGTTTCATGCATGCATTTGAAACTTTTTCAAAATATAACATAGTAAAATACTAATATTAATCTAATTAACCTTTCATACATATGATCTAATCAAATAAACCACTTAAGTAGGATCATGACATGATATAGAGGATATAAATAAATCAAAACAAGTAAACAACATCATCATTGATCACATCTATGCTTCAAAATCGATACCGTAGATTACATCTATGACATCAATGAGTTTAAAACTCATGACCTTTGCATGGGTCGACGATCACCACTGTTGAATTTCATGGTATCAGGTTCTTCTTAGCCATACATATATATGGCCTCTATGGATGATCCATATAGAGCTCTGTTCTAACAATCTTCTTGGAGTGCTAGCTCCTCATTAAGACCTTGATAGATGATCAAACCTTTTTCTTCAAACCATCGGGATACTCCAAGAGATGAAGAAGAATACCTGGAAGGAGATGATGAGGTGGATGAAATAGAAGATAAGACAGGAAACTCTTTCCCTTTCTCTCTTCACAAATCCTAGTAGAAGACCTAGGGAGCTCACACCCAAGACCCTTGCTCTCAAGCCCGACAACCCTTTTTTCCTTAGCTAGAAAACTATTTTCAGCATTCACCACCACCTTTCCTATGCCCTCCAGCAAGCCTTTTTAAAAATAGGCACCCAAGTGGTTATGAGAGCTTAGGGAGTTGGAGTGTAGTTAGGATGAGATTGGGTAGTTTTGATTCAAAACTAAAACCACCTCATTTGAATTCAAAATTGAATTCAAATTCAAATCCCATTTAAATTTAGAATTCAAATTTAAATTGATATTCAAAACTTAAATTCAAAATTCAAATTTTGAATTTGCAAGAAATAATGGGTACATGGGTGTGGTCCAATCTAATTGGATCCAACTTGAGTTCAAGCCAAATGTCATTTGGTTTGACCCAAAGAGATAAGTGATCTAATCAAATTAGGAACCTACTCCCCTTAGCTAAATCCTAATTTAATTAGAAATTAATTGAGCCCAAGTACCGATCAAATCAGGAATCTGATTAGGCTATCTCATAACCTGATTGGATCAATCCAATTGAATTCAATTCAATTAGACTTGATCCAACCTTCATTGCTCAATCAAATTGAGCTAATCAGCAATTCAATTACCAATTAATCCTTCCAAAATTCATCAACTTTTAGTCAACAACTAATGAGTCGACTCATAGATAATACTGATGAGTCGACTCACAAATGAGTTGACTCAAGATTAATTATCAATCATATTGATAATTAGATCTCAAAATGATTCATAATCATTGATCAGCCAACAAATGAGGTAGGAACTCCTATTATGGTGACCCATAGATTCAAATACTAAGCTAGTAGCACAAGAACAATTTCTGCATCGATCGAAGTGATCATCTAGCAATGATGCTTGATATCCTAATAAGTCGAATCATTGTAAAGCAACATTCAAGAAACTTTGGCATATAGTTATCATATAATTCATCCATTTAACCTTCAATGCTCGAGATGACTTCAAGGCTAAATTGCTAACATTTAAACAATTTATCCACATAGTATCTTAACCTTACAAATCCTATGACTCCTCAAAAGGATTACCCTGGCTAAGGTTTCGTTAAATCTTTTGAAATGGTCAATCTCATCTTAACTCACACATTGACTTTACAAATACTTGACTATACCGAGAATCCTTTCATCATTGGATTAAAAATATAGATAGTCCGATATCAAAGTACAATGAGTTGCTTATAAATCATCGTGATGATCTTAAGTATGAGGGATACTTATATTCATATCATTCATGAGCATCCCTTGATAGCAGAGTACTCTATAGGTAAGTCACGTTCAGCAAAATACCCCTACATTTCATGCACATGCCATACTAGTATCTTTACACTCATTGGTTAAGAGGAAAACCAACCTAGCACACAACAACCTATACTCGATAAACATTGTTGTCTTATAATAATGTATCATTTGGTCATGAACAATTTTAAAAACCACATGTAAATCCTTCTTTATCTTATTAAAAGTAATTCTAAGGACTTCATCATAAAAGATTTCATTACAGAAAGATGCAATGTGATGAACTTGGCGAATAATATTTATTAATGAATAATTCATATATAATTATAAATAGCATAACTATCTACAGGTTAAATTATTGATTTTAGAATATATTTTCCAACAACTTTTACTTGGACTAAAGCTAATCAAAACAGTATCTAATATCCATCTTTCCTTTAAGATCATCGAAATCTTTGATTTTGAGAGCTTTATAAAGGGGTTGGCCAACTTCTCTTTTTCGTCGATCTTCTGAAACTTGATGTCATCTGTTCCACATTCTCTCACAAAAGGTGAAAATGATGTAGAATATGCTTGGTTCATTGACAGGATTTGGTTCTTTTATTTAAGCTAAGGCTCCAATGCTGTCACAATATAGTAGAACTATACTATCAAAGGAGGGTGCCACTCCAAGCTTATTGATGAACTTTCATAACCAAATAGCTTTCCCTCTACTCCATCTGCTTTAGTGGCAGGTGTGTGTGGCCCTTGGTCATTACTAATCAAAGTTGATAATTAATTGCTTGAATATATATATGTGTGTGCATTCATATTTTTCAATAAGTGTAATTTATATTGGTGAACAATGAAAGTCTGTTTGAGGATTGCCCTTTGACAAGAGACATAATTGGTTGTATTGTTATTTGATCTTATTCTTGATCGTTTGATCAAATGTAGCTAAGTACCAAGCTTTGATATCATTATGGCTTAGCTAAACAATCCAAGAGGGAGGTGAATTAGATTTTTTAAAAATTAAAACTTAAATAAGTGTTGCTAGTAGTAGTGTAAGTAAATAAAAATATGTGCAGGAATTAAAATGCTAAAAGTAAGAGATAAGAATAAGAAGGCACATACATAGAAAATTTTATAATGGTTTAATGCCCCTAGCACCTACGTCAACTCCTTAAGCCTATTTTTAAAAATTTTCACTATAATCTTCTCCAAAGATCATAGCTGGTTTGTTTCTCTATGCTCACAAATCAAGTCCTATATTGATTATTTTCTTGGGCTCACAATCAAAATCCTACAAGCCAATCTCTCGCTCAAAGAATATCTAATTTCAGTTCTAACTGAAGTGGGCAACAGCAAAACAAAATAAGGGATAGTATAAATATAGAAAACTCCTTGAAAGGAGCAAGAAAGAGCATTTATGCACACTAAAAGTAAATTCAAGAAATCTTTTGAAGCAATGCTTGTCTCCTTCTTAGAAACCAATAATTGATAGATTTATTTTAGGTGGCTGGAAGAATGAACTTTCAAATCAAGAATATTCTTTGATTGATTGCTATTGGTTGTTATATTCAATAAGTTTGATAGCCTTTAAGAACCCTTCCAAGGTCAAACTAGCTATTTCTAATCATTGGAGAATGAAATATAATTATTAGAAACAAGACAATCTTCAAGTCAACTTAGATTCTATCAAGTAGCTATTTAAACTAGCTATTCTAAAAAACTAGCTATTGCGGCTGTCAACAATCTTCAAGTCAACTTAGATTCCTATCGAGTCAACTCGGATCACTTTCGAGCTAGCTCATCTTCTGTCTCTAAAATATGGCTCTCTAATATCCACTATTGAGTCGACTTGATTATATCGAGTTGGCTCAAGGTCCATTCAAGTCGACTTAAAGTCTATTTGAGTCGATTCAAGTAACAACCTTCAAAAATTAGCTTTCTGTATCATAAGTTTTCCTATCAAGTCGACTCAAATTTGTCCGAGTCAACTCACAACATGCTGACTGAAACTCCGCTGTGCCAAGCTGAAGTTTTCTAATACAAAGTTGAAACTTGATTTTTCACAAGTTTTGAGATTTCAAACCTTAACATACTTATTTCTTTATAAAATTCATTGGCTTTTCACAAATATTTGGTCTTCAAAAATTTATGTTTCAATTGTTAGATGTTACCCTTATTTTTCCTGAAACATAAACTCGTATAGTTCATTAATAACATTATATACTCAAATATTTTATTATTTATCAAAATCAATCCATGGGATCAATAATAATTTTTTTCAGAAAAATATCGCCAGCACCACCTGAAAATATGTTAAAGATAATTTAGATTTAGAATGCATGTAATTTCTTACATTGTTTTTTGAAAAAATAGACGGGATCGAATTTTTCTAAGAAACATTTTTCAAACAAGTAATATACTTACTTTTTTCTTTTTTTTGGATTGGCAATTTAAATGAAAAGGATATAGATGATGAAGTTTAGGGTAGGTGTAAATCTATTAATTTGCCAAAAAATTATATTTCATATTATTAGAATATATATTATTTATAAAGTATTCATGATATTTTTTTGATTTTGTGTTAATATGATCGTTAGTTGTGTATTTTTGGCCCTTGGTCTATAATACTTTTTATTTTTGAAATGTAAACTATACTGCACAACACGGGTTCACGGGTTGGGCACTAGTTTATTAATCAAAGAAGCCGGGGATCTCAATTTTTTTATTAGTGGAGAACATCTTGCGACGTGGATGGTCATCATGGACCATCTAATATGCAACCTTTATCCTGAACCTCAAGTCTTCTGTCATATCACCTTTTGGCACCTTAAAGATCGCAGATGGTACCGATCAAAACTTGCGTCCAAAAACCTAAGCAATAAACACCGTGACTTTCAAAGAGCAAGGTTGTCATAATTGCTGGATATCACTTTTTACCAACTAAAAATATCTTACGTCATGTATGACAAGGTTGTCATAATTGCTGGATATCACTTTCTATCAACTAAAAAAAATTTTATATCATATATGACAGGGTTGTTATGATTGCTGGATATCACTTTCCTATCAATTAAAATATTTTACGTCATATGACAAGGTTGTCATAATTGCTGGATATCACTTTTCTATCAATTAAAAATATCTTATATGGCAACCGCTAACTTCAATATTTTATTTTTGATCCAAACGTTGAAATATTTAAGACACCAAAACCCAGTCCCGACATCCAGACTTCTAAAGAGTTGTAAAGAATTCTTTTCATGGTTGTGCGGTGGTGGGGGGTCGTGGCATTTGCCAAAACTTTGAGCGTCCACCTTTGCTTCAAAGACGACCATGTGAGAGCATAATAGGTGCAAAGTCTTTGGGACGCAAGTGTGAGGGGTAGTGGAAGGGAAAGAGATCATGCTCTTTTAATGGACCTTCACTGTCTCAAAGATTGGAATAGGATGCTCAGATAATGACTGAGGTCAAGGATGCTTTCATTTCAATATGATAGTCCAGGCAACGATATCCTCTTTCTTGGTTATTCAAAAAAGCTCCACTCATTCAAGAATACTCAATTATTCATGAATTCTTTGCTCTGTTAACAGACTATTGGCAACTTAATAATAGGCTGATGGATTATATTTAAACTGTTATGATGCTCCTTTATTGACAGTGATTGTGTTGCCACTACTGATTGCTGTTCTTATTTTTATTGTGTTTGTTTTGACATGAAATTTGGATGTCAACTAGTTCAGCTGGTAATATTACCGGAAGGAGTTGGTAATGATATGGATTGAAGTCCCAATTATATGAGTTTATACTTTATTTTCTCGAAAAATTGGGTGGGTAGAGGCCAGAAACCCTCTGTGCTGCTATCTCAAAAAAATAACAAAAAAACAAAAAAAAAACTTCTTATTTCAGATTTTTCTTATTTGAATGCTTTCAGGTTTTTTTACAGATTCCCTACATATATGATCCTATTCCAAAAATATTAGGAAGCTGAAATGTGTTACCCCAATTTTAGGGGACCATGCATCCATTGCATCAGTTTCTTCCTTCATGTTACCATTCCCCTAACTTTGGGCATTCGTGGATGTAACCCAAGGAGCATTCATCCGGGCATCATAACGTCTTATTCACTTGTGGGAGGCACCGATCTATATCCAAGCCCAAATATCAATCAGCTTTGTTTGTTAAAAGGTCAAAAGCAATCCCGAAATGAAGCAGGGACGCCAGCGTTTGGCCGTCTTAGTATATCATGCAGTACTCGACTAAGATCTTGACAAACTTAACTTTTGGCATGAGAAAAATTTAAAAACTTTGGAGAAGATAGAGAGTGCAAGAAAGGCTTCAAGACAATGGTCTTCTTGAACTCTTAGAATACTACGGAGTAAAGATAATATTAACTAGCATCTGGCACAAAATTGACATATATAACTGCATCGATATACAACAATAAACAGTATGTTAAGTATCAAATCGTTTGCCATCTGAATTATTATAGGCATGTTGGTTATAACTTGCTCTGTTGTGGGGATTAAGCAGATGTAAAGCTATTACAACAATAAGAAAACTTGAATCATCTGTTGCAATATTACCAAGGTTGGTCATTAAAAGCCACAGGCCACACTACTCATAAAGTTCTTAGATTGTGTTTGGTAGCAGGCAATCCATCAAGATTACCAATAATTTAATAAGACCTCGTCATATTACTGTATTTGGTATATTTTTCTGAAAGATAATCTATCCTGTCTGATTATCTAAATTGCATTCCAGAGGTAATATGGATTATGGGAAGGGCGATACTCCAGATTACCAAATTACCACCCCTTCTTCCTTCTTCTTCCCTTCCATATAATATAATATATTATATTATATATTATATTATATCATTATAAAATTAAATAAATTAAATTAAATATATATAATATAATATAATATTAATATATTTAAGTAATATACTAAATATTATTTATTTAATATATATTTTTATATTAAATTTATTTAATATAAAAATATTTTAATTTTTATATAAAAATATAAAATAATATTTTTTAATAAATAGATATAATATAGATTTGATTTAGAAATATTTTAAAATTTTAATTTTATATTATGTAATATTATCTATAATTATCAATTACAATAATCTACGTTACCTACAATCAACATTGTTGGCAATTCACATTACTAGCAATGCACCAAATGCAACCTTATATCTAAATAGCAACTTCACTTGCAAAAAAATCCATCAAGGAAAATAAGTGGTTGGCAAATTGGGATAAATAGGACAATTTCAAAGGATAAATTGTCCTAAAAAACCAACATTTTTGTGTTGATTTAGATAATAAAGGTTTTTCTATTCGCAAGGATATTGTTAGTTGAAAAGGGTTTTAATCCCATTTTTAACATAAACCTTAAGAAAGTTAAGGAAAATGGCACAATTAAACTTCATTGCTATAACCTATGGGGGCTTAATTCCACAAAATCATATTATATTGGTGCCAAGAATTGTCAAAACTGGTGTAAAGCCGAAAGGAAGCTGATGACCTCTACAATGGCCAAGAGAAGCTTCAAGGAGATGAATCTAAATGTTCCCACTACAAATGTCTAATTTCAACAAATCCATAATCAGTGCATTTTTGTCATGGCAGTTTAGAATTGCTCAACCCCAACCAAGTCAATTTTCCCCGAAATCTAAACCACAACCAACTCTAGCTATAATCAAAATCAAATTCTTATTAGCTTATTCACACGTAAAGCATGTTCAATATCACTTATAGGTGCACATAACCTATGCTTGATCGAGTCTTGCTGTTTGGAGTAAGAGCACATTGAGAGAAAGTGATGGATAAACTTGATTGTGAGCTTCATGTTTTTGGTTTTTATCTGGCTGGACTTGTCGCAGGATGATTCACACTTGCTTCTGTGAAAACTTTTCGCAGTTTCATCTCTTCCCCTGCTCTTCATGTGCTATTCAAGGTCGAATTTATGTCATTTGATTCTTTGAATTTATCAAAGATTTTGCAGGTAGTTCGCAACAAGAGCAATGGCTTTTGCTCTATAGATTGGCTGGGAAATATAAACAGTGATCGTGACACCACTAACATCATGCAGGCTATCCCCTAAACTTGGGTGTAACGTAATATACTTTGTAATTCTGCTGATGTCAATAAGCTTTCACTAAGCCTTGCAGATATAATACACTTGATTGACTTCAATAAATTGTATATAACACCTCCACCTTTCTAGCTCATATATTTCTGTCGTATGCCCAATCAGCGGTAAGTTTTTAGATTGTTTCAAAACTGCTAGGATATAGAAAATCTACCATGCTTAAATCATTTTGAAGTCAAAAAAACTGCATTTGCACCAATACAATCCAAGTGGTAAACTAGCAAACCAATATTATACTATTTCTTTACGATGGGAGACATGTAAGTGAAATAAGAGAAGAGTTTTAAAGACAAACATATTTCACTGACATTAATCCTTACTCCACTTTGTCCCGGGATTGGGCACCATGATTGCTGCTTGTGGTTGCAGATTGTTAATGCTGGCTTTGGCCTCAGCTAAAAAGGCAGGATCTGGCTGGGGCTCGCGATTGGCAGGTTCCTTCATGGCCATGATGATATACAATACAATCACTAGATTCACTGATATAACAGCAAGGAATCCACTTAAAAGTGTTTGGGATGAGGACGAAAGCTGACCTGAACCTGCTCAAAAGAGGACTCCAAAAAGTGCATTAGTCAGAACTGAAAGGGCTTATTCATTAAAGAAAACTAGAATATATAATAATACAAAAAGAAATAAATAAATAAAATAAGGCAGCAGATGACAAGCCTGTTACTTTCTATTTTCATGGTCAAAACCACAGCAGAAGAAATAAACTTGTAATCCATATTAACATGAGTAACTGCAGCAGAAATTCATGGCATTGAGATGGCATTAATTCACAAACATAGGGGTGGGAAAAATGAACCCCACACCACCAACCATAAATGGATTTGGTGGGGCTTTTTTTGTAATCGGTCAGTTCTGGGTTGACCCGATATCAACCTGAATATAAATGCACAGGTTCGGGATTAGCCCCTAAACCTGATGGGTTACCTGGGGTGATGCTGTTAGGAACCACCGCTCAGATTTAACATAGTTGATAGTCTAAATTCTTTTCATATGGTTTGATTCACTTAGAAAAAGTTATAAAGAGTATGGACATGGTAGCCCATGGGGTTCAGGATAATGTGGTTGTATTTTAGCTAGTTTTAGCATTAATAGTTCATGACTATTATATCCTAAAATTCTGAGTTTATTGTGACTATGATGATATATTTTCAGTTCAATTTGATATTGTTGTTTGTGATCTTTGAATGCCATATTTTTCTTTACTTTCTCAGTTATATATATGATTAATAAATCAAACTTAAAATGGGTTGGTGGGCTGGTATGAGTTTACAAAAAACAAATGGGTTTACGTTTTAAATGGGCCGGTATGAATCACAATGATTGGACAAAATTGCTATTTTCCTTACAAAAATTTCTTAAAGCATTTTTTTTCACAACTTGATGTGCCAAATTAAAGTGATGATCATGCAAAATACTGCAAACGTATCGTGCCAATGCCTTGTTGGCATGTAGCACTACCAAAACAACTACTACTGCTAGTGCTTGGCATGCAATGATGCATAAATGCATCAACTGTACCAAAAGGGGCAGGGGCAGGGGAGGGACACTAGGGAGAGAGTGGGGCATGGCTCCCGAGGATTGTAATTATCCCATAGATATTATGCATATGAGATATCCTGGCAGCCCAAAGCATGTAAATATTTACTCAAGCTAGTGGATTTTTCAATTCAGTTTATCTACAAGACAAGTTTGAAACATGGGTTAATGTGAGCTGCTAATTTAATGAGATTGAAAAGCCAAACTAGGGCTATTACGAGTTACCCTTCTAAACTTTTTACCTAAAGTCGGATCTAATACTTAGATTTGGCTAAACTTAGGTCTAACAATGAGAAAACCATCTACTATCAGTTCATTCTTTAAGGAACCTCTCAAAAAGGTTCATCCCAAGATGTTCATCCATTCGAGTCTCAAGACTTGAATCTATAATAACTGATATAGCTATGCCTGAACATAATAGTTCTCATGATGCTGGGACCTCTGAATCTCTAGCAAATGCATTTATATGAGAATATGGTGCTTCTCATGATGCTACATGCTCTCCCATGTTAAGCCTAAGTTTAGCCAAGCAGACAAATTATGTTGAATCTTAGGTAAAACATGAAATTAAAAAGATTGACTCATAAGTGGCTCTAATTTAGCTTGTTAAATCTCATTTAACAAAGAACAAACTCACATTAAGCCACATTTTAAGACTCATCAACAAGCCAAATTCAAAAATCTACAAGCTCAACTGCTTAAATATACTTTTTAAGCTAGGGCTTGGTATTTCGAAAACATGAGAATCCTCAGCTACAATATATGTGCAAGTGTGATGAAGTCGTAGACTAGCTTGAAAGTATTCTTAACATGTATGACATGACAGTCTAGCAAATTTCACCCAACCAAATCCTTGGCTTGGCTTAGCTCATGTATATGTAACATTTTTTTCTTATTAACATATGCAATGGATATATATATATATATATATTATATATATATATAATATATATATATATATATATATATTCAAATTGGACAAAAAAATATCATTTTTTTTCACTACATCACATAAAATAAGAAAAGTACTAATACAGAATTTTTATTAGCAAAACAGATCAATATGACCCAGCTATCTAGCAAAGTTAATGTAGGCTCAGGTAGGCACCCAAGAGAGGGAGTGAATTGGGTTTTACAAAACTTTTAACTATTTGCAATAACTAGAGCAAGTATGTGCTAATTCAAATCAAGTGCTTATGTTTAGGCAATGTATGTGTGTGCTTCAAAATAATATGCAGCGGAATAAACAAAGTAAATGACAAGAGAAAAACAATCACACAAACACAAAGATATATAGTGGTCGGTGCAAACCAAGCACCTACATCCACTCTCCAAGATCCCGTTGGGAATTCACTAAGATGGTTTTGTAACCTAGGCTCACCAACAACCTTTTACAACTTGTTTTGTCTTCGGGCTCATAAGTAAAACCTAGTTGGTTTCAAGGCTCACCAACAACCACCCTTGGTTTACAGGCTAACCAAGAACCTAAACAACTTGTTTTGTTTTCGGGCTCACAAGTTAAACTGTGAGGCCTGGTGTTATTGGGCCATTCCTGGGCTGAAGTCGGCAGCCCTTGCCGACTTCAGTTCGAATTTTGATTGGCACCGAACACTCGGAACGACGGTGAAGGCTTCGGAGAGGCCGGTCGACGGTGCGAGGGGGGATAAGGTCTCCCTCGAGGTTTAAAGATCCCTCGCGTGCCTCAGTCCAAACCGATCTTCCTTCTCCGTGGACGCCCGAAATCGGCGTTGATCTCGTCGGCATACCCTTTCCTGGTGCCTCTGCCCGTTCCGATGACTGTTCTCCTCCGATGACCGCCGCAGCCAAAGCCAACCTCGCCGATAAGTCCTCCATCTCCGATTCCTCTCGGGCATGGGTTCACGTAGGGTTAATCGACAGGGAGGAGTGTAATGTTTCGTTTGGGATTTTAATTTTTTAGAATAAGGCCGGACGGCCATCGGAGTCACCATCGATCCCTTCCAGCTCCTTCTTATCTTCTCGGCGGGCGATCATTGTGATCATCACCGGTCCTTTCTTTCGGCACCCTTTGGGAGGGGATTGATCGGCCTGTTAACAGAGAATGGTGGCTCTTGTTAACAGGAGGGGGGGACTCATTTTTGGATTCCAGCAGGCGGCCGGACGGCCACCAAGATCGTCGCCGGTCCCCTTTCCTCCGACCATCCTTGGGAGAGTGGTGGTTGGCTCGGTTAATGAAGAATCCAGCGGCATGAAAGAGAGGTAGAAGGTGGAGACTCGGGAGGAAGGGGAAAGAAGAGAACCGAGTTGACTCGGTTGCAGGATGAGTCAACTCGGTTGACTGGCCGGGTTGACTCGGTTGGCAGAACCGAGTTGACTCAATTAGCTAGGGCGAGTTGACTCGGTCAACAGATCTGGGTTGACTCGGTCTTTGGGACGAGTTGACTCGATTATCAAATGGGTTAACTCGGCTAACAGGGAATGTAGTTTTCTTTTTATTGTTCAATATAGATATATATAAATGGTATGATTAATTATTTTTAAAAAATTTGTTCAGGATCGTCATCGTTCTTTGAAGACCAGGTCTAGTGTCGAATTGTATGTTGTTGGTGATACTCTTCGATAAGTTATCTTGATCTCTGATGTTGTATGTTAATATGTATATTATGAATTAGTAAATATATGCAAATAGCTGCATTTAATTGCATTGGATGTGTGCATTGTGTTGGTGTGGGTGCATTGTGTTGGTGTGGATGCATTGTGTTGGTGTGAGTGCATTGTGTGGTGTGGATGCATTGTGCTCGTGTGAGTGCATTGTGTCGGTGTGAGTGCTCTCTAGTCCGACTATGATCACACGAGGACCTAGTCTCCTTTTGGGCCTCCAGCGGAGCTATCGCTGGCACATGATCATTGAGCGGTATGTGACACAGGAGCTAGTTGCCTTATTTTAGCCATGCATGGCAGGCACATGCAGAGGATGCATGTTTCTCGTATAATACTCAGAGCTAGTTTTCCTTTTGGGCCTCCAGCGGGGCTATCGCTGGCACATGATCGTTGAACGGTATGTGACACAGGAGCTAGTTGCTTTATTTTAGCCATGCATGGCATGCACATGCAGAAGATGCATGTTTCTCGTGTGATACTCAAAGCTAGTTTTCCTTTTGGACCTCCAGCAGGGCTATTGCTGGCACATGACTGTTGAGCGGTATGTGATATAGAATCTAGTCTCTTTCGGGACGAGCCACGGGCCAATCGTGGCCATAGTCAGAGGGACTAAGAGAGTAGAGTAAATGGTTGGTCATCCATAATCGTGTCATGTCTGTGTCGGTTGCATTTGAGGTACATATTTGTATCATGTTGGTTATATTATTATATTGCTGGACATCTTGTTGTATGATGTATTATGCTTGTTGTTATTAGTGGCATATTGGTGTATGTATATTGAGATAATGATAACTTACTAAGCCTGTATAGCTCATCCTATGTTTTCCTATGTTTTTGTTGCAGGTCTGGAAAATCAAACGGGCTTTGGGTCCAGTCAGTGAGGAGCTAGGGTTTAGTATTGATCTCCGAATTTATATTAAATCTTAGTTGAATTTTATGGAAAATTCTTGGAATCAATAAATAATTTATGAGATTTGTTCCTTACCACTATTTGGATGTTGAGTTGAAGGTTAGGCCTGGCATGATCTTTAGGATGATACCTAGAGTTGTGCGGCCAGTCGCATAGCTGATCCTAGTTCTGGATTCGGGACGTGACAGAGTGGTATCAGAGCAAAGGTTTAAGATCAGATCACCTAGTTAGTGAGAGTGGGGTAGAATTAGGGTTTTGATTGAATATTCCAGAGTAGTTATCGTTACTGAGAATTTATTTAATTCCTTTGATAGATATATGTTATAGATCCAAGGGTTTTGTTAAGTGGAGGCTTACACAAATAAAATGATTGAATTCTCCTAGCTTAATTTTTGGAAGGATATCATCAAGGTTAAATAATGCATATATGGAGGTATAATTTGAGTTATATTATGGATTTAATTACTTTGGGGAATCTAATTTTGATATAATTAAAGACTGTGATACAAGCGATTAGAAATTAATAAGATAGTTATTAAGGCATGATTGAATGATGTCGAAGGTTGGGTTATGATTACTTGAGACCAACATAAATAGTTAGGATATGAATGAGTGATATTAAAATTTAAATTGTGGTCACTGTGGATTATGATTTAAGAGATATTTGAACTTAGTGTTATGGTCTGTTGGGATATGATAAAATTGCAAAAATGGATTTGAAGCTTTGATTTCTAGTTCTTAGATATAGCATATAAAGTTTGACATATGATTAATACAAAAGAAGAATATGATTTTTGTAGAAAAGATTGATCTTGGATGGGTATAAAAGGCTGAATGATTTATATTATTTGATCATGATGAGTTAGCATATTATAGATATCGAAGAGCTGAATAAGATGTTTTTGCCTTGATAAATGGGTTTGATCGAGCTTTGAAAATGTTGGCCTGAAAATATAATATGGTATCCTTGTCAGAAATTTACTTAATGAAATTAGAGGATTTAAAAATTATATCAGAGTGCGCAGCGGAAGAGTGGTGGATTAAAGATATTAGGATTAAAGTGTATTATGAGAAATGAATAGGAGCTCTTATTAGGATTACCGAATTTTAGACAAATGAATCATGTGAGTTTGGATTGCGCATCATTAAGTTTTGGAAGACTTAAATTTCGAAGACGAAATTTTTTTAAAAGGGGAGAAGGCGAGGCCCGATATTATTGGGCCATTCCTGGGTTGAAGTCGACAGCCCTTATCGACTTTAGTTCAAATTTTGAATGGCATCGAACGCTCGGAACGACCGGCGGAGGCTTTGGAGAGGCCGGTCGATGGTGCGGGGGGGATAGAGGTCTCCCTCGAGCTTTAAAGATCCCTCGCGTGCCTCAGTCCAAACCGATCTTCCTTCTCCGGTGGACACTCAAAATCGGCGTTGATCTCGTCGGAATACCCCTTTCCTAGTGCCTCTGCCGTTCCGAAGACCGTTCTCCTTCGATGACCGCCGCAGCCCGAAGCCAACCTCGCGGTAAGTCCTCCATCTCCGATTCCTCTCGGGCATGGGTTCACGTAGGGTTTAATCGGCGGGGAAAAGGGAGTGTAATGTTTGTTTGGGATTTTAATTTTTTAGAATAAGGCCAGATGGCCATTGGAGCCGCCATCGATCCTTTCCAACTCCTTCCTATTATCTTCTCGGCGAGCGATCATCGTAATCGTCACGGTCCTTTCTTCTGGCACCCTTTAGGAGGGGATTGATCGGCCTGTTAACAGAGAATGGTGGCTCTGTTAACATAAGGGGGGACTCGTTTTTGGATTCCGGCAGGCGACCGGACGGCCACCAAGATCGTCGCCGGTCCCCTTTCCTCCGACCATCCTTGGGAGAGTGGTGGTTGGCTCGGTTAGGGGAGAATCCAGTGGCATGAAAGAGAGGTAGAAGGTGGAGACTCAGGAGGAAGGGGAAAGAAGAGAACCGAGTTGACTCGGTTGCAGAGTGAGTCAACTCGGTTGACTGGCCGGGTTGACTCGGTTGGCAAAACCGAGTTGACTCGATTAGCTAGGGCGAGTTGACTCGGTCAACAAATCTGGGTTGACTCGGTCTTTGGGACGAGTTGACTCGATTGTTAGATGGGTTAACTCGGCTAACAAGGAATGTAGTTTTCTTTTATTGTTCAATATAGATATATATAAATGGTATGATTAATTATTTTTTAAAAATGTTGTTCAGGATCGTCATTGTTCTTGGAAGACCAGGTCTAGTATCGAATTATACGTTGTTGGTGGATGCTCTTCGGTAAGTTATCTTGACCTCTGATGTTGTATGCTAATATGTATATATTATGAATTAGTAAATATATGTAAATATCTGCATTTGATTGCATTGGATTGTGTGCATCGTGTTGATGTGGGTGCATTGTGTTGGTATGAGTGCATTGTGTTAGTGTGGATGCATTGTGCTGGTGTGAGTGCATTGTTTAGTGTGAGTGTGATGCTCTTTAGTCCGACTATGATCACACGAGGACCTAGTCTACTTTTGGACCTCCAGCGGAGCTATCGCTGGCACATGACCGTTGAGCGGTATGTGACAAGGAGCTAGTTGCCTTATTTTAGCCATGCATGGCAGGCACCTGCAGAGGATGCATGTTTCTCGTGTGATACTCAAAGCTAGTTTTCCTTTTGGACCTCCAGCGGAACTATCGCTGGCACATGATCGTTGAGCGGTATGTGACACAGAAGCTAGTTGCTTTATTTTAGCCATACGTGGCAGGCACATGCAAAGGATGCATGTTTCTCATGTGATATTCAGAGCTAGTTTTCCTTTGAGCTCCAGCAGGGCTTGCTGGCACATGACTGTTGAGCGGTATGTGACACAGGATCTAGTCTCTTTTG
Source organism: Areca catechu (assembly GCA_021397845.1). Taxonomy (NCBI): domain Eukaryota; kingdom Viridiplantae; phylum Streptophyta; class Magnoliopsida; order Arecales; family Arecaceae; genus Areca; species Areca catechu. The sequence continues at coordinate 63,435,519 of CM038040.1, read as the reverse complement.
GGACGAGCCACAGGCCGATCGTGGCCATAATCAGAGGGACTAAAAGAGTAGAGTAAATGGTTGGTCATCCATAGTCGTGTCGTATCTGTGTCGGTTGCATTTGAGTGTACATATTTGTATCATGTTATTGGTTATATAATTATATTGCTGAACATCTTGTTGTATGATGTGTTATGCTTGTTGTTATTAGTGGCATATTGGTGTATATATTGGAGGAAATGATAACTTACTGAGCCTGTATAGCTCATCCTATGTTTTCCTATGTTTTGTTGCAGGTCCAAAAAATCAAGCAGGCTTTGGATCCAGTCAGTGAGGAGCTATGGTTTAGATGTTGATCTCCGAATTTATATTAAATTTTAATTGAATTTTATAAAAAATTCTTGGAATTAATAAATAATTTATGAGATTTGTTCCTTACCACTATTGGATGTTGAGTTGAAGGTTAGGCCTAGCATGATCTCTAAGGTATACCTAGGGTTGTACAGTCGATCGCGTAGCCGATCCTAGTTCTGAATTCGGAACGTGACATAAATCCTAGTTGGTTTCAAGGCTCACCAACAACCACTTTGGTTTTCAAAGGCTTACTAAAAACCTCTTTTGTTTTCCAAGACTCACCAAAAATCTTAAGTTACATGAATGTGAGAATGAAAATAAAAAGCTTTCCTAAAAAGCGGATTTTTCGTTGAAACATTTGATTGTTGATGTTGAGCTTGTATCCATATTGTAGAAGCTTCAATGGATGCTTGAATATGTTGCTCTTGGAAGCTCCCTCTCTTCTTGAATCCTTAGAGGCTCAACATCTCAACAAATGGATCCCTAAAACATCCTTCACATATTTTCACTTGGAAATCATGGGATTTATCTTTCAAACCATGGATTCTCTTCCCTTTTCTTCTTTCTTGCTTTCCCAAGTGTTAAATAGCCCTCCAAACCTTATTTTACCGTTGATGATCGTTGGAGGAAAAATTATAGCCGTTGGAGCCAAGTTGGGGAAGTTTTGCACTTCAAAAAACTAGCGTTATGCTCAAGTGTCGACACTTGACCCTCGTGAGTCGATACTTGACTTCCAAGTATCGACACTTCATTCTCCAGGTGTCGACACTTCAGCTTCAGGTGTCGACACTTCAGCTTCAGGTGTCGATACTTGACTGAAGATGCTTGCTGAAGTTTTTAGTTTGTCTCAGGCCTTGAGTCGACACTTCACTCTTCAAGTGTCGACACTTGATCCTCAGGTGTCGACACTTCATTTCCAGATGTCGCCACTTGGACGTGCCATTGCTGAAACTTACTAATACTTGACGAAAATCAAACTTTCACTTCTTCAAGTTCTTCCATATTAATTCCAAAATCCATATACTTGATTTTTCATTAATTTAAGGACTTTTTCAACTGAAATACAAGCATTTCTTCATTCAACATGGATGAGTACTAAGATCTGATAAACACACTTAAAATATAATTAGTACTCAATATACTTAAACATTTTGTCAATCATCAAAATCAAGACCAGAGTTCAACAATCTTCCCTTTCTTGATGATGACAAAATCTTTAAGTATATGAAAAGGGTAAGCTTAAAAAGATCAACAATAAGATAAACATGTAAGCTCAAAATCAATAAGCATCAAGCTCCCCTTCAATATATGATTCAAAAGATTTTTCAAAAATTTTTCAAAATATGCAAAAAATTTTAAGACCATCTTTCCCTTACTAATTCTTTCCTTAAGATTAAAAAAATTGCTTTCTTCTACCCTTTTGCACTTTCTTTCATTTTTCATATGATTTTTCATGTTTATCCAATCTTTCCCTTTTATACTTAACATTTTTCTCCCCTTTTTGACATCATGAAAAAGGATGAAAGATAATACAAAATGAAAGTGAAGGTGGAAAGAATAGCAAGTTGAATATCAAAATCAATGCATGAAATCAAATAATTATAATACCAATTGAATATGATACAAATGACCATGATACCACAAAATGATAAGCACATGCAAAAGATAGTTCAATATTATCCATTCACCTCACTTGTTCATAGGATAAGGTCACAGCGGCATCCCAACACATCATAAGAGATCACATTGAATAGGAAGAGAGGGTCTTTAAACCCTACTTATCTCCTATGACCGGACGGCCATGGTGATTAACCCAATCCGAAGCGGTTACTAGGAATTCTTTTAAAAATAAATTTTGATACCAATTGAATATGATACCACTTGAATGTAACTCCCCTTAAAGGATTAGATTTGAAAACAATGAGGAGTATCAAAACAATATAAGTACAGCATGATATCAAGCAAAACATTCAAAGCATCATATATATGATAAAAAATATGGATGCTCCCCCTAAATATTATTCCCCCTAAATGTTATTCCCCCTTATAAATATGCATTCATTTGAGGAATAAGAACATGAAAGCACATGCAACATAATTTCAGACATTTTGAGATATGAACATAAATTCTAAGTCTGAAATCAAATATTTGAGTTTTCAAGATATTCATGATTTTCAAAATACAAATAATTGATCATTTAAACTTTTAGCATGATTTCAAATTCATTTTAAATGATTTGGTATCCATACAAATACTAGAAGTAATTGATAGCAAGTCTAGCTACTAGAGCAAGGATTATCAATATGCATACCTTCTTCTTAAAAGTAACCCTTAACTACTAGTTCTATACTTGATCCAAATCATTTCTAGATTAAACATAAATGCCAAAAATGAAAACACATAAATCATAATATTTTACTTGAAATAATTTAAAAACTATATTAAAAAAATAAGTGAAAGTCTAATAATCACAAGTTTAACAATGAGAGCATGAAATCCATCAACATCAAAAGATTCATGATCACAACTAATGACTATTACTCTAAGTTTGATTCTAATTAATCAATCAATATGCATCTTTAAAAGTATTTTCATGAAATCCATTAATCAAAATCAGTGAAGTGAGGTCTCAAATCACTAGTTTAATTATAATAGAATGAAATTCATCAACATTAAGAAGTCCATGATCATAACCAATGATTATAAGTCTAAACTTGATTCTAATTAACATTTAAATAATTTTTTAAAGTAATTGATGCAATATTCATAACAAAAATTTAACTACATTTTTACTTATGGAAGATGATGTTTAGAATTTACCAATATACATAATCATTCCTTTTACCATTAAGTCCAAAATGTAGCTTGTCCACTTCTTCAAATTATCTTGTATACCCATTTTTCAAGAACTTCCTTTCTTAATATTGGGTTGCAAGACATTCCTGCAAGATAAACTAAGTGGACAATTTTGGTACCCAAACTTTCTTGGATCCTTTAGGGTTAGAGATTATGGTTCCTTTTGGAACCCAAACTTTTCTTGATCTACAAGGATATGCATTAAATCCATATCTACAAGTCAAATTGGAGGAAGCAAGAATAAGGAAATTCTTCAAAAGATTTCGCTTCTTTTCTTTAATCAAAAAACTCCTCAACAAATGATTTGTAAATTCTTTTCAAAGTTTTTCAAACTTTCAAATTTTGAACTTGGGTTGCCAAGTTTTGAACTTTGCTATGATCTTTAGCTCAAAATCGTTAGATTTTCAAAACAGAGCACCGAGCTCTGATACCCATTGTAGGCTCAGGTAGGCAACCCAAGAGGGGGTGAATTAGGTTTTATAAAACTTTTAACAATTTGCAATAACTAGAGCAAGTATGTGCTAATTCAAATCAAGTGCTTGTGTTTACGTAATGTATTTGTGTGCTTCAAAATAATATGCAGCGGAATAAACAAAGTAAATGTACACGAGAAAAACCATCACACAAACACAAAGATATAGTGGTTAGGTGTAAACCAAGCACCTACATCCACTCCCCAAGATCCTCTTGGAAATTCACTAAGATGGTTTTGTAACCTAGGCTCACCAACAACCTTTTACAACTTGTTTTATCTTTGGGCTCACAAGTAAAACCCTAGTTGGTTTCAAGGCTCACCAACAACTACCCTTGGTTTTACGGGCTAACCAAGAACCTAAACAACTTGTTTTGTCTTCGAGCTCACAACTTAAATCCTAGTTGATTTCAAGGCTCATCAACAACCACTTTGGTTTTCAGAGGCTTACCGAAAACCTCTTTGATTTTCCAAGACTCACAAAAAATTTAAGTTACATGAATTTGAGAATGAAAATAAAAAGCTTTCTTACAAAGCGAATTTTACGTTGAGACACTTGATTGTTGATGAGCTTGTCTCCATGTTGTAGAAGCTTCAATGGATGCTTGAAGATGTTGCTCTTGGAAGCTCCCTCTCTTCTTTGAATCCTTGGAGGCTCAACATCTCAACAAATGGATCCCTAAAACATCCTTCACATATTTTCACTTGGAAATCAAAGGATTTATCTTTCAAACCATGGAGATCCTCTTCCCTCTTATTCTTCCTTGCTTCTCCAAGTGTTTAAATAGCCCTCCAAACCTTATTTTACCGTTGATGACCGTTGGAGGAAGAATTATAGCTGTTAGAGCCAAGTTGGAAAAGTTCTGCACTTTAGAAAAACTAGCCGTTATGCTCCAAGTATCAATGCTTGATCCTCGTGAGTCGACACTTCATTCTTCAGGTCAACACTTCACTTCCAAATGTTGACACTTCAGCTTCAGGTGTCGACACTTGACTGAAAATGCTTTCTAAAGTTTTCTGTTTGTCTTAAGCCTTGAGTCGACACTTCACTCTTCAAGTGTCGATACTTGATTCTCAGGTGTCAACACTTCATTTCCAGGTATCGACTTGGGCGTGCCATTGCTGAAACTTGCTGATACTTGACCAAAATCAAACTTTCACTTCTTCAAGTTCTTTCATATTAATTCCAAAGTCCATATACTTAGATTTTTCATTAATTTAAGAACTTTTTCAACTAAAATACAAGCATTTCTTCATTCAATATGGATTAGTACTAAGATCTGATAAACATACTTAAAATATAATTAGTACTAATATATATTTAAACATTTTGTCAATTATCAAAATCAAGACCATAGTCAACAGTTAAAATAACCAAACAATTGGTTTGGCTCAACTCATGCTTATGTAACCTTTATTTTTCTTATGACCATATAGAAATATACAATGGATATATTTATGCACATTGGACATATAATCTTATGTTTGTTACATTGCATAAAACAGAAAAGTACTAATACAGAATTTCTATGAGCAAAAGAATTCAACCTAAAATATGTGAGGTTTGATCCAGTGTTAAAAAAGAAAAGGTAACAGCAAGTAGCATTTTTTTAATTATACACTTTGACAAGCACAAAGATATTAACAGCACTTATCCCTCTCACCCAGGTACATATGTTTCAGAAAATGAAATTAATGCACAAAGGGAGCCAGAGGTTTGGAAGAAACTCACCATACTTAAGTTGATAAGCAAGTATCTTCGAAAACGATAAATGGAGGAAAACTATCAAGTTTGTATTCCTTATGCAAGCAAGAAGATGACAAAACCCTATCAAATTTCAATATTAATCGAAAGGAAACCTTTGGTTCAGATCCTATCTGAAATCCCACAAGCAAGCCTTTGAGAAGTCTTATGCTACAATCTTCATTATAAACATCTCCATGACTAACCATGCTATAGCATCTCATGTAAAATTGCTCTTCAAATGAAGGTACACCAAAAACTAAGAGAGAGAATAGAGAGATAGCTGGACTACCTACTCACAGTTGATTACCGAGAGTGGAAGACCTAAACCAAAGAGCTTGTGCGGGAAATAAGTGGGCCCATGGTGGAGTTGAGATGGGATACCTAAGAATGAACATCGAATCCATCTTAGTGGGGCCTTGAGCTTAATCATGGTCTAGTACTACTAGTACAAACTAATGATGATTGTTTCCTTTTCATTTCTTTTTATTTTATTTTATTTTATTTTATTTTTGTGTGTGTGTGTGTGTGGTGGTTGTGTTGTTTTTTTTTTTTTTTTTTTGGGGGGGGGGGGTGGGGCATGGATCCCTAGGCCCCTATAGATGCACCCCTGTATAAGCATGGATGCATGGATTCATTGAATTTCAAATGTTCACTATCTTTTGAAGGAAGCAAAAGGATCACAATTGATTAGCTTGCAATAATACTTCAATTCAATTGTCTCTAGGTTATAGAGTTGAACAAAATTTCAAGTTCAAACAAAAACTCATCCTTCCTCCTTGAACAAAGTTCATGTCATAACCCACTTAGGTGTGGTTACATTAGTCTGCAACTATGCTATCACAAAACAGACCAATATAGACAAACAAGGGGCATCATAATGGCCATCCACACCCTTACAACCCATCCCCAACACCGTGGCATAGTAGATATCATCAGAAAGTACGACAGAAGTTGGTATTTTGATATTTGCTTAAAAATATAGAAGGCCAATATTAACTACAAATTTGGAATTCCCATTTCACAATAAGTGGACAGTCAGCCGCCAATTGCTCGAATTAAATTGACTAACCTCAAAAAGCTAAATTATAGAAATCCTAGTGGATGGTGAAATTCGATATTTTTCATCAAACCATCACTTTACAGTAAGGAAAGAATGGTTGATAGGCAATTCTAGCTTAAATATGAAGTGGGACTTGAATGCATTTTCAAAAATACAACCCAGACGATATTGAACCATACAGGTATGGCCTTTTCACAACTTGTTAAGAAAGGGCAGAAAAGTCGGTATAATTAATAATATATAGATAAATAAATGATAGCTGGACAAGTAAGCATACCAGGAATAATATGATGATTAAATCCATATAGTATTGCCATTGGAACCAGCCACATGATCATGGATGCAAGAATGAACTTCTGCATCACCCCTGCCATTGCTTCAATTTGTCTGTGCAATGATAAAAGTAAAACAAAGTATTGCCATTTTACTTAATGAAAACAAAGTTGTTAAAGGGATTATGTAATCAAAACTATAAAAAAGATCATCCAGGTGAAAGCACTTTCTCAACTCAAAACAGGGCAAACAACTGGATAAAAAGCGCATCAAATGTTAAATCAGCATTTGAGATTTCCATGCAATATAAACAAGCACATACACATAAAGCATGTTGATTTGCATATCTTAAATAAAACTTTCCAAAGCAAGTAGCATGTACTTTACATCATTCTAGAGATATGAAGGCTATGCTCTGATGCAATCCCAAGTCACTGAATCATCATGACAGAACATTATTTGATTGAGAAGTTCAGAAAACCTAATTTTTAGTTTTATGTTATGCATGTTATACCATTACTATGTGAAATAACAAAAATAACCAAGATAATTTTTATACTTTACAAGTTACAGAATATGATGTTTTCTATATTACTATCATAAGTCATATAGCAGATGGTGTAACTGCTATATAGGCATATAACATTCTGACCCAAACCATCGAGAGGAACCGTGTGGAAGTGGGATGAAGTGTTAGAGAGGAAATGAGAAGAGGGTGGAGTCCACAAAGTAGAAGAATAGTTTTCTAATTCCTTACAAATTATTTAATATTGTCTGTCTTTATGCACCCCTATTTTGCAGCACCAAGAAAACATAAATATTGTACCTAATCCTTAGAGGACTTACAATTGATCTTTATTCACCTTATATTTCTTTCAACATCATCTGTCTCACACTACCATGAACCAATCTAAGACTTCACAGCATTATAATTATTCACTTTTCAAAACACATAAAACTTTAAACTCCTAACATGGATTATGAATGACCAATAATAGAGCTTTTTAGAACTGTAAACTTTAGCGTGAAGTAAATTTGTAAACACAAATAAAATCCCAAAAGGAAAAATGATTTTTCCTATACCACATCCACATGACAGATCCAATGGCTATCATGTTATTCACTTATTTGACTATACTACACAGCATGCCATAGAAGAGATACTCTGCAGATATTATAAAAACCTAGAAATCTTCTTCACATAATTAACTACCAATATTGAAGAAAGGCACAAAAGTTAAAGATATGACTAGGATGTAGCATACAAACAAAACAGCACTCCAAGAATTTTGCAATAAGACAAATAGAGAGAAAATTCTACCACTAAAGCATCTGATCATAGGTTGTAGGAAGGAGGGAAGATAGATCAGCAAATAAGTAATCATCCAGCATTTTGGAGTGGCATTTCCAACTGCATCAATATACAATCATTTCAAACAATGGCTTAAGCTTCCTAACTTTATATGGACTACAGGATTTATGTCATTTTAGTACAACACATTGGAAACTACTAACTTTTCCCATTCACAGAAAATTGAATAAACTACCACCAATACATTAGGAAGGTAGCACTTACTAACTAGCTGAGTGTGGGTATAAAAGCAAATTTGACTGCATAAGCGAGGAACTAGAGTTATAAAAATAAATGGTAAGGTACATAGAAAAAAGTGCAGAGCAAAATTCAAAAGGAATCCCAAGGTGAGTGTTACGCCCTACATAAATGATTCAGCCTAGTAAGAACAATCCATCATAATTGTCATTCAAGCTTTTCCTCATACATAGGTTGTCTATGGAAGCACAACTATGATTGAGAAGACTTTTTGCTCAAGCTTGAGCAGATTTTTGCAAATAGCTATCAATCTAAACTCTAAAGCCAATGCCAATTGTCTAAAACTCAATGTTGAATTTTTTGGGGAAAAAACTTTAAACATTTAACCAGCCTACTATGAATCCTAGAGAGCTAGTTGGTTTTAAAGGTATGGCAACCCATCCACCTAACTGATCGTAATTTAGGCTCATGAAATTAGGTGATATTTGGTTTTCCGTAAGTTCTTCTAAAACGAACAATATCATGATTCTTTGTAAAACAGGTTTTATGAAAAACAGAGGGAGGCTACTTGTACATAAACTCATCATCATGCTTTAGGACTTGTCCGTTTTGGTAAACTATATTTTATGGAAAACAACTAAACAGCTCTCCTTGTAAAACACATTGATTTTTTTTTTTTCTCGAAACGGTTTCAGTAAATCTTGCAAACAGACAGCATCTTAGTAACTAATCCAACTCTAAGATTCAACTTCACTTGGACAAGCTGCAACCCAAGATAATGGGATATAGTAAGCATGCATATAGGAAGTCATGATAATTTCCGAGTCAAATTATAAGGTAAAGAGTCATACGGAAACACAATTCCATATTTGCATCACTGAAATGAAACCACAAATCATAAAAAAAAACAGATGGATTTTCTGGTGGTGATTAGCTATATACCAATATGGAAATTATATTAGAATTATATCATATAAATTCTAGAAAAAAGTTTATGGCTCCAGAAAAAAGATTTAAATGGTGGATGTCATACCTACAGTGGAAATAGAAGGATGTATCCAATAATTAAAAAAAAAATCCTTATAAAAACTGATCAGACTAAGAGACAGAAATTTATCATGGACCAGACATTCGGCAGAAATAAGTGGAAATGGGGTTGCCTCAAATAGTCTCATTCAAAGACAATAAGGAGACTAGAGAAGCAAAGAAACGAGAGAGGAAGCATGCAACACTGGCAGGAGAAGATGATGCTGGCATTAAGATTTCATGTCTTAAACATCATTTTCAGTTTGGGTTTGGAGTTAGAATTCGGGCACATACTGCCAGCTCCGATGTGGAATGTTGTAGAAATAGTAATTAGAAGTTATCTTCACAGTTTTAAATTCATACCAAAGCAATCTTATTGTAACAATAATCTTATAAACACCCTCAACTCGGTCAAATTATCCGATACTCAGGGACCCCAATGTCACCATAGAAGAAGAAAGCGATGCTACAGAGAGAGCACCGTAAATTGCTCTAACTGACGCAATAACATAAGAAACACCATCGTTATACTCCCATGGTTCTTTTAAAGCCTTCTAGAGCTCAGAGAAAAAGAATATCAACGCACCTTGTAGGCTACTCCTCGACTTTGGGACAATCCGGCAGCCAGACCTACGATCGAACAGGTGGCGTGCGATACAAAAAACTAGACCGGAAACTAAACACTCGAGAAGACGATGGAGGCCGAAAGTGGACGCGAGTTAGTGAGAGATAGAGGATATGCGGTGGCGCTCGGGGTTGCGATCGGAGAGCTGCAGCTGGGGCGTGATAGGGACAGGGGAAGAGAGGAAGAAGGAACGGGAGAAGGGGTTACAGATCGGGGCGTCGACGTTTGATCGTTTAGATATTTATTTTCTTACAAAAAATGCGATCCGTATTTTATTCCCAGAAAAAATATAATGTATATATTTGTGTGTTGAAGCTTTCGGACGTCATTGGTCGGTAACAAACATGATTCCGATGCCAATTTAATCCTTAGAATGTCATAGAATCCTCTCGTTATGAGCTCATTTCTTTCTTACAAAAAATGTGATCCGTATTTTATTCCAGAAAAATATAATATATATATTTGTGTGTTGAAGCTTTGGGATGTCATTAGTTGGTAACAAACATGATTCCGATGCCATTTAATATTTAGGGTGTCATAGAATCCTATCTAGATATTATGAGTTCATTTAAACTTGAAATCGATGGCTACTTAGATAACAATGTGTCATGGAATCTTTTCATGACATCATGGTGTCCCCTCGAGATGTCATAAATTGGTGACATAGATGATTCCAGAAACTATTTGTATAATGGGAATCAAAGAGTCCCCTCGGGGTGTCATATAATCCAATCGGGTTGACATTGAATCCCTCGGATATCATGAGGTGGTACCAAACCTCATTCTATGACCGATATGTATACATGGGTGTCATAGAATCCCATCAGGATGTCCTAAATCCCAACATGAGGTGGTGGAAAACCTCATTTCGGGACTTATTAGGATACCAAGGTGTCATAAAATCCAATCAGGATGTCATAAAATCCTCTCTGGATGTCATAAGGGGGTGGCAAATAGATTTAGAGACCTATTTCAAAACGAGATGTCATAGATTGACCTCAAGATGTCATAAAATTATACCAGAAGTCATAAAAAAACCTGGAAAACATGATTCATCTTGTTTGAATGAGTCATAAAAAAAATAGAAGACATCTACTGAGCATTTAATTTCAATCAATAATAGTGGTAAACAAGTTTTTATCAATTAACATGTATAGGTCAAAAGAAAATACTCACTCAAAACATTGTACGTTATAGGGATAATCATCTAAAAAAATGAAATGGCTACCATCTGAACTCTTAAAGATCCTTCTTTTTTTCTTTCTATGCCATTCCCTCCTTTATGATTCTCGAAGCAAGAGCCATCCGATATTTTTTGATGTCATCATCTATGAATTCTCAATAATCTAGCCAATCCTTTCGAGCTAAATGATCCATGTACTTAGACAGTATAAGTCACAATCTAGAAAATTTCCAGGTTGGGAAGGACAATCAGAATCTTCCTTCATCTTCCACTTCATAACTTTAGCATTATTATAGTCAATATAAAAAATTACTCCGAGAATCTTCTACTACTTTCAAGCATTAGATTTGTACTTGCCATTATGTCTGATGGAGTTCAAATGAATTAACTATTTGCACCACATATGCACTAAAAAAGAATGTCATTTCCTTCTTATCAGCATCGCTAATCGAATAAAAATCATACTCCCGCCATGCCAACAAGGTCATGATAAGGTGATGGTGACTCGATGCACATACTGGCTAACATGACGGGGGAACAATGCATTTGTGGTACAGATTTGCGCATGAAACAAGTTTCATTTTTTGACCAAGAACTTCTACTAGCATCAATAATCTATGCATATAAAAGAAGATTAGTGCATAAAAATGGATATCTTAAATGGTAAATGAATTCAGTAAATAATAAGCTAGTAGCAATACATCATTTATATCATAGTACCATAAATGAGATCATAGATATTAAACCTACTAATGCTACCTCCATGGCCATTTATGAAAACAAGATCACTGCAATGTAAAAAAGGTAAAGAGTAATACAAGGTGTCAGTAAATCCTAAGTGAATTTTGTATAACTATATAAGATGTATGTTAATCCTTATGAGTATCTTTTTGGCCTAGAAATTTGTTGAAGAGGGAATGGATATTCCTAAATAAACCACCTTTGTTAGTATATTCCCCACTGGTTAGAATGATTCCCTATAATATTGGTGTCGGGAATGTAAAGGATATTCAGGATGTAATAAAATTAACGTAACATTTTTAACAATTATATGTAATGCTTACTTCATTATGTTGTTGTTGTTTGGATGATAAAATTAATTTTTTTCTTGGAGTATGGACCCTCTTTATTCTTTCTAAGAATACTCGCTTATAAATTATGTATCCTCAATTAGAAATATGACCTTAAGCCGTCTATATTCCTCTTTGACCCTCCTCTCCAAAGAAAATATCGAGGATTGTCTTCATTTTCCCCACCTTCCTTTTGACCCTCTTCTTCCTTTCTTCATCCTCCTCCTCCTTCTTGCCCTCTTCCTTTTTCTTCTTCTTCTCTCCTCCTTTTCCTTCTTCTTCTCCTTTTCTTCCTTCTACTTCTCATCCTTCTTCCTGTCCTCTTCCTCTTCCTCTTCCTCTCCTTCTTCTGCTTCTTCTTATCCTCTTCCTTCTTCTTCTCCTCCTTCTTTTTCCTATCCTCTTCCTCCCTCCTCCTCCTCCTCTTCTTCTCTTCTCCTCCTCCCTATCCTTTCTCTTCTCTCCTCCTCCTCCTCCTTTTTTTTCCTTTCCTTCTCCTACTTCTTCTCTTCCATCTTTCTTTCTTCCTCCTCTTTTTCTTCCTTTCCTCCTGATGCAGAACTAGATGCAAGACTAATATAATGAATAAGACTTAAATTTTAAATTTTTAATGAGCAATGGCAGCAAGCTCAAATAAAGCGATCAAAGGATCTAAGAAAGATAGACAAGAAAATTACTACTAACTACCCGTAATGTATTTGCATGTAATCACATAAGAACCCTGGTTCCGATGATTAAGAAACCACCGAAACTAGAACATCCATACTTAAACTAACCAAATCTAATGAGATTTGGAATGGATTTACTTACCAATAATGATTTTTCCCTCTTGTGTAGTAGATCTGGATTCAACTCTCAAGATCTTACGGTCGAATTTCAAACTATAGTTCCTTCGAGCAGATCTTTCCCGTAGATGGTTGTATGGTAAGAGAAACCTCCTCTTCAAATATGGAACACTGGGGATCCTACAAAAGAACAGTAATCAGAACTTGGATGGAAGAGAAAACGTTGGAAGGAATGAAAAAGGGAAAGGGAATGGTGGAAGGCATCTTGGATCTTGGATCTTGGAACTTGAACTTGGACTTGGAAGATAACAAGGGCTTCAGCACCCCGCTCTCATATATGTAATGCTGACCTAGTAGAGCACTTTCACAAACACAATGCTTACCCAACAATTGTAGAAAATGACAGAGTTTCATTAACAAAGCATAAATTGGTTACAAAGGGAGAAATGGAGTGGTATTTATAGACCCTCCATACATGCTAGAATGATAAGAATAAAATTCTACAAGATAAATGAGATAACTTAGGACTCTACTCTCTTTCTAGACTTGGATGAAAACTCCTTGAAATTTAAACTGGATAGGTTCCCTTTGCTCTTGGACTCTTCCATGTGATGGGCGACAAGAATGAGATGAGCGACAAAAATAAGAAGAGGTGCTAAATGAGATGGTGTCCTTCTTTCTTGGTCCTCTTAAATTCAGATGTGAGCGAGCGACAATTTATGAGAAGTTGGCGTCCTCCCTTCTTTCTTGATTGGCGTCAATCCTTCTCCCCATCTTGGCTTCTTCTTGCATTTGAATTTAGATGAAGATAATCCAAACATAAGTTAGATAAGGTTGAACTCCTATTTTCTTTGGACTCATTTGAAGTAGATAGATAAGATTAGACTCCCATCTTTCATGGACTCCTTGAAGTAGATTGGTGCTCCCTTGAATTTGGGTGACAAAGAGAAGGTGAGATGAGGAGTCCTTCCTTCTTACTCCTCTTAAAATTAGTAGCATCTTGGTTGGATTCTAAATGGATGACAAATAAGAAGAAGTCCATGGGCGTCCCTCTTGGATAAACTTGACTTTTAAATGTTGTCTTAACATCTTGATGTCTTGATGAAAATATAAGACAACCTTCTTTTGACATTGAGTTGGCCATCTAAGGTGATGTGGTGAGGCATACTACTCCAAGTGGTGGTGACAAGGCTCCATGACATAGTGATGTGGCTAAAAGGTGATGACAGGCATGATGACATGGCTTCATCAATTAGGCTTGAATCTTGGCTAACTTATAACTCCTTGACTAATTCAAGTACTAATTATAAGACTCAACTTGACCAATTTGCAATCAAAGTAAACTAATTTTAATTACATGACTCAATTATTTACAAGGACTTAATTATTCATGGCTGAATTAAGACAAGCTACTCATTGGTGATCCACAATGAGCTTAGAGGGTTTTGACGTCTCTTCTTAGCTTTAGTATCCTCACCAATTCTTCCAGGATGGGAGGAACTCGACCCTGTCAAGTATGGGTCAACTCTGCTCTAGTAATGTTCTAGCAAGTCTGGGTTGATTCTTTACAAATCCTCTCAAGTGATCCATCAATCATCGATTCCGGTCTACCTTGCTATCGAACCAGGTAACGTTGATAATCTTTTTACTCCTAGTGGTGATAGTTTTATCATCCAAAATCTGCTCAATCTTATCTCTCCGTTCTGGTAATTTGGCTAGTAGACACTCAGGGGTAGGGTCCTCTCAAAAATGGTATCAGGCCCAAATGGCTCACTAGGTATCATTATTAGCTCCTTATACTCAAGAAGATCTAATACATTGAAGGTTGGACTAATACCTAATTCAGGTGGTAACTCTAACATAGGTATTATATCCAATTTTCTTTATGATCTTGTATGGTCCTGTACTACGAGCATGTAGTTTCTTCATGATTCCAGGTGGGAATCATTCAGGTCAAGCCTGATCATGACGGGCATGTAGTTTCTTTATGATTTCAGATGGGAACCATTCAGGTCAAAGCCTGATTATGACAAAGTCTCCTTCATTAAATTCTTTGAAACATTTACGTGAGTTAGCCATATGCTCATATGATTCATTACTCATTTTAATTTTGTTACTTATTTCTTTATACAATTCCTTAATATGCTGTGCATATGACTCATTCCAACACCTGATGGACTCAACTATGCATTCCTATCGAATGAATTTATTAGATCTTCAACTACAACTTTGTGCTTGATCCCTGGTTGATGGATGACATGCAGACAAAATTTGATGTGGACTCCTAATAAGTGCCATAAGGTCTTCCATAAATAGGTAGCAAATTGAATAGGCTCAAAGGATTGATGAAACATGCTAACCTCAATAAAGTATAACTAGGTGGTTCTAAAACATTGAAAGCCCCAGGGAAGGGCAGGAAATATGTATGTTCATCAACTGGGTATGGATTAATGGGGATGACCTTAAAGTATGGACATGGATCTATAGGCAGCAAAAAGTCTACCTTATGGAAGGCTGAGTTGGTAATTTCAAGAACAAAGAGATCTTCAATTGGGACTATTGGAGTGAATTCCTCCTGAGGGTGCTGGATTGAGAAAATCAAGTCCTCACTAGTTACTTCGAGTTCTTAAATCTCAGACTCGGCTCTATGGCTTGGCTCTCTTCTAGTGTTCCCTCAAGTAGAGCTCTAATAGTAGGGTTAGGCTCCTTATAATTTTCTTTGTCCACTTGTCCTTCCAATACGGCTCGAGCATTTTCATGATCAACTAACCTCTAAGTTGGTTACATGTATTTCTTTTTAATGTCATCCTTATGAACTGATGGGATATAGTAGGAATGGGTCGGCTAAGGAGAAATTGACTAGTCTCTAGGGTAGTAGGGTGGGTCGACTAAGGAAAAATGATCGATTCTGGGGTCTTGACTCGGTACACTGATCCTAGTGGGTTCAAGTCGCTAGGTTTTGGGGCCAAGGGGAGTTGTTTAGGTGAACCAGGGTTAGTACGGGTCCTATGGATTTCCTTTAGGTTCCAAATCGATCTATAATCAGTCAAATCTAGTATTGAGTTGCCTAAACTGTTCAGTCATAGTTCGCATCAAGGCTTCCAAATTTAGGTCCATGTGGAACCATTTGGGGTTTAAGGCTGTTGATATGGAGTTCTGCTCTATTGTTCATGCAATACAATCCTAGCTTCTAGGATTCCTAGACTTGAGCTCAAGTGGAATGAGTTAACTCAAATTACACCCAACTCAACAATTAATCCTTCCATTAGCCATGTAAGAGGTGGGGTGGGGGAGGCTCCCCTGCTTGACATAGGATCCTAATTAAAAACCACCAGTCTGCTTAGGGCATTTGCCTCTGGACCTCTAGCTTATAGACACCAGCTTCCAGTAATAATTGGAAGATTGAGTGCACTAGTTTTCATCAAGACTCGAACCTGACCTGTTGGTATCCTAAGCTATATTAAGTTGCTACTCAGTTTTAGATTAAGGCTAGGACAATGCAAGATGAGGTGGGTGTTTGTGAGCCCAGAAAAGGTGATGAAATCCTTCCCTTATCTTATGATAGATGCCTTAAGATGACTTCAGATAAGAGATGCACAAGCAAATAAACTAGCTAAAGGATAAGATTAAGATAAAACTACAACTCAAAATTTAAACTTTAAATTTCAAGATTGGATTTCAAATTTAAATTTGAATTTTAAATTTTTTTTAATTTTTAAATTTTAAATTATAGAAATTAAATTTAATCTTTTGGAGATTAGGTGGATAATTTTAGAATTCTAAATGTGCCAGAATCTATTATCCTAAGTTGTGCTCAGAAAATAACATGCAATCTTTCAAGCAATTAAAAATTCAAACAAGCATACACTAAGCACAACTAATTTTCGATATCGGGTTATCACATCCGTTCATAGCTCATTACTCCCATGGGTCATGATAGTATACTTTCGTATACCCTCAGGAGGCATGATTCTTTCCACCAGAAAATACTAAGAAAAAATAATGCGATTTTTTAAAAAAAATTCAAATATGAAATCTATGAGAGAAGTTTATAGATCTGGTTTTAATATGATGAAATTACTAAAATTAATGCAAAAGAGACTAAGATCTGAAGAGCAATAGATGAGCTTTCTAGATCTAATTCTAGATATAATACATAAATTTTAGTAATTACTATATGTCCTGGGTAAACTACGGCTCTGATACAAAGATGATGCGGACGGATGCAAGACTAATGATGAATAAGACTTAATTTTTAATTTTTAATGAGAAATGGCAGCAAGCTCAAATAAAGAGATCAAAGGATCTAAGAAAGATAGACAAGAAAATATTACTAACACCCCGAATATTCGTATGTGATCACATGAGAACCCTGGATCCGATGATTAAGAAACCACTGAAACTAGGACATCCATGCTTCAACTAACCAGATCTAATGAGATTTGGAATGGATTTACTTACTAATAATAATTTTTCCCTCTTGTGTAGTAGATCTGGATTCAAACTCGAGATCTCGTGGTCGGATTTCAAACTATAGTTCCTTCAGAGCAGATCTTTCCCGTAGATGGTTGTATGGTAAGGAAAACCTCCTCTTTAGATCTGGAACACTGAGGATCCTGTAAAAGAACAGTAATCAAAACTTGGAAGGAAAAAGAAATGTTGGAAGGAATGGAAAAGGAAAGGGAATGGTGGAAGGCATCTTGGATCTTGGATTTGGAACTCGGACTTAGACTTGGAAGATAACTAGGACTTCAACACCCCCCTCTTATATATGCAAGCTTACCCAGCAGAGCACTTTAAACACAATGCTTACCTAGTAATTGTAGAAAATGACAGAGTTTCATTAACAAAGCATAAATTGGTTATAAAGGGAGAAATGGAGTGGTATTTATAGACCCTCTATACATGCTAGAATGATAAGAATAAAATTCTACAAGATAAATGAGATAACTCAGGACTCTACTCTCTTCTAGACTTGGATGAAAAACTTTGAAATTTAAACTAGATAGGCTCCCTTTGCTCTTGGACTCTTCCATGTGATGGGCGACAAAAATAAGAAGAGGCCCTAAATGAGGGTGTCCTTCTTTCTTGGTCCTTTTAAATTCAAATGTGAGTGGGCGATAATTTATGAGAAGTTGGCATCCTCCCTTCTTTCTTTGATGGCATCAATCCTTTCCCCATCTGGCATCTTCTTGCATTTGAATTATATGAAGATAATCCAAACAGAAGTTAGATAAGGTTGGACTCCTATTTTCTTTGGACTCCTTTGAAGTAAAATATAAAGATTAGACTCTCATCTTCCATGGACTCCTTGAAGTAGATTGGCGCTTCATTGAATTTGGGCGATAAAGAGAAGGTGAGATAAGGAGTCCTTCCTTCTTACTCCTCTTAAATTAGCGGCCTCTTGGTTGGATTTTAAATGGGCGACAAATAAGAAGAAATCTATGGTGTCTCTCTTGGATAAACTTGACTTTTAAATGTTGTCTTAACATCTTGATGTATTAATGTCTTAATGTCTTGATGTCTTGATAAAAATAAAAGACAACCTTCTTTTGACATTGAGTGGCCATCCAAGGTGATGTGGTGAGGCATACTACTCCAAGTGGTGGTGACAAGGCTCTATGACATAGTGATGTGGCCAAAAGGTGATGACATGGCATGATGACATGGATTTCATTTGGACTTGAACCTTGGCAACTTATAACCCCTTGACTAATTCAAGTACTAATTACAACTCAACTTGACCATTTGCAATCAAAGTAAACTAATTTAATTACAAGACTCAATATTTACAAGGACTCAATATTCATGGCTGAATTAAGACAAGCTACTCATTGGTGATCCACAATGAGCTTGGAGGGTTCTGACGTCTTTCCTAGCTCTGGTGTCCTCACCACCTCCTCCTCCTTTTTCTTTATTTCCTTCTACTTCTCCTTCTTTTCTTTTCTTTCTTCCTCCTCCTTCTTCATGTCCTCGTTTTCTTATTCTTCCCTTCCCATCATCTCATTCATTTTTTACCTCCTTATTCTTCTTCCTCTCCTCGTCCTCCTTCTTTTCTCCTCCTTCTTTCTTTCCTTGTATTTCAATGATTTCATGAACAGATGAAAGCACCTTAGGATGTGTTCGAACTTTTGATGAGACCTTGATTTCTTAGCTTGTGCAACAGCTCCAGTGTTGTCACAATAAAGTTGCATCAATTGTTATATCGTGGAACTACATATAATTCTGAGATGAACTTTTTCATCTAGATAGTTTTCTTTGTGGCTTCACTAGCAACTATGTATTCTATCTCAGTAATTGAGTCAGTTACAGTTTGATGCTTGGTACTTTTCTCACTCACTATACTACTATATAGAGTAAAGATATACCTTGATATAGATTTACTATCTTCTGTATCTGTTTGAAAACTAGAGTTAGTATTACCTTCTAGTTTTAAATTGATCCTCCTTATGTTAGAAAAAAACACTTTAGTCCTTTAAGGTACTTAATAATATTTTTCAAAGCTTTTAATGATCCTCCCTTGGATTGGTCCAGAATCTGCTTGATATACCTAGGCATAAGCAAATCAGGCATGGTACATAATATGGCATATATTATTGATTCTACAGCTGAAGCATAAGGATTTTACTCATTCTTTGTCTCTTTTCAAGTATTTTAGAAGACATCTTTTTTGAAAGATGTATACCTTAACTCTGGGCAATTAAACCCTTTTACTTTTCTTTACATTGAATCTTTTCAATCCTAAGTCAATGTACCTAGATTGGGATAAGCCGAGCATCCTCTTACATCTATCTCTATAGCATAAGGAATTTTACTCATTATTTATCTCTTTTCAAGTATTTTAGAAGACATCTTTTTTGAAAGATGTATGCCTTAACTCATGGACAATTAACCCCTTTTACTTTTTTTTATATTGAATATTTTCAATCCAAAGTCAATGTACCTGGATGGGATAAGTCGAGCATCCTCTAACATCTATCTCTATAGATCTTTATACCTAGTATATAGGATGCTTCTCCCAAATCTTCATAGAAACTTTTTAAATAGCCAAGCTTTGATCGATACAACATTAGAATATCATTCCCAATGATAAGTATGTCATTGTTGGATCTTATGTGGGGCTTCTAAGGCTCAGGGTATCAAGGCTAAGGCCAAGGTCCAATGATCATGATGCAATCATGAATTTCTAGGGCTAGTTTGGGCCCTAGGATGAAAGGCTATTAGCCTTTCGGGTCTTGAGGTTCAGGGGACTTGGACCTCAAGGCGCCAACTTATATTGGGTGAGTTTGAGTCCTAGGTATGTGTGATTGGATTGAGTCAAGGATGTACTTGGGCTTGGAAAACTCAATTATACATTAAGTTGGCCTATGGGAGTTTTAGGGTTAGGTCATAGTGACCTAATATATATATACTTGTATATGAGGCTGATTGGAGTCGTCATAGTAAAATAACCTTTTCTCCCTAATATCCACCTTATTCCTCCCTCTCTTCCTCTCTAGTTGTCACTCTCTATCAGGGTAATATCAACATCGAAGCCACCATACCCTAGGAAGGGAAAAATTCCTTAGCGCCTAGGGACTCCTAATCGAAGTAGAAATCCCTAACATAAGGGATTCTTGCCACCCACTTGCAAATCTTATTTCCATCAAATGTGGTGATCTTAGGCCTCTTCAAGGTGGTTCCAGGTCCTATTCAGAGGGGGATTGGATCTGGTTAGATTGGTGAGGGTGGAAGAAGATTGTTATGGTTTCCTAGTCCAAGTAGGAAACCCAGCACCTAGCATCTTTGGAGTCATCCCTCTCTACCTTTTGAAGTTTGACCAAAAGCATTATAAAGTTGAGCCGTCACTGGCTGGAGGTCTCAAGAGAGGTGGTTTTACATCCATATCAAATCTGGAATGTTTCGGGGCACTCTGAACAAGTTAAGAGATTTCTGCACGAGAAGGCTAAATCCCTGCTAGGCTTATGCTTCAATCCCCTATTACTTCAATAATTCAGTTCTGTTGTTTGAGGTGGTTACTGATAGAAGTTATCTACGTATCTGGGAACATACTCCAACAAGTGATATAGAGCCTGAGTTGCATGGAGTTCGTGGGAGACGCCAGAAGTTATAGATCTTCAAGTGCTAAAATTTTAGCAAGGTTCCTATCGAGGTATTTCTCAAATCCCTTGGTTTATTTATTGCATGTTTGGCTTGGATCTGCCATGGGTAGCAGCATGAAGGTTGATTTCAAGAAGTTTGATGGGAAAGGAAATTTTTCATGTGGAAAGTCCATGTGGAAGATCTCTTGGTTCAGTTAGATCTAGATCAGGCATTGGAGGAAAAGTTTGACAGGTTGTCAGAGAAGCAATGGATGTCCTTTGAAAAGAAGGCCTGTGCCATAATAGAGGGTGTTTAGCGGATGCGACTCTCTACTCGATGATAAAGGAGAAGACCCTAAAAGGTTTGTGGTCAAAGTTGCATAGTCTGTATATGGGAAGGACATGTACAACAAACTGATACTGAAAAAGAAGCTCTATAGTCTTCGGATGCAGGAGGGCAGAAATGTAGTAGATCACATTCAAAGTTCGACTAGATATGCAACGAGTTGCTGAACATTGGGGTGAAGTTAGAAAAGGAAGACAAATCATTGCATTTGCTTTGCTCGCTGCCCCCTTCCTTTAATTCATTGGGTTACTACATACTCTACGTCAAGAAGACTCTGTGATGAGGACATCGTCCAGCACAAATCATGATGCACATATCTGAGCAGATATTTATATTTTATTTATTGGATATATTGAGATTGAGAATATTATTTTATTTTTATTATTCTTATATCCAGATCATGCATGAATCTCAGAGCATGAATACTAGATTAGTATGGAGTCTATTTTAGATTAGGCTAATTATTTCAGCTTGATTTGAGTCTTAGTATACTAGTTTGTGTGGTATCCAATTAATGAAAAGTTCTAGAATTTAGTCTCCAATTATGGAGACCAAGGTCTATATAAGAAGTCCCATGTATCAATTGAAGCATCGACTATTATTGGAATTTTTTTCCCCGCTCCCTCTTCTTCTTCCTCTCTTTTCTCCTTCTTCCTCTCAGATTACTTATCCCTCTACTAATTCAAAACTCCCGAGCCTGGTAATA
This sequence comes from Areca catechu, assembly GCA_021397845.1. Lineage (NCBI taxonomy): Eukaryota > Viridiplantae > Streptophyta > Magnoliopsida > Arecales > Arecaceae > Areca > Areca catechu. The sequence continues at coordinate 63,413,406 of CM038040.1, read as the reverse complement.
ACCATCGTCAAGCATCTACTTCTAGCCTCCCCTGTTTTAACCCATCTCCAACAAACAAACACCGTCGATCCCCCACTCCATCATCGATCTCGCCGGAGGCCAGCCACCCATCCCTCCGACCTCGCCGCCAAGTCCCCGAGTCCGCCACCACCCTCCCGACTGAACAGGTCCTCGCTCGAACCGACAACAACTGGTCCCTGATGAAGACCAGCCACCCCAAATCGTTCCACTGCTGCCACCCAATTTCGCCCGACCTTCCCATCTTCCGGATCGCCAGCCACTGATAGAAACCCATCCCCGGAGCCGCCGAGCCACTCCGACGCCGTCACCAGTAGTAGCCTCACCGGTTTTCCTTGCTTGCGGGGTTCCTTGTTTCGACATGAACGTGAAGGCACAGGGCTTTCACGAACGGAAAGCAGTCTCGACCTATTGCTAACTTTTAGGCTAAAGCAGGAGGCAAGGAAAAAAAAAGGAAAAAAAAGAAAAAATAAGTGAAAAAAAAGGAAAAAAAAAAAGAGGGTTTTAATTCTTATATTTGGGCTTCACCTAAGACATCTCGAGCAACCCGATCAACGCATCCTGATTTGCACATAATTCAAAGCGATCCTAAAGCCCTGTTCCAACTCATAAAATTAGATTTATCAGACTGGATCTAAAATTATTTTATTTGGAAATCCTGACTGCGTATGTTATTTTGGTATTCCAGGTCTAAAGACTTTATCAAACTTGCCATTCAACTGAAATTTGGCCTGACTTGATCAATGCCTTCATTTCCAGATTCGACCATGATCTGATTTGTGAGCATCCTTTTTTCCACTTAAATATTTAAATTGATATTGGTAGTAAGTTTTTCTTTAGTTTATTAGATTAATACATTAATTGATTGTGCATAGCATAAACTTACAGGTAGTTTCTCAATTGTCCACGATCCTGATTTATTTTAGATCTAGAGTTTTATTCTTGCTTGTAGTTGTTTAAAAAAAAATCTGAATATAGCTTAATCCCTTCCGTATTAAGAAAATCATAATTAGCTAGTTGTGTTTTATAGTTTTGGTTGCTGATAATTTAAAAAATAAAATAATAATAATAATATCTGCATTGCATCCCTAGATCATATCGTCTTGCATCAATTTTTGGTATGAAAGCCTATTTTAGTTTAGGTTAAGCATATTTACATTGCATTTAATAAAAAAATATAAATAAAATTGCATCTTAGCATTTATCATACCCTACACATCCTTACTATTTAGAAAGTCCCATTCGTATAAAACTCTAAAAATTATAAAATTTATATCATTAGAAAATAGACTCATAGCCGAACAAACCTATGGTTGCAGATTCCTGAATCTACTTTAGAATTCATGACAAATTTTGAGTTAAACTCTTAGCCTCTGTTCTAAAATTTTGTGACCTTAAATTTTGAGCAACCTTTGTTTAAACCTAAAGTTTCGTTTCTAGGAGAATCAAAAAATTACAAAATTAGTATCTCTAGAAACTAGACTCAAATTGAAAATTTTCTTTATGTGCAAATTTTAAAAATTGCTTTAATATTCATGCTAGTTTGATCAAGAACCTTTGATTGTGCATGCAAAAAACTACAATCTGTTGAACTATACTGTACCTGTTCTTTGATAATTCCCATTGATAGAATTATCAAAAAATCATAAAATTTATAGATCTAAAAACTAGACTCGAAAAGAAAGAAACTGTGTTGAAAAAAAATTTAGAATCGAGTTTTAGATTGATACCAGATTATTGGGGAAAATTGGTTATCATATTCAGAAAATTTAATAGAGAGCTTGATTATGATCCTTGTTGTGACCCTTGTGTGATCACCTGGTTAGGAGCAAAATACCATTTTGAATTTTTAGAATCAGATGGCAAGATGGATCCAAATCAATTAGCTGCATCTTTATAAGCTCTTAATGAGAAAATTGATAATCTGACTAGCATTTATCAAGAGTATGGATTAAAAATACAAATTGGAAAAACAGAGCCAGTAATGTCCAAATTAGGCATACCTCTTTCAGACCTATGACACAGTCAACTAAAAAGGTAGATTTCAAAATTCAATATTTTTTATGCAAGAGACTAGACCATACTGCCAGTAACTGCCCAACCATACTATGTATAGGAAACCTAAAATGAAGATCGTAAAAATAATCTTGAGGAAGAAATTTATATAGCGGATCCAGAATTAGCCGAAATATATGATGTTTATAAAGAAGAAGTTTATATAGCAGATCCTAAATTAGTAAATATCTATGATAGCTATAAACCTAACATATTGACATTATATTTGAGGAGCAACTAGAAGTAGAAGAAGATAAAAGTATATTGAACCAATCTAATGATACTGAAGATGAGAACAACATCGTTATTTAACATACCCTTGATAGCCAAAATGAAAACATATGCATGGAACACATTAATAATAATAGTTGTAGTGATACTATTTCTCCTGATAATATTTCACATCTGGATTAGTACTTGTAGACCACTCGAGATTCTATATATAGCTTGGATAAATACTCCATCTATCTCTCTTAAGTATAAAAGCCTATTAAATCATGTCTATCAAAGAATTCTATGCTGTAGTATATGTTCTAAAGTTCTGGAGGCATTATCTACATCCATGAAAGTTTATCCTATACTCAGATCACAAGACTTCAGTATCTATAATTCATAAAAAAATTTAAGTCCGAAACCTGGAAAGTGAATTGAATTCTTTCAGGTCTTTACCTTTATCATATGGTACGAAGTAGATGTAGATGCTGAAGCTGATGTAGACCTCTTATAATTAGCAATTATAAAGGTTATGGGCTTTAAAAATATATTATAATGCATGTCCCGACTCAAAAAATAATAATAATAATAATAATATAATAAAATAAATAAAAAATAAATAAAATAATAATTTTTATTAATTACCCATGCCATGTTAGGATATCTGAATCAGTTTAAAGCCGTTGCAATAGCACTAAAAGATTTGCATAAAGAAATTTTAATAAAATTAATGTCAGCAACTAGATCATCAATAATAGCTGATTCCACATAACCAAGCTCTGATTTTACAGTAGAGAATATTTTATGATTTGATTTAGAGTATAGCATTTCCTGCTGGAACCATTAAGAAACTACTGCCCAAAGACAGCCCCTTAAGATCTTAAAGAAACTGCATCAAATGCATATATATGGATCACCATGATTATGGCATTAGCACGCATTAATGTATCAGATCTAATAAAATATAAAGAACCAAATATCAATACCCAGTGATCCTTTTGACCTAACTCCTTTGATGAGAGTGATTCCCCCACCCTGTGTCCATACCAAGAGTTTCTCGAAGACATGATTGATTGAGAATATTCTGGACGAGTATGTCATTTCTACTAGGAGTCGTGGATATTAAGTATCTGGGAGATGGCAAGGTCCGCCCTGAGTCTGATGAGGACACATGGATTACCCAAGAAGGACTGCAATGGATTGGATCCAATATTCTTGAGCATTATGAGAGTAATATGGAGCCTGACTCGACGAGTTGAGTTCTCCCTACCCTAGGGGAATGATGAGGACATCACACAGCACAGATCCTGATGCACATCTGAGCAGATATTTTTATTTTTATTTTATTTAGATGTATGGGGATTGGATATATTATTTATTTTTATTATTCTTGTATCCATATCATGCATAGATCTCAGAGCATGAATACTAGATTAGTATGAAGTCTGTATTTAGATTAGGTTAATTATTTCATTTGATTTGAGTCTTAGTATACTAGTTTGTCTGGTCCTAATTATTAGAGAGTCCCAGAGTTTTGGTCTCCAATTCATGAAGGACTAGAGTCTATATAAAGAAGTCCCATGTCTTAATTGAAGCATCGACTATTATTGAATTAAGGAAATTTTTTCTGACTCCCCTCTTTCTCTCTTCTTCTCCTCTTCTTCCTCTCTTCTTCTCTTCTCTTCCTCTCTTCTTCTCCTTCTTCCTCTCCTATCCTTCTTCTTCTCAGATTACTTATCCCTCTGCCAATACAAAACTCCCGAGCCCGGTAATAACCATCGTCAAGCATCCACTTCCGGCATCCCTTGTTTTAACCCATCTCCACCAAACAAACACCGACCGAGCCCCCCATCCCATCATCGATCTCGCTGGAGGCCAACCGCCCATCCCTCTGACCTCGCTGCCGAGTCCCCAAGTTCGTTGCCACCCTTTCGACCGAAGAGGTCCTCGCCCAAACTGACAACGATTGGTCCTCAATGGACACCGTCGCCCCAAATCGTTCCATTGTCGCCACCCAATTCTGCTTGACCTTCCCATCTTCCAGACCACCGACCACCGGCAGAAACCTATCCTCGGAGCCATCGAGCCACTCCAGTGCCATCACTGGTGGAAGCCTCGTCGATTTTCCCTGCCCGCGAGGTTCCTTGTTTCGGCATGAACGTGAAAGCATAAGGGCTTTCATGAACTTGAAAGCAGTCTTGACCTCTTGTTGCTGACTTTAAGCTAAAGCAGGAGGGAAGGAAAAAAAAGGGAAAAAAAGAAAAGAAATAAGTGAAAAGAAGAAAAATAAATAAAAGAGGGTTTTAAATCTTATAATTTGGGCTTCACTTGAGACATCCCGAGCAACCCGATCAACGAGTCCTGATCTGCACATAATTCAAAGCGATCTCGAAGCCCTGCTCCAACTCATAAAATTGGATTTATCGGACTAGATCTAAAATTATTTTATTTGGAAAATCCTAATTGCATATGTTATTTTGGTATTTCGGGTCTAAAGACTTTATCAGACTTGCCATTCAACTAGAATCTCGGCCCGACTTGGTTAATGCCTTCTTTTCTAGTTCGACCATGATCTAATTTTTGAGCATCCTTTTTCCACTTAAATATTTAAATTGATATTGGTAGTAAGTTTTTTCTTAGTTTTATTAGATTAATACATTAATGATTGTGCATAGCCTAAACTTACGAGTAGTTTCTCAATTGCCCACAATCCTGATTTCTTTTAGAACTAGGATTTTTATTCTTGCTTGTAGTTATTTTAAAAAAATCCGATTATAGCTTAATCCCTTCCGTATTAAGAAAATCATAATTAGCTAGTTGTTTTATAGTTTTGGATTGCTGATAATTTGAAAAAATAAAAAAAATAATAATCTATATTACATCCTTAGATCATATCATCCCGTATCACCCTGGAATATGAAGATATGGTCTCCATGCTACGGTCTAATGAGCAGAGGGATAAGTTGACCAAGGAAGGTGTTCCCCGGGAGGGCTTGGCCATGGAGAAGATCTGGAAGAGGAAGGGAAAGATCTGGAAGAGGAAGGGAAAGATCTAAGTAGAGGGGACATTCAAAGTTATGGAAGAAGAGCATAAGCAGGAATGAAGCAAAGTGCTATAAGTGCAAAGAGATCGGGCACTTTTAAACAGGATTGCCCATAGTGGAAGAACCAAAAGGGAGATAAAGGAGGATCTAATTCTTTGAGCATGGTGGCTGATAAAGAGTGGAGGATGACCTCTTGATTGTATTAGATGGTCACAGGCGTCACACAATATATGGACTCTTGACTCTGCCTGTTCGCATCACTACACCTCGAATTGGTCTTGGTTTGCAACCTATACCAAGATTGATGAGGGAAGCATGACACTTGGAGATAATTACTCTTGCAAGGTCACTGGTATTAGAAGTGTTTGAGTGAGGATGTTTAATGAGATTGTGAGGACTCTTACAAATGTAAAGCATATTCCCGAACTAAAAAAATCTAGTATCACTTGGCTACTTGGAGCGGAGCGATTTTAGCTTTAGCAGTCAAGCCAGGAGTGGAGTTCTAAATATCTCAAATGGAGATATGATAGTGAAAAGAGGTAGGAGGTTGAATAATAACCTTTACAATATGGAGGGATCAATTGTGACTGAGGAGACTGATACAGCAGCTACAGCGTAGAATCAGCAAGGGGTTCATCGATTATGGCACTACCGCCTAGGCCACATGGGAGATCATAGGATGAAGGAGCTAAGCAAACATGGATTGATTCTAGATCTAGATGGAGGAGTTTCAGAGATGTGTGAGCCATGCTAGATGGGAAAATAGAAAAGAGTTCAGTTTGTTAGTGTTCAGCCCACAGTGCAGCCCTACTAGACTAGTTCACACTGATGTATGGGGATTGGCTTTGATTTCAGCCAAAAATGGAGCGAGATACTTCATGACCCTAATAGATAATTTTTCTAAGAAGGTTTGGGTCTATTTTATGAAGGAAAAATCAGAAGTCTTCTTAAGATTCAAGGTGTGGAAAGCTGAAGTAGAGATAGAGCAGGGTAGAAGTGTGAAGTGTCTGCGGTCAGATAGTGGCGGAGAGTACACCAGCGAAGAGTTCAAGTTTTTTGTAAGGAGTGTGGCATCAAAGAAACTTTTCAGTTAGAGAAACTCCTCAACAAAATGGGGTGGCTGAACAAATGAACAAGACCCTTATGGAAAAGGCACAGTGCATGAGGCTGTAGGTAGGGCTTTCTAAGGCATTCTGGGTATGACAGTTAATGCAACCTATTGTTTGGTGAATATATCACCTCATACTAAGTTAGATGTGGAGTTCTAGAGGAGAGATGGTCTGGAAAAAAGGTTGGGCTGAGCCATCTACAGGTGTTTGGGTGCACGGCATTTGTGCACGTAGGTGCTGGTGAGCGAAGTAAATTGGATGCCAGATCTCGGAAGATGGTATTCTTAGGATATCCACAAGGAGTTAAGGGATACCGGCTATGGGGTCCCTTGAGATATAGGTTGTCATTAGTAGGGATGTGAACTTTGATGAAAATTCAATTCTCCAAAGATCAGGTGGCATGAAGGAGTAACAGGAGCAGCAGGCGGTCCAGTAGGACAGCACTGGACAACTCATATCGTTTTCTGTTTTGCCACTTTCAGGTGCATCTAGAGGACTTGATATTTAGGTGAAGCACTTCCAAAGGGTGCCTCCATATGTGAAGAGAGCTTGGACAGGTAATGAAAGCTAGGAGGACTAGTAGGAGTAGGCTGAACTCGGCAGGGATATCGAGGTTATGCTACATAAGCCCAAAAGGAACATCGGGCAACCAATCGATATGGCTTCGAAGAGATGGTGTCATATGGTCTGATAATAGCAAATGGAGGCCCTTATACCTACGAGGAGGCTATGGAGAGCCAAGACAAAGAGAGTTAGGTCCAAGCAATGTCCGAGGATATGCAATCTCTCCACAGAATGATACATGGTGATTGGTACAATTACCATAAGAAAAGAAATCTATAGGATGCAAGTGGGTTTACCAATATAAGGAGGAACCTTTGCAATAGGGAGGCATCAGGTTCAAAGCTCAATTAGTGGCTAAGGGATACTCTCAGAAGAAAGGAATTGACTTCAACAAGGTCTTCTTTCCCATATCAGACATACTTCCATCAGGGTACTACTGAGCATTGTAGAAGCTCAAGACTTGGAGCCGGAGCAGATAGATGTCAAGACAGTATTTCTCCATGGGCATCTAGAGGAGAGCATCTATATGGAGCAACCCCTAGGGTTCAGAGAGCCAGGATCAGAAGGAAAGTCTGTTTGTTGCAGAAGTCACTATACCGGTTGAAGCAGTCATCGAGGTAGTGGTACACTACTTCAATATTTTATAAGGAGCATTAGACTTTCCAGGTGCGATCATGATTCTTGTGTTATATGAGGATTTCGGATGATAGCTCTAGGATCTATCTATTCTTGTTTGTGGATGATATGCTGGTAGCATGCAGGAGTAGAAAGATTATGCAAGAACTAAAGGAAGCTTTGTCTTCAGAGTTTGAGATGAAATATTTGGGACTTGCAAGAAAGATCTTAGGGATGAAAATCTTTAGAGACCAATCCAAGAAGGTGCTGCATTTATCTCAAGATGGTTATATAAAAAAGGTTTTAGGGAGATATGGAATGAAGGAAGCAAAATCAACAGAGCTGCCTATTACCAGACACTTCAGACTCTCGATGACCATGGCACCACAGACTGAGGTGAAGATTCAAGAGATGGAGAGGGTGATGTATGCCTCTAGTATAAGAAGTCTCATGTACACCATGGTTGTTGTAGGCCAGATATCACCCATGTAGTGAGTCAGGTCAACAGGTTCATGGCGCAGCCAGGCTAGAAGCACTAGCGAGCACTGAAGGGAGTTTGTAGGGCTTGGCAGGCACAGTTGGAGTTAGCATCTGCTATGAATAGCAAGGAGGTACTGAGAGACTCTCCAACACATCCAAGGAGGTTCAAGGCTGATAAGAGGGTTCCTGGATGCGGATTTTGGTAGAGATGTGGACACCCATCGCTCGATGATAGGTTTCATTTTTAGCTTGTATGGAGGTCCCATTTCATGGAGATCATGCTTGCCACCCATTATAGCCTTATCAACCTTGGAGGCGGAGTACATTGGTATTACAAAGGTGGCAAAGGAGGCCCTATGGTTGAAGGGTTAGCATTGAGATGGGCCTCGAACAGGAGGCTGTCAGGATGCACTGCGATAGCTAGAGTGCACTTCTACTTGCACACAACTTTTTATATCATGCATGGACCAAGCACATCGATATCAGATACCATTGGATCAGAGAGCTCATGGAGGATGGAGAGGTGGAGTTGGTGAAGGTACACACCAAGGAGAATCTAGTAGATACACTGATGAAGGTTCTACCACGTGATAGCTTTCGTAAGTGTGTGGCACTGATGTAGCTTATGGACTAGATGGAGTTGGCTGAAGCCTTGAAGCACCAAGATGGAGATTGTTGAGTCTCATGTGGTGCTTCCAAGGATCAGGGGACTAAGGCTAAGGCCAAGGTCCAATGATCATGATGCTGTCATCAAATTTCTAGGACTAGTTTAGGCCCTAAGATGAAAGGCTGTTAGCCTTTTAGATCTTGAGGTTCAAGGGACTTGGGCCTCAAAGGGCCAACTTTTATTGGGCTGGTTTTGAGTCTTAGTATGTGTGTGATTGGGATGAATCAAGGGTATACTTGGACTTGGGAAACTCAATTATGCGTTAAGTTGGCCTATGGTAGTTTTAGGGTTAGGTCATGGTGACCTAGTATATATATACTTTATATATAGGGCTGATTGGAGCTGTCATAGTGAAATAACTTTTTCTTCCTAATATCCACCTTCCTTTCCTCTCTCTCTTCTTCTCTGGTTGTCACTTTCTATCAGGATAATATCAGCACCTAAGCCACCAGACCCTAGGAAGGAAAAAATTCCTTAGTGCCTAAGGACTCCTAGTCGAAGTAGGAATTCCTTCCACAATGGATTATTGAGCCGCCCACTTGCAAATCCTATTCCCATCAAGCATGGTGATCTTAGGCCTCTTCAAAGTTGGTTCCAGGTCCTATTCAAAGGGGGATTAGATCTGGATTAGATCTGGTTAGATTGGTGGGCGTTGGAAGAAAATTGTTATGGTTTCCTAGTCCAAGTAGGAAACCCAGCGCCTAGCATCTTTGGAGTCATCCCTCTCTCTACCCTTTTGGAGTTAGACCAGAGCTTTGGAGGGTTGAATCCTCATTAGTTTGAGGTTCCAAGATAGGTAGTTTCACATCCATCTCAAATCTAGAACGTTTAGGGCACTCTGAACAATTTAGGAGATTTTTGTACAAGAAGGCTGAATCCCTTAGGCTGATTGCTTCAATCCCCTGTTGCTGCCACTTCCAATATAATGTCCTGAGGTTGGTTGCTGGTAGAAGGTTATCCATGCACTTGAAAACGTACTCGAACAGTCATCAACATACAATATTAAAAAGATAATGGCACTCCCACTGTCTTCTTAAATATACATGGTTCATCCATATTTTTTATGAAACCAAATTTCTTGATTTTTTCATCAAACTGGATGTTTTAACTCATTGATGCTTGCTTTAATCCATATAAATTTCTTAAGCTTGCATACTTGGTTTGGTCTCTCATTTAAGACAAACCCTTCTGGCTGTGATATATAGACTTCTCCCTCAAGATATCCATTGAGAAAGGTAGTTTTTACATTCATTTGCCAAATTTCATAATCATAATATGGGCTATAGCAAGTAAAATCTAATGGACTTGAGCATAGCTAGTAGTGAAAATATTTCATCATAGTCAATTCCATGTCTTTGTCTAAAATCTTTTGCCACTAGCATAGCTTTGTAGATTTCTACTTGACTATCAGCTTCAATCTTCTTTTTGAAGATCGATTTTCACCCTATTGGGTTTACTCTCTTAGATGGATCAACTAAAATCCAAACTTCATTAGAATACATAGAGTCCATATTTGATTTTATTGCATCAAGCCATTTGTTAGAGTCTTTACCCTCGACAGGTTTTAGATAGGTCATAGGATCATCATCTTAAATGATGTTGGCTTCATTATTATTTCTAATAATAGACATATCTAAGAGGTGCACCCCACACTCTCTCTAACTTACAAAAAGAATGTATGTATTGTGGTTATACTTGATTAATAGTTACTTATGGTTGAGAAATTTTAAGTTGATTATCTATAGGAGTAGGTTGTTGGTCTTAAACTTCACTAAGTTCAAGTATCCTTCCACTGCCTCCTTCTTAGATAAATTCCTTCTCTAAGAAAGTGGCATGCCTACTAACAAAGACCGTTTATTCAGTAGGATGATAAAAGAGATATCTAATACCCTCTTGGGGATAATCTATAAATCTATATTTATCAACTCTAACACTTAGCTTATATCTGAATACATTTCTAACATAAGTAGGCAATCCCAAGTCTTAAAATATTTAAGACTCGGCCTTTTGCCTTTCCATAATTCATATGAAATTTTAGCTACTAATTTGATAGCATCTTGTTTAGTATATAGGTAGCTATCTATAAGACATAATCCAAGAAGGATGCAGGAAGATCGGTGAAGCTCATCATGGACCTTACTATTCTAACAAGGTACGATTCCTCCTTTTAGCTATATCATTTAATTATGGTGTATATGGAGGTGTCCATTCTGAGAGAATGTCTGTCCTTAAGATGATTATGAAATTTCCTAAATAAGTATTTTTTTTCCTTGATCTAACTAAAGGATTTTAATACTTTTTCTAGTTTGTTTCTTAACCATACTTTGATACTCTTAAATTTATCAAAGACTTTGGATTTGTGTTCATAAGATACACATATCCAAACCTAGATAAATTATCAGTCAAGATGATGCAAAAAAGAGTATCCTTCTCAAGCTTGAGTTGTCATAGGACTACATACATCTATATGTATAAGCCCTAATAACTCAGTTGCCCTATCCCATGTCCAGTGAATAGAGACTTGGTCATTTTACCTATGAGACAAGATTCATAAGTTCCTAATAATTCATAATCATAAAGATCAAAGAAGTTATCTTTGCATAACTTGTTTATCCTAGACTCACTAATATGAGCTAATCGATAATGCCACAAAAAGGTGACATTAACATCTTCCCTCTTTCTTTTTTTGTTTTCAACAAGTAAAACTTTATCATCGAGTAAAATAACTAAAAGACCATTAATAAATAAACCACTTCTAAAAAATAGTAAAAAGAAAAATGGAGCATCCATTGCTCTTTATATTAATTTCAAACCTTATTGTAACAACAAGGATATAAAAATAATATTTCTAATGATATTTAAAATAATAGTCATTCAATTCTAAAATTTTGGTTGAAGGCAACAATAATAGATAGGTGCCCACAGCTTCTACTTGAATGGCTTCACCACTTATACCATAAAGCTTGAAGTCACCCTTCTTTAAGCTTCTAATTATATGAAGTCCCTATAAAGACTTGCATATATAAACCTACATGCAGTATCTAATACCCATGAATCAGAAGCTAAAGTACTCAATGACAAGTTAGTTTATATCATGTACAAACCTTTTGATGCTTCACTAGCATTAAGCTTCATACTAGCAAGATATGACATGCAGTTCTTCTTTTAGTATCTCTACTTGCTGTAGTAAAATAGGTTCCATCAGCAGAGAGCTTCTTTATTTTCTTCCTCTTCTAGATTTTTTTCTTAGGGTTCCATTTTCTCTTTAAACCCTTCTTCATTATTATTTTCTTCTTCCATTAATTAGAAGAAGATGAGCCTTATCTTCCTTAGAATGGCTCTCGGCTATCTTAAGCATATTAAGCAACTCGGGTAATAAAATGTTCAGTTTGTTCATGTAATAGTTCATGACAAACTGAGAGAATAAATCGGGAGTGATTGCAGGATCAAGTCCTAATTAAGCTCTCTATCCATAACAAACCGTAATTGACCTAATCAAGTGATTAAGTCAATCATCTTTAGTACATAGACTTAAACAAAAGAGCCCTCCTCATACATGCTCAGAATAACTATTTTGATATTTTGTATTGGGCAGTCCTACTTTGCTCTTCATAAAACTTTTTAAGATTGAACAGTATGGACTAAGGTTAATTTTTTCATGTTGCCTCTGCAATACATTTCTCATTGAGGCCAACATAATGCACTTGATAGTTAAACTATCATTCTGTCATATTTTATATGTGACCTTTTCCTCCTCGGTAGCATCATCTCTGATCGAATCAGGATCAGGAGAGTTGAGGATGTAAGAGACCTTCTCTTGAGTTAAGACAATTCTCAAGTTCCTTAACTAATCTACATAATTGGGACTGGTCAACTTGTTGGCATTTAAAATACCCTACAGTAATAAAGTAGAAGTGATAATATTAATCTATATAAAAAAAAAGAATAATGTATTAGCAAACCACTCAAGATGATATACACCAAGATAAGAACTTATCAATCTAATTATATTTTTTACTATTTTACTATGAATACCATAGCCCTCATCTATGGTAAGCGAGAAATCCTAACAAGGTTTTTTTAGTGGGATTAAGATCCCAATTGCTCATAAATGTTATGTGTTATATAACAAACATTCATGAATTCAAGAGTAGAAAATTTTCTTTTCTAATTGCAACCTATGCAACTCTCAACATGACAATTGCCTCTAAGATACTTATAGCATTGTATTACATAACAAACTATAATGTCTTAGTTTAGTCAGACCCTTCATTTCCATATAGTCCTGCTTGAATAGTATTGCGCTTGTATTACACAATAGAGCAATACTATCAAACATGTTATAAAGCATTAAATGCATCAAGACAAATTTCATATCAATCCCTAGAGTAGGCCTTATGTTACATAACAAATCTTCTATAGTTTTTGACATGAATTTGACTTAGCATGAAGGAAGTATTTAGTAGTGTTTTAATTGATTAGCATTTTCAATTGAAGATCTAAATCAATCGAATTGGCCAAGTAAGTGGGAGAAAGGTGGAAGGCCTTCCGTGCTTGCCTTAGACATCAAAAAATTGGCCAGGTAAGCAACAAATCCAATTAAAAATCATGTTCTCTTTACCTTTCTAGAATCACTTTCCTAGATATCAATTGATCAATCAAATCTTAAATGGATTTGCATTATGATTTTATAACACTATGACTAAATATATTTTTAATAAAGGCTTTCATGGTCTCATGCATATCATAATACTACAAACTATCTAATAGGTATATAACACTACAACATAATATATACCAGGTGTTTAATCATTCTAGGATAACCTTACAACATTGCAGATGTCCACCACTATGTTAAGAAAATCTTATTTAAGAATGACAACTGAATAATCTAAACATATCTCTCAGTCAATTAGGATTTAGATAAAAATCATAATCAGTGGCATCCACCAAACAACATATGTTACAACTATCATGCTAGATATAATTAAATAGCATATAAATATTTAAGTATTTAACTGATTATTAATTGAATGGATCAAGGTGGCTCTGATACTATTGCATGGTTATGGTTGCATAGCATAGAACTGAATTTCAAAATTTTTAACCTTGAAGTCTTAGTTAATCGAAATCTAAGATCCAGGATCCTTTGATAATATCAACTAATAAGATAATGCATTAGGATATAGAAGAATGCCTATAATGCTTATATTCTTAATTCTACTAGGTATACAAGTATATGCCCTCAAGAGGTGATCCATACAGAACTGGATCAAGGAAGCACTCCTACTTCTTACTTGACTAAATTCTTCTCTTGGCAACCCTTCTTCCTTCAGCAGCCTTTCTTCTCTTACTAAAATATTTTTTCCTTCTAAAAATACTTCAAGACTTCTTTAAAAGCTCTCTTACTATTTTATTATCTTTTCTAATTCTCTTCCTAAGTTCTTGTCTTAAAATGATGGACTTGTCTAAAATAAGAGACTTATCCTAACAAGGGAAGGAAGAGAGTTGTCGGGACAAACTTTGGATAATCTGATTTCAGTTACTGAAATTTTTAAATAGTTAGAGATGAGGTGCTTAAAACATCCTTTTCATCAACCCTTAATCTGATATTTAACATATCAGATAAGTCCCTTCAAGCAAAAGGAGTCTTATGGCAGAAAGGTATGATGAAACACCATAAACATACAATGTTTCACAAATACTTTGTGCCAAGAGTTGCATATCTCAACTCTTCAAATTAATCTTATAATTAAGCCTTTAATTAATCAACTAAAGACCTGGTCAACTATCCAAAAAGACATATAAAATAAGTGATCTTATTTGAAAAAGGTGATTGATGAGCAGAAGGACTCTTGGTCCATTCCCATCGGCATATAAATTTATGCGCACACAATTATTCATGCCAACCATGAATTTGTGCCAAAATAAATTATTGACCAGTCAAACCTTATCAAATGAGTAATAGAGGAGAGAGGGGAGGGGCTAACTCTTATGCTCAAAAAGTGATTTAACTGTAGAAGGACTCTTGGTCCTTCTGCATGCCAATTTTGTATGCCCCATAACTTGGCACATGCAAGAGAGCCAAGCCCTTAGGACTCTTGCTTTTAGGCATGGATAAGTCTATTTAAGAGTCCAAAAAATATTGAGAAACTCATGACTTAATCCAATTTAAGTCCTAATAACATTGGTTAGTCCAAATAGCAAACAAATGCAACCCAATTTAACTTAGGCATAGGAGTTAGACTAGCTAAATATGCTAGTCTGTTACATAGCTAGCCAATTAAGATCCTATAACCCAATAAAAATATAATTTGACTTCTTGATCAATTTCTTAGCATGTGTGATCTTTGGTCTCCATATCTAGCTTGTATTAGTCTATTCATTCCAATATAATTTTTGATTAGAAATTGAATAATCAAATTAGATCAAAATCGAGCAAATCCAAATTGCCAATTTGAACCACTTTCAAATTGACTCATGATTTATCATTTAATTGATGAAAATCTATAATACATGATTGACATCTAGTAACGTGTCATGCCTACATAGAAAATAAGAATTTTGATAAAATTTATCAAAATATCCTTCAGTGATAAGTTACCATGCAATTTAAACCTATGATCTTCCTTTATCCCAAATAGCGATGGGCATGAAAACTTGTCAAATCCTAATACATTATTCATTCGAATCTCAAATCGATAATGAAAACTCAATCGATGAGCTTAGAAACCATTTCTAATATCATCCTACTTTGATCAAAGACTTCATATATTATCATTTGATAAGATTATATAGGATAAATACTCTTCTTACTACTATAGTGATCAATTTCTTGTTGACCTACTAATAACCTTCATACACAATTCACCATATCTATTAATATCTCGTACATGACCAAGTCATGAATGAGTATGAACCAAAATATAGATTTATGTATTCAAGATTCTATGGTGATCTCGGGTCTAAGGATCACTTGTACAACTCCTAATAAGAAAATCATCTTTGATAAGTAAGACTTTTATAAGATGTTCTCATGATGGATCAATTCAGTAGACTCATTCCTTGATGAGCACCTATATCCTTGTATTAGTGTCACTATATAAATGATCGTGAGACCAACCACTCTCTATATCGAGTATATATAGGATGTGCCAGTTTTTCAAAAACATTGATCCTTACTCGATCCTTTGGACTAGGAATATTCTATATTAGGGTTTATAGGAACTTAGGTCTTACTGTTATAAACTTCATCATAAACCTAAATTCATTATCCTAATCTATGGGATTCATCGTAATCTTAAAAAAAAAAAAGTATAAGATACAGTATATGATAAATCAAAATGCCTTTAAATTAATATAATATCATACATAAGTTGAAGAATTTATAAAAAGCTCCTATTACATTAAAATATGATTAGCTTTCAGAGTACTATTTTTTCACAGCCGTGGAGGCACAGGTTAGGGCATCCCTTGACTTGGGAGATGCCACTCCAGCTAGTGCAAGCAAGGCTCTGAAGGGAGCGAGGAGGAGTTAGTGGCTATCATAGAGACTCAAGCAAAGGTTGGCAAAGCTCGGGTATCAATAGTAGAGTCTCCAATGTGGGTAACCAGGTCGACTATGAAAGCTAAGGTGGCCATAGCCAAGTTGAAGTGTGCAGCAGCCCCTATGACAGACGTGGGTGAGAGCAGAGAGGCGAAGCCTTCCATCACTAAGGAATGTTTCCTACCCCTAGTGAGATTCGTCTATTGGAGGTGGATAGGTGCCCCAAGTTTTTGGAAGACTCCGTCCCTTTAGAAGTTAAAAAGGAGGCACTAAAGAGGCTCGTTGGTGAGGACCTGTAGTGATTCATCCAGATTGCCATGTTAGTGAGTCTTCTCCCAAAGGGCTCTTGATGCTGATTTTCCTTTGAGGATTTAGGCCCTCTTGAACAGGGCATCTAAATATAGGGTTATATGGAGGCCTGAGGTCTGCTGCAATATATGGACCACTTTCTCAAGGAGGTAGAGTAGTCACAGAAGCTCACCGAGATGGTGGAAGGAGAGTGTGATGTAGTGGTTCGAGAATTCACTTGTCCAATGATCAACTAGTAACTGAGAGGGTGAGGGTGGACATGATGGAGGCCTCTTTGGCGGTCCATCTGCTTGTTTGACAAGAGCGCGGTGAAGTGCATGGTGCTCCATCACTTATTGGGAGAGGCATGAGGCCAGAGGGAGAGGGACCTCTTAGAGTGTAAGCGGTTCTTGGTGAGGCGAAGCAAGAATCACCAAGGTAGAGAAAGCGCTTGGTGAGGTAGAGGCCAGGGGCACCAAGGATGATGCAAGGGTCACCAATGCTTAGGCGAAGGTCACAGAGGCTAAGATAAAGGACCGGGCAGTGGAGAAATGCTATTTGAGGCAAAGGATTAGGCCTCAGGTATGAGGAGACACCTGCTAGTAGTGAAGGCACTTGTCTCCAAGGCAGTAGTGTAGGCAGTCGAGGCCTTCAGGGTTGGGAAGGAGTACCACCTAGAGGTATTGGAAGCTAGCAATGATTTTTTCTAGTAGAGCTTCAAATTCTTGAAGGGGCAGGTCATCGAGCTATTCCTAAATGTTAATGTTAGTAAGTTGAAGATAGAATACCTTTGGATAGTGGCGAGGGCTCTACAAACTTTGGTGGAAAGGCTCTAAAGAGGGAGAAGATCAGACTAATCATCCATGATCGGCTTGCGCATCCTTTTGCTTTTTCTTTTTCATTTCTTTTGTGTTGGCCACTATGACATGTATAAAATACTCGAAACCCACTAGAATGGAATTTAATTTTGATAAACTTTGATTTCGATGCATTTTGCTTTCTATTTTCCTTGCAGGTTGATATGACATACTACAGTGTTGTTTAGGCAATGAGGTCCAAATATATACTTGAGGAGTTGCTCAAGGTTTCCACCAAGAAAGAGTCACAAAAGAGAAAGAGAAGTGACATCAAGGCTGAGACAGAGAAGGAGGATGCTGCAATGGGTGAAGGGGAACTGACTTCTCTGGGGGGTGTTGTCGAAGTGGTCTTGGAGGTGCCTGCCACTGATCTTGAGGTGGATGTCCCAACCAAAAGGGTAGAAGTGGCTTTGCCTGCCCTAATGGACATTGAGGCAGTGGAGGCACCTCGAGCAGTTGCCCCGCCTACACTTCCCACCATTGCAGAAGAGGAGGTATAGGTGTCTGGGCTTCCAGTGTTTGTAGTGCTAGCAGAACTAGTCATTGCCAAGATAGCCAAAGAAAAGGAGCCTATCATGGTAGGTCCACTAGTGATCGAGGCTATAACTTAAGTTTTCCCTGCTTCCATCAATGCACGGAGGGGTAAGGCGGTAGGAGAGGCAAAGGTGCCTACCACGGTAGGTTAGCTAGTAGTCCAGGTGGTAGCCAAAGTTCTCTTGGCTACTGTCGAGTTGCTAGCGATCGAGGTGGTGGGAGAGATTATGGGCGAGGCTGATTTGCATGGAGAGGTTGCAATTTTCATGGTGGCATCTCCAGGGTTGTTCACCCAGCGAGAATACTCCCTAAGTGATCGAAGATAGTAGTAGCTAGCTTCTTAACTCCCTACCTCGTGCTAGTTGAATGCCCGACCCACTGCTCGGGAGATCGATTGATTGCCTCACCCAAAGCTTACACATAGGGTGGTGCCTGTTATTATTGTGAGTTTTTTCCTTTGACCTGGCTGACCATTTTGTTTTCCTGGTAGGTGGCAGAGACCAGTACTATATGGCTTTGGAAGGAGGTCGAGAGCACAAAAGAGAGCTCACTGATGGTAGGTATAGATTGAAAGTCGAAGAAAATGTATGCTCTTTTGTAGAGCATGACCAGTCTATGGCTAAGGAAGATAGGCAGACAGTTGAGCATTGTTTGGACCTGTACATAAGCATGAACAAGGACCTGACTTGGGAACTATAGGCCGCATACTATAAGTTCACCAGATTTTCAAAGGGTGCTAGGATGAGGTCGGGCATGGATGAAGCTTCCATAGTGGTGGCTAAATTCTCCATGGGCACATGAACAAAGAATTTCGAGGTTCTAGAGGAGGTCGATGTGGCAATCTAAACTGAAGGCATTAGTAAAGGGTGCACGGTCCCACAGTAGAGAGTTTCTAGTCCACTAGTGGAGGACAAGCCTTGCAAGCATGGTGCATTGTCCAATGCCACAGACAAAGCTATGGTAGTAGTGGAGTCTTCTCGTGAGTAGGGCATACTATTCGATGCTACTAGCCAGGTATCCACAAAGATGGGCAAGGCATCCCACAAGGCAAGCATGCCATCTGGCACTGCTGGCAAGATGTTGGAGAGGAAGGGCGAAGTAATTCCTTCTCTGACAGGCAAGGCTACAGGTGATGGGAAGAGCTCATAAAAGACACGATGGTCTATCAAGCTAATCGAAGCCCATAGCATGAACTTGCTCTCTTACGAGGAAGGTTGATAGATGTAGAAGAGGCCACTACCTCCGAATGGGCTACCAGGGTGGATGAAGCTTAGCACTTGGTGATGCTATGGATCCGAGTGGTTGAAGTAGAGATGAAGGCTGATCACCTAGAGATAGAGCTCACATGTGCTTTGGAGAGTCAGTGAGGCACAAGCGCCGTTAAGAGAAGCCTCCAAAGAGTGAGCATGATCCTCCAGCCACTAGGGAAGTCTAAGGCTTGTCCAGGGCGGTAGACGAAGCATGCTTGTAGGGATACAACTTTGACTTTAGGATGTGTGAGCTCATAATGTAGGGTCACTTCCCTAGAACAAGAGGGACAACTGAGTCACTTGTTCTCCACATTGCCATGCCTGAGGAAGTTGTAAATGCTATAAGGCATAGGAGGGAGAGTTTGATGAGGGCCTTAGGGCTTATTGAATTTGTACCCTTCCCATCTTTTTCTAAGAAATGAATGAGAATTTTTTTCCTTTCGACATCATTTCTTTGTATACAGTGCCTTGAATTGCGATGTCTTGTATATCTTTACATTATGTGGAGTAGTTATGCCCAACATCTAATGCACTGTTGCCTGGAGAATATTTTTGCATGAATCTTAGAGCATTGCTAGGATCTCTGGATCTAATCATACTTGTGGACAAGGTGTGGAGGTTCAACTTGCCCCCCAATCATAGGGCACAACGTGGACTTGATGTAGACCCGATTCTGGTGAAATTTCTAGTTGGACGTGATGCGGTGTATCCATGGCATTGCCTTAGTTGGAATGCAAAGGTCATGAATGCATGACCTTCCAAAAGAATGTCAACCTAGGGGAAGTCAATTGACACTTCATTTTCCAGTTCCAAGGGAACGGTCACCTGCCTAATGGGATAATGCCACTTGTCGCATGCTGGTTAGCTGCTGGTGCAACTACCTTCCTTTCTTCCCTCTAAAAATAGGGCACCGGGAAGGTTGGGCTTCACTAAGTCTTTCCAAAATCCCAATGACTAGAGATGCCAAGATGCTAGTTGAGATTCTCCAGTGCCAGTTCTAGGGAGTTCCCTTTCTTGCTAGAAAGGTTTGCTCCGAGGCAGGTATCTCTGCAATGCAGGAGTGATAGTAGGCACTCTTCTTGGCATGGAAGGTATTGCAAAAGGTCGATGCTTTAGTCGTTGGATCGTAGCCATCACCGGTTGAATGATGAAGCCAAAGGGAGGGCAATGGTTGTATGCCTCATCACCCAATTCCTCCTTCATCGTGATCCATCTTCGTATTAAATGAAAGACAGGCCTGCGGTGGGTGAAACTCTACAAACCCACCTTGCTCATCATTTGGTGAATCCAAATGGGGAGGCACGATGGTGACCCTTCACCGTCTATGACACAATTCTAGACCTCGTCGAGTAGGGTTTAGCTCTCCGAAGAGAGGCAGCTAGGTTAGGAGTAGGAGTAGCCTCAAAAATGTCACCTCACCTAGTGAATAGTGGGACTGCACTAAGATCGTGGTGAGGTATTCTTATGGAATTTTTGACATGTCCTGGGGCTTTCCTCTCCATTTTCAATGGACGAGGCTCAACAACACCTATGGCTAGCCTCCACCTCTCCTGCACATCAGCCAACTCTGATGCACATCTTCTCTTTGCCAGCTGGTCATGTCTCTGAGCCTCTCTAAAGGATCTGGGAGCCCTTTAGGACCTAAAAGGGGAGGGGCCTCTCAGCCATCATTTGAAAGGAACCTTGTCTAATTGTGGGAGTCTTGGAACTCCAAAGAGTCTTGGTTTGGTTCTGATCCTTCTCTTGCTAGCGAGGCATCAAAGAAGCCTCGGTGCTTTAGGGAGTAGTGTTTAACCCATGTAACTTGTCCCTATCCTTCATCTACCTCTCAAGACATTCTTGGTGTAATATAATCTGATTATAGAGCTAAAAACATGTGTGTCAAATATTTATTAATGACATGGAATCTTCATTCTTTCGATACTTGCTTGTGCCCGTATGGTTGTGTTATGTATTGCATGAAGGGCTTGCCAGTCTTGTTTGGAACAACCTCATCCAGGGTGCTTTAGAATAAGGTGTGTCATAACCCCACTTGGACAACCTTGCCCAGGGCTTCAAAACATGGAAGGCTTACTGTTTAACTAGGACTTAGGGATATCATGACCCAGCCTAAGAGTTTGATGGCTTGTCCAAGGTGCTTGAGACAACCTTGCCCAAGGCTTTGGAACCAGGGGACTTACTACTTAACCGAGACTTAGGGTTATTGCAACCTAGCCCTAGAGTCTGATGCTCGACTAGGGTACTAGGAAAAACCTCATCAAGGCTTTAGAACCTAGAAGACTTATTGCTTAACCGAGACTTGGGGTATCGCGACCCAGCCTAGGAGTCTACTAGCTTAGCCAGGGTGCTTGGGGCAACTTTGCCTAAGGCTTTGAGGAGTCAAGATCCTACCTAGGATAACTTCACCCAGGATGCCCAAAAACTAACTGCTTAGCTAGGGATCATAGGTATCGGGACCTGACTTAGGCATCTAACTACTCAACCAGGGCTTCAAGAATGAGGGATGTTGAAACCTACCTGGGATAACCTCACTTCAAGACTTTTAGAATAAGGGGTATGGTAACCTTGCTTGGGATAGCTTCATTCCAAGACATTTTAGAATAAGAGGTATTGTAACCCTACCTAGGATAGCTTCACCCTAGGACTTTTTAGAATAAGGGATATGGTAACTTCGCATAGGACAGCTTCATCCCAAGACATTTTAGAATAAGGATGTGTAACCCTGCCTAAGACAGCTTCATCCCAGAAATTTTAGAGATGTCCCTAGCCTTGACTGCATACTCTTTTTGGGATAAAAAAGGGGTTTACATTGAGGGATCAAGTATAACAACTATGGGTACATCTCATTGGTAGTATGGCCAAAGGTTGTCAAAGTTCTAGGTTCGAGCGATGGGCTTGCTGTCCAGCTACTTTAAATGGTAAGTGCTACGTTGACCACCTTGGTGACACGATAGGGTCCTTCCTAGTTAGGGGAGAGCTTCCTATGCTTTATAGGTTGGCTGGCTATTACTTTTCGAAGGACAAGTTCTTCTAGTTAAAATTGCTTACCTTCACACAGGCATTGAAATAACGGCCTGTGCATCACTGATATATAGCCATTTGGACTCAAGCTCAGTCTCGAACTTTCTCCAAGAGATCAAGATTCACCTTGAGATCTTCTGAGTTGTGTCATTCATCATAATCTTTGACTCGAGGTGACGGTAGACCCACTTCTAAAGGGATAACAATCTCAGTCCCAAAGACAAGATTGAATGGTGTCTCATCCATCGGGAATTGGTGGGTGGTGCGGTAGGCCTAGAGACACCGTGCAATTCTTCCATCTAGAGTCATCTAACCTTATCCAATTGGGTCTTCAATCCATGGAGAATCATTCGATTGGTGACTTTAACTTCTCCATTTATTTATGGATGCATGATTGAAGTGAACCAGTGGCTAATCCACAAGTCATCACAAACTCTTCAAAGGATGTGTTGTTGAACTGTCTGCTTTAATCGAGACGATAACATAGGACAGCCCGAAGTGGTGGATTATCAACCTCTAAACAAACTTTAGGACCTCCTGCTCAGTGATCTGGGCTAAAGGCTCTGCCTTGACCCATTAGTAAATAGTCGATGGCAACAATCAAAATTTTCTCTAACTAGTGGTTGGTGGGAAAGGATAGAGAATATTATTCTCCATTGAGTGAAGGGTGAGTGAAGGGTCATGGAGAGCTCAAGGAGCTAAAAGGTCCCACTAGTTGATGCTAGATATGGGCAAGCCTCTGGCAATGATCGTAGCATTGCACGTTCTCAACAGCATCCTTAAGGATGCTTGGCCAGTAGTACCCTTGCCTTAAGATTTTATAAGCTAAGACGTGGCCTCCTATATAGCAATCATGGATCCTTTCACAGACCTCACAAAAGGCAAAGTCTACTTCTGAGGGGTGAAGGTAGCGGAAGTGGGCTCGCTAGTATAGCTTTTTGTCAAGTACCATGAACAAGGTGGATTAGCGTATGAACTTCCTCACCTCAACCTCATCCCCTGGCAGCACTCCCTCCTACAAGTAGCAAATTATGGGTTCATCCAGCAAGGCTTGCTGCTCGCCTGCAAGACTGGGACAGGCTCTTCCTCGATACTCGGCTTCTAAAGGTTCTTTAGGTAGACAGTTTTTGGAATATCCACATAATCAGAGGCTACCAACCTTGACAACAAGTCCACATGGGTATTTTCTGTCTGAGAAGTCTGTGCACTCTCAAAGGAAAGGAAAGATGAGATAATTTTGCTTATCCATTTGAGGTACTTTTTCAAGATCGGGGCTCTGGTATTGAATTCTCCATGAACCTACCCCATTATCAACTAGGAATCGCTGGAGGCTCTTAGATGTTGAACCCCAAGTTCATGAGTGAGCCTCAACCTCATGAGGATGGCTTCATATTTTACCTCATTATTAGAGACCTTGAAGTCAAAGCGGAGTGCTTGCTTGGTGATAACTCCTGGGTTGGCCAGGATCATCCCAACTCTAGGTCCTCCATCATTGGAAGCACCATCAACATGGAGATTCTAGAGCTTGCTTGTCGGCTCTGACTCTACCTATGCTAGTCCAGTCCCCGTCTCATTAGGAATAGTGCACTCCATGATGAAGTTTGCCAGGGCATGGGCTTTGATGGAGGGATGAGGTTGGTAACAAATGTTAAACTCACCAAGTTCCACCACCCACTTGGTGATCCTCCTAGAGGCGTTGATCTTCTGCAGGATCCATTGCAGGGGCTAATCAGATAGGACCGCGATCAGTTGTGCTTAAAAATAGGGGCAAAGTTACCTCGCCAAAGTTAGAAGGGAAAAGGCGACCTCCTTCACTTTCGAGTATCGGGTCCCTACATCCTTGAGGACTCGATTGATGTAGTGATCAGACTATTAAATATCCTAATTTAAATATAAAATAAATATTAATTATTTATATTTATTAAGAATTAATATTTTTTATTAATACTTTACAAAAATAGAGTTCATGGATAGAAAGAGCTTGATTTTTGAAATCCAACAATGCAAACATCACTCAAATCAAAGTTCAAACAAGCCTATAATCGAAGTTTGAAATTGATTAAATTTTTGCATAGATTTTAAAGCAATCGGTCCAAGGTGAACCGATCGCTTAATTTATAAAATGAAAGGAGGGTCCATAGCAGCCATTGTTGTTGGTCCATGGCTCAAAGCCATGGACTGGGGAGGGATTTCGGCCACTACCTACTCCAACATGTCATTCCCTGTCGTCCCCCTCACTGCCGAGAGCCTCCTTACGATCAGAGAAGCTACCTACCAATATTCAGTTGCCCAAAAACCACTTATGCTCTGAAACACCATTCTTCTTACTCTGCCCACCACCGTTAATTGCCTAATCTCATCGCTGCCTGCCCGTTGCTACAATCTGGCTGTCCATGATCGGAGAAGCCATCAAAAAGCCATCACGATTCGGCCTTCCTCCAAGGAACCCATGATGCTGCTCCCTATTTCTTAGCCATCACCTTCTTTCTAAGAGCTTGTTATTGGTTGTCCACCTTCGTTGACCACCTCACCATTCTGACGCCACTTCTGCCTCCCTGTTCCAAGTCTCCACCTTCATCCTCGCCAGCCTAACATTGCCACCCATCGAGCTGTAGCTTCCTTCCTCTTTGCCCATCATCACTGTTACCCCTTCCACTACTCCCCCTATCTTCTCTCTACCCATTAGAGCTATTGCTTCTCCTCCCGAATCCCTATTCCAAGCCACCGGATCTTTACCCATTGTTGCCATCTTTCCCGACCCATCTTCGCTCACCTTCTCCTTCTTCCCATCATCTTCTCCATTGCAATCACCCACTACTACTACCTTGGTGGAGATGAGTCCAATGTTAAGAAGGAACTCCAACATAAATCAAGCCATGATCGACACCGATGGATGATCCAAAATCAATTGAGACTGAGATTGATGCGAGATGATCCTAAGATTGCTAAATATGCAGGAAAAATAGTAAACTAATTTTTTATATTTTTTATAATTTTAATTTGCAAGCTAAATTTTTAGAATCAAGTAAAGACCGGTAGGAAGAGTAGCAATGCAAAGAATTATCATAATCGCAGGCATACTCATACAATAATAAAAGTCAGGACCCAAGAATTGAGAAATTCCTGACTTAGGATAGCTAACCTTCAATCAAAATAGAAATTAAGAGTGGGAAGGTTTGTACCAAGCAGAGATTGAAGAACTTGTCGATGAAGGGGTCACACAGCTCTCAGATTGATGCCTGGTGGAACTCCAAATAGGGTATCCTTTTTTCTTGTATAAAAATTGGACTCTTACTGGACTCATTCACATGTACAGGACTCAATGACTGGACTAGGTTGAGACAAATCAACTAGTCTCAACTTATCACAGGACTCAATCTACTTGTTACAAAATTATGACATATGACTAAGGTTCTAAAAATCCTAATCAGTAAACCAAATGGGATCCAGTGATCTGTGTCTGATCCTGGTATCCCCACCAATTCTCCCGGGATAGAAAGAACTCGATCCTGTCGAGTAAGGATCAATTTGGCTCTCATACTACTCAAGGAGGATTTGGGTTGAGGTGCTGCAGATCCTCACCAGTGCTCCACAAGTCCTTAGATTTTGGTCGACCTTGCCAACGGACCAAATACCTCTGATAGCCCCTATCTTGGGTACCAATGGCTTGATCGTCCAGGGTTCTCTCAATCTTTTCCTCACCAATAGGCCAAATTATATGTGGACACTCTGGGATGGGTTCTTTCTCAAAGGGAGGGATAGGCTCAAGGTGCTCACTAGGTATCACTGTTGGCTCCCTATACTTTACAAGGTCTGAGATGTTGAAGGTGAAGCTAATACCTAAATTAGGTGGTATCTCAAGCACATAAGCATTGGGTCCAATGCTCTTCATTATTTTGAATGGACCAGCTTCGCGAGCATGAAATTCCTTTACAATCACACAATCTCCTACAGAAAATTCCTTAACTCTCTTTTAGAAATTAACCAAGTTCTTATATATTTCATTACTTAGATTAATCTTTGGTTAAGTTCCTGATGCAGATGCGAATATGCTGGACACATGCAGACTCCTAACAGATGATGCAAGGACTCATACTAACACCTAATGACATGCAAACTCAACTATACATTCCTATTGGACTCTTTGGGTGCTTAAACCTAATAGACTATAGACTCTTTAGGTTTAACCCTGGTTTGATATGCACAGAAAAACTTACAATGGGCTCCTACTAAGTGCCATAGGGTCCTCCAAAAGTAAGATGCAAATATGACATGCTCAATGAATGCACGCATTATACTTACCTCTATAAAATGCGAATGAACGGTAAAGAAGCATAAGAAAATCCAAGAAAAAGCAAAAAATACGAGGTGGATTCAGGGTTAGTCTGGTAAGGTAGAAAGTAAGAAAAGAGATTGGAATTGATCGGATAGACTAGGAGACAAGAATGTGTTTCAGGGATAAGTCCTATACTAATAAGGTTGATCTTATGGTGTTGATGGGTACCTATAGGGTTTTCATGATAAAAGAATGGGTCACTGATCTCAGGAAAGAGTTCTTCAATAGAAACTATAGGATTGGATTCTTCCGGAGGGTAATGATAAGCTAAATCATTAATAAAGTCTTCTGGTTCAAGAAATTCAGGACTGGGCTCTATACTTGGGCTTTCTTCTAGTGACTCCTCAGGGAAGAGTCTAATAGTAGGATTGGGTTCCTCATCCTTTAACTGCTCTTTCAATACAATTTGGGTGTGTTCAGGGTCAGTTAACTCTAGATGGTTTCTACCTAGGTATCTACTGGGTCAACTAATTCTAGGTCTTCTATAGGGAGCTCCTCTTCTTCTTCCTCATACTCCTCCACTAAGCTCATGTCAGCTTTATATACTTCCTCTTCAATGTCAGCTTTCTGAACCAGTGGTGTGATAAAAGGGGGTTGACTAAGAAAAAATTGACTAATACTAGGTTCAAATCTAGGGATTAATCCTATAGGGTTCAGGTCGACTGAGGGTTAGTGGATTACTACTGGGTTCATTTTTAGGGACTATGGGTTCCTAGGATCTTTGGGTTTGGTCTGGGTTCCTACTTGGTCATCTAATGGATTAATCCTATGGGTTGCTAGGTTATTGGATTGGATCATTTGGTTAACTTGGGTGGTTAATTGGGCAAGAGATTGGTCGAACTTATGATTTATTTGGGCAAACTGGGTTTGGTTTTGGGTGTTCATTTGGGCTAACTAATTTTGAGTTTGGGTATTGGTATGGTTCAACTGGGCAAGCTGATCAGTCATGGCTTTCATGATGGCCTCAAAATTGGAATCCAGGTTGAACTCAGGTTAGGCTTAGACTGACTGTACTGGACTCCTGACCTGGTGGTTATGCAATAAATCAATCAATCAATGTGATGTGGTGCAGCCAAGCATCCAAGGATCAGTAGTTCTAGGGTTTCCTATACCTAGAGCCAAAACTGAATGGGTCTACTCAACTTACACTTAACCCAGCAGCTAATCCTTCTACTGGCCAGGTAGGGGATGGGGTGGTGGGAGGCCCCCCCTACTTACCATAGGGTCCTAATTATAAACCACCAGTCCACTTAGGTCGTTTAACTTTGAAACCCCAACCTTAGACACCAGTTTTTAGTAATAGCCACAGAATTAAATGCACTAGTTGGCCCACACGGTTCGGACCTGACCTGTTGGGTGTCACCTAGCCCACTAGGATAAATTAAGTCTAATTAATTTTAACTAGGCTTGGATCAGTATGTTGATGGTGGTTTTGGGCCCAGGACAAGTGATGAAATCCTGTCCTGATCTGAGATAGTGAATTGCCCTTAAGATTAGGTTAATCAAATAATGCACATTCAATGAGCCCTAATGTAACTAATAACAATCAGAAAAATAAAATATTTTATGTGTGTTTTATGAGATGGCAAGTTAAGTTTAGGTTGATTAGGTTAGCAAACAAATTGGGCTTGGGATTGGGGGGTTGGGAAGTTGGTTAGGTTAGGTTGAGTCAAGTATGCAGAGTTCATAAAATTCTAAAAATTAGGGTTCAGTTTGATACAGATTTGGCATAGATTCTGATGTAGAAAAAATCCAAAAAACTCTAGAATAGAAGATGACGATGATGATGACCTCTACCAAATTTGATGTAAAAAAAAAATCAAATGATGATGCAAATCCTAGGGTCTTCAGACTGATACAGAATTATCAGGATTTTAGTTAGGGTTTCTAATATGCCAGATTTTAGAACTTTTGATTTTTTGTAAAATAAATTAAAATTATGATAAAATAGAGGACAAGATAGAGAACATGTTATATAAATTTCATAGAAAAATAAAATTCTTAGGTGGTTGAAATCAGATAAAAACAGACACCCTAATGTAGCTAGTAGGATGCAGAAATTAGGGTTTGTGATCCTAATACAGATGAATGCTATCCTAAACCTGCTCTGATACCAAACTGATGTGAGATGGTCCTAAGATTACTAAAAATACAGGAAAAATAGTAAACTATTTTTTTATATTTTTTATAATTTTAATTTGCAGGCTAAATTTCCAAAATCAAGTAAAGACTGGCAGGAAGAGTAGTAATGCAAAGAATCATCATAGTCGCAGGCATACTCATGCAAATAATAAAAGTCAGGACCCGAGAATTGAGAAATTCCTAGCCTATGATAGCTAACCTTCAATCAAAATAGAAATTAAGAGTGGGAAGGTTTGTTCTAGGCAGAGATTGAAGAACTTGCCGATGAAGGGGTCACGGCTCTCAGATTGATGCCTGGTTGAACTCCAAAATAGGGTATCCTCTTCTCTTGTACAAAAATTAGACTCTTACTAGACTTACTCATATGTACAAGACTCAATGACTGGGCTAGGTTGAGACAAATCAACTAGTCTCAACTTATTACAGGACTCAATCTACTTGTTACAAAATTGTGATACATGACTAAGGTTCTAAAAATCCTAATCAGTAAACCAAATGAGATCCAATAATCTGTGTCCAATCTTAGTGTCCCCACCAGAGATCCAATGGTCCCCAACTCTGCTGACTTGATTCGAAAGGGATTTGGACATGATTTTAACTTTTGATCACAATCTAATGGCTCAGCAAGGTCCAAGCATTTTAACACCAATTCAAAGACTAATTATAAATGGATTGAAGGTCAATTTGGACTGGGATTCAACCTATTTGAGGCTCTATAAAAGGAGGATCCCAGGCAGCATCTTAAGATCAATTTCTATAATAGAATTTTATTTTATTTTTGTAAATTAGTTCTAGGCTTGGAGAGAGAGGGAGAGGAATAAAGAAAAAGAGTTTTTTAGGAGAGGAGGTATTATGACAAAGCCCAAATGTCCAAGAAGATGTATCCAAGAGCTATGCTCAACTGAGATACAGTTTATAGGGAAGTACAGGTATCCTTTCATTAAATTATGAATTGTTTTATCTTCCATGCAATTGAATAAATACATTCAATTCTTTTTCAATTCTTTTTTTTCTATTTCCTAAATTAATTATCTATAAGTGAGATGAATCATGATCATAACATGATATGGTCCATGCTTAACATAAATAATTAATTTTAGATTTTTTATTTATATATCTTGTTAGGATCTTTTCAACTTAATCATTAGATAGCCTATACTTATAGAATGGGCCATGATTTAATAAGACATGGTTTATACTCAGCAAGATAGCCTATGCTAGGGATTAGTTTGAAAAATTCTAAAACAAATATGAATTTTGATTGTTTAGATTAGAATAAATACATGATTTATATTAGTGATTATCTGGAAACTCAAAGATATCTTTTTATCATTTAAACTCCTTGATCTCATATTTAATTTAAATTGATTAGTTTTAATTAAACTATCATCCATCTTCTAAACATCTAGATATTTATTTCTTTCTTTACTTTCTTCATAAAATATTATCCTTGATCCCTGAGGATACGATCTCTACTCATCCTAGCTAAAGTAGTGAGTTAGATTTTTATTTTTAACCACCTACAACAGTGATTTATCTATAGTATTGAAATGATATATGGAGATAGAGTTGATATTGATTTAAAAAAAAGTATCAAGTTATGGATCGAAAAGGGCTTATGCAGGTCTAAATTATTAACTTAATGCCTCATGACTCTATTAGAACCTTTGCCTATGAAGGGAGAGGAATCAAATGGGGATCTTGAAGTACTCCCTTGGCACATCGATTACATAGATCTAGGCCTCTTTGAACCCTGACCGAACTTAAGTTATACCTAGATCTAATTATAATAAAAGAATTGTTAACTATCAAGGAATAAGCTACTTAATGGTCTCATGCAGGAAATACTCTAAAGCTGAACCTGAATCATATAGAAAATTATAAACCACATCAAGATTCAACAGGAATAGGATGAGAATTCTAAGAGGTTTGGCTGAAGAAGTTAAACTTAGTACTTGTGGGAGGCAACCCAATGTTTTTATTGATTCTTGCTTTAGTGATTTTTATTTTTATAGGAATAATGGATCACTCATTATGGATGCACCTGGTAATACACAATGCATATCTAGTCCAGGTGGTATCTCTCCTTGTCTTACTTTCATGTTCCAATTTTTCTTACTCCATTGAGGACAATGAAAATTAAGTTGGAGGATAGGGGACAACCTTTTGAAAAATTTTGAAAAATATTTGAAAATATCTTTAAAAATCTTGAAAATTTTGATAATACCTTGAAAATTTTTAAATTTTTGAAAATTACTAAAAATTTAAAAAATTATGTATTTTTTTTTGAAAATCATGTGTCATGAAAGAATTCTTGAGTAAAATAGACTAGAAAAAGATAATAGTTAGATAGTATTTACTAATTATTGTAGTGAGTCAAGGAGTAGACTAGCTGATCAAACTTTTAGCAGTCTACTTAGATCATCTAAAGGCTATTAGCACTTCCATCGCACATGCACACTGACAAGATAAAGTAGGTATTTGTTATAAGGTCAATTGAAGATTCAATTATTACTAAAAACTTGGTAATTGATATACATCCCATTTAAATAAACTTGAATTCAAGAAAAGAGCTACCTGCTTGAAAAAAATCACAAAAAAATAAAAGGAGCAAGTTCTAAACATTGATTTCTCACCAAGTAACTGAGTACCTTCGTCTAAGTAAGCATTATTGTTCGCATCAAATAATGGACAGTATGAAGATTTCACTAATAAAAATTTAAAAAATTAGGTGATATAAAAGCTACCTCAGTTCATGTGCTTAATTTAGGGGTGTATAGAAGATTAATCAAAGTAGGTGATAAGCTAAGATATAATTGATCTTTATAAGCTAATACCAAAATACTAAGTTATCATAAACACAAATACTGTAGACCTTTAGATAAATTTTAAGAAAGCTTTTAATAGTTTTGACCATAAAATTTACTTCGAAAACTCATACTTAGTGATACTAGCTAACTTTTTTTAACTTTAATTCTAGATCTAATTTTATAAAGGAAGATCTTAATGATACATGGTTTTAAATTAATACTTATATTTTAATTACATTGCTAAGGGACTAGCAATGAATAAGTTCGGGGATATGATAAGACTATTAAATATCCTAATTTAAATATAAATAAATATTAATTAATCTATATTTATTAAAAATTAATATTTATAAATATTTATAAAATAGAGTTCATAAATAAAAAGAGCTTGATTTTTGAAATCCAACAGTACAAACGGTACTCAAATCAGAGTTCAAACAAACTCAAAATCAAATTTTAAAGCTTATTAAGATTTTGCATAGATTTAAAGTAGCCGGTCCATGGTGGACTGGCCGCTTGGTTTACAAAATGAGAGAATGGTCCATAGCAGCCATTATTGTTAGTCCACAGCTCAAAGCCATAGATCAGGGAGGGATTTCAGCCACTGCCTCCTCCAAAATGCCATTCCCTGCCATCCCCCTCATCGCTGAGAGCCTCCATGACCAGAGAAGCCACCTGCCACCGTTCGTAGCCTAAGAATCACTTACCACTCTGAAACACCGTTCTCCCTGCTTTGCCCACCACCGTCAATCACCTGATCTCATCGCTGCTCGCTCGTTGCCACCGTCCACCTGTCGTCACCGTCCATGGTCGAAGAAGCCATTGGAAAGCCATTATGATTCGGCCTTCCTCCAAGGAACCCATGCCGCTGCTTCCTATTTCTCGACCATCACCTTCTTTCCAAGAGCTTGTCGTTGGCCATCCACCATTCATCAATCACCTCACCATTCCAACACAGCTTTTGCCTCCCTATTCTGAGTCTCCACCTTCATCCTCACCAACCCAACATTGCTACCCATCAAGCTGTAGCTTCCTTTTTCTTTGCCCATCATCACCGCTCATAATCACGTCATCCCTTCCCATTGGTCCCCTGTCTGCTCTCTACCCATCGAAAATGCCATCGTTTCCCTCCCAAAATCCCTATTCCAAGCCACTGGATCTCTGGCCATCATTGCCATCTTCCCTAGCCCATCTCCGCTCACCTTCTCCTTCTTCCCATCATCTTTCCCATTGCAATCATGCTCTGCTACGCTTTTGGTGGAGATGAGTCCAATGTGAAGAATGAACTCCAATGCAAATCAAGCCATGATTTATGTCGATGGATGATCCAAAATCAACTGAGACTGAGATCCAATGGTCCCCAACTTTGCCAACTGATTTGAGAGAGATTTGGATGTGATTTCAACCTTTTGATCACAATCTAACAGCTTAGTAAGGTCCAAGCATTCCAACACCAATGCAAAGACTAATTAAAAATGGATTAAAGGTCAAGTTGGACGGGATTCAACCTATCGAGGCTCTATAAAAGGAGGATCCCAGGCAATAGTCTAGGCATCAATTTTATAATAAAATTTTATTTTATTTTGTAAATTAGTTCTAGGCTTGGAGAGAAAGGGAGAAAATAAAAAAAAAGAGTTCTTTAGGAAAGAAGGTACTATGATAGAGCCCCAAATCTCCAAGAAGATATATCCAGAAGCTATGCTCGATTGAATTGCAGTTTGTAAGAAAGTACATATGTCCTTTCATTAATTTGTATAATTATTTCTCTTCCATGCAATTGAATAAATACCTTCAATTCTTTTCAATTCTTTTTTGTTTGATTTTCTAAATTAATTACCTATAAGTGGGATGGATCATGATCCTAACATGATATGGTCATGCTTAACATAGACAATTATTTTAGGTTTTTATTTATATATTTTATTAGGATCTTTTCAACTCAATCATTGGATAGCTATACTTGTGGGATGAGTCATGATCTTAATAGAATATGGTTCGTACTCAACAAGATAGCCTATGCTAGGGATTAGTTTGAAAGATTCTGAAATAAATATGAATTTTGATTATTTAGATTAAAACAAATACATGATTTATGTTGGTGATTACCTGGAAATCTGAAGACATATTTTTATCATTTAAACCTCACAATCTCATATTTAATTTAAATTGATTAGTTTTAATTAAACCATCATCCATCTTCTAAACATCTAAATATTTATTTATTTCTTTACTTTTTTCATGAAATAATATTCTTGATCCTCGAGGATATGATCCCTACTCATCCTAACTATAGTAGTGAGTTAGGTTTTTATTTTGATCACCTACAATAGCGATCATGTAGTAAACTGGCTTTTGCACTCTATCCTCCTCTCAGGCGAGCACAGAGCTCACGACCATGAGAGAGATAGCTAAGTAGAGTTAGAGAGTCTCTCCCATAACCGGTCTTGTGAGGAGTGAAATAGTGGCGAGGTAGGTCTTGAGCTGTTCAAAGATGGCCTGGCACTCCTTTGTCTATTGAAAGTCCTTGATCTATCTCAAGGCCTTGAAGAAGGGTGGCACTTGTCACTAGACCTTACAACGAATCAGCTCAATGTAGTGACTCGTCCTGCGAGGCACTAGACCTCCTTCCAATTTTTGGGGGATATCATTTCCAAGATTGCCTAGAGCTTCTTGGGGTTCACTTGATTCCATGGTGGGACACCATGAAACTAGAAACTTCCAAGGGAAGACTTCGAATGCGCACTTGTTGGAGTTGAGCCTCATATGGTACATACATAGGGTCTGGAAGGTCTCCTCCAAGTTCATCACATGTTGACCTTCCTTATAGCTCTTCACCGGCATGTCGTCGACCTAAACTTCCATATTATAGTCGATCTGGTTGCTGAAGACTTTATTAACGAGGCCCTAGTAGGTGGCTCCCATATTCTTCAAACTGAAGGGCGTGATTGTATAGTAGTACAGCCCTTGGTCCATGATAAACATGGTCTTCTCTCCATCCTCAGGTGCCATCCAGATCTAGTTATACTTGAAAAAGGCATCCATGAAGCTGAGGGTCTCGTGCTCGGAGATTAAATCTACCAGTTGATCAATCCATGATAGAGGAAAGCAATCCTTCAAACAGGCCTTATTCAAGTAGGTGAAGTTGATACATGCCCGTCACTTGCCGTTGGCATTCTTTACTAAATATTGGCGAGCCAGTCTGGATACTGGATCTCATGGATGAATTGGCTTCTAGAAGCTTCTTTACCTCCTTCTTGATGGCATGCTGGCACTCAAGGGCGAAGCTCCTTTTCTTCTGGTGAACTGGAGGTACATAGGGTTGACATTGAGATGATGTACCATGACCTCAAGATCGATGCTTGGCATGTCAGTTGCCATCCATGCAAAAATATCAATGTTCGCATGGAGGAACTCCACCGACCAGATTCTGGACTCCTTGCTCTACTAGCCCCTGACATATCCACTCAAGAGGGGTCGATCGAGTCCATGGGAACAGGAACTAGTTCTTCAATAGGCTCTCCCCAATGCAGCTTCTGTTGGTCCTGGAGATCGAGGCTCTCAATGGACATAGACTCCTTGGGCTTCTATTTAAGGGTCACCACATAACATTACCTTGCCAAGGCCTGATCGCCTTGTACCTCGCCCAGTGCATAAGGAGTGGAAAACTTCATCAACGGATGGTAGGTCGAGACTATTGCTCGTAAAGCATTAAGCATAGTCTTCCTAGAATGGAATCATAGGCTGCTAGGATTTTGACCATCAAGAAATCCAAAAGGACCATGGCCTGTCTCGGGCCCATTCACCTGTTACTAGAATAGTTACGATGCCCTCAATAGGAATCGCATCCTCAGAAAAACTAGTCAAGGGTGTGCTTACCCTTCGAAGACAATCCTTAGACAAGCCCATTCGAGAGAAAGCATTGTAGAATAAAATATTTATAGAGCTTCCATTATCTATCAGGGTTCTTTTTACATCATAGTTTGAGATGACAAGGAAAACAACCACAAGATCATCATAAGAAAATAGGACTCCATCGGTGTCAGCAGTGGGAAATATAATAAACTCTTCTTCTGCCCTCTAGCATTTGGTTGAGGGATCTCCATCTGGGCCACCCTGGCGTATGCTCACCACCCTGGCATACGCTCGCCACCTAGAGGAGCTTGCCTTCTAGTGACCAGTTGTTGATCCCTTGAGTGATTTTGATGATAACAAAATATTGGAGCATGTACTTATGTTACTAACTACTTTTCAAGTGCTTTACAAGTTTTTGTAGGAAGATTTCATTGCTAAATTACAATGCTACAATCTTAATATGTATCATGAGTTATGTTGTAAATGTGTCATGTAAAGAAGATCCCAAGAAAAATTAAAGAAATATTCTCAAAAATGGATTACTTCTAAGTGTTTTCAAGCTTAAATTCCTTAGAATCAATTATTAGTTGAGTTGGGAAGAATCTTGAATGATAAATTTTACTGGACGAAATCTGGAGAAGAAACGAAAGCTTTACTGAAAAACTCATCCGAGTCGACTCAAGTAAAGGGAGCTGACTTTAGTTCACAGCAAGCATGAAGGATTCTGACATACAGAGATCTAAGCTGACTCATAGGAACCCAAGCCAACTCATCTAGTGCATCATTTCCTGAATCAGACAGGCGAGCCGACTCGAAAGAAATCTGAGCTAACTTATCCATTCAATCAAGCATCCGAGTTGACCCTTCAGAGATCCGAGCTGACTCCTCTAAAGTTCATGAAAAATCAGTTATGAGAGAACAGCCAGGCAAGCCGACTCCAACGAGAAGAGCCGACTCTTCCATAGTACAGTTTTGAAGACCTGTGAATCTGAGCCGACTCAAACTGAGGCAAGCTGACTCATCCAGAGTAAGGAATCAAGAACACTGTGAAACCGAGCTGACCCGAATGAGGCAAGGCGACTTGACCATAACTTCTCTAAGAATCTGAGCCGACTCGAAGGTCGATTCCAGGCAAGTAACGCTAGTTCCAGAACTTCATTTTTGAATTTAAAAAGTGCTCCAACAATTAATGTCATAACCCAACGGTCTACAATGACTATATCCACCTGAGAAGAGTACAATACTCTATAAATGAGGGATTGGGATAACTTTTGAAGAAGCTAATGCTTAGTTGAACATTAAATGAGCTTGTGAGCAAGAGAGCATTAGAGAGTATTTAAGTCAGTCTTCAAGACTTCACAAACTCAAATCTGAAGCTTGAAGCATCATTGAAGAAGTTGAAGAAGCCACTGAAGAGCATTAAAGTGCAATTAAGAAGGCTTCTCTCGAGCTGCATTGGCAACCATCAGACAACATTAGTTTATCATTTTGTTACTTATTTTCTTTAACTCTTTTATGAGTTCTTGGGTTATTGGTGAACCCGATTTAAAAACCAAGTAGGTTCTTGGTTAGCCTATTCAAACCAAGTGCAGGTTCTTGGTGATCCTGGTTAAAAACCAAGTTGGGTTATTGGTGAGCCCGGTTTAAAAACCAAGTGGGTTCTTGGATAGCCTGTTCAAAACCAAGTGTAGGTTCTTGGCGATCTTGGTCAAAACCAAGTTGGGTTCCTGGTGATCCTGTGTAAAACCAAGTGTTGGATTTTTGGTGAGCCCGGTTGAAAAACCAAGTTAGGTTTAGATTGTGAGCCTGGTAAAACAATCCAACTGTATTCCTGTGGTGAATATAGTGAAAATTCCAAGTGGTATCTTGGATAGTGGACGTAGGAGCGAGGGTGCTCCGAACCACTATAAATTTGCTGTGTTTGCATTGTGATTTTCCTATTTGTATTTGCTTCTGCTCTTACTTATTTGAATCACAGCACTATCATACTAAAGAAGAATCAAAAGAGCACATATCTATTTAAATTTTTAAATTTCTAATTCACCCCCTCTTGAAAAAGCCACCTGGGCAACAACTGGTATCAGTGTAGAGTTCCTGAACTTAATTAGAGTAAAGATTGATGGCTCATCCCATGAATATTTTTTTGGCTGAAGGCTAATCTACTAATAGACCTCCACTGTTAACTAGCACAAATTATTCATACCGAAAAGATAGAATGAAGATATACATTAAGCAATTGATTTTCAGTTATGGAAGGTCATTCTAAAGGGTCCACAAATTTCATGATTAAAATTGATGGCGTGGATGTCCCAAAACCTGAAGAGGATTGGGATGAACATGACATGAAAATGGGGGAATTGAATGCCAAAGCCATGAATTTACTATATTGTGCTTTGGATGCAAACAAGTTCAACCGAATTTCTATTTGCTCATCTATAAAAGAAATATGAGATAAACTTAAAGTGACCTATGAAGGATCTTCCCAAGTGAAGACCTACAAAATCAATCTTCTAGTACATAGCTATGAATTATTCAAGATGAGACAAACTAAAACTATCTCTGCCATGTTTTCATAATTTACAGATATTATTAACGGGTTGAAAAGTCTTGGCGGGGTTTACTCAAATGCAGACTTAGTACAGAAGTTTCTTAGATCACTTCCGGACAAATGGGACCCCAAAGTAACTACCATCCATGAAGCAAAAGATCTAAACACACTACACTGGATGAACTACTAGGTTCTCTCATCACACACAAATTGACCATGCAGCATAGAAATGAAGATGATCAGAAGAAGAAGAAAACAATAGCTGCATTGGAATCAAAGAAACAAAATGAGGAATCAAAAGAAGACTGCTCCTCCTCCGAAGATGACCTAGAAGATGAAGATATAGCCATGGTCGTAAGGAGATTTAGAAGGTTTATGTGAAAGAAAAAAGGAAGATATTTTAGAAAGTTTCATAAAAAAAGGAAACATAGTGAGGACAAGGAAAAAGAAAAAGAGAAGGAACAAATGCCCACATATTATGAATGCAAGAAACCAGGGCATATCCATCCCGATTGTCCTTTCTAAAGTAAACATTCAAGAAGAAAAAGAAGAAAGCTATGGTTGCCACTTGGAGCGACAGCGAGGAGTCGACTTCAACGAAAGAAGAAGAGACCACAAAAACTACAAACTTCTATCTTATAGGTCTCGAAGACAAGGTAACGTCCCCGAAGCTCAAATAGAATTTACTTTTGATAAATTAAATTCTGCATTTCATGACTTATTATCTGAATTTAAAAAGGCTGGAGTAAAGATTAGAGCTTTAAAGAATATCATGATTCTTTACTGAAAAAAATGAAGAGATTTCAGAAAAGAACAAAATATTGCAAAAGAATTAACTATCTTTTTTGAAAATAACAAAGCTTTGGAAATTGAGAAAAATATACATCTTGAGAAAAATAAAGCTTTAAATGTTGAAAACTTTGAATTGAAAAAGGAGGTTGAAAAACTCAAGCCATTGGTTGAAAAACTTATATTAAGTTCAAATAAGCTTGAGTTGATTTTAAAGGAACAAAGAATTTCTGATAATAAGGCTGGAATTGGTTACAACTCTTCAAATATAAATGGAATTTCAGCTACCAAATTTATACCTTCAAAAGCTTATGTTCCAAAAGGTATATCTCAAAAAGCTTTTATATAAAATCCGTCAATATCTATTTCTAGAGCTTCAAAGTATATTCCTAAGTTTTTAAATCAAAAATCTTTGAAGTCAAATATTTCTACATCTGCATTACATGCTTCTACATCTAGAACTTCAAAATTTACTTCTTTTCAAAATTCTAGAATTGTTTGTTATACATGCAAAGGGATAAAACATAAGGCTTTTCAATGCAATATTTTTAGAAATGCTAAACGTAAAGTAAGAAAGCTTTGGGTTCCCAAAAGAACCACCTCTGCTAACCTGCAAGGACCCAAGATAGCTTGGGTACTTAAAAGAACTTGTTGATTATTTTGCAGGAATGTCTTGCAGCCCAAAAATTAAAAAAATATGGTATCTAGACAACAGCTGTTCAAGATATATGATGGGTGACAAGAATCATTCATCACCCTATAGATGAAAGAATGTTACTTTGGAGATAATAGCAAGGAAAAAATTATCGATATTGGTAAGATCAAATTGACCCCCTCTACTTTATTAAAATATATTGCTAGTAGACAAATTGAAGTATAACTTGTTAAGTATCAGTCAATTATATGATAAAGGCTTCAAGGTTGTCTTTGAATCATCTATGTGTATTGTAACAAACTCTCTTGATTCTAGCAATAAATTCATTGGATATAGACTTGAAAATATTTATGTGGTAGATCTAAATGATCTAGCCATGTCTAGTAGTTCCAGTCTAGTAGCGATAAATGCTAAGACCAATGAGTCTTGTTTATTTTGGCATAGATGATTAGGTCATGCTAGTATGCATACTATTACCAAGTTAATTTCTAAAAGTCTAGTTAGAGGTTTGCCTAAGTTTAAAGTTGATTTTAAATATGTTTGTGATGCTTGTCAAATGGGTAAACAAACTAGAAAGAGTTTTAAATCTAAAAATATGATTTCAACTTCTATACCCCTTGAGCTACTTCACATGGACTTATTTGGACCAACTAGGACTACAAGCCTAGGTGGTATGAAATATGCTCTTGTGATAGTAGATGATTTTTTAAGATTTACTTGGATCATGTTTATTGCACATAAATGTCTTGATGAATACTTGAATGGATGCTCGTAGAATCAAGAAACTAGGGATGTGTCTCTCAGGTAGTTAATAGTGAGTTCTCGACTCCATGTAACCTCGCCTCCCTCTTGGGACCTCTTTTCATCTTCTGGTCTTTTGTCTCATCTTCTCCTCTTCTTCTTACCTAGAAGGTCTAAGAGAATCAATTTATGGACATGTACCTGATGTTTAAAGACAAGAAATAATTGCTAGCATATTCTGGCTCTTGCAGGCACTCCCGGAATGGAAAATCATGTTGTGGTAGGTGAGGCAGGAAGTAGTGACCGGCACGACACGTCCCTGCGATGGAAGCACTTGGAGCATACCCGACTGGATGAATGGGGTAGGCCTAGTAGCGATCGATGTCTATTTAAGAAGTTAGTGAGCACGCATCTCAGCATCCAAGTGGTGAGATGTTGGAACATAGTTCTATCGCTTGAGGCTGGTTGACAGGTGTCTAGAATGGATCGGAGTCTAGGTGCCATGCTGGATCAATCAGATCTTGATATATCACTAACAATTTCAGATGCGGAGTAATAATAGGGAAATAGAGCTTGGATGGTAGGTCCTCAGACGGAGGAGGAATTGGAAAAGGAAGAAGAGGGAGAACAGGAACCTTCAAAAAAATTTTGGCACAGCACAAAAAAAAAAAAAAAAAAAAAAAAGGCTTATTTAAAAAGAAATGACATTTTCATCCTGTAATTTATGAAATTTCAATTACGGATCGCATTAAATTTCTATCAGGTCCGACATCCGTATGTGTCTCCATTTTTCACTGCATCTTTCGTTCAATGTCGAAAGGATGAAAATTCAATCGTACCATATAAGCAAAAACGTGGACCAATTGGGACACGCGGTGCCGCTCGCATCAGATTTTCTACGCCAGGGGCAGCAAACAAAGAATATTATTATTATTATTATTTTAAATAGACTGGATTGGATCTAAGATGAACATATTAGCTTGGGTCATGGGTCAGCCCACCCATTTGAATTTGCTGATCGATGATCACATTGTTGGTCTATATTAACCGTGGGGGTGCATGGCGACGTGCCAAGTCCGCTCAAATAAAATCCCGGGTATTATTTTGTTACCAAAACAATCCCTCGCCTCGTCGAGATCGAGAGACGAAGAGAAGGGCTGGTCGGTTCTCTTCTCCATCTCTCCCAAAAAGGCTATCTGCCAAACCCTAGCCCTAATCCTAAACCTCCCCCTCTCCCACGGGCGTCGGATCGAAGGAAGGGGGAAGGAGGAGAAAAAACACTAATCTTAGAGTTTGATCGCCTATCACGGAGGAGAGGGGATGGGGAAGAAGAAAAGAGGACTTCGAAAGTGTGGTGCTACTACTGCGACCGGGAATTCGACGACGAGAAGATCCTGGTGCAGCATCAGAAGGCGAAGCACTTCAAGTGCCATGTCTGCCACAAGAAGCTCTCACCGCTGGGGGAATGGTCATCCACGTCCTCCAGGTCCACAAGGAGACCGTTACCAAGTAAGGAGAAAGAAAAACCCCTAGATTTCTGTCGATCCTTTTCTATGTCCTACATTTTTCTTGTTAATTCTTGGTTTGAGCTTTTGGCGGTGGACCGTCTGGGAACTGAAGTTGTGATCTAAGAAGATTGTTGATGATATGTGTTTTTCTTGTTGGAAATTTTCAGTGAGGTCAAAAACCAGTGTTTTTCATTGGATCTGGTGGTTTTTATCTTGAGGCCCACAAAAATTGTGAAAAAGGGGAAAAATCCATGATTGTTAACAAGTTTTTGATGTTCTGAATTCAATTTAGTATTATGTTTAATTTCATTTCTGGTGCTCTGAAATAGGTTTTTTTTCGCCAAAAGTTTGATTTTGGTGATGTTAATCATGCCAACCCAATAAACAGACTATTGCATCAAAGGCCACCCTTATTATTCACAATACAGACATTGCTTTATCTTGTGCCTGCAGGCTGTACTATCTCGATAATAATGCTGGGCCATAAGCATAGAGTAATGTGTGCAAGGTGAATTTAGTAGATGCGATCTGTAGCAGTGCTATTTGAGGAAGCTTTAGATGGATATTTTATAGGATATTTAATGAGTGGTTGATTTGGATCTTTCAATCAAGGGGCAAGTGCCAAATCAAAACTCCACCTGCTGGATGGGATGGCTCTAATACCAACTTTGATATAATCCCTTGAAGAGTAGCACTGGATTTAGGGTTTTCTTGGCTATAGTACTTTAGGGCCTGAAAATGAAATCAATTCAATTGCAAACTGCAACATTGAGAAAGTATAGGTGGAAATGAGAAAAGTGGAGAGGAGATGAGGAATCTGCAGATTTTAATAGGAAGAGGAAGAAAGTCGAGTAGACAAGAGGTGTAGACTTTTATCCATTCAGTCATCAAACGACTGCTTCCTCTTCAGACTGCATATAGGACAATAAATTGGAAAACTTAAAAATGCTAAACTTTTCTGGAACATATTCTTTAGTAGTGCCTATCCTTAGATGTTTTAAAGAGAAAGAAAGGAAGGGGAAGGAGGACTTGTACGAATGCTCGAAGAATGGAATATCCATCCTTGAGTGTCACTACAGATAAATTAACAACTTAAAACTGAAAGCAACACTTGTTATAAAACAAGTTCCAACAATGTTGAAGCTCTAAAATTGCAGTCATGTTTATTGCTTATGTTGCATGCAAGCTTGTCCTAGAGCTTGTTGGGGTTGCTAAACATGTTTACACATTGGATAGTACCCAATATTTCATCATCCGTGCTTATATCTTCCTTTGTGCAAGTCTTGACATCTTCAACTTACATCATTGTTACTTCAGGCTTCATAGGATTATAATCAGTTTTATGTTGTACAATATATTTTTTTGGGTTAACATGTTATGCTTGACCTTCCAAGGATGTCATAGTATAATGTGATCTGAGGACACTAGAACAACATTAAATATAGGGGTGTAACTAAGCCAAATTAGCAATCTTGGCTTAGCTTAGGCTACTCATGAGCTAGGGATGCCTATCTTGAGCTTGGCTTGTTTATAATCAAGCTAGTTCAAGCTTCACTTGCTGGCTCATTAGATTTGCTGGAAGGGAGGTTCAACAAGCTTGGCTCACTAGCTCATTGGATTCATCGGAGGTGAGTCCTAAAGTTCCTATCATTGTCAATAGCAAGACCTCAATTCAATCATTGATATTATAACAATCTAGGACCTCATCCAAAAATGCAGGCTAAAGATATTATTTGGGTTCCTTGGCCTGTATAAGTATCCAAGATTTATCAAGTGCATAGAGGATGTGGGACTAAACACATCTGTATGGTCCTCATATACTCTCTTGTTTAAGCTCTAGTGTCCTTGCTAGGTGATCCTTCAAAATATGCAAGGCTGTGTCATGTGCCAGCCGAAGTAGCAGATTTGGGGCATGATAGTTATTGTCTTCAAGAAGGAGAGAATGGAGAGAATGAAAGTTTAGAACCTTTGAAGGCTTGAGGAATGGGGTTGTGGACACCAACTTTTAGGATTTGGAGAAAAAGATGGTGGGAGTATGCAAGGAAGGAGGGAAGTGCGGTTAGGTTTCTAAGGATTAGGTAATTAGAGGGTAAAGAAGAGAAATGAGAGGGTGAAGCAAAGCAAGGAGAGAATTTACTTATGATTCTTAGTTGACATTCATAAAGTATGTAATGAACTATGAGTTCGATAGATCCTGTTTTGCTGAAAGATGGGTATCACTAGCTCATCATCAAACAATTAGTAGAAAGGGATCAAGGGGTAAGAAGAGAAGGCAAAGTAGAGGTGTTGTAACCATCTTGGAAGAGTGGTTCAAGAATTAGGGATTTAAGGCATTGGTGGGTCAAATAAGAAGCTACTAGATCAATTATTTTTCTTGCTTAAAGATACAATTTGTGTTTGACTCATTTACAAGTTGAGGCAAGACAAAAACATGTTTAATTTTGAGCCTACCACAAGTTATTCACAAACAACTCATTTCTTTAACAACCCTAATCACATAAGCCTATTCAATGTAGACATGTTCCAACAAAAAGTGCTCTAGATATTGATGTTTCACAATAACT
Organism: Areca catechu; assembly: GCA_021397845.1. Lineage (NCBI taxonomy): Eukaryota > Viridiplantae > Streptophyta > Magnoliopsida > Arecales > Arecaceae > Areca > Areca catechu. Next base: position 63,369,200 of record CM038040.1, on the reverse strand, counting down.
TGATCATAATCATTGGGCATGTCAATGATTCTGATGCTCTTTTCACTCAATTTCTGTGTGCACCAATTATTGGAAAGCAAGCTTTGAGTGTGACATCATATATAGTTTGGTCAATTCCATAAAGTAGTTGTGGATTCTAAGAAATCTCTAAAAGTCCAAGAAAAACATAGACTAGGATGTTCAATTGTATTCCAAAAGCTTTGTCTTTATGTTTTGAAATGAAAGTTTTTTTATTAGTTGGAATTAGGTTAAAGATCTATACTTCATCAACTTTTCATAGAATTTGATGTTATGTAATTCCTTTGTTTCCTAATGTTTTCCATTTGAACCATGAAAACTATGCAATTTTAATGGTTTTAATATTTTGGGAACAATTTTTTAATTATAGATTTATTTTCCAGTTATGCATGTTTTCATTTTTATTATATGAGTATCTATGTCTTATTTTCAACCATGATTGATGCTTTATATTTTAAATTTCTTTTTCCAGAGTTCCTAATGCTAAGCCAGGTAGAGAGTCAACAGATATTGAGATTTTGGAATGCAAGGAATCCTCCTGAAATTTTAGCAGCTCACTATGGAGAAGGTAACACTTGTGGCACGCCTTTTGCTGATAGATAAATGTGCCAATTGCATCCTTTTTTAGGGCATTGGTGCACGATTATTTGCAATTCCTCTTGCATGATGTTTTTGCCACCCCTAAGTATGTGACTGCTTTTGTTAATTATAGTATTGTAAGTCTAGTTGTAAGTCTAATTAAAATTTGCATGAGTGCTTATTATTTTGTTCTCATTGAGTGTGTATGCAAATATAAGTGTTTGTCTAGTTTGCTAAAGAATATCCCTGCTACCCCCCAAAATAAGTATTAGTTATTATTCTAATTGTTCAATGACATCTAATTATAAAGTTGATGTTAAAGTCCTTTATGTGTCAGTTCGCGGCAACCATGCTAAACAGTGCTGAAAAAATTCCATTTTTGAAATTATTAAGCAACTTCAATTGCTATTCAAAACAGATGCTTGAGGTACATATCTTTGGTACGAACAGTAATCTTTTATAAATTTATTTGAAATGTATAAGTTATTTTAAATGCCTGAAAATCCTATACTCATGTTGATCTAAACTGTTGAGTGGCATTCTAGTTAACTTGCAATTAAAGCATTCGTGCAACACTATATCCATGATTGTCAATTTTTGTTATTAGATGCATAAAGGATGCCATACAGTTTAGTTTAGTCAATTTAGGCTCAAATTGGGTTTACTTTTGTCAAATTAGAAATTCTCTGCATGAGTTGGATATTAGTTAGTCAAGGAGATGAAAATGTATATTAGATAAACTTATGTAAATTTGTGTTGGATCTAGTTTATAACCTAGTTAGGATTTTAAAAGTCAAACTTTAAAAATATTATGGTTGTAGTGAGAATTTTTGTGAAGAAGAAACTATTCCTTATCCAGTGATTGTTTGTTGCCCATGCCAGGTGATGTGTTGTGCATACAAATTGTGTTGGTGTATGTTGACGTTATTTTACCAAGGTAGGTGTATGCGAGCCCATGATGTGTCTACATGGGTTGGTGCAGTGGCTCATACCATGTTGACTACTGATCATGAAAGGCCCATGCCATGGCATTTAAAAACATGAGCTTCCATAACGTAATCCGTGACCTTGAGCCCTTCATTTCTTTTCCCCCATCTCATCTTGTTCTCTCCTATCCAATCCTTCACTTTTAATAGTCAGATTCATTGCTTGCTAAGGCTATGTTTTGGGTTTGGCTTGGATTAGATGGAAGGCGTGATAGCTTTTTGACAATGGGAAGGTAATGTTGGATGTGGAGGCATGGTTGTTAATGGGGAGGAGGGGAACAGTATGGCAGTTGCAAACAATGAGGATCAATTGTGGTATCCATATATTTCAGGTTCCCGGACTCACTTGTTGCATGCTTAATCCATCCCTTTTTCTAGCTCTCCTCTTCACCTATATTGACCTGACTAGGTTTGCAAGCCTCATCCAGTCATGATAAGGTTGGCCATGGGTTGGTTTGACCTAAGTTTGTTCAAATTCTAAAAGTGGTGAACAAGACCTAGTTTAACGGGTTATTAAGGCAAGGTGGGAGACCTAGGTTGAGAATTGTGTGGCTATTGATTAAATATAAATCAGCATGCCACTTTTTGATCTCCCATTTTTCCATCCTCCTCTTCATTCTCATGAAGGGTGTGATATGTAATCCATATCCTATGACCTAGCATGTTTGACTGCTGCAGTTGCTTCCACCTAGGTGAGCTTTGTCTAGACCATCATGCATATATACATGGGTATGTAAAGTTTCATACACATGGAAATGCAAACATATCAATATGCTATGTGTGATGTATGTATGTACAAATATGTTACCATATATCAATGCAGGCAATATTTGTAAATATAGTGTACATTAATATACATAAGTATTTATATAATATAGATAAGGGCTTGCATACACATATTTACAAGTATACATATAACAATGTCTTTGAGCATGGTCTTCAGCATGTAATAGAGTATTGCAAGCAAGGTATGCTATATCGTACCAAACGGAGCTGTATAGGGCATACCATGCTGTCTCAGTTTGAACCGATATGCAATACAGGGGCATACCGAAGCTTGGTACTCCAAATTGGCCCCTATGCTGGGTATACTGATACTCGGTATGCCAAACCAGCCCTTATACTGGGCGTTCTGACACAATAACAGGGTTGTGTCACAATATGGGGCTCGATGCCAAGATGGCACACCTTGATTGCAAGAATTAGTTGTTGACTGCTTTGGCCAGGTCGAACTCTCTTTGCATTTGCTTCAAATGACTAGTTTGCTTGATTGTCCGCAACCTTATTTATTCATGAAGATTATAAATGTTGCATCCAGTTGATTGTTTTGCATAGTGCAAGGTTTACCGAACCAAACTGGTCAAGGACTGGCATGGGGGTTCAATAGCATGAGAGGGGGCAAACGATTTAATAGGCAAACTTATAATAGCTATAGAAGAAAAAAATAAATAATTCAGACTTTGATACTGATTAGACAATCACAACAATAAGCTGATGATCTGTTCTGGGAGTAGTAGGCTGTTCTCTGAATGATTTGTAATGATTTATAATTATCCATGCAGATGAGGATGGATCAGCAAAGGTAGCCAAAGTGGACATACCATCAGCTAGCCTTGTCAGTGGTGTTGTACCTGGTCCTATAGGTGTTGGATTTCCCCCACAACTTATGGTGTGGTGCCACCAGTGTATGATCTCATCCTGTCGCTTATTTGAAGAATTTCTACTTTCTTGAAAGCTTATACTTTCCCTCTCTGTTCTGGATGTTTATGGATCAGCCAGCCTTTTCCCTTTTACCTTTTTTGTTGATCTTGCATGTGTTCTTACATTCTTTTGCATTTTTTGACTAGTTACAATCCAGCATTGCCAGTGCAGCCTCCAAGTTGGCCAATTCCACCTCGGCCACTGTCTTGGTTTCCACGACAGCCACCAATTCCAGTTCCTCCTGCACAAACAGTGCTGCCACCACAACAACCCTTGTTTCCTATTCAGAATGTAACTCCTCCTTTGACATCCACTTCTGCTCCTGGACTTCATTCATCTTTGCAAGTAGGTCTACCTGGTCTGCCATCATCCACTCCCGCTTCAGTATCCCAACCATATTTCCCATCAATAGTACTAGTATGTGCCTGCCCAAAGTTCCCCTTTTTTGACAAATACACTGCCTGCATCCATTGCATCAAGCTCTCCAACAGTGTTCAAGGGACCCGCTGACACAAATTCTATATCCAACACTCCTGCAACAAGTGGATACCCTTCACAAAGCAATCAAGGTAATAAATACATTCCCATTTTTAATATAGTTATATTTATGCAGAGTCTGCTAATTTATTTGATAGTATTTGATTATGCAGTTCACCCACCCTCTCTTAAAATCTGATTGAGTTGCTAAAATGTGTCTGTTTCTTATCCATGGTAACTTATAATGAATGTTGGCTTCAAAAAGATGCAGTTCTTCTGATTAGCAGCATCAGTAGATGATGTTAGTCATCATTATATGTTGAGTGCCATATATAGATTTTTTTTACTTTCAAGCAGAAGAAATTCCTTTTATTGCTGCCTGTTTGATATTGTTGTTGTGCTATGGTCACATGCAAGATTTATTATCATGGTCCACAAGCAAATAATCTTTCTAACAATCAATTTTTTGTAAACTGAGGTTCTTGAATAAAATGATATGCTAGAACATGTTATTGGTAGCCATGCAATGAATTGAAAGGTTAGAAATTCTAGAGATATACATTTCTTGATTTTTGATGATTTCTTTAACTGGTCCCAGCTTTCATTCTGTTTGTCAGTGTAATTGATTTGATCAACTAGTCTACCTGACTTGTGAGCGTATCTTTGGTTAACTCTTTTATGCCATCATTTATTACTTAGTTTAGCAAAGTTATATGATTTTCCATATGGAATCGACAATCATCGATGCAATATTTTTTGTAATATATTTGCTTTAAAGCTCATATCATTATGGTAGACTTCTACTTAATTGCTTTTACAATAGTCAAGCATATCATTCATGATGGCTTTGTTAGTTTGAGCCTAGTACTTGCAATTTGTAAACAATCACAACGCATTGAGACCAATCATGGTTCGCGCGGTACCATCCCGTACTGCCCGGTATGGGGCATACTGTACCGTACCGGCCAAGGGCCGGTACGATTCGTCACCAAAAAACGGTCCGGATATCGGACCGTTGAAAAAAATAAAAAAATTTCCATACCGGTACGAACCACCCGGTTCGGGTCGATTCGGGCTCGGTTCATCCCGGTTTGGCCCGGTTCGGGGTTGGTTCAGTGAGAGGGGGGAGAGAAAGATTGTTTTTTTTAAAATTTGGCATGCCGGTACACATGCCGGTATGGTATGGTACGGACCATACCATACCGCCTGCTGACCGGTATGGGTCCCGGTACCGGTTCAGCGGACCTTGAGACCAACACTTTTGGATTTTGAAAAAAACATGATAAAAGATCAAGAACTATTAAACAAATGATGTGATAGATATATAGATACATATTCTTTACTATAAACATACAACTAAACATTATGAACATTTTTAAACAATTTACCATTTATCATGATATTGTGATGGAAATATATGAAGGTAATCTTTTGGATGTTCAATATGCTTCTCTTGACGAACATTTTAAGTAGTTATGTTTATATTAATTGGCACATATTGCATGCTTGTTCAAGGGAAAGAAGCATTTGATGAATGGTTATAATCTCATCAATTTAAATTATATGGAGTAGACATGATTGGTAAGGTATAAACCTCATTTAATGTGCTTCTTCTTTAGTCTTTGTTTTTTTTAAGTAATATAAAGTTATGTGATTCATTTAAGAGGGTGTATGACTATTATTAAAAGCAAACTGTCGAACGATGCTTGACACTACTGTTGGGAATTTGTTCGTCTATATGCTGAATGCATCACATGTAGCATTGTTGTAGCATAGATAGGCACCTGCTTTTGGTCCCTTCAGATTACCTGTGGGGCCTTACAAAAGCAACATGTAAATTATATTTATATTTCTTTTTCCTCACTTGGCTGTTTGGTGAAATTGATTTCTGTAAGAGCAATTTCACAAAATCTTGAGCTTGAAACACAATGGGTAAATTAAGAGATTATGTGACCAAGGATCAAGTAATGCTTGCAAAAAATTTTCTCACAGAAAACCACATACAAGAATAGGGTTTTCTATTGAATTGCTTTTGTCCTTTCAATGTATGCGAATGATGGTCCTACAACCTCGTCTTTGTAGATGAAGGGGCACAATCTCCTGTTCCTGTATTCGCATTAGATTCTTGCTTGGATTTCCTTTGCCTGGGAAACTGCTTTTTGGCCTTTTACTGAGCCCTAGAACTAAAGAAGATTTTCAAGAGGGAACGAGAGGGAGGAGAGACCTAAATGGGCATTCGAATGAGGAGATTAGATCCCAACAAGCCAGCTCCACTTCTAATTTTATTAGGAGTGAAGAAGGCAATATTTAAGTTGTCAGCCACATTCCCCTTTCTAATCTAGTTAGGATCAAGAGTTGGATGTGATTAGGATTGAGATGGCAGCCCCTTGACACTCTTTACATAAGTGAATAAGGGCCCAATCAAATCTCATGATCTATGCCCTGATATCTATATCCCATAAGCTCTACAGCCCTCGTAAGTCTCGTGCAATGTGTTTGACTTTTGGATGCCATTCTAGGATTCAACCTAAGTGGAACACAAGTTTCATAATAAGCCAAATCAACTGTATCCTTAATGTAATACACAATAGGTTAGAATTAGGATTCCAATCAAAGGGCTATCAGTTATGCTATCAGCTAACACTTTTTTGACCAAACCTATTACATCTTATGGGACCCTTAACTTGGTAACAGTGTCTAACTCATAATCAATACAATCATTCATCAGGGTCATTGTTTGTTTAGGCATCTGAGAAACCATTTCTCCAAGAATACACTTTGCTAAAGTAATATATCAAACTGTCTAGACAAGTCATTTGCTGGATTCTATCGTCAAATTAGTTCATATTGCCCAAATTGTTTTTCTTCTTGGTCAGATGGTGGATTATTTGTTGGACATTTCACTTTTTCTTTAATAAAAGATATGTACATGTAATAGACCACTACATGTAAAGTCTTATGTTGGTATATGCAACCTGACCATGAAACTGAGAATAGCCTGTATTGCTCCACATGGATCCCTCAAAGGCAATGGATACATTTATTATTGCATGATGAAGACACAGACTACACTATCTGATGTGATTTTCAGCCTATCAATGGGATTATAATGTCTAAGCTTTGATAAGAAATCTCAACTCAAGCAACTGAGAAAGTTTATCGCCATCTTATGGTCTTCATGTATAGCTATAAGCCATATACATGGATATCCTAACGTGAACACTATTTGTGATTTTTTTAAGGAACAGATAGCTGGAATTTAGTTTCATTCAATTTATTCAAACAATCAAGTGAGTTTTCCGAAATGATCATATAAATCTTAAGCATCTGTATGGACCAGTCACTCATTCTCATATAAATAATTCCTGAATATGCATTGTAAAGAAAATCATCTGGTTAGGGCCTCACAGAGGTATCTCATAGGGCTAGAAATTGGAGAATTTGGGTGAAGCCACCTCTTGCCCAGGCCTAAGGACATGCTTTCGGTGTTGCTCTGCTTTCTAAGAAGTCAGGCTCAAAATCATGTTCATTTAAGTTTTTTAATAATAAGTATTTTTCTATATGTTTGGGATCTGGTAATCATATATCATAAAACTACTTCTATGGATGGTTTACCATTTTTAAAAGACAAGGAACTATCTCCCAAGACAAGAAGCTAGTGTTTCTAGCTTTTCTTATAGGTGCTTCTTTAAGCACTTAACAAATAATATTACTGAGTAATTTACCAAGAACTTTTTTTAGGAAGTACGTTTTTTAACTAAAATATATGTAAAGGGTGTATTTTTTTTTTAAAAGCACACTGAACATGCCCTAAGCCTAAATTGTTTTATTCAATCTTCATGATTGGTTTAGGCATAAAATCTCCTTGGAAGGCTGGACCTGTGTCTAGCTGTTGTGCCCTAGCCTAAGGTCCTGTTGGGCAAAACTTTTCAAACTTGCACGCTAGTAACATGTTACGACCTAAAGCTGATTTGGAGGAAGAATGCTCCAGGAGGGAGGATGCCAGGGTCATCACGAGGGAACAGCAGGGTGTCGGTATAGGTTAAGGTAACCATGGAATGGTGGAGAGTAAGTGAAGTGTCGGATGGGGGATGGACAAGGCCTAAATATTGATAGAGGTGAGGCATTTGGAGGTGCCATAGATCATTTAGGGAGGTAGAGGTTGCTGCAAATTGGCAAGGTAAGGAGGCTGAGGTCACTAAGGATCAAGGTTCACTGAGGATCAAGGGAGAGGAGGCTAAGGGTATCAGAAATCAATAGATGGATGGGGACCTAGTTTTCAATGGATCATTTTGGGGACAAATCAATGTTGAGAGGAGTAGAGAAGAGGGGAAGAGGTCAAGGCCGCTGCAAATCAACAAGGGGAGAGTAGCAAAGGAATAGGAAATGGGGATCCATGGGTCTATATTTTTTTTGGGTAATTGTGATCTTGGCCATCCATCAAAAATTGATGGATGCCTTGTACAAATGTAACAAAATACATACATGTATGCATATACACATATATAGTGTGTGTCTGTGTACTGTTGACTTATTTAATGGGTTTGGGCTTCAGGTCAGGCTTTTGGTTGGGCCAACAATAACCTAGAATTTATCGTGCCTTGCTTGAAAGTTAAAATTTCTTATCCTTGGCCTGCCTTATGCACATTTTCAGCTCTACACAGGCATCTTATCATGGCTTTTTTAGGGCACTCTCCAACACTTCGAATGATCTCCTTGTCAGTAACAAGTGGCATTTTACTTTTTTGTGCTTTAGTGTTTCTGAAGATATAGTTTCTGATTCATTATCTGAGGAACTTCAGTTTCTCTATGGGTGAAATGTTTGACTGAAGTGAATCCATGCAGTTAGCATAGATGATTCAACTAAGCCATTGATATCTGACTTTAGGACCAGCAAATTAATGGTCCTTTGCTTCTGTATGTGGTAAAAGATGTCCCAAATGTATTGTTTCTCATAGATGCTGAAGGATTTGCTTTTCTGCTTGGACGTGTGATTTTGGAACACAAGAATGGCATCTTTGGTCAACATGTAGTGAAATATGGGTACGTTTGGTTGTTTGGAGAACTCCTGAAAGGGAAAGGAAAAGAAAAGGTTCTCCAAGGAAGAGGAAAATATGTAGAAAATTTGGAAAACTTAGGTCTGTATTGCTTTAGCTTTCCCACCATCCAGAGTTCGAAAACATAATTTTCCTAGAAAATTAGATTTTCAGTCTTCTCCAAGCAACAACCAAACATACTCTAGTAGGTTGCCTTGTTGCAAAAACTGGATATAAAACATATTCTTCAGTCAAACAAGCACTTGATATTGAAGGGTGAAAGCCACTTTCAATCTATTACTTGGAAGACCATGGCTCCATAAAGCAGGGGCAATATCCTTAGCATATCATAAATGCTTGAAGTTACCATATAAAGTAATGGGAGGATCGACCTTAGGTATGATTTTCATAAATCACTTTATATTGAAGGGCATGGAGAGTGCTATTTGGATTTTTCTTGTGAGTAAAATTTTCATGAAAATGCATTGACAATGAAATATATGCTTTTCAATGTAAAAACAAATCTGTTTCTTGGAGATGGGAGCATGTAAAAATTGGCATTCTCCATTTACACGATGCATTATTGAGATGAGTCATGGTAAGGTGTTGGGTCTTATTCTCATAATCAGGATACTGGATGACACTCCTAAGCACCACATTGTTCATGATAATGACAGCATGAGTGTAGATTGCCTTAAAAAGTCCTCTTTGCCAAATTTTTTGCTGAGTTTGTGACATTTATTTGATGGAGAAAGGAAATGTGAGTTAGCATGACAGACTTGTACCGAGGAGTGCAAAAGGCATGATGGATTTGTAATTAGTATAAAAGGCTGGCATCCTTCATTTTGGTTGGTGATAAATTTAGTTTGAGAGGAGTTGCTTTTTTTACAATTTGGCATGATATAATGTAATTGATCTGGGTGAATTATGCAAGTTGTATTTTTAGAGTGACAAGGGAGAGTTACTTCCTTAATTGCAGCCATATGAGTAAGAGCAGATACTCTGCATTCAATCCACCCTGTAAAGCTCTCATAAGTTTTTTAACGGGCATTGCTGTTACTTACATTATTTGGTTGTACTCTTTTAAAAGAAACCTGGTTATTTTTCAAGAAAAGTGTCTTCTCTGTGATGCCCATTAGGTTTTAGCTTTCAATATTGGGTCGAGAAGCCCACAATTGGCACAATTTATAATTAACAGCAAATGTGAGGATCAATCAATTTCCTCATCTTATCACATGTCTGATGGTTGGCCATATCTTAGCCACAAAATAATCATCACATCATTTTCTATACCCATTTGTGACAAAGAAAGTCCAAATGATTTATCAGCTTTATGCATGAGATGGTATACCCTTCTGTCATCAAGAATTGCCTTTTTATCAGCTGGTTGTAGGGCATCTTCATGTTGTTATATCCCTCTCTGAAGTCAAGGAAACTCCTTAGTAGCTTCATGATATGTGGTAGGCATTTTAACATTTGTGACAAGATTGTCATCGTTGAATTTGGCTTGTTCCTCATCGTGGAGAAACTATGGTTGGAAGTGTACACTTAGCCACCAATTCCTTACGTACTAAGGATTCTCCAACTCTACTTTTCCATGTAAAGTTCCCCCAACTTTTATTGAGTACTTTTTATACATGAAAAAAAGCTTTCCTAGCCAATAATTCACAGCATGTAAAGAAGTGCATAAATTACCATGAAAAAATATTTCAAATCTGATACCAAACTGGATGGTGCGGCACGTACCATACCATATTGGTTCAGTATTGGTACATGGTATGGGGGTGTACCGATACTCAGTACACCGAACCTGTCCTGTACTGGGCATACTGACATAGTGATAGGGTGGCACCTAGTATAAGTATCCTGGTACCGGGATGGCATTACCTTGCATTGAACTTTTCATATGATTGAACAGCTGTAGGTGTTCAGTTTCATGATGCTTCGAAATTTTGTTTGGCCAAAACATTAATCTGTTTGACATGGTATTTTGTACTTTAATGAATGTAATCTTTTAGTACCAAGCAATCTCGGTACCGAGTACCATACTGGTACATTATTAGTTTGGTATGGTACAATATGGTATGGTGTGCATCCCTTACTGAGACAGTTCCTGGCCCTTTTATATCACTTTTTATCATGTTACAATCCAAAATTGGGCGATATGGATTGGTATGATATGCTACACACCCCAATTTCAAGCAAAATACCGGACAGTATGGGATGATTCCGCTTAGCTCAAATCAGTATGGACTGGCTTGCATCATATACTGAGCAGAATTTCAGTACCTTACGAATAGGGCATGGTCAATATCGCAGACCTTGATTGGAATGGGTACCATAAGTCTTGGAGAAAGTATATTGTTGAGGATTGCATTATTAGTAATTATAGACTCCTGTTGAGGATGAGGAACTGGATTTCTTGCTGTATGAGATAGAGAATGGTTTGTGAAAGAGTTTGGTGAAGAATTGTTGATGCAATATTCTGTCCTAAACTGTTCTCTTTGTATTTTTATTCATGTTCATCTTTTCTTCGAAGTTATGACTCTACAGTTAAATAATAAGGCCCATAATCTAGGCCTGTGCCTTGACATTGACATGTTGGGTTTTTCCCAGCTGATGTTTGAAATACAAAAACTTCATTCATATTCTTGAAACATTTGTATCCTACAATTTATTTGATTTAGAGGATGTTATGACTGATCCATACCAGCATAGGTTTCTATGCAAGTTAGAATCCTGATAACTGCATAGCTAATGCTTCCAAAGTACATATCATCATCAAGCCTACAAATATCATGGTTATGTTTCAAAAAAATTAGTGAATAATTTTGAAATCTGATATTTTGTCTCATTGCTTACTACATTGGAAATTCAAATATCGGTTATACAAAGGGTGATGCTATGTGACTCCTATACTTCAAACTTCGTCAGATATGTTAAACTAATTTGCATCCTTGCTGATGTAACTAAATATGCTTTGGATTCCCTGCTTTAGGTGGTGCGCCCTATACAAATTCTCATATGTATGCTTCTGGTCCTAACACAGGGGGGCCCTCGATTGGCCCTCCACCAGTGATATCTAACAAAACTCCTGCTACCCAACCAGCTGCCAAGGAAGTCTACTTGGTTTGGGATGATGAGGCGATGTCCATGGTTAGTTTTTCTCACTTATATTGGTTTCTGGTTGACTTTGGTTTTGATTATTGTCATTCGAATGTTTTATAATATTCTGTATTACTCTACGATTGTCTATGATATATGCACAATGTGCAGGAGGAAAGAAGAATGTCTCTGCCAAAGTATCAGGTGCATGATGAAACTAGCCAGGTAAGTTATAATTGCCTTTTGTTTATTCATTCTGATAGATTTGCAAACTGGTTTGCAGTGATGGGTTGGCAATTTATTATTTTTCTCCAGGGTTTTCTTTGGTACTACTTTAAGGTACTTCTGTGATTTGATTATGCTGTTCTGGATAGTTTAACCAGATAATTAAAGCATTGACTGTAAAATTAGGAGTAACCCTTTTCATATTCTTGTTTAAACCATGCGATTCATTGGAAATTTGTTCGATCTTTTATTCCCATCCGCTGCTTTGCTAGCAACACTGCCGTTTATTGAGGCATCAAAAGGTTCAAGTAGGTATTTCACATTATTTTTGCTTCTAGTTCATATTTCAAATCTGACAAGCTTGTGCTGCAAATGACTCGAGGGTTCACAACCTAGCAATGGCCCCATGCGACAATGTGTATGTATTGTGTAATTGAAATTTTTGTTACTTATTATAGTATTCATTTCCCCTATTGCTTCTTAACAAGCATGGGGGTTTGGTTGGTACACAAGAACATTTGCCAGCAGGCTTTTGTCAATTCGTAGCATATCTTGTTATCTGTTTTTGATCACAGTGCGACGAAAGTTTGGTACAGGTCAGCTTTCATTCAGCCAGCAAGTTTGCTACCTCTTGCATTAGCTAGATATTACGTTTGGAAGATCCTTTTAATCTGGTGAATAAGCACCGATCACAGTCCCTATCTAATTGCTCTGTTGGTGCTACTGTTTTTGCAGATGAACTCCATTGATGCAGCCATAGACAGAAGGATATCTGAAAGCAGGCTCGCTGGTCGTATGGCATTCTAGTCCATTTTCTGAAGCTGGATGTCAGCCAGATCCCATCAAATCATTTCAATTATAGGAAAAATCACTTTATCTTTTTCTTTCTTGGGAGGCACTAGTCATCAGCTAGCCTGGTGTTTTCTTTGCAAAAGTGAAGGCTGCAATCTTGTTGGTGCCATTCTTTAGAGGCATGTTGAGTGTTAATGTAATCTTTGGAGAGTTCTACAGTGATTTTTTTTGTTTTGTTTTGTTTTGAAGGATATTCTGTTAGCAATACAGGTTCTCTCCATTCTGAGAAACTTACTCTTGTTTTCTGGTAGGGATCCTTCGACCTTCATACATCTTCTTGACTGTGATTTGAATTCATATGCTATACACATTCAAATATCTATATTGATGTCACTGGGTATGGCGAAATAAGATCGATGCCTTGATCTGATTTAGTAAAGCTGACCATATTTCGACAGTGTTGCTGACCAGAACTGTCACATTGGTTAATGTAACTGGCAGCTTTGCATGGTTGTATTGAGGTCTGTTGATGCTTGCACTGGATTGTGGCATTAGTTACTCTCTATGAATCTATCAATGAATCCTTTATATATCTTCTGTTTTGAACAGTTCTAGCATGTCGCAAATCTGGAATTGGGTGATCATCTGTGTGGTGATTGAGGGATCTGCTCTTTGTTCGTGGTTCTCCAATAATGTTTCATGATACATGGTTCTCCTTTCACGCTTAGTTTCAAAATTTTGAAATTCTCCCCTGGTGGGTGGGGAAGTTTATTAGCCAATTGGTTCTGCCAAAATAATCAAGGACGAGTTGTGTTTGTGACTGGAATTAGATATTGAAATTGGAATGGATCGAATGAAATCGGAATGAAAATCGGAATGATCATATATTTTGATGGGTTTATTTTTTTATTGAAATTGAAATAGAAATCAGAATTGGATTCGAATACTAGAATAGATTAGGGAATGCTATAGGATCAGGTTTTGCCGGATTGGACTATTTCTATCTTGACTATTCTTGTTCCTTCTTGGAAAATGGATTTAGTTGGTTGGAGGGAGTTTGGTTTTGAAATGGAAATAGAAATATTTGGCTCTTTCTATTTGGTCGAAGGGGGTCGGGAATGTAAATATCTTAATTTTTTAAAATCTAATTCTAATTCGACACTCGTTATTTAAATTATATTTTGATTCTGATTTTGTTCATGGAACGAATATATCAGAGAATATATCTATCATAATTTTCATTCTGATCTGGATCACAACTCAAACTCATTCATCGTGTAAATTCTCTTTCATTCTGATTTGGATCACAACTCAAACTCATTCATCGTGTAAATTCTCTAGTTTACCGAAATGGCTCAAATGCTGCAGTTGACGGGCACACCAAAGAATGCTTCGTGCAATGCATACGGTCACGCGCATGCACCTGCAAGCAGAAAAAGGCAGCAGTCCGACTTAACCAGGTTGGAAAAGCTCAGAGAAAATTTTGTGCGGCAGACTTTGTTACGGAGTTCATCTTCCCATTCTGTAGCTCCAGCTTCTTGGCGTCTTCGGTAATAGAGAAATGGGTTTAGGCCTGCTGGTTGGATCAGCCAACACGCAAACGAACAAAAAGGAGAAAAGGTTGCTGTTCAACTTAACCATGACCGAAGTTGCAACAGCTTAGAATGGCTGAAGGCATTTATCAAGAAAAACGTACTCAAGTGTGGCAAGCTTTCTATTTTGGAATTAGGAGTTTCCCATCTCCTCTGGTTTCAGCTTCTTGCCATCTTTATCACGGGAGCGAGAAACTATATCGACGTGGTTGCCGTAAATCATGATTATTGATTTTTATAACGGTGCACCGAGATGAATGATTGATGAATCAGGCTTACAGGAATGAGCAGTTGTGATTTGCAGTATGCATGACTACGTAAATGCATGGCTATGTAGGATATGATTTCTCTTCTCAAGTTGTGCCACCCGCACATTAATCAGTCCTTATTTTATATCAGCCTGTATCATCCGTCAACCTTTCTAACGTTTTACTCGTCATTCGTACATCCTAATCCCGAGACAGTATACAAAATGATTATATTTGCGAGTTTACAATTCCCATTATAATTTTTATTAGATTTCTTCCTTAAAAGGTTTAAACTATGCTAAACTTTATTTTTTTTTTAAAAAAAAATAAAGAATCATAATATTGGAGTTCAATGTCCCTCAAAATTCGAATCCATGGCCATAAGAACGAGGAAGCCATATCACAAGTTTGTACCGATGGTACAATCAAGCTGAGTTTTCTGATAGCTAGATGCCTAAACTCATTTTGATCAAAAAAATTTTCGATTTGAGACTTAGTTTGAGATCAATCCAGACTTAATATCCAAATTCGAATTTAACTTGATTAAAAAAAATAATCATAATAATATTTAAGATCAACTTGACTTGACTACATCAACTGAAACAACTTTCCTGCTTGTAACAACCATGTCTGCTTCCGTTGTTGTATGCCAATGCTGCAATTGGCTTGTTGTTGATGATGGAGGGGCTTGAAATTGCAAATAAAATAAGTCTTTCAAAATCCTTTGCAATGGAGCATGTTGCTATGCAATCTAATTCCTTCATACGATATCAACAACAATTGATCTCTATTGAATAGATCGGACCTACAATAGTAGAAGCCTCCTGGAATATCTATTTTATTAATCAATAATGTCATATTTACGTATTTGATTAGGTTGTGGGTTTTTGAGTCGAGTATTTTGCTATTCAAGTCTAGTAATAACTAAGTTGAGTTAAGCTTGGATTAGAGTTGAACTTGAATAACTCACGAGCTACTTAAATCATTTGAGTGGGAGTAGAGAGTTGGTTGTTATATACGCCTGGTCGGACCCGAGATTGAGCCGGACAAGGTATTCGGCCGGTTGAGGCGGATTGAAGTCCCCGCCGGTCGGCTCCCTCGGAGGCCCGGATGCATCCCCACCGAAGGCCCAATGAGCCGATTGATTATTGGGCTGATTACTCTAGAGCCTACCTAGAGGCCGACCGACTAGAGGCCGACCACCTAAGGGCCGACCAACCAAGAAGCCGACCAACTTGATCCATGTTCGAAAGAACGCCTGAGGGTTCCGTAAAATTTTCTCCAGCTGGTACCGGAATTCTGTTGCAACGGATTCTTCGACGTGGCCATGATTTTGTGCCACATGGCTATTACTTCGATCCTCTGAGGGGCAAATCAGGGACTTCGTCTCTATCTTCTAACGAATTTTGGCAGTATTCCACGCCCATAAAAAGGATCCAGGGGACCTCCGCTGGGGTAAGAGGCTCTTTCCTCTCCGTTCTCCGTTCTTTCTTTGCCTCTCTCCACTCTGTTGCTCCAAAACCTCTACTAACTTAAGCATCGGAGTGTCCCCCGTCGGAATACCTCCGGCGCCCAGGGGACCTTTTGTAGGTTGGCCGGCCGAGGAGCTTTCCAGCACAGTGAGTAGAGCCCGGTCTAGGGATGAGCGCGGCAACAGATTGGCGGTAGAAGGAGGGCCCTTGAACCTTCGTTCCGCTCCCTGTTCTAAAAGGAGAGATCGATCGAAGAAAGTTACAGATGGTGAGAGGAAGAACGCGAAGTGTCTCCTCTAGAGGGAGGCACTCCCTCCATATACCTGAAGTACTCCGCGAGGAGGACGCCACGGTCGCCGCTGCCGAGCCCACCGTAACTCTGGGACTGCAGCAATTCCAAATGCTGGTGAACCGTATCGAAATACTTATCTCAGCGATCCAGCATTTCTAGGAAGCGGCTAAAGACCGGCGGCAGCCGCCCGCGGCGTCCTGCTATTTAAATCATTTTAGTGGAAGGTGAGAGTTGGTGATGGTATTGGTACTTATAGATAACAATAAAAATCAAAGAGATAAAAAGTGGGGGTTGATAAGAGGAGAGAAATCCCAATGATCATAGCAAGTGAATAGGGTTGTGTGAAAGTGGAGGGAAGCAGTTGTAAAAGATCGGAGTGGAAGTTGATTCTACTCCAATTCCTTAATGAACTTAATTATGTCTTAACGTGCCATTAGTAAATAAGTAAGCTAGTTCAGCATGCCGATAAAGTCACCTATGAGAATATTTAAGGGAAAGTTGTGCAGAACGCTTATCATACTTTTAAGTGGCACGCGGCTAGGACAAGCATTGTTTTGATGAAATATGTTTTATGATAACATTTTTTTTTAAGTTTGTGAATTCTGCAGTTTTTAGATGATTTTAATCAATCGGACTCAAGAGTGTTGAGCTTGGATTCAAAGGTTACGAAGTTGATTGAGAAATATAAATGAGACAAAAAATATTATATATATATATTTTGTGTGGGGAGGGGGGGGGGGGGGGGGCGGTGATTGTTGGTTAGGAATATTAAATAATTATTTAACATTAAGGCTGATAAGTGCTAGCTTTAGTAATTCTTTGTCTACCAGAATAGGGCAGAAAAATATGCTATCAAATATGGTTAGATCATATAAATTTTATTATTTAAAATATATTTAGTTCCTGCAATTTTATTTCTTTGTTAAAAATTTAAAATAATAAAAATATCGTTTCTTTATAAAAAAATTATGATACCAGTTAATTTGGATAATGATATCCCATGCTTGAATTATGACATCCTTGTATCATAAGATCAATGGATATTTTTATAATTAAAAAATTAAAAAAAATTTAATGATAGAAATATCTTTGGCTTTATGACATTCTATGAATGGTTATGATATCCTGTTCACAAAGGGTGTTGCATTTTTTGCCTTCAAATATTTGTTTAAAAAACAAACCACACGTATTAAATATGTATTTGAATGATAAAAATATTATTTTTTTATGATATTCTTTTATAAACCGTCCTGTTTATAGGATATCAGAAGATCAAAGATATTTTATTATTAAAAAAATTTTAAATTTTTTTAATGATAAAATATTTTTTGATCTTATGATATATGGATATTATAATTCAAATTACGAGATACCATAATATAAATTATAATTTTTTTTAAAAATATTTTTTTATTTAAATTTTTTCATAAAAAATAAAATTATTAATATTAAATGTATGTCAAAAATGAAGAGGGGTAGTTTTTCTATATCAGGTGCGATGTATAAAGACTATCTGGGGATGGCCTATGATCCGACTTGACTTGACTTGGCCTGGCCTGCTACGGCCCGGTGTTTGGTGTTCGTGTTTGCCAACAGGCAAAAAGAAACAAATAAAAAAACCCGAATTAAAACCACCAAAGCCCCCACTTCATTGCCAGTCGCATAGCGCTTGGTGCCGCTCTCTCTCTCTTCAGCGGGCGAGGGAGAGATGAAAGCTTTGAGAGCCACTAGAATCCTGACTTCCTCCTCCTCCTCTCTCTCCACTCTCTTCTCTTCGACCACAAATCGAACACGTCTCCTTCCTTCCGCCCTCTCTCGCACCTTCGCCGCCCAGCCCCAAACCCACCCGTCCGCCGCCGCCGCCGCCGCCTCCTCTACCGACGAAGACACCGATGCCAACGTCACTCCTGCCAACTTCGATAGCAGCGAATTCTCCCTCCCTTTTACCGATCCCTGTCCGTCCCCAACGAATTCCTACCAGAAGAAACCGAGCTGGGATGAGACCTACCGGGCGAGGGCCGACCAGGCTTTGTTCGGAGGGAAGAAGGCCGGCCCGAAGCAGGCGGAGGAGGAGGAGGGGGATGAGGAGAGGGAGAGGGCGGCGATGCTTGCCAGAGCTCTCCTCGAAGCGGCGCTGGAGCCGCCCGATGATGTTGAGGATGAGCATATGGTGGTGAAGGAGGAAGACCAGCGATCGCTTTCGGTTGGGATCATTGGAGCTCCCAATGCCGGGAAGTCTTCCTTGACGAATTTTATGGTAAAGTTGGTTCCTTTGTGTTTCTGAGTAGTTTTCCTTCTAACTTTGTTTATTATCGCTTGAAATTATTTGAGCAATGATCGGTCTTATGAGGTATTAGTTACCTCCAGATTGTAGTGGTCAGCATCCCTTTTGTAGTGGTCAGAGAAATCAACACTCTTGAGAAAGTTATTTAGGATTCATTGATTAATAGAAATTCTTGCATGATGGATGCGCTTCCAGCTGTGTAAATAGTTCAATCCTGCAGGATGTAGTGCATGAGAGCCTTTAACAATAAATACTCATGCATGGCTAAACGTGTGTCCAGCCATATTGATAGTCGATGTGGTCATCAGTCCAAAACCAAGATGTTGATAACTTATTCTTCATCTAGACATGCATTTGCAGATTCTCTTGTGTCGTCTACTTGATGCATCATCAGTTTGATGTTTCTAACTTCATTAATGATTTGCACCTTTCAGGAGACTTGTTAAGTCATCTCAGCCTGAATGCAGATGAATATCTCCTGTCTGCACTTATGAGTTACTTTCTCTTATTGTTTTCCCAACATATGAGCAAAACAGTGTGACTGAGCATAACTTTTATCACGTTCTTGGGACTTCTTGTGCTTCCATGCTTAGGCAATTTAAGGTTGAAGTTTTTACTTGTTTTTATCTGAGACATCCTAAATCTAATGAGTTCTATTTTGATTCTTTGTCTATCAGTACTTTTTCTCTCTTTCCTGCTTATGGGCATCTCAACGCCTTTGTCAGGCTTGTAGTGTCCTTCTTCCCCTTAATGAACTCACTGAGCTCATTCTTTGCTCTTTGTATTGCACTATATAAACTATGTACATAATGGTTATCCAATTACAATACCCCAACCAATTATTTGTGCATTCTAGGACATCCAAGGATTCAGGTCCCGGCAGGATGTTCCACGGGATACCGGGACAGGGTATCATTCCCATATGTTGGACACGATGTCCCGCTAGCGTTCCAGCATTCCAATCAGGATGCCTTTGGACATCCCCTGTCTTGAGTGTCGGGATGGGATGGGATGTTGATGCATTCTGTTCCATGAAAAAACTGAGACATCCTCGTTCCACGGGATTTAAAACCTTGAGGATATCGCTTTTTTTTGAGAAATGTATCATTTTGAGTTCCTTTAGTTCCAACTATTTTGACCTGTTTTTAGCGTTCTTGCAATTATTTTATTTTTATCCTTAACTTCTGCTTCTCCTTTCGAACATGTTCAACTCTAGGCATCTGTTGGATTAACTTTTTTCTTCATAAGTGTATAGTTGGTCGTGATACAAAAAGTGTTCTTAAGTAATGGATATAATATGTAATTACATGCAAGTGGGGAAAACCTTTATATATTTCTTTGTCATGTGCCTCTCTTTATTAAGGATTAATCCTTTATATGTTTTTGTCACCATCTTTTGAATCCTGGATTTTAATTATCTGATCAGTTTTCTGTTCTCTGTTTATGCTTCAGGTGGGAACAAAAGTTGCTGCGGTTTCAAGGAAAACCAATACAACTACTCATGAAGTCTTAGGAGTGATGACAAAAGGAAACACACAAATAGTATGTTTCATCCTTGCTCATGATTGAATTAGAGTAAAGCAAGCTAACTGGTCTTTGCTATCATTGCTATTTGTTCAGTTATAATTATGCGTATTGTTTGCATGGTGAAATAAAGTTGATATATATTTAGAATCAAAACATCAATGCTTCCTTGGATCCTTTTTTTTTTGTAAGATGTTGTAATTATTTTCCATGACATATCTCAGAGGAGAGGTGTGATTGATTTTAGAAAATATGCTGTATTGCTATGTGCTTTCGAGATTTTTATCAAAATGCAATGTTGTGATAGCAAAACAAACTATCTGTGTTGATGTATTGACTACTTCGATGATCTTTTCATGCTTATATGTGTGACTCAAGGCGACGAAATTTTGGAAAAGAACCCTGCATGGGGGCTTGTACTCCTTCCATGCATTACTAGAGTATGATAAGATTGTAATGAAACATTAATGCTCTTAAACAGATATGGTATTTTTTTGCTATTAGAAGTTGACCAGATAATGTTTATTGATGAAATCTAGAAGAATGTGGTCATTTTTTGTTTAGGTACTAAGTTAGCAACTATCTATTATAGGCAGATATTATTTGAATTATGGACTTGTGGCCAAGTTGGAAACTGGAACAAATATTTAATGGAGTAGTTTGGCAGTGATGTGGAGAGTAGTATATTGATCTACTTGAGAGAGAAATGAGTATTGTTAATCTAGTTGACTAAGGAATCAATGCGTGGTTTATGGTACTACAGATCTAGAATCAAACAAACACTATCTTGCATTTATGATTAAGAAAAGAAGTAGACAGAAATGAAAAAAGAAAAAGGTGAAAGATAAGAGGAACAGAAGGGAAAGGAGGACAACATAGTCTAAATAGCTTTGTTGTTCATTTCCTTACATTATTTGGTCCCATTGGTTATAGGGCGATAGCTCATTTGGACTTTACCATGTGCAAGTGCCTATTTGTTGCTGTGTTTATTGAAGAACAAGGTCTACATTGGTCATCTAAGTTGTAAGGACCATTACAAAATTAAACCTGCATTTTCGATAGCTGGTTTAGGATATCTGAACATTTGGCATTTCATTGAGTTAGAGTAACACCTTAGTTGCTGGAATCTAGATCCGGTTTGGTTATAGGTGAGGGGAAGTAGGCATTTTAAAAACACTTGAAACAAGGAAGTGGGTGTGTGTTTGAGTTTCTTGGGAATTCCTAAGCTGGTATGCTACCCTAGGTAGAAGATTCCTGCTACCAAGAATAATGCACAGGGGTGCATGCATAAATACGTTTCGCATTTCAGTTTTGTAATCTCATACCCAACAGAATCAGAACAAAGTAATGGAAGGCAGGGGGTAGCTAACATATTGCTAATGTAGGGCCACTTCCTCTTTCTGCATATTGCTAATGTAGGGCCACTTCCTCTTTCTGTATATCAAAACATAACTGGTCATGGTTTTTATTGCAATTTCTCTTGTGCATCTTCTTTTATGACATTCCTTGTCTTAAATCTCTTTTCATTGATAACGTAGGAACTCTTACTGAACTAGCAACAGCGAAATTCATAAAGCTTTTCTAGAATTTATTATACGAGAATGCAATTACTTGATTGGAAAAAGTGAAATAACATTTATTTCCTGCTGATCAATCAGTCTTTGCCCTTAAAGAACGATTTCACTGATGCTGTTATTGTGAATTCTGTCTCCACTCTTTAAAACCTCTTCTACCTTTCTATGTATTTCTTAATATCCATTCACAAAACAATAATAGATTAACAGCATGTACTGTTTCTATATGCATAGCATTTGTTTTTTAACCATATTTTCTAACAACCTTCTCTACAGTGTTTTTTTGACACTCCAGGACTGATGATTGGGCATCATGGATACCCTTACAGGGCAGATGTTAGAGTTCGTGTTGAAAGTGCTTGGAGCTCTATTGATCTTTATGATTTGCTAATAGTGATATTTGATGTCCATAGGCACCTTTCCACGTAAGCAGTTATCTAACCAACATAGTTCAATATTTGTTTCATATCTTAAATAAGCTTGGGAGTAGATTACTTTTTAGTTACTTTTCTTTATTGTCATTTCTTGTAAATCCAATTTACCCAGCTATACATAATTTAAAATTTTAATTTCGCAGTTAGCAGATTGGTATCTTGAGATTCTGAAACTAACTTATTGTTTGCCAAATATAACTTCAATTGGACAAAATTGAAGGTGAAGCCCCAATAAAAGTTAGTGGCCAAGAGAGAGTTTGTTTTAATCACCTTACTTCTCTTAAATTTGGAAGAAAGAGAGCAAATGAGCAAGGTGCGTTATGCAAAGATTTCATAGATATTAAATGGATCAGATGCCTTTGATTTTTAACAAGAAAATATATGGATTAGTGAACCAGAAGTATAAAGAGAGTCCAAGGACAAAATATGTGGAGCACATGAAGGAGAATGTTGAGGCTGATGTGTGATACCCAGGTTGGAATCACAATCATAATACAAGTTATAGAAGTTGCCCTAGAAGGGATGAAAAATCCAAGATGCTATGAGCATGTATAATAAAGATTTAATAGGCTCGTAGTTTGGGGAGGGATTTATATGGAAGAACTGTGAGAAATGATCATTGTGATGCCATCTGACTCTGAGGCTATCATGGTAATCTGAAGAAATGGTGGAGATCTAATAATAGTAATGCCTCTGATTAAGCATCATTCGTCTTTTCTTGTTTATTGGGGCTTAGAGTGTTATTGTTTATCTAAAGTTTCTTATTCATATAAGATGAAGATTAAATTAAATTATAACCATATTTTAGTGGACCATACATCTACTTTGGGTAATTTTTAATTAGCTCTGACCACAGGGTTTATCTTGTTCTGAAGGGAGAAACCACCGGCATACAAGAAAAAGAGGTAAGAGTAAACAACAATTATATGGGAC
Organism: Areca catechu; assembly: GCA_021397845.1. NCBI lineage: Eukaryota > Viridiplantae > Streptophyta > Magnoliopsida > Arecales > Arecaceae > Areca > Areca catechu. The sequence continues at coordinate 63,345,928 of CM038040.1, read as the reverse complement.
CTACCTTAAAAAAATCATAGGGAGTGCCTGGATTGTTGTAAAAAAAATGCATCTTTTCAATTGCAGTTGTTGGTGTGCCTAATGGAAAATGTGGACATTTCTAGTATAGTGGAATCTTGGCAAGCAGTTGTGATATTGTGATTGAAGAATAAGCTTGCTTGTTGCTTTTACATGTTTTCCCCCTCCCCAGCAGAGCTCTCCATAATTTTTTTAAGAGTTCCTGAATACAACATGAGGCCCACACTTGTTCAAAAGAGAAGAAAAAATCACATGGCTAAGTGATCTGAAGTTCTTGAGGAGTTCAGAAGTCCAATGTCTAAGGAAGCTGAAAAACCCTTACTTCTCATTCTTGAAACTTGAATTATATATAGATTTTTTTTTTGTTTTTTTAAATGAATGCTCGCCTTCTGTTTGGTATTACATGGAGCAACTTTATGGGCTGGTTTTCATAAAGAATACTCGAAATAGAGGCAAACTTTTTCCTATGGCCTTCTCCATTCATCATCATGGGTAGAGAAGTTGCTCAATAAGAATCATAAATTCAACCTGAAACCATTTACCATGTATTGAAGTTTTTCTTGATCTAAGATATTTTCAGATCTAATCAATCGGAACTAGACCTTTTTATCTTTTTGATCAAAAAGCCATCTACTTGTGTACTTCAATTGGTATTGGAACTTGTGCACTTCAATTTGGTATTGGAACGCTAAGATTCAACATCAGTATTATTGGTTATGCACACACCTTGTTAACTGCAGATGTGGAGAACAGGGATACAGCTATTACTTATTTTCTGTCTGCCTTTGTAAAAAGGTGATAAAGGACATGAACTTGAACCAGGGGATGCTGCTGAGGGAGAGCGAGGTTCTATTTGTTAGCTGAATCTAATCGGGCTAACAGATGAAAGGTGATGGTCAAGGGTGCAAGATAATGTTGTGCCTATTTCTATCTTTAAGGTTGTCACTATCACATGTTGGTTGGTAAAAGATGGATATTAAGGAGGCTTAGGTTGCCAAGGAGTATGCTATACTTTGGCTAGGACTTCAGGAGGTTTCTCTCAGTAATGCCTAAAATAGTTCATACTTGACCTTCTGCAAGAGATTGTTTGAGTAATTATGTAACTTCATTCCCATGATAGTAACTCAGCCTGCATGCTGATTGTGGATATATGATGAGGGTGTCTTTTCATGTGGGAGCTGTATGAGGCATGAATATGGATGCAGTATACAGATACAAGATAATACAGACTCTAGATGCAAAAAATCTTGAAAAAGTAGGATACGGTGTAGCTAGGATACATCACTGAATACATGCATACATATTACATACATGCACTCACGCATGCACACATAGATGCATATATGTATGTGTGCATATGTAAAAAAGCATCAATAGAGCATGGTAGACTATCAAAATAACACAATCCATGCTTTATACGATAGCATCAACTGTTGTAACCTCATCATCTTGTCATTTCTATCCATAGATTTTAATTAATCCTTCATGTTTAATATGACATCATAGATTCCAAACTGACCATTCATCATGAAAAGGCTTACATTAAAAAAGAAAGAAAACACCCTCCCTCACTTCCAAGATATCAAAGAAGTATTTTGAGTATTTTTGGGAAGTATTTAAGATACTTAGCACAAGCATTGGATGCATATTGAAAAGGCATCCAATGAGTATCAATATCTGATGTGGACATTGCATGTGTTTTGAAGTATCCATGTATCCTAGTGTGGGAGAATGCCTCCACATTTCAGCATTGCAATCATTAGGTAACTTACAACAAATAAGGTGAAAATATCGAGGAGAAGACAATTGTGGGTTTTTACTATCAAACCTCATAAAGATTAAAGTCTGTTCTGCAGATCATGCAATGTGATGAAAGATTTGGGTACATGTAGGTGCTTAAGTCTATTTATGATTCCATTTCTTGTTTGTTAAGGAAGTTTCAAGTCATTTAAAAGACTTAAAAGTGCTTATTATTAGTCAATCTTGTATTTTAGATTTGGGGTGGGGAGACTGAAATTTGATCAGATATAAGGAATGTTGCAGAGTTTGTTTTCGTTTTAGGTCAATTCTTAAGTAGGGGTAGATAAAAGGTTTATTTTTGGCCAAATTTGAAGTGAGCGTATCACTACCTTATCAGAAATTGGTTTAAGTGTGAGGCCTGCACTGTTCTTAAAGAAAAGGGGAAAGGTGTTCACTACCTTATCAGAAATTGCTTCATGAGACCTGCACTGTTCTCAAAGAAAAGGAAAAGCTGTTCATCTAATTGTCTTTTAGGCCATGTTTTATCGTCTAGAATGGAAATTAGGAATGGAAAAACAATTCATGGGTATCATTGGACGTGATTAGTTCCAATTCATGTTTGGGTAATTCCAGATAAATCTCTTGGAAATGAAACAAACCTGCTAGTGTGTAAGTATTAATATTAGTATTTTACTAATATTATGATATGATAATATATTAACATTAATTATATAACTATGATTGAAGATTAAAATATTATTATAAGATTAATATTGATATCAAATTTTAGTAATATTAATTTCCAAAATAAAATAATAAATTATATTATTAAAATGATCTAGTTCATATAATTATAATTTATATAATTATACATAATCTAATTATGTATAATATTTTATAATTTATGTATTATTGTTTGAGATAATCATCATTTGTAACATTATAGAAATAATATACTGTTAATAATAAAAAATGTAAATAATATGATTATGCAATATTAATGTTGATATATTAGTATTTTTATAATGATATTAAAAAAATGTAAGTATAATAATAAAATATAAATATATAACATAATAATAGAAACATAATGTTATAATAATTATAACAACATATCATAATAATTATAGTATTATTATTAGTATGTTAAATGTGAATATAAAATATTAATAATATCAACATTATGAATATATAATATTAATATTAATCTTATGGTGATACATTAATTTTTTTGTTAGAATATGATACGTTTTATATTACTGATATAATATTTTATTATATTATGTTACTAATATTACTACTAATACTATTATTATATTATTAAAGGTAATGCAAATAGAAGTAATATAATAAATAATATAATAATTTAAATATAATGTTAAAATGATTACAAAAAATATTGAATAATATTATAATTATAATCATGTTATAATGATAAGAATATAAATGAATAATAAATAATAAATAATAAATTATGATAAATATATTATTAGTAATACATGACAGCAAATGATATCTTAGCAATGTGAAATTCGATATAATATAATATAAATAAATATATATTATGAATACACTATATGTGTAATATTAATTATAATTTAAAATATCATGGAATAAATAATATCAGTACTTAATATAGTGTAATACATAATATATATTATCAAATAGATTATAATTATTGTAATATATTTTCAGTAAATAATTAATATTATAATATATTATGTAAAATACTTTTTAATTGTTAGTCAAGTATATATCCAAGACTAGATAAAATGAGTTCCAAGCACCCCTGGGGGATGGTTTTATCCAAGGTTTGCTATACCATATCATATCAAACTGGATGGTACAAGGCATACCATACAGTACCTGCTTGGTACCGATATATAGTATGGAAGGTATGCTAATACTCGGTATGCCAAACCAGCCTTGTACCGATATAGTAACATGATGACACTAGTTCAGAGCTCGTCGTCAAGATGACAAACCTTGGTTTTTTCCTTTTTTTGAGAATCCAATGCCCATGGAAATCAACATTCCCACATCCTAATGAGTTACCAAACATGGTTATGGAGTGGATGGAATCTGTTATTCATTCCCACCTTGCAATTCCTGTCAACCAAACAGGGTCTTGGCTATTCGGGGACTGAATGCCATTATTGATTGATGATAGAGATTAGTTTTAGAATTAGAAGACTGCTCTGGGGTGTTTACATCCATAGCTCTGACTTTTTGTTTTCCTTATGAATGTGCCAAGTTTATTGGGGTTCATTTTTATTGATTCCATATTGCTGTCTACAAACATCCCGTCCTTTTGTTCTTAAATATAGAAACCAATATGTGAGTTTACTCATTGAGGTGAGTTTATGCTGGCATCCTCAAATTCTGCTTGGCAAGCTTGTTGAAGCTGATGTTCAACATCAACATTTTTGGTTAAGAGAAAGAAAGTGTTTCCGGAGATTTCTCTGTTTGGTCTCTAGGTGGACTGATTTGGGTGTATAAAGCATATGCATGCGACTTAACTATGGCAGAACTTTTTATTGTTTAAGTGATTGATTTTGATATGCCTATGTGTCTGTATAAATATACATATTTGATGTTTTCTTTGCATTAGTATTATTGGCACTGAAGGTTCTGTTGAACTTTTTGGTCATGCATGTAGGCCTGACACCAGGGTGATAAAGTTAATTAAAAATCTGGGAGCACAGGTTCATCCTACCCAAAAGCGAGTGCTATGCATGAACAAGGTTGATCTAGTGGAACATAAGAAAGACTTGTTGAAAGTTGCTAAAGAATTTGAAGATCTTCCAGCATATGACAGGTCAATAATTATTTTGTGAGATGGATTTTGATATTCAGATTGTTTTTGTTTCTTATCTTCTTTGTCCTGTAGGTATTTCATGATATCTGGTCTAAAAGGTTCAGGTGTGAAAGACTTGGTTCAGTATTTGATGGACCAGGTATGCTTGCTTAACTAGTAATCCTTTTTTTTTTTAATAAATACTGCAAATCTAGTCAAATGGACTATGGCTAGAACTTTTTCTGGGATAAAGCACTAGAGAACATCAAGTATCATAAATTGCCAAAGCTCTGCTTGATAAAACCCTTTCTATACAAAGCTCTCACCATGAGACCTCCCCGGTTGGTGGCCCAATTTGCCACACTATCCGTCTCCCTAAAGATATGTGGAGACGAACATGAAGGACCTTCTTAATCAGGGATCTACAGTCATTTATAACAGCCATGAGGTGCCTAGGAACCATACTCTGAAAACTGAGTTGGAAAAGAGCTTGACAATCACTTTCAAGGATCTAGTTCTGGATCTCTTGATGCTTGTTGGTGATCAAAGCCTCCCTTGTGGCCCAGGCCTCTGCAGCTAGGGGTCTAGGAGAGCTTTGACTAACAGAGGTCTCCCCAAAGAGGGACAATCGACAAGTCCTGCTCCCTCTAGCTTGTCAGAAAAAAAAGGAGCCATGAGTGTTAAACTTACAAACATCCACTGGTGGGGTCCGGTTCTCCCGAGATTGTTGTTGTTCCTGAGTGGTGTTAATCTTTGGCCCTGCTAGGCATTTGTCTGTCCTTTCCAGATGCTTGGGCTTGGCTGGAGACCCCATCTCAAGATTGTCTTACATCCACTAGGTCCAAGCCCATGCGAGCCCAGATATGATTGAAATGATTGAAAGTAGTCATGGCCCTAGAACAATGAATTAAAAATGTAACCAAACCACTCATATGGGAATCCTTGTGCTGTAGGTCATGAATTACATAATGACCCATTATGGAGTGTTTTGCCCACTTAAGTTTTCTAAGGCCAATGCCCCCCCATAAATGGGAAGCCCAAGCCACATAATGCCAACCTCAACAATTTTTGCCTTTACTCCAGATGAAGTTCCAGATTATTTTTGCATTATGGTCCAATGTACCATCTTGAACCCATGTTGTGATCAACCGATAGGGAAATTGAATTTAGAACTGATTGCACTAGAGTGATTTTACAAGCCTGCGACCAATTTGCTTTCCTCCAACCAGAGGGTTTCCTTTGCATCCTGTCTATAATCTCATTCACATCCTCTCGAAGGATGCGGTTAGCTGACATGGTAACACCTAAATAAGTGAAGGAAATTTCAGATGCTCCTATGTTCACATTTCTTCCAATAAGGCATTTTAACCGAGGGTGAAAAAACATAGGGAGGACAAGAATCGACTTACTGTTAGTTTCCTTTTGGTCCATGATGGCTTGATAAGTGTCCAACACTTGATTAATTGCATCACAATCATCTAAAGATGCCTTGGAGAAGATGACCACATTGTCAGTGCAAGGATGTGGCAAAATTGCATGTTACTGCCAGATAAATTCCTCTTAGTCTGCCTGCCTGCATCTGCTAATTCGACAGTCCAGTAAGCACCTGCAAACATAAAATAAAGAGGTAGAGGGATAAAGGATCCCCTTGCCTTGTACCCTACTAGCATTAATTCACTTATGGCTGACCATGGAACAAGAGACTTGGGAGATGCTGGCCCATATCCACCCAATCCACACTTGGAGAATTTCATTCTAGCAGGGACTTGAAAAATGGCTTCCCACCTAAGGTGATCGTAAGCCTTTTCCTTTTCAAGCTTCTATCACATAAATAGGCTTCCCTACGTTAGAAGCATTCATAAAATTCAGGACTATGAAACAGTGAGGATTTCACTGTCCCTCACAGCAATAAAGGCACCCTGTTCTCTGCCAAAGCTAAGGTGTTCTTCTTTTTGGTATCGATACAATGTTAATATTTGCACAATGCACAAGGCAAGATGTCATTGGAATGAAAATAATCAATAGCTTTGTACACATCCAATCCAGCATTTCCCAATGATTCTTATAAAATTCAGCATGAAAGCCATCAGGTCTAGGAGCTTTACCAGTTGCCATAGACCACAGCATGTCCTTCAACCCTTAAGGTGAAAAAAGCCTAAGCAACACCCAGGAAACTCATTAGACAAAGGAGGGCAATCAATAGGAAAATCATCATTACCAGAAGCAGTCTAAAGATCAGTATATAGTTTAACAAACTCAATTTCAATAAATTGAGTATCAACAGTCCTAGTATGATCAGGTAATTCAATGAAAAGAATTGCTTTCAGTCTCCTATGTATACAAGTAAGCTTATGGAAGTAGTGAGATTTCTGTCCCCATCTGGCATCCATTTTGGTCTTGATTAGAAGCTTGAGATTAACCTGTCTACTGAGAGCATTATAGAGGGTTATAATCGGACAAAACAAATTTCCTCATTAACAGTTAAACCAACAATGGCATCTTTTCTTCCAGCATATGAATCTTATTAGCAACAGGAGAAAGCCTATTTTCAATCTTAACAAGGTCCTGCTTTTCCAATGGCAAAGCTCAGTTCTCTCCCTATTTAGTTTCTGATTGATAACAGATGGGGGAGACCCAGAGAACTGCCTATGTCACATTCGAGCAACATCTGTTTGTTAAATTATGAAAATCAATACTGCCAAGTTTAAGTCCAATAAGTCATGTCTAGAAGGGGAATACTCTCCATGGTATTTGTTATTAACTAGCAAGAACCTTCTCAAGTGAACTTAGGTTGTATTGTCAACCTTTCATCTTGTAAACTGCAGGAGTCCAAATGTTACATGATGACCACCTAATATGCTGTGGCTTAATTTTTGAGGGGAGAAAATCTGTACAACTGTGACTGATGGGTGATGAATCGTTAAATTGAGCTGGGTTGTGGATAGAGTGCATAAGGGAGATGGTCCTGCTTTTGAAGTCAGCCGGCTATGAAAATTATGCAAATACATTGAATTGAGATGATCTATTTTTCAATTTTAAGGTTCTGCATATGACTAGGAGCTGTTTCTTCTGTACTTATCATCACTTCCAAATTTTTCTTGGGAAACACACACTTGTGCACGCAAAGGCATATATTCTTGGATGTATTTCTATGTAGACATATATATTTGTAGGATGGCAAGACGTAATCAGTTTCTTTTGTAGGTTTCTTATTAGCATCTTTATTATTACTATTCTCTGCATTCATTGGAACAAGAACACTTATCACTGCTCATATGCACAAGACACTTATGTTGCATCTACAATAATTTATCTTTGCTCCAAATCTATGATTCTTTAGCATTCCAATTTATATTTTCTTTATTAGATAGGTTACTCTTCAAAATATTTTTGAATGAGGAGTTCCTTGTTTGCTTGATGCCAAGGCTATTTTCTTTTCTAAGCAAATCCTTGATGCCAAGGTTTGAAATGCAGTTTCAATCCAAGCTCGTAATGAAATATGTAGGTTTAGGGAAATGCTTCAATAAATCCAGTTTGAAACATATTATACCAGAAATTGTTGAAAGATTCGGAAAAATTTTTAAAAAAAAGCAAGTTAGAAAGCTTTTGCTATTTGCATTATAGTGTATTGTTTGTGATGCTTTGCAGCATTTAATAGTCTGAGATGTTCCAATTGCAGAATGTTCCCATGTTGAGCTTGTTAACTAATGTATCAAATATGTAGAAGTAGGAGAAAGGAGTTTAAATATTACTTGTCATCAACATATTTATCAGAAATTAAATCTTATTGGGAAATATAAAAAACAAAATAATTAACCATATATCATGCTATGTTTTTGTTTGCATTAGTAAACTATTAATCTTCTAGTACATTAATATGAATATTGTAATAAATTTTCCAACCAAAATAAAGTTTTTAATAAAATAAAACATGAAGAATTATAATAAGGTTATTGCAAAATTGCTTCATCATCTGCAAGTTCAACTTGCTTGTACAAAAGTATACTTTTTATTTTGAAATTCAACAGATCTTTAATTTTGTATTTTATTTATAGAAAATAACAAGAATTAAAAAATATCCATTTTTAAGTAATATGTTTGCCATTTAAGTAATCCCCATTACATTAAGTTGTTCATTGGGATGTAGACAACACATCTGAATTTCTTTAATTTTTATATTTCTATATTGTCTTTTCAAAGAAATCAGTTCTCTGGGCTTTTTGTTACCTAATTTAGAAAATCTTTTTGCTTCTTTATGCATAGGCAGTTAAAAGACCTTGGGATGAAGATCCCACTATCATGACCGAAGAGATAATGAAAAATATAGCTTTGGAGGTTGTTCGAGAGAAGATGTTGGATCATATTCATCAGGTATACTCAAATTTCACTGCCAATATCAGCATGATTTCTTTCCTTCTTGGAGAGCTTGTGCCAACATAACATTTATTTCAGGAAATTCCATATGTTATCGAACATCGATTAATGGATTGGAAGGAACTAAGAGATGGCTCTCTTAGGATAGAGCAGCATTTTATCGCTCCAAAACCCAGCCAGCGCCAATTCTTGTTGGAAAAAATGGCTCCAAGATAGGGTATCACTTGCTTCTATGTTTATGTATTTCTTTTAATGTCTTCTAGGCAGTAATCATTCTCTAAATTAGTAATTCATGGTTGTTTTGTGAATTTTTACTATGTGGCTTAGTAACATCTGTGTGCGTGTGCATGCAGGCGCACATGCACACACTTGCATGAGCACACGTCGGTGGATGGATGGGTGGGTGTGCCTATATGAGGACATGTTAGCTATATTTCTTTTCATTTTTCTTAACTATATTACACACTTGCATGTGCATGGTGTTGGTGGGTGGATGGTGGGTGTGCCTATATGACATATTTGCTATATTTCTTTTCACTTTTCTTAACTATATCACACAATGTTGAAATCCCTCGTGTAATTTTTGAACTATTCAGGAATTATTCTTTTGCTGCTCTTTTAGTATTTATAGGGTTGATGCCAAATATTCAAATAGCGTATTTGGCACAGATACTAGGTAGGCATAAAGTTGACCTCATTGTTGTAATAAGTTTGTTGCTATGTTAAATAATCAGGAGAATAGGCATTGAAGCCAATGAAGAGTTGAGATCCATATTCAAGAGGCAGGTGCATCTCATTCTCGAAGTTAGAGTTGCTCGAAGAAAGAGTGCATGAATTGTTCGAAGTCATTTCTATGCAGCACCTGATACCAAGTGAGTGAAAAAAAATCCTTACTCTAGCTACTCTAGCTGGTTGGTTTTACATATCATTTAAGACTTCCTATGATGTTTTAATTATTCTTTAAACCTTCATGCCAAGAGCAAGTCTCACATTCACATGTATCCTGTGAGAACTGAAAATCTCTCCACCTGTGCATCAATGAATTTTATATCTAGCCTTCATCATCTGTTTTTCTTTTAGCACCTACATATATTGTAAGCTGAGAAGTAGTGCTTTTGGTTGCAGTCATGGTCTAGATTATTCAATGCTAAGTAGTACAGAAGGCAGATTGTTAACCAAATGATTGAAAATGACTCATGCAACGTTGCTTGGTGATATTAGATAATTATGATAATTGACAATGTAATGCATGTTATGACAGTTCTTAAAACATCAAATTCTTTTTTTATTTTATTTTTGATTAAACCAATTTGAAAATGCTTATGCAAGTTATTATGTCATGTAGCAATTTGGCAGTGGGTGTGCACCGGGAATTTATCAAGGTTATGCGAATGCTGTGGCTTATATTTGCATGGGGTGAATCGAGTATCATGGTGCAAGCCACATGGTGGATTCCCTGAACTCTGTAATCAGAGCACCTGCTCGAGTGAAGAATCATGATCGTTCAATCCAAAGGGTTCTATGTAAAACCACTCTGTCCACTATTCAGTTCTGAATTCAGCCTGCTTTGGATGGCATAAAGGCTTGGATTAGTGATCTTGTGAAATGCTCATTCAATTAGTTACTATGATATGGCCTTTGTGTTTATTATTTATTAGTGTTGGGCTTTCGTGCCGGTTCTTGTGATATATTGCTTGTTTGTATGGTGATCCAGGAACTGATTCCTGGATCCTGAATTACTTGGATGAAAATAGACTAATTTTGTGCACCGCGTGTGGTGCAGCAAATCCAATGTGGCCTGCACCGCACGCTCCTATTGGTCCAAAAATATTCACCGTAGCATGATAGGATAAAAGCTGAGATGACTATCATTAATTAAAATTTTTGTCCAGCCAAAATATCCTTACGACATCATAGTTCAAAATTACGATATCCCAGTTCAAAATCTACGACATCCTGGTTCAAAAAATGATCTGAAACTATTACGACATCCTGGTTCAAAAATGACCTGAAACAGTATTACGACATCCTAGTTCAAAACTTACATCCTAGTTCAAAATCTACGATATCCTGGTTCAAAAATAATCAGAAACAGTATTACGACATTCTAGTTAAAAGTTACGACATCTAGTTCAAAATCTACGACATTCCTGCAGAAAATTTAGTTCAAAACCTATGACATTCCTGCAGAAAATATAAATTAAAACCAGAAACAGTATTACGACATCCTAGTTCAAAAGCTACGACATCATAGTTCAAAAGCTACGACATCCTAGTTCAAAACCTACAACATCCCTGCAGAGAAAAATATAAATTAAAATCTGAAACATTATTACGACATCCTAGTTCAAAAGCTACGACATCCTAGTTCAAAACCTACGACACTCCTGCAGAAAAATATAAATTAAAACCTGAAACAGTATTACGAATCCTAGTTCAAAAGCTATGACACCCTAGTTCAAAACCTACGATACTGTAAAAAAATATAAATTAAAACCTGAAATAGCATTACGATACCCTAGTTTAAAACCTATGACATCCCTGCAGAAAAATATAAATTAAAACTGAAACAGTATTACAACACCATAGTTCAAAAGCTACGACATCCTAGTTCAAAACCTACGACATCCATGCAGAAAAGGGACTGGAGGGAAGGGTATTTTGGTCTGGACCTAAAATTTTAAATAAAAGCTGCAATAGTCATAATGTAGTCCCGCTCAGCTACCATTCGTCATGCTCCTCAATGGATACATTCTGACAATAAAAAAAGCACGGTATGTAGAATGCAGGATTTTCTGCAAGCACGCGGGGCAGAAAGATTTTCCATGAAAATATGCATATGTTCATGTATTTCATTATGATATGATCAAATATATGACATGATAGATATATTTTTGTACTAAAGATTTGATTGTGTACTTCTTTATGCTGTTGGTAAAGTTGAAATAGAGCTGTTAATGGATCGGGTTCGAATCTGGATCTTAATCTGGATGTTTTACCCGGACCTGGATCTGATTAGTCATAGGTAAATGGATCCGGGTATGGATATTACATAGCCAGACCCGATAGATCCGAGACCCGATTAAATAATAAAATTAATATATTTTTATATTATATATATTTATATAAATGTGGGATTATTGGATCATAATCGAACGGTTAAAAATCTTTCAAGATTTTACTTATTAATCCTCCCTCAAATCGTGCCTTAAAACCTAAGTAACTATGTGTTGGACCTTCTCCCTTCCAGCTGCCAGCGCCTATAGCCGATGCCTCCTCCCTCGGCACTCCTCCTCCCCCACGGTGCTTCGCCACCTGGCCCCGGAACTCGCCTCCATGCCGACGGCCAACGCTGCCTTCGGCGCTCCCCCGACGGCCGATTGTTCGATCGGATAGTGTGTCGGTGTTGTGCACCGACAGCTTGGGCGGTTTGATCCATTCGGCACACCATCGTGACCAACTTGGAGTCCTTGATGCTGTTGCCGGACTTGGTGAGGCCGGGATACGCGATGGTGAGAATGGCGCCGGGGACCAACGAGCGGAAGGTGATCGGTAGGGTGAATTACCGGGGAGGCCCGGCGCCTGGGTGGGTGCACTCGTTTCCGGTGACCGAGCATTATGTGGTGGTGCTGGAGATGCCACTAAGGCTGCAAATGGGTCGGGTTGACCAATGACCCGACCCAACCCGACCCAACCCGACCTATTTAGACCCGATCCAACCCTTTTTTATGGACCCGTGGATCTAGGTTGGGTCCTAAAATTAGACCCGTTCCATTTTCCGGGTCGGGTCTCGGTTTACTGAATTTGGACCCGACCTGACTCGATTCGAACATACTAATATTGTTAGAATTATATCTATTTGGACCTTTAAATTATAATTTAAAACTTGTATGGAACTAGTTATAATTATTTTTATATCTTAATGTATTTTAAAAATAATATTATTTATTATCTATTTTATAGTTAATAATAGTTAGCCATGTAATAATTAAAATATAGTTATATATATTTTATTCAGATCATATTTAGATCCAAACTTTGTAGATTAGAACGGATTATTTATGGACCCGATCCAACTCGAATGACCAGTTCGGTTGAAAATTCTGATAAGGACTCGACTCGACCCGACCTGATTTCTAGTGGATTGGATCTGGATCTACTATTAGGACCCGATCAAAGAATCGGTCAGGTCCACTATCAGGACTCGATCAAAGAACAGGTCGGATGGGTCACTCATGACCCGATCTGACCCGATCCATTCGCACCCCTACCACTAAGGTACTGTGCCCAAAATCTTCTCGAGGCCGAACCCACTCCACTATACAAGTTCGAGTGGCACCAAGACTCCGGTAGCTACGTGCATGTCATGTATAGAGCTAATGGAAAAAATGTAAGCACTTCTATCTCTCTCATTTTTCGTGACTTGGATTCGTGGACCACACAAGTCCAGTTTATACCTTATCTCAATAACTTTAATGATTTGATTTGATGAACGTTTTAGGTGGCGAGGAGTGTGGAGGTGCCACCCTTTGTCACGTTCCATTTTATCAATGCATTTGAGGAGCAGGATGAGGATGGTAGGGTCACTGCCATCATTGCCGACTGCTGTGAGCACAACGCTGACACAACTATCCTGGAGATAGTATCAAGCCTTCTATGCTGCCGGCTGCTCCTACGATCGGAGCAATCGAGGCCCCTCGACATCGGTGCTTGTCTCCATGCTCACGGCCGATGCCTCCTCTCCCGACGACCAACGCCGCCTCCCTCCCCCGACGCTAATAGAGCCCTCTATGCTCCCTATGAGCGGACCGAGCCTCGAGGTCCTCGACATCGGGCTTTGCCTCCATGCCCACGGCCGATGCCTCCCTCTACGGTCGAGCCCTCCACGGTCGATGCCTCCCACTCGACGGCCAACACCTCCCCCCCACCGGTCGAGCCCCTGTCCCGCCGGCTGCCGCTACTCCTGATCCGAGCCCTGACCTTGGTTAGATGTTACCTTATTCTTGTTTTTTATTAATAATCATGATCATTCCTACTATTAGAGAATGAAAAAAAAAAAAAAAAGATTCTCCACTCTTACAAGCCCTGGGCCAATGGTGGTATTCGAGTCCGGGTTTGGGTCTGGATATCCGGGATCCTTTCGGGTTCGGGTATGATATTTTAAAATTGGACCCGTTAGATATCGGGTCTAGGTCCGGATCCAGTAGCTAAAATCGGGTTGGATCTGGATATTAGGTTATGATCTGAATATGACCCGTTGACATCTCTAAGTTGAACTTTTGGGAATAAACATACACATGATTTGGCAGCAGAAGAATTGTGTGATATTCCTTGTGGAAGAATGGCCTTTGGGAGAATGAACAAGCTAAAAAGAAATGTGAATTTTGTTGGAAAGTGGTATTTGAGAGGATGATCAAGCTAGATGACATGACATAGATATGACACAACCTACACAGGTGGCCATATCAACATCAAGGTTTTGCATATCCCCCAAGGTGAAGTCTGAGGAGTTCACGCCTGTCTTTGAGACATGATGGAGAGCTGTACCACCATGGCCGCGGCTGGAGGTACGCTTGGCTATCTCCCTCTCCATCGGTCATCTGTGGCGGTGAAAGATGATGCAGTGGCGGTGCAAGATGGTGCAGCCTCTGGACTCACCAACTCATAATGCTCTACAAAATTTGCATTGTTTGCTCTACTGAAAGTCTTGTATCATGTAGAGCTTGAACCTAATTCGACAATGAGTGGAGTCCAACTTTTGCAGTATCCAAATCATTAGATCATTAGATCTGAGAACCAGTTGCAGTTCTTGATACCTGATGGTTCAGATGATTGTAGCACCTCCCTGTTGATGTATCGGAAATCCATTTGAAGCTCGTGAAAGGAGATTTGATACAGCTTTCCTGGTCAAAATATCAAATATATCCAATGGAGGATGCTGATTCAATGGTTTTTGTCTGCAACTCAGATCAGTGAACTTGATTTCTAGATGTTTGCAGATACCTGATGAATAAGGGATCCATATAGCCCTCGTTTTTCTGATCAATGATCCTTCTGGACTGGACTTGTGAAGGATCCTAAACTTCTCAAAATCCAAATCTTAGGTTGATGATATAAAACCCTAGCCCAAAAAGGGACTAAGATTGAATTGGGCTTGGACTATTCGACTAGCCTAGAAGTATAGTGCAAGCCCGTTTGATCCATAAGGGATGTGATGCATCTAGAAATGATCAAGCCTACATGAACTCGCATGGCTCGCTACCTCACATGTCAGCTCAATTTTAGGTCACATTTCATCTGTTAGCTTAGCTTCAGGTTATCTCGCCTACTGGTTTAACACAGTAAGCAAACTTCTCAGATCTTAACACATGGTCCCAGTCATCATGCAAAGAAGCTTAGCGTTCCCTCCTGCAAAGGAGTAGGTGATCTTGCATCATGACTCTCTGATATTGGCAACATTCATTAATGCTAGTGCCCTAAGAAAGCATGCCTACCATGTAAATGAGATTCGCACCATCTCTAACCACTCCTCTAAGGGCATGCACTCTGCAATGAGGTGTCGACCATCACTTTCTGCACTGCACAATACCTTTATAAGTGTTAGGTACTCTGTATATCTCGTTTATAAATTTATTCTCTGGATCCTCTGGTAGTCTTTCTCCAAAAGTTCTATCAAAAAGTCCTTTTTCCGATAGGGCTTTTTCTAGCAATCATCCCTAAAGATCCTGAGCTCCTAAGAACCTCAACAGTTCTTTCAGAGCCACCTGGAGGTCCTAAACTACTGTTCGGGCAAAGGCTATGACTACTTGCCTCGCCTAAGCCTTGCACACTTTCTTGAGCCTTGCCAATGCCCATTTTCATTGTCTCGCACACTTTCCTGAGCCTCACCAACACCCATCTCCATCGCCTCGCACACGTCTTCTTGCCACTTCCACTGCCTCACTCTTTTCTACTCTATCATTACACCACCCATCTAGAAACTATAATTTCTTTCTTTTCTATTTATTTTTTATGAAAGATTGACTTAAGCATCGGAGGGTCCATGGTGAACCAACCCTCCATGACTGGATTTTCGTGTCTTTTTTATTTTGCATGTTTTGGAACAACCCCATTCAATGAAGGAAAACCTAGAGCCATCCGACTCAATAGCCATCTCTGGCCATGTCAGCAAGTCTCAATGGAACCACAACGATTCGTGCTAGGAGGGCCCTTGGCCCAAACAATTGTTGAGAGGACCTATAGTTTCTCTTTTCTTGAGTCACCATGGCAAAAAAGAAAGCAATGGCAAGATCCACCACTCTTCCTGTAAAGGAGCCGGTGGTCCTGGTGGATCACCCTCAAACTCTCCCAGACCAAGGTGCTGGCAATCCTTCGGCTACCCCTCTAGTCATGGCCAAGCAGTTCCGTCAACTCCTATCTCGAGTCGAGTCATTGGCAATTGCGGTACAAGTTCTACAGTAGCCCTTGATATGTCCCACTCCGAGGCTTACTAAGCATCAACCTTTGGACATTCCCTCTCTAGTGCGGGGGGTAGACCAGGACGATGTAAGCTATTCCACTGAAGTAGAGATGCATCCGGCGGCCCCTTAGCCAATTGGCAGTCCCTAGTGGGTTTCTCATCATCGCCTGTCACAACCATCGGGACCCTGGGGGCACTTCTTGTTCATCACTCTCGCCATCAGGTGGATTGCCAAGGTAGCAATCTAAAACGTGGTTCTTCTATTTCACTTTCTTCTTTTTTGTCATAAGATTTCTCGTTGAAGGGACCATCATGCCGTCATCCGGCAAGGCATGCCTAGTGACAGGATGAGCTACATTAAAAGCTTCATGAGATAGATGGCTACTTCGAGGTCCTCTGGTGGCAATAGACAATGCCAGCCAGAGAGCCACTCTTCACCACCATGCATCTACCCTTCTCCTAGACCATCATGGAGGAACCCATTTCCCGAGGTTTTAAGGCACCCACCATGGAGGCCTATGATGGCTCCATTGATCCCTGCGATTACCTGGAGAGCTTTAAAGCTCTCATGATACTAAAAAAAGTATCCGATGCCTTGATATGCAAGTCCTTTCTAGTCACTTTTAGAGATGCTGCCTGAGCTTGGTACACCAGGCTCCCATTGGACTTCATTAGCTCCTTTGAGGAGTTCAGCTGAAAGTTTATCACCTAGTTCCAGAGTCGAGAGCCCGGAAGAACTCAAACTTCCTTCTCTATCCAGCAGGAGGAAGGAGAGTCTTTTAGAATTTCATGGGTCACTTTAGAGTGACTATATTGGAGTTTGTGGCCTAGAACTAGCAGTCACGATGTCAGCCCTTATGAGGGGGCTCTAAGTGGAAGCTTTTACCACTCCTTCTCCAAGAGGTTCCCTTAAGATCTTTCAGAGCTCTTGTCCTGTTTTAAAAAGTACATCAATGCTAAAGAAGGTATGGCGGTGAAGAGAAAGAAGAAAGGGAGTGCAAGCACCTTCAGGAGAACTACTCTCTCCCTTCTCAACCTAAGATGTGGAGCAATGAAGCTAGACCTCATCACCATTCCAAGAGCCTGCACCATCGCCATGAAGAGTTTACACTATGAATGCCTCCTAAAAGTAGATCTTGATGGAGGTAAAGAACCAGGACATCATTCACTAGCCTAGGAGGATGAGCAAGAGATCTAAGAAAGACCTCGCCAAGTATTGCTATTTCTATCAGGAGTACGGATATGACACCAAAGACTGTCTCACCTTAAAGAAGGAGATTGAAGCTTTGATTCACCGAGGCTATTTGCAAACCTATGCTGGCCAGCCTAAAGGTGCGGAATCTTTCGACCACCAGTCTCAACTTGCCATAGAGCCTCCTGTGGACAACCATCTCACCATCTGCCTAATGAACACCATTACTGGAGGATCCTAGGGAGGCATCCTTGCCAACTAGTGGAGTCCATGCTCGAATAGCTCCCGAGCCCCCTCGAGCCAAGTAGAAAAGGAGGATGTTATTGTCTCTTTCGACTTTGATGCAGAAGGCATCGAAACACTTATTGATGATGACATTATTGTCCTGTTACTATTGCTAACTATGATGTATGCCATGTCTTGATTGATAATAGAAGCTCTGTCGATATCTTATTTTATAAGGCCTTTAGCAGAATGAATCTCTCGAGGGATCGTCTATAGAAGACGAGTTCTTCCTTGATAGGGTTCTCAGAAGATGCCATCTCCATGGAAGCATGATCATCCTACTTGTAACTACAGGCCAAGCTCTAAGACATGCAACAATCATGCTGAACTTCTTGGAGGTAAAAGCTCCCTCAACATAAAATGTTATCTTGGGAGGACCTAGCTTGAATGCCCTTCATGCCATCGTATCCACCTACTATCTACTAATGAAGTTTCCAACTACCTAAGGAGTGGGCAAAGTTCGAGGTGACCAAGCCCTGGTTAGATAATAGTATGTAGCCATTCTAAAAGGCAAGAAATCCCATGAGGCATTATCCATTGATAGCCTTAATTTAGAGATGAGCAGGTTAAGTAGCGGGGTCATTTGGCAAAAGAGCTTTTCTTATTCCCATTGGATGACCGTAACCCAACCTAGAAGGTCAAGATCAGGTCTCAGTTGGAAGAGGCCTCACAAGACTGACTCCTAGCCTTCTTGAGAGAAAATGTAGATATCTTCGCATGGACCACCTTTGACATGCCTAGAGTAGACTTAGAAGTTATGGTGCACTAGCTGCATGTTAACCCTTCGCACAAACTAGTAAAGTAGAAGAAATAATACTTCGCCCCTGAACGCTAGCAAGTCATCAGGCAAGAAGTCAACAAGCTGTATGCTGTTAGATTTATCCGTGAGGTCGATTATCTTGAATGGCTAGCAAATGTGATGCTCATCAGAAGGTAAGTGGCAAATAATGGGTATGTATTGATTTCATAATTTAAATAAAGCCTGGCTAAAATATAGATTTCTTTGCCCCGGATAAATCAGTTGGTCGATTCTACGTTGGGATACGAGCTGCTCAATTTTATGGATGCTTTCTCTGGATATAACCAAATCCAGATAGTCCTGGAGGATAAGGAAAAAGCATCCTTTATCACAAACCAAGGTCTCTATTATTACAAAGCGATACCCTTTGATATAAAGAATGTGGGAGCCATATACCAGCATCTTGTCACAAGGTTAAAGACCAGATCGGCCATAATGTCAAAGTGTATGTTGACAACATGCTGGTAAAGAGCTGGTAGGTAGAGCATCATGTGGTGGACCTTGAGGAGACAAACCTTGAGGAATTATCGAATGAGGCTCATTCCAGCCAAGTGTGCCTTCGATGTATTATCTAGAAAGTTCTTGAATTTCATGGTCTCATACCATGGAATCAAAGCCAGCCTGAAAAAGCTCAGGGCTGTCTTGAAGATGTTACTACCTAGGACTCGGAAGGAGGTGCAATGCCTAGTTGGATGGATAACAACACTAAGTAGGTTTATTGCTAGGTCAGGCAACAAGTGCCTACCCTTCTTTAGAGCCTTGAGACAGATCAAAGACTTTCACTAGATGGATGATGCGGCACGGGATCGGGGTAGGATCGTCGGTGAGCCTAGAAGTCACAAAGATTAGGGTACTACTATATTTTTTTTTTTGTAGAAGGTGGTGAAGGAACAATGGAGATGGAAGGTAGAAATTTGGACTCTTATAGACTTTGGAACTCATACTCACGGAGAGATCTCTCACCTCTAGGGCATCTCACCCACCTCACTAATGGAGCCATTAGGATGAATCTCAAAGGACACGAGGGTGGTAAGGAAGATGAAATCAGGGAAGGGGATAACTAGACATGACCTCACATCATGTCCTGGGATTGGGCCTCACACCCTCTCCTCATGGAGCAAAAGAAGAGTCACTCTTCTCTAAAAGACTTTCATTCATCACTAACTTTCTTTTACAAAGAAATTAGGGGCCTATTTATAACCTTCTAAGTTCCATTTGAAATTTAAATTTTACATGAAAAGAGGGGGAAATGTAGTTACAAATTTGAATTTCAACATCTCTTGAAAAGGGGTGGCAAAGCATGGTGCCAAGTGTCTCTTGTGGTGGCCAAGTGTCCAAATCTAAAACTACATGCATATGCACTTGGCATTCATGTGGGCATTCTTGTATCATCATGTGTTGGGCGCCACTTGGCATTCATGTGTCATCATGTGTTGGGTGCCACTTGGCATTCATGTGGGGACCTTCTTATATGGAGGATGAATGATCTTCAAATCTAAATTTATTTGCATCGAACTACATCGTGATTCATGCTGCTTCGAGATCCATGCTGCTCCAGGATTCGTGCAAGTCGATGTCCCCATCATTCTCCTAAGGTAGGGAGAACTCGACTCCGTCGAGTCAAGATCAACGAGGGCTTTGATGAACCAAATCCAAAGGCTATGCTCTGAGATCTATGCAGCTTTGAAATCCATGCGGCTCTAAAATTATGCAGCTCCGAAAACTATCTTAATTTCTTTTCCTCTTTTTTCTTTTTTTTTTAATTTTCTCAGCTCTGCTTTGAGATCCGTGCATCTCTGAAAGTCATGCAGCTCTGAGATCTATGGGCTTGGAGATCCATGCTTCAATATTTTTGGGATAGCTTTGAGATCTGTGCAACCCTGAGAACCGTGCAGAATGTGAAGTCGACAACAGGGATAGAAGTTGCCTTCATGATCGTGCGATGGAGCTTCTTCTTCTCCCTTCTCCATGGACCGAAACCGGGAACAGGGGAGGCTTGCAGAGGGCAGTCTAGCGGGCATTTGCGGCGATGCTAGGGCGGAGTCGGTGGCTCGGACAGCGATGGTCATCGGATCTTCTAGACGGGGGAAGATAGAGGCTCAGGCGGCTGTGGAGGCTCTGATCTGAGAAGCTTCAACCATCGAGGAAGAAGACAATCGCGAGCTCGACTAGCACAGGGCGGAGGGGATGGCTTTCAGAGAGCAATACGGCGGGCGATGGGAGCGGCGATCGGACGATGGAGGAAGGGGCTTTGCAGGAGACCGCGGTAGTTGCGACAGCAGGGGCGTCAGCAGACCTGCGACACAGGGGCTTGCGGGGGGGCTTCAGACGGGATCTCCACCGGTGGCTGGCGGTTGCGTGGATCTGCGACACAAGGAGATCGGGCAGGCGTCCGTCGCTTTAGCAGCAGGGCAGGGATGCCGGCATGGTCTTGAGTCGAGGAGATAGGTGGAGGCGGGATCGATCGGTGTCGTGGAGGGAGCGGAGGATGCACTTGATCTTGGTTGGTTCCGACAGTGCGGATGTGATCTGACGGACGCTGGGGCGACAGGCGGCCAACGGGAAACAGGGAAGAGATTCGGTGGGGCACGGGTAGTCTCGGCGAAGACCTGTGCACAGGGGCAGCTGAGCCGTTTGGTTGGCGTTGTGGAGACGGGCGTCGTGCAGATCTCGAAGGAGCCAGTCGGCCGGTGGCGCAACCTTCCTTTTGGTGGTTGTTGGTCGTTGATTTGCCGATAGGGGTGAAGAGGAGGACGGGGAACGTAAACCTTGGGTTGAGGGGTTTTCCGTTCTGATGGGGAATAGAGCAGGGGGTCTTTCGGTCGGGAGGAAGCGGCTGCGGGCAGGGCGGTGGCAGTGTCGCCAGATGAGGCGGAGGTGGCGGTAAGGGCCCTTTGGTTGTTGTCGGTGGTGTCGATGGTGAACATCGGCTGGGAATGGAGGAAATGGGCTTGGATCTAGGCGAAAGGGGAAGAAGATGACAGGAATAAGTCAGGGATAAGTCAGAATATAATGGGAATAGTGGGAATAAGCGGATTAAGATGGGATAAAAGGAATAATGGATACCCTAAATCTCTGGGCTCTGATACCAAAATTGATGCGGCACAGGATCGGGATAGGATCGTCAGTGAGCCTAGAAGTCACCAAGATTAGGGTACTACTATATATATATATTTCTTTTGTAGAAGGTGATGAAGGAACAATGGAGATGGAATGTAGAAATTTGGACTCTTATGGACTTTAGAACCCATACTTACGGAGAGATCTCTCACCTCTAGGGCATCTCACCACCTCACTAATGGAGCCATTAGGATGAATCTTAAAGGACACGAGGGTGGTAAGGAAGATGGATCAAGGAAGGGGATAATTAGACATGATCTCACATCATGTCCTGGGGTTGGCCTCACACCCTCTCCTCACGGAGCAAAAGAAGAGTTACTCTTCTCTAAAGACTTTCATTCATCACTAACTTTCTTTTACAAAAATATTAGGGGCCTATTTATAACCTTCTAAGTCCCATTCGAAATTTCAAATTTTACATGAAAAGAGGTAATTTTAAATCTCATGAAAAGGGGTGGCAAAATGCATGGGTGCCAAGTGTCTTGTCGTGGTTGCCAAGTATCCAAATCTGAAAATCTGCATGCATGGGCACCACTTGGAATTCATGTGGGCATTCTTGTATCATCATGCGTTGGGCACCACTTGGCATTCATGTGGGCATTCATGTGTCATCATGTATTGGGTGCCACTTGGCATTCATGTGGGGACCTTCTTATGTGGAGGATGTAATGATCTTCAAATCTAAATTTATTTGCATCAAACTGCATCGTGATTCATGCTATTTCGGGATCCGTGCTGCTCGATGTCCCCATCAATGGAGGAATGCTAGACCACCTTCAAGGAGCTTTGTGCATACTTTACCATTGCTCACTCCTGATCAGGTTGGTGGAATGAGAATACTATAACTGTACTTGGTCATATCCCTAGTGGCTGTAAGTTTGGTCCTTGTTCGGAGGATGAAGGCATACAGAAGCCAGTATACCATAACCAGCAGGCTACTAAGGATGTAGAGACCTACTACCTAAAGATAAAGAAGGTTGCCTATGCTCTCTTGATCTCATCCTAGTGACTCCGACCTTACTTCCAGGCATACTCTATTACTATCTTGACTGACCAACCCCTAAGGTCAGTCCTGTAAAGGATGGATACCTCCAGGAGGATTGCCAAGTGGGCGGTGGAGCTTGGAGAGTTTGACATTTACTACCGCTTGTAACCCTTCATCAAAGCCCAAACACTGGCTAACTTTCTCATGAAGTGTATGCTCCCTGAAGAAATTGAAGCTAAAGTAGAAGAATAGCCTCGATTTCAGCAGGTGTCATTGGACACTACACGTCGACAAAGCATCTAATGCAGGAAGCTCTATAGTAGGAATGATCCGTACCAACCCAGATGGCATCATCTCTAAGCAAGCCCTTCAGTTCAACTTCAAAAACTCGTCAAAGAAGCTGTGTACAGAGCACTTCTGGTAGGGCTAAGACTGGCTTGTGAGCTTGGGGCACATCACATCAAAGCCTCCAGCGATTCTCAATTGGTCATAGGCAGGGTTTACGAGGAGTATGAAGCCAAGGCTCCTATCATGGAGAAGTATCTGGAGATGGTAAGAGAAATAACCCCTTCTTTTATCTCTTTTAAGATTGTACAAATATCCAGGATAGAGAACTCTTGGATGGATCTCTTATCAAGATTGGTAATTGTGGAGTACCTAGAAATCCATAGAGGAGCATATATGAAGAACCTGGAGAAGCCTAGCATTGAGGGCAAGCCAGCTTACGTGATGCAGGTGGACCGTGAGCTATGCTGGATGGACCTATTGATATGGTACCTAAAGGAAAGACAACTGCCCAAAGACTAGACTCAGGCCTATCGGATCAAGAGTTGCTGGGTCCAATACATGATGATTGAAAAAAGCTATACAAAAGATCCTACTTGATGTTGCTCCTATGCTATCTCCGACCCATGGAGTTGATTATGCCCTGTGTGAGGTCCATGAAAGCATTTATGGGAGTCACCTTAGAGGATGGGTCATGATGTATAAAATCCTTTGGCAAGGATACTACTACTTAACATTCACATGGAGCTGTCGAGTTCATGCAATGCTATGACTGCTGCTAATGCTATGCCCAACATCAGCATTAACTATCGACACCTCTCACACCAATTGGTTTACCTTGGACATTTCCTCAGTGGGGGATTGACATTCTTGGCCCATTCCCATCGACCTTTGGACAAAGAAAGTTCCTTATCATCACCATTGACTACTTCATCAAATAGATGGAGACGAAACCCCTAGCTCAGATCACTAAGAAGGAAGCTCATAGTTTCATTTGGAAGTCCAATCATATCTATCGGTTCAGCTTGTCTCGGATGATCATCACCAACTACTACGGTCGGTAGTTTGATAATGTATCTTTCGATGAATTCTATGAGGACTTGCAAATCATCCATAGGTACACCTCTGCCAAGCACTTATAAATAAATGGAGAAGTAGAGGTCACCAACTGAACCATCTTGCATGGTCTGAAGACTTGACTCGACAAAGCCAAGAGGCTCTGCACAGATAACTAACTATTGGGCTTTTATATTGACACATCAACTTTTGATGGGGAGATTCCATTTAACCTCTCCTTCGGAACCAAAGCATTCATCCCTCTTTAGCTAGGCTTACTCTCATACATGGTCTAGGCCTATGATGAGCATTGAAATTTGGAAGATTTTAGAGCGAACCTCAATTTACTCAAAGAAGTCCAAGAGAAGGTTCATATCAGAATGGCGACACACCAATGATGAGCAGCTCACCACTTCAATTCCAGAGTCAAGGAGAGTAGTTCTGCTTAGGAGACCTAGTGCTCAAGAAGGTAGCAATTAGCCAGTCGACCAAGCAAGGGAAGCTCTTATCCAATTATGAAGGACCATACTGTATTATCGAGGCTATAAGCTTTTGTACCTATCATTTAGAATAGTTGGACAGGACATCCATCCCACGCTCCTAGAACTCTGATAATTTCTAACCTTATTATCAATAAAGATTTTCCTTAATTCATGAGCTGCCCCCATCTATGATGAAACCTCTCTCTCCTCTATGCGAAGGTACTATCAAATTCTTGGCTTGCAAAAATGAAGGTGCACCTGAAAATCTTGGACGAGCCATACATCCCAGGTGAGGGTTACCACGACACTATCAAAGTCCTGGGTGAGCTTGGGGGCCCAGGCAAGGTAATACAACCCTCCCAAGCTCTAGATGAGCTCAGCACCCTAGGTAGAGGCTCAATAGCTTTTAAGCCCTGGTCGAGCAGTTAGATATCCAAGTAGGGTTCTGACATCCATAATCACTAGCTAGTAGTTAGTCTTCCAGGCACAAAATCCTAGGTGAGCTCAGTGCCCTAAGCGAAGGCTCAATAGCCTTCAAGCCCTGGTCGAGTGGTTAGATGCCCAGGTAGAGTTTCGATACCTATAAGTCTTAGCTATGCAAATAATTTCTTAGGCACCAAATCCTAGATGAGTTCAGCACCCCAAGCAAAGGATCAATAGTCTTAAAGCCTGATTAAGCAATTAGACTCCTAGGCATGGCAATCTACCACCTTCAAGGTTAGGCGGGCTTCCATGCCCATAATCCCTAGCAGAGCAATCAAACACCTCGACGAGCTACCATGATCCTTGGTGAAGCAATCATGTACTTAGGCTGGCTGCCATGTCTGTAATCCCTGGCAAAGCAATCAAACATGTAGGTAAGCCACCAGGACCCCTGGCGAAGTAGCCAAGCATCCGGTGAAGTAACCAAGCATTCAGGCTGGCTTCCATACCCGTAATCCTTGACAAAGTAGTTAATCTCTCAAAAAGGGCAATCCGCCACCTTTAAATCCTTGGTGAGCTCGGCACCTCAAGTAAGGCTTAACAGTCTTAAAGCCTTGGTTAATCAGACTTCCAGGTTGGGCTACCACATTCATAATTCTTGGTTAAGCGATCATACTCCTAAACAAAAATCGAGTGAGCTATATACCTCTAGGTGAGGTAACCTAATCTCTCTAGCATTCTACTAGTTGCAGGTCAAAGGAAAGCCCTTGCTTAGGTAGGTAACCTTCCTTTTCCATGCATGGAGAACTTTGGATTGGTACATGAAGGTCAAAGCATTCTGTTTGATCTATTTTTAGAGCCCTATGTGCACATGATAAGGGAGAATGTCTCTCACTTGGTCATCAGCCAACCTTTACCCTCTGTCCTAAACTCCTGGACGAGCCTCGCACCCCAAATAGGATCCTCGCATAATCCTTTATTTTAAAGTCCCTAGATGAGCTTCGGCCCAAAACGGGGTTCACAAATCCTTTATTCTAAAATCTTAGGTAAGCTTTGTGCCCTATGCAGGGTTGATGAACCCATTACTCTGAAGTCCTAGATGAGCTTCGTGCTTTAGGCGGGGTTGACGAACCCTTTATTCTAAAGTCCTAGATGAGCTTTGCGCTCTAGGTGAGATTGACGAGCCCCTTATTCTAAAGTCCTAGACAAGCTTCATGTTCCAAGCAGGGTTGGCAAACCCTCTATTCTTAAAGTCCTAAGTGATTCTTGTTCCTTAGGTAGGGTCAGCGAACTCTCTATTCTTAAAGTCTTAGGCGATCCTTATTCTCTAGGTAGAGTTGATGAACCCTCTATTCTTAAAGTCCTAGGTGATCCATATTCCCTAAATAGGCTTGGCAAACCCTCTATTCTTAAAATCCTGGATGATCCTTGTTTCCTAGGTAGGGTTGGTGAACTCTTTATTCTTAAAGTCCTAGACACCCTGGTAGGGTTGGCGAACCTCTATTCTTAAGGTCTTGGACAAGCTTTGCATCCTAAGCAGGGTTGGAAAACCCTCAATTTTAAAGTTCTAGATGAGTCTGGTTCTCTAGGTAAGGTCATTGCACCCTTTATTCTAAGTCATATGAAGGCTGTGTACCTGTACAAGGCCGTCGAGCCTTTTCAACAATGATGCTCCTAGGTGAAGTTGATTTTTAGTACATTGAAGCAAGGTCAACATCTTCTGAAGCTTCAATTGGTAGAGACTCCATGGTCGGTGGATTAAAACCTAGTTTGAAAAAAAATATTGAAGACATTCAAAGAGCATCCAAGACATGCATGCAAACACCAATGGATATCAAGAATTGAAGATTTCTTTTCATTAACGAATGTCAAGTTACTGTGTTTGTGGCTTTACAGCTAGTTTACATTACTTTGAGAATATCTTGAGAGACATGACAAAGGATAGGGACAAGTTATAATAGCCCTAAAAGGGCAAAACACAACTCCCTGGAGCTCTAAGGTTCATTCAACCCCTTGTGCCAGTAAGAGGAGGATTAAGCTTAGGTCAAAGCTTCCCAGAGCACCAGAATACCTTTTAGGCCTTGATGAAGTCCCCTAAAGAGGTGCGAGAAGGCGAGACCGACTGGGTAGGAAAAGATGTGCATTGCATTATTATAACACGGTCAGCATGCAGAACATGGAGGCAGACAACCTTCGATGAAGCTGAGGTTATGAACATCGCAAGGCCTCGCCCATAGAAGATGGAGAGGAAAGCTTTAGGACCTGTTGAAGGTGCTGAGGGACCATCCCCTACCACGGCCTTGGTATGGATCCACTAGCCATCGAGCAAGGTGAGGTTTTCGAGGATGCTTCCACTCCTGACCTGGCTGCCTCTCCATAGAGAGCTAGGTCCTACTTGAGGTGGCCCAAGATGGCATTGAAGATGCTGAAGAGCCATCTTCCCATGTCCCTTGTACGGACTCACTGGTTGTTGAGTAAGGTGGGGCTCCCGAAGTTGCACCTACTATAGGCCCATCCATCATTGAATGCAAGATGGGTTGCGACGGATAAGGAATTGGATGACAAGCTAGATGACCATCGCCCCTCCAGCTCCATCCTCTGATCGACGATAATGATAGCCCAATGATTGGAGCACTGGCTATTTTCAATACCTCCCATGCCAAGAAGAGTACCCATCATCGTATTTTGTTGCAAATGGAGTATCTGCCTAGGAGAAAACCCTTCCCTCGAGAAGGGGAACTTAACAAATCTAGCACAAGAGAAAGTCGAGTGTTGCATTAGCATTCTTCCACTTAGACCCCGAAAGGACTTGGCGAAGACTTGTTTCCTTGGCCCTCTATTTATAAAGGGACCAAGGAAAGGGCCACTACATTAACAACCAACCGATGCTCGACAGGTATCTGTGTTGTATCAGCTAGGTGACTACTCTTCCCAGAATTAGACGATGAAGTGCTAGGTGCTCCACCTAGAGCTAACGTCCCCTTAGGGGGCAGTGCATTTATGCTCCCTACATGCCAGCCAATGCGACTCCATAAATGCATCTCAGAAAGCCACACCAGGTCAGAGTCTCCCCCAGGGATCGGGTCTACATCAAGTGGCTAGGCCACGTTATGCCTTGCGATTAGGGGGCAAGTTAGAATTTCTTTCCTCCCCTTGGAAGGTGATAAGATGTCAAGAGCCTAGAAGCATCTCAAGATTCGCACAAAGGCATCCTCTTGTCAACAACAACCAAGTACATGTAGAGCATTGCAGGAAGGCAAATAGAGCATGATAGAAAAGCAAAAGTAAAAGAGAAACAAAGTTAATTCTTTATTGAAATGAAGAAGATGCATAATAGGAGTTGAGCTCTTCTATGAGTCTCTCTCTCCTAGCCCTAATAACTCTATCCTCTCTTCTATAGAGGCATTTACAGGAATAAGGGATTCGATCACAGGCCGAATCTTTGGATAGCACTTGCAGAGGATCAACTTGCAGCACGTGAAGCCCTGCTCGAAGGTATTGTTGGCCTCTTCTGCGAGAATAGTATTCTGGGATATTAAACCTCAATGACATGCCTCTGACCTTACAGTGTCGGACTCAAATCACCTCCCCAATATAGTTCTTAGGCGATTAGCCTTGTGCAAGAACTTGAATAGCTCTGCCCATGCTCTAGCTAAGCACGGCCTCACCTTTCTCCAGAAGGATGATGCTTCAGAGAGAGTCTATCTCTTGCAGCAGCTTTGCGTAGTCCCGATCAGACCACTATGTCCTCTACAAACCTTCTCCTCTCCCAGCTGCCTCACTCGTTATAGGGCTAACTATTTCGTCTTCTTCCATACCAGCTTCACCGGTAGTGTTGGACAACGTGCTCTACCTATGAGGCACTTCTCCTTCACCAGCATTACTAATGATGTTAGATGGTGTGCTTGGGTCATGAGGGCCCTGTCTGTCTGTCTCGCCCTCATCGCTGACAAGCATGGGGTGTAGATAGGAATGCATGCCATGAGCTTTGTTGTTAGCAGCCGTTTGAGTCCCCTTGTCGATAGAGCTCCGCATCTTGTTAGCTTTTGTCTGGGTTCCATGGCTAATGATGATCTTGGAGGCACTCCGGACACTTAAGAGTCACCTCCCTCAGCCTTGCCATCTCCTGGTAAGTGGCTTTCAGCTTTCTCTCCAATTCATTATTTCTTGCAGATAAGCTATAAGCTCCCATGCGAGGGTTTGGCTAGCCTCCTCGATTGTGCATCACTCTTGCTTTGCTAAAGCCCAGCCTTCCTCAGCAATGTTCCATGCTTCCTTCATGCGAGCAACCTCCTCCGGAGGCGTCACCTCATAATTGGCAATGAATGCTCTAGTGCTTGAATATAGAAACTTACTTGCAACATCAGAAGTGTTAGTGTCCATCAATGGTTGTGACCACAACCTTTCAGAGATGTGCCATATACCTTAGTGATGCAGCAATGCAGGGACACTAGTGCCTCCATCGACATACATCATGGCACTATGGCATTGATTGAAGAAGTAACATTCAATGTAAGCTCACAGCCTTTAGGGTGCCCAAGTGGCCCTTCTCGATCTCCTAATAGGGGTCAGGCATCCTAATAGGAGACATTGGTATGATAGTAATAGGACTAGCAGACTTAACAATGTTGGCAACTCCTCTATGAATGCTAGACTCTTGGGCAACACCTCCATCATTGACGGTAACTCCGCTTCTTCGGTCACCATTGCCAGAGAAGCCACCATGTTGGTGAGGAGCTTCCACCAGGGCACTGTCACCACCCAGCTGCATCTCCTTTGTCTTTAGAGTTAGCTCTACCTCCGAAGAGAGTTTGACTGAACCTTGGGGAGCAGGGGTACCACCTCCTCATCAGGATCGATGTCGCCCTCCTTGGCAAGAGGCTATCGGACTCTACCTCTAGCATAGCATCTACCCCCACTTCAATGAATTGATTGCTCGTCTTCGTCTCAGCCTTAGGATTGGTCTCGGTGATTCCAAAGAGAGATTCCAACATCGAGGTAGTGAGGGTAGGGCTTGCAGGGGGCAGGTTCCATCTGCTCTTCCATAGCTTCTATCTTGACCTTCTCAATGGCCACCTCATTACTACTGCTCCACTTCCTCTTCTTCGATATTCAGGCCTTCGATAACTTGATGTACAACTCCTTCTCAAAGAATTTCATCTCTTATTTAAACAGTAGACAAGATGCGAAACCTCATGTTAGAATATTCAAAAGGGGAAGGTGTATAAAGAAAGAAGAGCAAAAACATAAGGCTGCTTTATTTCATTTCAAATGAAACTTTAGTACAAACGACCTAACAATCTCCTTACAAAAGAAAGAAGGACCAAAAGCAAAACAAAATACAAAAGTCAAGAGGCAGGTGATGTCCCTTCACCCCCTTCCTTCGTATCAGAGCTGCTAGACTCACTACTGGAAGATGACATCCCTTAAGATAGCACTCCAAGATTGATGCCTGGGTAGTGCTTCGTCACCTTCTTCCTGTGCCACAAGATGCCCATGGCAAAGACATCTTGACAGAAGTCTTCTCCCTTCTATAAAGCCTCAACTGCCTGGGCTACCTTGGAGGCCTAGCACTCAGCAAGGGATGTTTTCTCTTCAACCTTAGCGAGCAACCCTTGCAACTTGGAGGTCTCCTCTCTTTGCTTGGTTGCCTCGCCCTTCGCATCAACAAGCAAGGGATGTTTTCTCTTCAGCCTTGTTTTCCTTGAAGAGAAAACATCCCTTGCTGAGGCCTAGCACTCAGCAAGGGATGTTTTCTCTTCAACCTCAGCGAGCAACCCTTGCAACTTGGAGGTCTCCTCTCTTTGCTTGGTTGCCTCGCCCTCCGCATCAGCAAGCAACCCTTGTAGCCTGGTTGTATCCTCCTTTAGCCTATTCGCCTTGCCCTATGCATCAGTGAGCAAGGCTCTTAGCTTGGTCGCTTCACTCTCATCTTGGACAAGCAACTTCTTCAACATCACTGCCTCATCTTCAGTCTCAACTAACTCTTTGTTAAGCTGAGTGGCCTCATTTTTTCACTAGGATACATCCTTCTTCAACCCATCAACTTATCTTAGAGATCTCCAACCTGTATTTGTTCCACCGTTAGGCCACCCATGATCTTCTCATCCTGATTCTTCTTGGTGATCAGTTGATTGAAGGCGATGCTTAGCTACTTCACGGCATCATCCTTTTCAATTTTCAGCATTGAGATATGCCAGTAAACCTGCTCAATCATTCTCTGGCCTTGTCACATGTTGAAGTTGTCCCCGTGCTACAAAGATAGCCTATAAAAGAGCCATTAGTCAAGCTACTAGCAAAGTTCCTCGAAAGCAAAAAACCCAAGTTTAGTGGTTTTATTGATGTCAGGGTATGGATGAGTCACTCAATGCTCTCTAGGACATCCTCCCAGAGAAGTTTCTCCTTGAACTTGAAAGGCTCAAACTTCTCCAACATTGAGTAACAAGCTTCCCTGTCAGTAATCTTGAGACCGGATACAGTTGACCACCTTGCCCTCAGCACCTTTGGATAGAATCTCCTTGAAGCCTTGCCCTTCTTTGCTGGTAGACCAGTGACCTCCTCCATATTCTCACTGTGCCATTATTGGCCTTGCTTGGAGCCCCACGGACCCTGCTTGGTGCCACAACCTATCTCCACCATATCAGCCACTTCAAAAATTTCTCTGGTTCATCCAGGCTCACTTCTCATTCCAATCTTCTATAGGTGAAGTGGGCCTTTGGGTCACTACCTTCACCCTCTGAAGGGACAGGCCTACCAGAAGATAGTTTGTCACTTGTTTTTGAAAAGGTGAAACAACTCAGAGAAGTTTGGAGAAATACATAGCAATGATAGGTGGATCCCTGCAACATAAGCTCCTCTAGTAGAAGGTCTTGAAGGGAAGGGACAACAGTCGACCCTAGCCTTTGCACCATCACCCTCTCTAGGAATTGTAGTTCTGGCTAATCCAACTCCTCTTGTCCAACAATCCCCAAGCAGTTGGGAATGGCTAGGCCATCATAGAAGTGGCAAAGAAAAACTATTCTTTCTAGTGGTACACCTTGGCTAGGCCCTTTGGAAAATGGTATCCCTCCCTTAATGAAGCATACTGCTAGCTATTCAAACTAGACTTCAACTAAAAGAAGGCTTGAAGACCTGTGTGCAAGGCATCTCCCCGCATTGCACCATGTGATAGAAAAGCCCCATGATTAGCCACCAGGCATTGGGGATTGATCGCTGTTGTAGGTGATCAAAAATAAAATCTAACTCACTATTATAGCTAGGATGAGTAGAGATTGTATTCTCAAGGATCAAGAATAATTATTTCATGAAGAAAGTAAAGAAGAAAATAAATATTTAAATTTTAAAGGTGAGATAATAATTTAATTATAACTAATCAATTAAAATTAAACATGAGATCTAAAAATTTATATGATAGGGTTTCCAGATAATCATAAACATAAAACATGCATTTGTCTAATCTAAACAATCAAAGTCCATGATTGTGTCGAGATCTTTCAAGCTAATCCTCGATATAGACTATCTTATCGAGTACGAACCATATCTTATCAGGATTATAGGTCGTTCCATAAGTATAGGCTATCCAATACTTAGTTGAAAAGATCTTAATAAGACATGTAAATAAAAATCCTAGAATTAATTATCTATGCTGAGCATGGATCATATCATATCATGATCATGATCCATCCCACTAGGATAATTAATTTAGAAAATCAAACATAAAAGAGAAGGGAATTGAAAGCATTTATTCAATTATATAAAAAATAAAATAATTACAAAAATTAATGAAAGGATCTCTATACTTCCCTACAGCCTGCACCTCAGTCAAGCATGGCTCTGGAATACATCTTCTTGGAGATTTGGACTCTATCACCACACCTCCTCCCCTGAAAAACCTCTTTTCTTTATTCCTCTCCCTCTCTCTCTCAAAGCCTAAACTAAGTTACAGGAAGAAAATAAAATAAATATTGCTGGTGGAATTGATGATTCTCGTTGCTTCTCGGGATCCTCTTTTTATAGAGCTTATCTAAGACTTGCTCTCGATCAAATTTGGAGTCAATTTGGCTTAGAATCGGCCATATATCATGAAAAAACTTCTCAGCCATCTATTCTGCATCACATGTCTTATATTGCACCAAAATCATGTGAAATGGCCCTTCCTTTCTTCTCTGGCAAACAAAGTCCCGAACTAGACTCAATCTCGATCTTGGATCTCCTTCTCTCAAGTGGACTCCACCACTACTAGGTTCTCCCAATCTATCACGACGATGGGAGGTGGTGATGAGAGGTGGCGGATGGTGGCAGGGAGACCGATCACAGGTGGTTTGAGTGGTGGTCGAACAAGATGAAAGATGGTGGCAGACAAGGGGGCAACGACAGTGAGAAGCAGGGGGTGGAGGAGGCGTGAGGTGGTGCAAGGAGGGACGGCGATGGATGGATTGCGATGGGCAAAGGGGCAATGGCGTGACCGAATAGAGATGAAGCATCAAGAGGGAGAACTAGTGCTTGGGCAGCCTCTCTCGTCCGGAAATAGGCTCTTGGCGGCTTCTCCGACGGTGGCGGTGATCGGACGGCATCTCCGGAGGTCGATGGCTCAAAACGACGAAGATGGTATATGGACAGGATCTGTGGACTAGCAGCAATGGTTGCTTGTGGACTAATTTGCATTTTATAGACCCAATGGTCGGTTTATGGTGGACCGGCCTATCCGTGGACCAGTAACAATGGCTGCTTGTGGACCAATTTGCATTTTGTAGACCCAATGGCCGGTCTATGGTGGACTGGCTGCTTTAAAATGCATGCAATTTCTTTAATAGAATTTTAAACTTCGATTTTGAGCCCATTTGAACTTCGATTTGAATGTTGTCTATGCCGTTGAACTCTAGAAATCGAGCTCTTTTTATCTACGAACTTCTTTTCTACAAAATTTTAATAAAAAGTATTAATTCTTAATGAATATAGATTTATTAATATTTATTTTGATGGTTAAATTGGGATAATTAATAGACTTATCAAGAACTAGCTGTGTAGGGCATATTTGGTACCACTTGAGCAGCTCAGTGGCTATGACAAGTAGCGGAAGTCTCAATCCAACCTTAAATGCATCTTCGTGCAATGCCACTCGGATGGTTGATCCCATGGTCATCCTCTCGGAAGGACTAGTCAACTCGAGCCTGGCTGACACAAGAATGGCGAACTCTTCCTACATTCTCACCAGGTCCTCCTCACCCAGGATAAACTTGATCTTTTTGAGTGTCCTTGATTGCCATTGATCCCGTTGCAGAACCCAAAAACATACCAACAAAGCAAGATAGAAGAACAAGAAAGAAAAAGAAGGGAGAAGAGAACCCATCACATTCATCGCAATGCCCCTCGTAGTAGTAGCAAGCCTTCTCAGTAGCGAAGACTTTGAGCTCTTTCATAGCAAATGGCAGGCATAGATAGTAGATATGGAAGGACAGCACCCCACTCCTTCCCTATTTAAAGTCTCCAATCTACAACATCAACCCAGGTGTAACAAGCAATGAGTGATGGTTCGCTAGTGGATATGTGCTTGCACCCTAATGGGAGCTCCGCTTCACTCAAATTATGGCCATTTCAAGCCACAAGTGCCTTATCGCTCCGAATCTTGTTCATGCCTCATTAAATGCAATGGATGCACACGATCCTGCTAGACATGATGCTTCAAATTTTGTTTTAAGTCATGTGCGTCCCATGCCACTAGCATCCCTTGTCTAACTCCGTATGGAACGAAGCATTCCCCAAAGGCTTCATCTATTAGGACTAGGGGTCACCCATCCAAGCGACTGACTTGTGCAAGCAAAGATCCGTGTCGAGCCCTGCAGTCTTCAACCTCTACTTCCTACATCCGAGGCAAAGAAGATGCCTCGCCTTAGGAAGTTAGGGGCATTTAATACATCCAAAAATGGTCAAGCCTATATAGACTCTGCATGGCTCGCTACCTCACCTGCTAACTCAGCTCCAGGCCATCTCACCTACTGGTTTAGCAAAACAAGAAAACTTCTTAGATCTTGACATGTGGCTCCAGTTATCATGCAAGGAAGCCTGGCATGCCCTTCTCCTATAAAGGGATAGGTGACCTTGCACCATGGCTCTCTGATGTTGGTCACCACTCATTAATGCAAGCACCTTACATAAGCATGCCTACCATGTAGATGAGCTACGCGCCATCTTCAACCACTCCTCTAAGGGCATGTACTCTACAAGACATGCTGACCACCACTCCCTATACTACACAATGCCCTTGTAGGTGCCAAGTACTATATATACCTCACGATAAATTTATTCTTTGGACCCTCTAGGTAAGTCTCTCTCTAGAAGTTTTATCAAAAAGTCCCTTTTTCCGCAAGAGCTTTCCTTAGACAAGCATTCTTAAATATCCTGAGCCCCATGAGAGCCTTAACAGTTCTCTTAGAGCTACCTAGAAGTTCCAAATTGCTGTTCGAGCAAGACTAGGACTACCTTGTCTTGCCTAAGCCTTGCACATTCTCCTAAGCCTTGCTAATGCCCATCTCCAAGGCCTTGCACACTCTCATGAGCCTCACCAACAACCAATTTCATTGCCTCATATATGTCCGCCTGCCACTTCCACTGCCTCACCCTCTTCTACTCCGGCATTATCCTATCCATCCAGAAGTACAATTTCCTCTCTTTTTTTATTTACTTTATAGGAGATTGACTTAGGCATTGAAAGGTCCATCATGGAAGATCACCCCTCTATGATCAGACTTTTATGTCTTTTTTTTTTTACAGGATTTGGAATGCCTACATTCGACGAAAGAAAATCTAGAGCCATCTGATTCAACAGCCATCTTCAGCCATGTTAACAAATCTCCAAGGTAATTGCAATAAGATGGTACATGGCTTTTAAAGTAGGCCCAAATAAAAAAAATTGATGGAAAGAAGGCTCCCATCATCTCTCAACTTCACTGGATAGAGATATTCATTGGGAGGGACTCTAAAACCTCTCATATTGCTCTATTTAAAGGTCCCTAACCCTTTGTTCTCATCAGAAATTCACTACATCCATTGCCATTTTCCTCCTTTTCCTCTTGAAAGATCACTAGTTGGGCTCATAATGATCACCAGAATTTATTGCAAATCCCTTGACGGAGCCAAGGTAAGCTTTAATCTTCTTTTTCTTTGCTTAGACTTTGAATCACCATCATCGACTTCGATCTTGTCGAAAAATCCATCAAAGAAAAAACCTTATTTTCCTGATATGAAAAATCCTGTTTGATCTCCTTTTCCGATCTCCTCTACTACCGGCATTTGTTGTTGGAGATGGAGACTTATTCTCCTTTGCTACTCTTGGCCATGGTCGGAGCCCCACTAGTGGAAATCCTGTAAAATAGCCATGAATGGGTTGAAACCCCAGTTTTTATTTCTTCTCAGTTTTCTTTTTCCATCGCTAGCTACCATTGTTGGACACAACATGCTTTGGCTGCTGAGGGCCATAGCCATTGCCATTTGGATCCATGCTTGGGCTTGGGCTTGGGGGGGGGGGGGGGGGGGACCTAGAGCCCTTATCTCCTTCCCTTATTTCCATGAAGAAAAAGGGAGAGAGAAGAAGAAGGAGAGAAGGGAAAAAAAAAAAAAAAAAAGGGAAGGAAGAAAAAAAAACAAAAGAAAGAGAGAGAGAGAGTTTACTCCCCTCTCTCCACTTGAGTTGCTTAATTTCTCTCTCAACTTTCTCTTTACAAGTTTCTTTCTAGTTTCTTTCTATAATTTTCTCTCTATTACTATTAGACTCGGTGATGGACTTTATTTCAACAATTTTGATTTATCATGATAAAGAAGATTCTAACCCATGACCATTGGGTGGTGAACTAATTTTTACTTTGATTCTAGTCATATTCTATTACATTCGGCTGGTCTCAATTACAATGATTGACTTGTATTTTGATTTATCATTTGATAAGATGAAATTATCCGACTGATTGATTTGGACCATTAGGCTTCGATACATGATTGGCCTATCCTTAATCTATTTTGATTCGAGTATGAAGTCACCTAGACTCTGACATGATCTTTGATCAGGTGAAATTAATATAATTGGACCAATCAGGTTCTTGGATCCTATTATTCGGTCAGCCTTATCCTTTTCTATTCCTGCCTAGTATAAAGTTATGTCTACAACAATATTTTAATCTATATATCTAGATTTTTTAAGATTTTTTATTTTGTTTGGCTTATAAGATGTCAAACTTCAATAACTTTGAATATGTGCATCCAATCTATTTGATTGAAGTATAAATTTATGAAAGCTATGCTTAAATTTATCACTAATAAAGATAAGTAATTTAATACTTCAAGATACTTTCGAATATTTTTTAAATTATAATCAGTTATTTAACTTGATTTAATCTCTCTATTTTATATTTGATAAATGTATCAAGCATGCATTGTTTTATTATTGATAATAATTTATTTTGAATATATGATCTATTTTAAAAATGAACTTAGAAAACTTGGCCAGCAAGTTTATGAACTTGTTTTTATATATGTTCTCAGTATGGTGATGATCTAGACTTGTTAATGAAAATAATACATTAAACCCGTTGGCTTGTAAACTAAGAAATTAGTTTTAATATCGAACCATCGATCAAAATAGTGATATCTATTATTTGATACTTTATACAACGTATTTCTGCTATTAGACCCATGCCACTTGGTTATGTCACCATAGCTTATGTTGAATTCAATTATGCAAAATCATTGTTTTCAAAAATATGTTATTTAAAATTTATTCCTCTCAATCAATATTATATAATTTATTTGCCAGCATGCATAAACTCCACTATAATATAGTATATTATTTATTAGACTAGTATAACTCATTAATTTTTTTTTTATTTTTCATCTTGAGGATGAAAAACTTTTCAGCCCAGTCGTGACACGCGGCCTTCAAAATAACAAAAATCAAACCGGGCTTGGCCTAATGAAAACCCAACCCGGCCCAAACTCCTTACAGGGCTTCACCACCGTAAGCAGCTTTTCCCCTTTGGTTTCAGCCTGTTCAGTAATAATTATCCGAATGTGATCCTCTGCCGTGCATTATGTTGGTCATTACTAAGCTTGTGTTGTCGCAAAGGAGATTTGTATTTATTTTCTCGCATCCTATGAGGCTCCACCTTTCACTGTTGGATGCTGCATCCGTGCCCTCTCAACGCACTCAACTCTTACTAGTTTAAAATGCTCGTTTAAAATGCAAAGGCCATCTCAAAGAGCACGCCTAAAACAATCGGCAACTACTATTAGGGTCACTGTTGTAGTGTATTTTTTTTTTTTACCAATGTATACAAATGCTTAACTTTGATAGCATTTGATAGCATCTGATTACTTGCAATTCATAGCTATAGCTGATATCAAATGATACTTTAATTTGAGTTACTTCATTGTCCAAAGCAACATGTACATATACATCACTTGTCCATGGCTATGGATTTGAATTCTGCATATCATTATATTTAAATATATCCAACTTATGTCTGTATTAGGATAGAAATATGGATATAACAATATCCAACTTGTATCCACATCTGTTCAGAGCATATATGGATAATTAATAGCCTACGCGATTCCATACCCATCTAGAACAATATGAATACCAAATTTTTATCTATTATTTTCGGTATCTGTATCAATATTCATTGAAAATATATAATATGAATATCAACATACTAGTATTCAATCCGTATTCTGAAGGTACACCGAACCTAAAAAATATCATGAAACATAGATGCTAGGTACCTCAGGTATTTTAAGGAATCCAGATGTCACAGTCATTTTACAATCTACATTGTAACAGAGTTCATTCATTCTTTGTTTCAAGAATAGATTATCTGGTATTCCATATTTTCCTCCCTTCTCCAGCTGTAGCTACTAAAGGCTAATTGACTAACAAACAAGAAAAAAACTGCAGCATATGTAACATGCTACCTACTTAATTGTATACTGACTATATGAACTCTCAGAGATAACATAAGTCCTAAATTCCGTGCATAAACATAATTCCTCTCTCCTCCCCCCGAAAAAAAAATTTCTGTACCATGAGCACATTTAGGAAATATTTTGTTTTCCATGCATACAATTAGTGAATGCATCACAAGCAAAACCAAACTGTCTATTAACTTTTTCTTTCATACCAAATCAAAATATAATCAGAGGGATTCGCATATAATCAGTAATCACCTTGACATGGCCAGTGGCTTTGGAGGAGAAAGTGATCGAACCTCTGGTGCAGAGCTTGGGAAAAGAACATTAAGTTTGTGCATCAAAACATCTGCTTTTGAGGGTATTTCATTTACCAAGAACTGCTGGACTATAGGCTCTTGAACCACTCCATCACTGAATCCCCTGGTGCCCTCAGCACGACCTTGCTCACCTCAAATGGTGACTCCACTGATTCAAGCATTTGTGCTACAACCATCTTAAGTGTAGGCCCTGTAACCATTTGATGCGCCGTGGCACCGCACCATAGTACAGCATCCTCTTTCTAAACCTGTGCAGTGTGTGCACAACAGCCACCAGTGCAGCCCCTACTGACAGTTCCGAACATCCAAAGACCATGCAATGTGCTGGTCAAACACAATTGCCTTTGGAAACAACTTATTCTCATAGGCTACCTTCCAAACACATCTTGCCCTGTTCATCTGGCCATCAGCACCAGGTAATTTAGAAGCACATTCACAAAGTACCTAGCAGCACTCTCCTCCACCTCATAATCGATTCCCTGAAAGAACTCCCTCACGAAAGACAACACAGGCTTCTTCCTCTGCTCCGGTCCGGTGAACAGGCCACACATGAACTCGTGAGCTTTGTGCTTAGTGGCACTCATGATGTGCATTATAGCTCGCTCGTTCTTCTCATCCTGGCAGCGCACCAAATGGGCAAGAAACCGAAGTATAGAGTATCAAATCCACCTTTGCTGCTGATCCTACATATGTCTCGAGCAATGGCCAGGCTGACTCATACAGCCCAGCCTTCATGCAAGACTCGAAAAGCTGCCTAATGATAAAATTGTTAGTCCTGATGCCAGCTGAACCCATGAACCGTAGCCACCTCAATGCCAGCTCCGTCGACCCATCCTTGATATAAATCATCAGCACATCACTAGCATTCACATCCACCGAAAACCCAACAGACTTCATCTCAAGCAGGATCTTAGCAGCTAAATCCAAGAGCTTTCTGTTAGCGAGAAGAGTCAGCAGTGAGGTGAACGTACTCAACCCAAGCCGGAGGCCAGCATTGGTCATCGAATTGTAGAGACGCATTGCTGGATCCACCTGGCCAGCAGCAGAGTGCATCTCAATGAGGCAAGCATAAGTGGATGGTGTCGGGAGGAAGCCGGCCTTCTCCATATCCCTGAAGAGGCATGCAGCTGCCTCTAACCTCCCCGACCTTGCCTGGGTCTCCACCATCATGGTATAAAGACTGAAATTGGACGAAACCCAGCATCCTTCATCTCATTCCAAAGCTTCACACCGGCATCAAGCTTCCCAGCCTTTACCAATGATTCAATCATCGAAACATACATCTGGACTGATGGCTTGTACCCGTACACCTGCATCTCCTGTATAGCCTCATGGCGTTATCCAGTTTCCCGGCCTTCCCCATCGAGTCTACCAGCGCCGAGTAAATGCCTAGCCCTGGGCGGTCACCACCATCTCTTGTCTTCATTTCTTCGAACAGGCGGAGGGCAGCATCGAGCCGGCCGGACTTGGCAAGGGCAGGCCCCATCAAATCATAGGTGGAGGCATCGAGCGAGCACCCGCTGGCCTCCATGGATTCGTAGATCTCGAAGGCCTTGTAGGGCAATCCCTTGCTCAAGAAGAGGGTTATGAAGGAATTGTACGTCCGGGTAGTGATGTCTTTGAAGCCCAGGTCCCGAAGCTTCTTGAAGCAACAAAAGGCGACCTCGAGCTTTGACGTCCGGCATAAATATTGCATCGCGAGGTTAAGGGAAGAGGAGAAGGATGTCGGAGAGAGCTCACCATCGGTAAAGGTGGCAACTTTGAGGATGTCCTCGAAGAGGCAGTGGATCGCGTCGAGGTCGGAGGCGACGGAGAGGCGGTGAAGGAGGAGGGAATAGGTGGCGTCGGAGTGAGCGAACCAGGGCTGGCGGCGGGCCCACCGGAAGAGGGAAAGGGACGGTTCGGGGTCGGCGTCGGGAAGGGCGGCGAGGGCAGAGTCAAGGAGGGAGGGGTCGGGGGGAAGGGGAGGCGATCGAGGTGGATGTCGAGGTCGGGGCCCCAGCGCCAGCGGCGGGCGAGCTCGACGAGCTTGGCGACGGCGGCGGCGCGGGGGAGGGGGCGGCGGAGGCCGCCGGCGAGGACGTGGCCGTCACGTCCGGGCTCGGTGGGGCGGAGGCCACGGCCGGAGCAGATGACGCCGCCGGACTCGTCGAGGTAGAGGATCTCGTCGGTCCACTCGGAGGCGCCGGCGTCAGAGGGGGGTTGGGAGGAGAAGGGTTTAGGATTTAGGGATTTTGTAGAGGAGAAAGGGGAGGGACTGGAGAGGGGTTTGAGATAGCTTGAGGCTTCGGAGGCGGAGGAGCATCGTTTTTGTTCTGGGCTCGTTTCCCGGCGAGAACAGAGGGTACAGACGATAAAGACGTCATTTGGAAGCCATGAGATCGGTTTGGTTTAGGGCTGAAACCGTGGATGCGGATATATTGCATTCATGTTCATATTTATTTTATATAATAAATATAGATATGAATATAAATATTAATTAAATATAAAATTTATATTTATATTTAATTTAAATAGATATAAATATAAATTAATATTAAAAATATAGATATAAATATGAATATATATTAAATAATTAAATTTTATGACTATAAAATCATAGATATTATTAAATATATGCTAAATTAAATTAATAAAATATTATATACTTATATATTTTTCTTAAAAATTAATAAATATTATATAAAATTAAATAGGGTTACAAGTAAAATTGGATATTCGGATATTGGATAGTTATCTATCTATATCCATTTCCATTTTTTTCATGGATATGGATACGGATACCAATATTAGTCGGATGATTAAATTTTTATCGTTATCCGAATAGATTTAGATATGAAATCAGATACGGTCAGATGTTATCCATGCTACTTTCACCTTTAGTTTGGTTGGGATAATGAATAATGATTCACAAAAATCATTTATATGAAAAAAAAAATAAATATAATTTTTTATTAATATAATTTTTTTATCAAAAAAATATTATTATATTTGATCGGAGATAATCCTAGAATATAATCAAATTTATAAATATATCTATCATATAAAATTAATTTTTTAATACTAAGATGGTATTGTCATTTTTAATCATTTTTAAATAATGACTATTGTAGCGACTATCTACTCGATCTCGAGACACTTATTGGACCATTGACCAAGGCGAAGTCGTCCACTGGACAACCAAGGAGCAATCATATCACCAACTGCATCACCGATAAGGGGAAGATAATCATACCACCATTTGAGAAGGAGATGGCAATGACTATTGACTCACCTAATAATCGACTAAGTAGAAGATGATCAAGCCGATCGCTACACCGACTATCTTTGATACTTTGCACCAAGAGATTACACATAGTCGAGCCTGACTGACATTCTTTTACGTATCCATCGAGTTCTACTACTAGACCCAAACTTAGTTGGGTACACTAGAGTTTGGTGTCAAGGCGCCTCTTTTGGTAAGGTCCCTTCTCTTTCGACAACGGACAAGCCATCCCAATACTCAGAGCTAATGACACTTGAGTAAGTGATAAAAGCTGGTCCCAGCTATCATAGCAGCAATCATGGAAAGTAGGATCATGGCGGATAAGTTAGTAGAAGGCAAGGTCCTAACAAAATCAGCTATTCTAACAGAAAAGATGCTAATGAAAAAGATTCTAGGGACAAAATTTTAATATCCTACTAGAATTCTATTGCATCCCCAAAGGAGCCACCTCACTAATGGCATTTTGTTACTTTGCGTAACTCGATAAATTGATAAAGAGGACCCTTGGCAAGGTATATTTTACTACCATTCCCATGCTCGCTCAGTCATCTCTCTTGGCTCTTAGCTCTAGCTACTATAGCCTATCTCATTATTCTCATTGATTTGTGCATTGAAGGGTCCTCCATCGATTACCACCGGTCAAGAGACTATTTTTGCAGG
Organism: Areca catechu; assembly: GCA_021397845.1. NCBI lineage: Eukaryota > Viridiplantae > Streptophyta > Magnoliopsida > Arecales > Arecaceae > Areca > Areca catechu. The sequence goes on along the minus strand of CM038040.1, from coordinate 63,302,715 downwards.
TCCCCACAATAGAGTGCTCAGGATTACCTCTCCATCCTTGCCAGAGAAGACCGGAAAACCCTCAGGCACCGCTATAGACTAGTGGAGGGTGATTTGATGGCAACAGATTGGCATACCAGGTAGGAAAAAAGCAAGTATCAAGTTCTTGGAGTTTGGAGCTATGGGGGTAACCACGTGTATATAGGACACCTCCACTAGCTACACTGACCACTCTCCTTGCTGTGATGAACGGCTCGCCTCAACCATAAAGTTTCTTGCTCCTCCACCATTGGTGACCCAATAGGATTTGCTTGCCTCCTTGATGCAGCAGGTCCATATACTGGTCACGATGGTATAGAATCTGTAGCAGCAATGGCAATAGATCCTAGCCGGTCCCACCACTATACTTATCCCAGCCGCCAATCTCTCCAGTAGAGATCTTCCCACTAATGGACTTCCTATCGATTGCGGTTCCCTTCATCCCACTGAGGAAGCCGTCGGTCCCCAGGGAAAGGTCCACTTACTGATGGACCATCCCACAGTCGTGGTTTCCTGCACTGCATTAAGAAACCCCAAGTAGGAGGAGTGACGACCCGGAAAAGAGCTAAATCAGGAAAAGCACACCCGATCTTCCTTCGAGTCATCATTCGAATCCTTCCAAGAGGGGTCTATCGATGAGGCTATTCGATGATTGGCTGAATAATGTCTTGATGATTATGATCGCAAGCTATGTGAGATCAACCATTGACTACCGATCTTCAAAGAGAGAGTTGGGACCCGATCGAGTTTCACACTCATCCCCCTCTTTATTGATGCATTCTGGAGAAACCAATCTCAAGTTGGCTCAAGATGCCCTAGCTGGAGTCTTATGATGGCACCACTAACCCGCTAGATCATTTGGAGAGCTATAAGACTCTCGTGAGGATTCAGAGTGCTTGTGATGCCCTACTCTGCATCGCTTTTCTAGCCACTCTTTGCCAGGTAGCATGAGCATGGTACTCCCAACTCGAGCGAAGGAGTATTGACTCCTTCAGTTAGCTGGAAAGAAAATTTGTGGCACACTTTAACACTAGTCAAAAGATGCCATGAGAGGATGATAGTCTCTTCTCTATCTGCCAGCAAGACTTAGAATCTTTGAAAGACTACATGACCCGAATTAAGATGGCCATGTTAGAAGTCTAACATTTGGATAAGTCCGTGGTCATGCTAACTTGAAGAGAGGACTCTGCCCTTCTCGCTTCACCTACTCACTAGATAAGACTTCCTCTAAGTCTTATTAAAAAATGCTGGCCGTGCATAGTACATTTGTGCGGATGAGGGAATTCTCACTTGGCATGAGATGATGGAAAGCCGAGGAAGAAGCAAGCCTAGGGAGATCCAATAGAGCCCATTCTGAGAAGCCAAACTCATCCCACCAATAGAGTCCTAATATAAGGAAATCTACTGGCAAATTTGATAACTATACTTCTTTTCTCGCTCCCAGATCTAAAATTCTTATAGAGATTGAAAGGGAGCAATATCTGTGAAGACCCAACCCGATGAAGTCTTCAACCTCCTCTGACAAAAGCATATATGCTGTATCCATTGGGACCATGGCCATGACATTGAAGATTGTTATTAGTTGAATCTAGAGATTGAAAATCTTGTTGCAAGGCTATCTTGAGAAATATGTCTCTGGAGGAGCTATGCGGCTTGATACCTAGAACCCTACCCTACAACTAACTCAGGCCGATATCGATAATTGATCGATGGAGGGCTAAGTCAACATGATCTTTTAGGATGTAGAGTGCTCTCCAAAGAGGCCAAGGAGGGAAGAAAGGACAGAAAATCTAATCGCTTTTTTTGATAGGGATTTAGTTGGGATTTACAATCCCCATGATGATGTTGTTGCTATCTTTATGATAATAGCAAAATATGATGTATATAGAATATTAGTAGATTATAGAAGCTCGACCAACATCTTATTTTATGATATTTTTATTCAGATGAATTTATTAGACAATCAACTGAGATAGGTTTCTACACCTTTGGTCGGCTTCTCCAGAGATTAAGTTAAGGTTGACTACTCTTCCTGTTATTGCTAAAACTTCATCCCGGCTAAACACTGCTTTCCTCACTTTCACTATTGTTCGGCTTCCTTAGTATATAATGCTATCCTCAGCTGACCAGGATTAAAAGCTAAATGTAATTGTCTAAAACAAATATCTTCTTATCCAATTTTTGACAAGGAATGGAGTTGGCAAGATGCATGTAGATTAGTAGATGGCCCGACAATTCTTCATGATGGCATCCAAAATATAAAAAGCTGGTGAAGTGCTTGCTAGCCATCGAGTAACTAGACCAGAGAGAAACCTAAGAAATGGGGAGAACCAGCTGATTAGTTACTCACCTTTTTGTTGAAGGATGATTTAGTAAAGACTATGCAAATTCAAGCTCTTTTGCCCAAAGGAGATCGGGACCGATTATTAAAGTTTTTACAATAAAATGTGGACATCTTGGATTGGTCAGCATCAGACATGCTAGAGAGCCCTCCAACGTTCATCACCTACAAGCTCAATGTCAATCCAAAGTACAAACTAGTCCAACAGAAGAAGAGAATTTTATTTCAGAAAGATAGAAGGTCATTGATGAAGAAGTAAACAAACTCTTGGCAACAAGATTCATTCGAGAAGCTCATTATCCTAATTAGTTGACAAATATTATTACGATCAAGAAAGCCAATAGAAAGTTACCTAATTGAGATCTCAATAAGACATGCTTGAAAGATAACTTCTAGCTACTGAAGATTAGCTAGTGATGCAACTTTTAGACATAGGCTACTTAGCTTCATGGATGCTTTCTCAAGCTATAATTAAATAAAGATAGCTCTCAAGGATGAGGAGAACACTACCTTCATAACCGATAATGGTATTTATTGTTATAAAGTAATACCTTTTGGTTTGAAAAATATAGGAGCTACATATCAACAATTAGTTAATAAGGTCTTCAAAGATCAGATTGGTTAAAATATGGAAGTCTATATCAACGACATGCTTGTCAAGAGCTCCAAGCAAGCCAACCATATTAAAGACTAGGAGGAAGCTTTCAACACCCTTCATCAAATCAGATAAAGTTAAATCTAAGTAAGTGCACATTCGGTGTCATGGTCAATAAATTCTCAAATTCATGGTTACCAAGAGAGGTACTGAGACAAATCTGAAAAAAATCTAGGCCATTCTTGGTATACTGCAGCCAACCTCCAAGAAGGAAGTATAATAGCTCATTGGATATATCGATGCTCTCAATCAATTCATTCCAAGATCAATTGAATAGTGCTTGCCATTCTTCAAGATCCTATGATAAATGTATACTTCAACTAAATAGAGGAATGCCAACAAGCATTTGAGGACATGAAAAAGTTCCTCGGATCTCTACCCCTATTTTCCAAGCCCGAAGTTGGAGAGAAGCTTTACTTGTACCTCGCCACGCCTCTGCAGGCAGTTAGCTCTGTGCTTGTTGGGTGGATGACAAAGGGATTTAGAAACCTATCTACTATACAAGCCGAGTGCTCCACCACATAGAGATCAGGTACACTAAATTTAAGAAAATAGTTTATGCATTAATAATCTTTATGTAGCATCTTAAACCCTACTTTCAAGCATATTCAATCATCATCCTAACGATTAACCACTTAAGGCTATATTACAATGGCTTGATACCTCTAGAAGGATGGCCAAATGGATGTTCAAGCTCAATGAATTTGACATCTCCTATTTCCCGAGGTATCTATGAAGGCACAAGTCATAGCTAACTTTCTTGTTAAGTGCACATGGTCAAATAATAAGCCCGAGATAGCACCTGTTGAGCAATTTATTAAGCAACCTGATTTAGGGATGACTTGGATTCTCCATGTGGATTGAACTTTAAACTCTCAAGCGAGTGGAGTTGGACTCATTCTCACAAACTCGAAAGGAATGGTTGTCGAGTATCCTTTGTTCTTCTCATTCAAAGTGACCAACAATTAAGCTGAGCATGAAGCTCTTCTAGCAAGCTTAAAGCTTGCCAAGCAACTCAAAGTGAAAAGTTTAAGGGTCTTCACCAACTCTTAGCTAGTAGTCGGTTAAGCAATTAGTGAATATGAAGCTAGGGACCCAACGATGGCCAATACTATAACCAAGTACGGGCCCTAATATCAGCACTCAAGTACTTCGACATCTTTCACATTCCTCAATCGAGAATGCTTGGGAGGACTTTCTCTTGACTAGTAACTTTAGTGGACAAATCTCTTGGTTAGACCTATGTCAAGTACCTGGAAGCCCCTAGCATCAAGGAAACCAAGGAAGTCCAACAAGTTATCTACAAGTCAAGTTGGATGGATCCTTTTATGAAATACCTGACCAAAGGCACCCTTCCTGACAATCCTATAGAGGTCAAAAAGTTCAAGTGGAAAGCATCTCAGTTTGTGCTACTGGATGGATAACTCCATAAAAGGTCTTTCTCATTTCCATTGTTTAAGTGCCTGCGACCTACTGAAATTGACTATGTGATCCATGAAGGAATCTATAAGAATCATCTAGGATACAAGTTCTTGGCCTATAAAGCTTTAAGGTAGGGACACTACTGGCCCATCATGCAAGAAGATGCTATAAAGCTTGTTCAAAAGTACGATTAGTGCCAGCACTATGCCAACATCCAGCAGTAGCCAATAAGTTAGATAGCACAACTCTCTTCTTGTTGCCCAGCAAGCAACCCAAGAGGGGGTGAATTGGGTTTCAAAATTTTTTCAAGTATGTGTTAACCCGAAAACAACTTAGGTGCTAGTAAAAATGCTAGTGTTTGTGTGCTTTTAAGAGTATACAGCAGAAATAAATAAGTAAATGCAAAGTAAGAGCAAGTAATGAAAGAGCAAGCATCACAAACATAAGGATATATAGTGGTTTGGTGCATACCAAAGAACCTACATCCACTCCCTAAGGTCCACTGGGATATTCCACTATAATCTTTCTTGCTTTCAGCCGATTAATTTCCGGGCTCACTAATCAAAACCCAACTTGTTTTCACCGGAACACAAGTCAAGACCCCTTCGGTTTTACGGCATAACCAAAAGCCTAGTTGGTTTTATAACTTAGGTTCACCAACAACCTTCTTGGTTTTGTCACTTAGGCTAATCAAAAACCTTCATTGGTTTTAACACAAAGGCTCACCATCAAACCTCAACTCTAGTTTCAATTCTCTTGAAACTAGAAATAATAGCAGGATTCAAGTATAATGTATGAAATACAAAAGCTTTCAACTAAAAGAAAATATCTCTTTGAAGCTTTTTGATTGCTGTTAAAGATGCTTGTCTTGAAGTTGTTAAAGCCTTAAATGATGCTTGAATGGTTGGACTTGAATGCTCTTGAAAACTTTGAAAGCTTGAAGGCTCAACTTGTCTTGAAAGTAGTTGTTCTTCAATGAATATTAAGTGAATGCACTTAACTTCTCATCTCTTGCTTTCCTCATGAGTTTGGTCTACTTTAAATAACTTTCTAAGTTTCAAATAGTAGTTTTTGACCATTGGAGAGAAGAAAATAGTTATTAGGGGTGAAAAGGACCAATTTTGCTCTTTCAAAAACTAGCCATTACTGTTCATCAGAATTGTAAGTGTCGACATTTCAGGTCATGAGTCGACACTTTGAGTCGACACTTCATGCTCATAAGTCGACACTAGTTCAAAAAGAGTTTTCTAAAGCTCTTTGAAAATCTCAGGCGAGTCAACACTTCTTCTGGTGAGTCGATACTTGAGTCCATACTTGGCTTCTATGAGTCAACACTTGAGGAAAGCTTGATTTCAGCATTTTATATAATTTTGTCTCAGGCCTTGAGTCGACTCTTAAGTCGACACTGTGAGTTAATACTTGAGCTCCATGAGTAGATACTTCAAGCATGCCATCTAAAACTTCTTTTGCATATCAGCTCAAGCCTCTGTGAATCGATACTGTGAGTCGATACTTGAATTCCATGAGTCGACACTTGGCTGGAACTTTCTGAAACTTAACTGAAACTCTGCTGAATCTTCTCTAAACTTCAAACTTGAGTTCTTCCAAGTCATTCTTATGTACTTAAGTCCATTTATCTTGAAATTTTATCCATGAAATAGACTTCTTCAACAAGTTAACAAGCAATCACTCTTTTAACACAAAATAGCTTTGGTGAGTATCCTATTCTGATAAAACATACTTTTACATATAGTTAGTACTCAAATATACTTAAGTATTTTATTATTTATCAAAATTATATAGGAGTCAACAATTTTCTCTCTTTTTGATGATGATAAAATCTTTAAGTATATATACATATAGTAAGCTCAAAGGATTTACAATAAGTATCAGAGCATTAATAAAAATTTCAATATAGAGATTTTGGCTTCAAGTATCAGAGCTTATGATGAAGAGTATCATAGTCTAAAATTATAAAGATTTTCAAGAACTAAAACTCATTTATATTGTATCAGAGCTATAAATAAAAGTATAGAAAAATTTAAATTTATATAGCTTCAATGTCAGAATTGTAATTGTAATGTATCGGAGCCAGAGAATATGAAGTATTAGAGCTATGATTAAGAAATATTAGAGCAAATACAATAAGAAAAGCTTTGAGAGTATTAATACTAGAAACATGTACTAAGAGAATATACAGTATCAGAACAAAATTAATAGATCATAAAGAGTATCAAAGAATGAAATCAAAGAGTATCAGAGTATATAGAAGTATCAGAGCATAAAAGGTGAGAGTGAAGAAGTATCAGAGTATTGAATTGAAGGGGTATACATCAAGGATAAAAGAACAAAAACTCCCCCTCAATATATGATCCGAAAAGAAAAAATTTGAGAAAATTTTAAAAAATACTACTTTAGTACTTTTTCTTTCTTACGCTCCCCCTTACTCATTGCTCCCTTCTTTCTTCATTAATTTTCTTAATACTATTACAATTATTATTTCTCTCTCTCTCTCCCCCCTTTTTGTCATTATTAAAAAAATAAGAAAGAGAATGAAGCAGATATAAAACATTTCATTCCAGTAAAAGTGCACTTTTGAAATTTGAAAAGTCAATATATATATAAACTTCAAAGATTGGATACATTAGATTCTGAAAATGATACATATAACAGAATTTGATACATAAACATAGATACATAAAAAAAAAAAGAAGTACTAAAATACAGTCAGATTGACAGACAGACCATCCTAAGGGATTCTTTTCTCATTAGAGGAAGACCCGATCTCAAGAATATTTGACCCAGTAACCCTAGAAGGTCTGGATCGCTGCCACATTAGTCGAAGATCAGAAAGTCTAGTCGGATAGGTCTGGGTGCATTGCCATGGCCTCGTCTTCTGTGTCTGGTATATGCTCGTCCTCTAGCTGGTGCTGAAGAGGATGAGGCTACATCAGGTGCAGGAGTATCAACTATGACGAAAACAATAGCTGTGTCATTGACGGGGGTGTGTCATCAAAAATAGGACCTGAACCATGAACATGGAAACCAGGTACATAAAAACCTAGTTTTCGGATCAAAGATGATGTGGAAGGAATAGGTGGAGTCCTACTAGGAATACTAAGAATGGGTGTGTGTAAATCTATGTCAAGCGGGTTTGTGTGAAGTATAGGTGAGATAACAAGAGTGCTAGGTAGGTCAGGAATGGTAGATGAGTTGGATAGGACTGGAGTCTGGATAGATGACCTAGAAGGATCTGGAGCAGGAGTCTTCGAAACATCCTTAGCAACATCTGGCTCTGGCTCCGCCATGAAATTGCAATGTCAAACTCTATGGAAGAGATACCCTGGCCATCTCCTACGGCTGGTGCTGGGGATGGATGTGTTGGAGGTGCTGGAGTAGAATCTGATGAAGGAGGTGAAGGTGTTTGTGCTCTGGCAGAAGACAACCGCTCCAGTATAGCTAGTATAGCAGTAATACTCTATCTGAAACCCTGGTGATCCGCCCTCATCTCCAAATGAATCTGGTCGACCCATTGTCTGATAATCATAGTGTCTGTTTCCAGTCAGGCAATCGTATCCTCAATGGAGTCTCCGGGAGGTGGCACCTCAATCTGTGCCGAAATAGATGGCTCGGGCTGAGTATCAGGTATCTCTCTATGGCTCAGATGGCCCAGCCTCATCAGTGTATATCTACTCCTCCTCAACGGCATCCTCATCTACTTCAGTAGCCTGTCCAAAGATCCTCTGTCTCCAATGTCCTCCATGCAAATAAAATCCCATTCTGTGTAAAGAACGCTCATCGTAGATGTCTATATGTAGTAGCTGCCTGAACGACTCTCCATCCATGATGATGCCATATGCTCAGAACAGGATAGTCATGCCCATACCGTAGGGTAAACAAGTTTCTGACTCGAAGCATCTTCGTTCATCTGATAAACCATCAAAATCAGGAGGCATACTGGAGTGCGCTGAATCAGTGAAACCATAACCAATAGCTCTCGCTCCATGATGAAGTCAAAACGTTCGATCTTCGACAGAAAGATCTGGGCGATGATGTGATGTAACAGTCTCATCTTTGGTGAGAGTTTGGATGCGACCACTATAGCTCCCTCTAGAAGATCATCAGACTTAAAGATACAATAAGTCCACTCATCTGGTCCACTAAAGAATTGCCATTGAACCTCTCATGGGAATCTTCCAAGTCTTGCTTAGAATCTCAGCTGTAAGTGGAATCTCAGTACCTTGGACCTTAGCGATCGAACCATCTGCTCCTTTGGCTAGAGTACTGTAGAACTCTCTAATCAAGCCAGGAAAAATCTTTCGGTCAAAGAGCATAAATGTGTCAACCCAGCAACCTTCAGCCAGTCCCCAATATGGAATGCTGCTGATCCAAGAAGTCAAAATCACCCGTCATCCTCCAACTATGGCCTTGGAGGCTATCCTATCAGCTCCTAAGATGGGTGGTCTGACTAGAGTGCTTTGCTGAACCTGGGGCTCCACTGTCACTAGATCCACATGTCACCCCTTCATGCGTCGCTCGGCCTCCTGAGCTGACGGACAAGGTCTCCTAATAACTTGCTTTCGGGGACCCATTTCCAGAAAGGAAGAATAGAAACAGTCTAGGGTAAAAGGAATTGGGATTTCATGGTAGAACCATGTGAAAATGGTGAAGGGACGATGGAAAAAGTGGGAAGAAACAGCTTCAAATAAGAAATCGGACAAAAAGAATAGTGATTGAAGAGAAATGGAGTATTGGAAAACTGTTCTAGGGTGAGTTGGCTCAAGAGATTGAAGAAAAATGGGAAGAAGAATGATCGGTTTCCCTATTTGTTCTCGGACTTCCACCATTCAAGTATCGACTCACGACATCAGGTCAAGTATCGATACTTAGAGGTATCAACACTTAGGCAAAAACTTGAAAAAAAAATGGGGAAAAGCCTTAGAAAAATTATGGAATTTCATTTTAAAGGATATTGAATGATTAAACAAGGTTTTCAAGAAAGTTTGATTAGAGAAAGTTCAAGGAGAATTTGAAAGATCATTGAGATTTGTCAAAAGGATTGATGACTCCTAATTCTCTTCTAATCATATAGAACCCATCTTCTTGAAGAGGTTTGGTCAAGAATGTCAGCTAATTGCATTTTAGTGTACACAAATTCAAGCATAATATCATTGTTTTCAACATGATCTCTAATAAAATGGTGTCTAATTTCAATGTGCTTACTTCTAGTGTGCTAAACAGGATTTTTAGTCAAATTTGTAGTACTTGTGTTATCACATCTTATGGGTGTCTTAGTTAATTTAATTCTAAAATTTTCAAGTTGTTGCTTAATCCACAAGATTTGAGCACAACAACTTCCAGCTGCAATATATTCAGCCTTAGCTGTAGATGTGCAACCGAAGTTTATTTTTTGCTAAACTATGAGATTAAGTTAACTCCAAGAATTGGCAAGTCTCACTAGTACTTTTTCTATCTAACTTACATCCAGCAAAGTCAGCATTAGAATAGTCAACTAATTCAATTGATGAATCTCTAAAGTACCATAGTCCAGTATCAATAATACCAGATAAATATAAGAATATACCATTAAATAAGATTCTTTAGGAGCAGACTGATATCTAGCATACATGCAAATACTAAATATAATATATGGTCTACTAGTAGTCAGGTATAGTAATGAACCAATGATACCCCTATACAATTTTTGATCAACATCTTTACCACATTCATCTTTATCAAGTCTACAAGAAGGCCTCATAGGTGTACCTATTGGCTAGTTGTCTCCATCCCAAACTTCTTTAAGATTTCTCTTGTATACTTAGCTTGGTTGATGAAGATTCCTTCTCTAGTTTGCTTGATTTGAAGTCCGAGGAAGAAATTTAGTTCATCCATTATACTCATCTCGAACTCTCCCTGCATAAGCTTGGCAAACTCTTGACAAAGTGTTTTATTAGTAGCATCAAAAATGATATTATTCTCGCCAAGATCGTCATGGCCCGTAGTTGCTGTTGGCGTCGGATTGCCCCTCATCTCTTCGGGACTGGACTGCTCGACGGTACCTGCAAAACAAGGGTTAGAGACCCGGACCAGGGATTCCAGCAGGGGAACTCCGACGGTCAAGTCAGTGACGATCCAGGAGAACAGATCCTCCTAGTCGAGCCCTAAAGATAGACTCCATGCTAGGAGGAGTGAGTGATGTGAGAGTGGGGTGCAAGAAAGCTGGAAAAAGTGGTGGCCGAAGTGAACTGGAGCTGGGTGGCTGTGTTCGGGCGATCCTTCCCACGAAATGCCAATAGCCTTGAACTCTTAGTCTCCTTGGTGGTTCTCCTGTGTGGTCTCTTCTCCCTCACTTGCTTGAGTGTTTTTCAACTTACCTCTCCTGCTGGGGGTGTCGATGGCTCTTTTAAGTCTAGGTGGTTGCTGAACACCTATCTCGGGATCTTCCCTATGCTAGCAGACGCGTGCGGCGATGTTCCGTGCCATAAACGGGACATCTTTCCCGGTTCGTGATAAAGGAAGCTACCATGCGCTCTGACCTTCCTTTCGGTCGCTTTATTTTGAGAAACTTGGTAGGGCCTCGATTGGGGGGCCACCGTCCCCGGGATTCGGATCTCCTGATTGACTTCCTTTTTTGGGTGGTGCAGGCGGTTAGTGGAGAGCGTGGCATCTCAATTAGGGAGCTTCTTCTTCTTTCTGGTGCAAGTGGTAGCTGTGGGCAGTTATTACGGCCTGGAGGTCGCTTCCTTGCAGTCCTTGGGTGGCTTGCCAGAGTCCAAGGAGGGCGACATCGCTCCCTCAATGGCTAGCACCTTTGTCTGAGGTGGAGGCCAATCTGAAGAGCTGAGGCTCGACTCCGAGGGGCTCAACCTCGAAGGGGCTCCACTTGGCGGAGGAGGGCTAGGCTCGACTCTGGGTCAAGGGGCTCGACCTGGAGGAGGAGGGCTGGGCTCGACTCCGAGGGGCTCGACCTCGAAGGGGCTTCGCTTGGTGGAGGAGGGCTGGGCTTGACTCCATACCAAGGGGCTAGACTTCGAGGGGGCTTAACCTGGAGGAGGGCTGGGCTCGACTTCGAGGGGGCTCAACTTGCATAGAGGGCTCAGCCTCGGAGGGGCTCGACCTGGCGGAGGAGGGCTAGGCTCGACTCTGGCCCAGGGGACTCGACCTCGAAGGGGCTCAATCTGGCAGAGGAGGTTAGTGCGCGACTCCAGCCCAGAGGGCTCGGCCTCGGAGGGGCTCGACTTGGCAGAGGAGGGCTGGGCCCGACTTCGGCCCAGGGGGCTTGGCCTCGGAGGGGCTCTATCTGGGGGAGGAGATCGCTCGGCTCTGGCCTAGGCATCCAGTCTTACGGGAACTTACCTGGCGAAGGACGGAACTCGGCTTCGATGGGCCATCCCGATGTTCTGAGAGAGCTCGACCCGGTAAAGGAGTACGAGGAGGAGTGTTCGTCGTGGCAACTTTCTCTGACATGGAATCTAATAGGGATTACATGTCAGCGTTCCGCCATATCAATTTCCCCCCATTCCCGAGTCCCGTTGGCACAGGGCGCTCGGGGCAAAAGGAGTAAATACAATGCTGACATGTAAAGGTGAGAATCAGGCATAGTGATGGCCACGATCGCTGGTGCTTCATGAAGTGATTTCTTCAGCTTATCTAGGGGAGCCACATGGACACGTCCGAGGAATAGTTATTATGGGCACAGAATTCAGAGCGGCCACAGTCAGAACCAATTGCCAGCCTTGTCAATTGAGACACGTGGCGCAGATCCATCGGTGGAGAAGTTGTAACGGTACGGTTGGGCACTGGTCACTTCGAAAGGAAAGGCAACCTTTCCCAAAACACACCTTATTTCAAATCCTATGTGCTCGCCACCATACCGAAGTTCTTCTTTTGCTCCCCCGGCCATCTCTATCTTCCAAGTTCAGCAGGTTAGTCTCCTTCCTTTCCATCCCGATCAAGTAAAGACTACCTTCTAGGGCTAGGTCCTTCTCCGGACCCTTGTCCGTCGTCTCCTATCTTCTTCCCCTTTCAGTCCTTTGTCTTCATCTTCTTCTCCATGTGTCCCATTTTGGCCCGAATTTCCATCCTACCACCAACCAGGGTGAGGCCGGGCCTTCTAGGCCGAGGTCACCTTCTTCTTCCGATGAGGAGGAGGAGGTGGCACGCTTCGAGCTTAATAGAAGACCCATGCCTAGGGGGATAGTGATTAGGGAACCTGCATCTTCTCCTCCACCTCGTCCTCTTCTTCTTTCTGGACTTGCTCCTGAACTTCCTCGATCGACAGGTCTCGGAGGGATTGCTTCGATGATCACCACTAAGGATCTTGCGACCATCTGGGATACCTATGGTGTCCTGGACTCCATTCGGCTCTTGGTCCCTCGACCGGGGGAACGGGTCACTTCCAGTGGCCCATGTCGGATAGCCTTCTATAAGGAAACCTTCACGAGGGGCCTTCGATTCCCATTCCATCCATTCTTTCTCTCTGTTTTGAACAACTACTGCCTTGTTCCTGCCCAACTCATCCCAAACACCATTAGGACGATTTTCTGCTTCATAATTTTATGTCACTTCCATGGGATAGTTGCTTGTTTTTCCTTGTTTAGGGCCTTTTTCACCCTGAAATACCATCCCATCGAGGAGGGGTGGTGGTCTCTTTCCTCCTGCCCAAAGGGTATCAAGTTTGAACTCCTCTCTTCCATCAAAGGATGGAAGAGTAGGTATTTTTTTATCTCAGTTGAGGGGGTTGACTGGGTTTGGAGTGACCCATCGGACCCCTAACCAGGACTCCACAGTCGAGGCGGTAGACCGGGAGGTGTATGACTAGCTCTGCTCCACTGAGATTCTTCACTGAGGTCTTGCTGTCAGAGCAGAATCTCCACGAGGCCGGAATCAGCCCAACACAGGAGTTGGGTGAGTTCGGCTCGAACCTCCTTTCCTTCCTCTTTTTTTTTTTTAAACTTAGAGCTGGTGTCTTTTTTCTTGGTGCAGAATGAAATTCTCCATGGATGAGCTCTTCTCATTCATCGAGGAGAGGGGCCAAGCAAAGGGGTCGACAAGCCCACCCCGAAGAGGGCTTGAGTAGGTGATGGCGCGAGGGCCGTACCTGTCATGCCAGTCGAGCCCACTCCCTAGCTGAGCAAGAGGTCGTTGAGCTCACCCCTGAGCTCCTGAGGTAGCATGATCCGATCCGGGCACCAGAATCCAAAGTGGTCACCTAGGCCAGATCCACTGCCGCTATTGCTGCGATGGCGTCTCCCCTTTCGGAGATCATCGAGGTTGGGGAGGTCGGAGAGCTAGAAAGTACGGGGCCGATGTCGACGGTGACATCCGAGATGGTGCCGAGCCCCCAGCCTATGCCGGAAGCTGCTTCCACCGACGGGGCAGGTGATTCCACGCCACCGACGAGTAAGAAGGATAGGGACTACTATCGAGTCCCCTTCAGGCTGGGACCCAACGTATCCCTGGTCAAGACCCGGCCCTTGCCGAGTGAATGATGGACTTCGCGGTCCAGTCATGCGACCGACGAGAGAGGCCAGGAAACTTCTAGGTGATGCCATCAGCTCCACTTTCTCCCACCTCTTCACCATAAGTATTTCTCTGCTCTATCTCGCATCCTTCTTTATTTTCTGTCTTTATAACTGACATCCTCTTCGATGTAGCAAGGTGTAGAGCTATTGCTCATCAGGGACTACTGCCATACCTGAGCCAGGAGGGACAGGGAGTGAGAAGCGGAGCTCAAGTCCTCGAGGGCCGAACTGAGGTAGAAGAATGAGGAGGCCTGAGAGGCCAACATGAGAGTTAAAGGGCTCTAGGGCGAAGTCACGAGCACCGAGCGTCTCTCGAAGGAACTTGAGGAGGAGCTCAAATTCAAAGGGGCCTGGCAGAAGGAGCTTAGGGCCAAGTTGGATGCGACGAAGGAGCGTGCTGCCTCCGCCAAGAAGAAGGTCACAACGACCGAGCAGAAAGTTGTTAAGGCAGAGGGGAAGGTCTCCATCGCTGTCAGTTCAGTGGAGGTTGCGAAGAAAGAGGCAGCCGAGGCTGTCCGTCGAGCTGAGGACACTGGGAAGGAGTCGGCCGAGGCGGCCCGCCAGGTAGAGGCTACCGAGAAGGAGGTTGCCGAGGCGGTGGCCAAGTATAAGGCCTCTCCAGAGTTCAAGCTCGACTTTAAGGAGGCGGCGACATACTCCTTCTTTAAGGGATTTGCATACTGATGGTCCCTACTGCATGGGATTCTCTCCGAGAAGCAGATTGCTGGCCTCCACCTTCCGGCTCTGCGGGGAGAAAACCTTTCAACTCCTATGCCAGCTGTGATGGAAGAGCGTGCAGCCACGGCTGAACCGACCCCACCGATGTTGGTGACTGAAGGAGGCGCCCCGGCCCCGGAGGCCAAAGAGGATGAGACCCCAGCTGGGCAACGTCGGGGAAAGGGACCGGCTGAGTAGAGTAGGGGTCCATGGCTACTGTAACACCCTTTCTTTTTGTTTTTGACCCGGGCTGCCTAGCATGTCGGGGCCCGGGAATAATGTAATGTTTTGCCAAGTTAATGAAACTATTTTCACCCAACTCGACTTGTTCTTCTTCTCTTTTCTTGTACTTATGTATTGCAAGTATTTTCTCTCCACTTCTTGATCATCTGGATACATGTACCTGTGCGGGCGCATGGCCCTGAAGTACCAAGTGCTCGGGTGACCCTTCCCATGAATCCTCGGACAAGTGAAAAGGTGAAAGAGGAGCTCTTGACATGCTTGATCACGCCTAGCTCGGGGGCGAAGTGGCTATGAAGATCTCTCCGCTCGGCTCGATGTCGGAGGGGCATGAGATCCAGACTTTGATTGCTAGGAAGCTAGGTTCCTGGTGCCAGAGCAGGGTCTGGTCTTTGGTGCCGGAGAGTAGTGGGATCCGGGCTTAGAATGCCAAGAAGCTAGGCTCTTGGTGCCAGAGCAGGGTCCGGTCTTTGGTGCTAGAGAGTCATGGGATCCGGATAAGAATGCCAGGAAGCTAGGCTCCTGGTGTCGGAGCAGGGTCCGGTCTTTGGTGTCGGAGAGTTGTGGGATCCGGGCTTAGAATGCCATGAAGCTAGCTCCTGGTGCCAGAGCAAGGTCCGGTCTTTGGTGCCAGAGAGTCGCAGGATCTGGGCTTTGAGCACCATACCTAGGTCGGGCGATGGTTCCCTGCAAGGCAAAAAAGATTTGCACAAGGAACCCTTATCATTAGTGAGGAAGGACCTTACACTATTGATGCTGGAGAGCTAGGCCCCGGCTTCGGTGCCAGAGAGCTGGGCTTTGGTCTTGATTGCCGAGAGTTGGGCTCTGGGTTGGAATGCTGGAGAGCTGGGCTCCGTGTTTTGATTTCAGAGAGCCGGGCTCCGTGCTTGGATACCGGATAGATGGGCTTCGGGCTTGGATACTAGAGAGATGGGCTCCGGGCTTGATGTTGGAGAGCTGGGCTTCGGGCTTTAGTGTCAGAGAGCTGGGCTCCGGGGGCTTTGGTATCGAAGGCTGGGCCCCGGGCTTCGATGCTAGAGAGCTGGGCCCTAGGCTTCGGTGTCGAAGAGTTGGGCCCCGTGCTTTGATGCCAGAGAGTTGGGCTCCGCATTTTGGTGCCAGAGAGCTGGGCTCCATGCTTTGATGCCGAAGAGCTGGGCTCTGCATTTTGGTACCGGAGAGCTAGGCTCCATGCTTGGATGCCGGAGAGCCAGGCTCCGGGCTTTGGTACTAGAGAGCTGGGCTCTGTGCTTTGAAGCTGGAGAGCCGGGCTCCACGTTTTGGTGCCAGAGATCTGGGCTCCATGCTTTGATGCCGGAGAGTTGGGCTCCATGTTTTGGTGCTGGAGAGCTGGGCTCTGCATTTTGGTGCCAGAGAGCTGGGCTCCATGCTTGGATGCTGGAGAGCTGGGCTCCGAGCTTTGGTGCTGAGAGCTGGGCCCCAGGCTTCAGTGCCGGAGAACTGGGCCCCAGGCTTCGATGTCGGAGAACTGGGCCCCGGCTTAAGCATGCCAGACCTTAGGCTGGGCAGCGATATCCCTACAAGGTAGAGAGAGATTTGTGCAAAAAAAAATCTTTATTATTATTAGAAGAAAGCCTTACTCTATTGATAATATATTCTCAGGTTGCAGGCATTCCATGTTCATGAAATTTGGCACCGTCCAGATCCTCGAGATAGTATGCTCCATGTGGAAGAGCTTCGACCACCTTGTAAGGGCCCTCCCAGTTCGACGAGAGCTTGCCGAACTCCCGGGGTTAAGACTCTTCAGCTTGGCGCAGCACCAGGTCGCTAGGTCAGAAGACCTTTGGCTTCACCCACACATTCTAGTACCAGGCCACTCATTGCCGATATGCTGCCAGCCAGAGTCAAGCTTTGTCTCTGGTTTCTTCAAGGAGGTCTAAATTGAGTAGAAGGTGCGCTAGATTTTTTGCTTCATCATACTACTGTACCCATAGTGTCGGCATACCGAGCTCGATTGGACGATGGCCTCAGCATCGAAGACAAGGTTGAAAGGCATTTCATTCATGTCCATTCTGGTGGTTTGTGGTAGGCCCATAGAACACTTGGGAGTTCTTTCGCCATCTGCCTTTAGCCCGGTCCAGCCTGGTCCTGAGTCCTTGAAGGATGGTCCGGTTGGTCACCTCGGCTTTCCAGTTTGTTTATGGGTGAGCTACCGAGGTGAAGTGATGTTAGATGTCGTGCTCGGCATAAAACCCTTCGAACTCCTGGTTGTCGAACTACCATCCGTTATCGGTGATGATGCAGTGGGGGAGTCCGAAGTGGTAGATGATTGATCTCTAGGAGAACTGGCGGACCTTGGCTTCTGCCTCCATCCACTTGGTGAAGTAGTCAATGACCACCAGCAGAAATCTCCGCTGCCCCGATGCAGGGGAAATGGCCCTAAGATGTCCATCCCCCACTACGTAAAAGGCCAAGGCCGGAGAGCTGGGAGATCGGTGCCACCAGTTGACGCTATACGTGAGCATGGCGCTGGCATCTGTCGCACCTCTTCATGAAGTCGGTGGTATCCTCCCTCATGGTCTCCCAAAAGCACCTCTGGCGAAAAGCTTTGTATGCCAGCATCCTTGCCCCCACGTGGTTCCCATAGAGGCCTTCATGTATCTCTTGGAGTACGAAGGCTGCCTCTATGGATCTCAAGCACTTCAAAAGCAGGTAGGAGTATGATCGGTGGTAGAGCTGCCCTTCCATTAGGACAAACTGGGAGGCTTTCTTCTTGATGAGGCCGACTTCCGTGTGGTCCTCTGGTAAGGTGCCATTAATGATGTATCTGATGTACCTGTCCATCCAACTTGGCTCCGAGTTGACTTGCTGCACCTTCTTTGGGGCTTCATAGCTTGGATTCTCGAGGTACTCGATGTGGGCACATCCCAGTGATTAGTCTGGCAAGGTTGCTAGTCTCGATATTGTATTTGTACGAGCATTCTCTTCGTGGGGGATATGGGAGATGCTGAAGCATCGAAAAGCTGTCGTGCTTGAGCAGACCCATTCCAGGTATTTCACCATCCGGGGATCTTTGGCCTTATATTCTTCGAAGACTTGTCTGGCCACCAGTTGGGAGTCGGTAAAGACTTTCAGGCTTTGCACACCCAGCTCGTGGAAGACCCTTAGACCCACGAGGAGTGCCTCATACTCCGCCTGGTTGTTCGTCACGGTGAACTTGAAGTGGAGAGCACATTCCGCCATGATCCTATCGTTGTTGGCGAGGATAGACCTGCTCCGCTCCTCTGCCGGAGTTGGATGCACCATCTATGTGGAGGATCTAGGGCTCCTCCTCTGATCCGGGCTCGACTTGATGCTCCAGGGTTGTCTGCTCTGGCTCCTCAGTGAGTCCCGTACACTCGACCAGGAAGTCGGCTAGGACTTGAGCCTTCTGTGATGACCTCGATCGATATGCGATGTCAAACTTACTCAATGTCAGGGACCACTTGGCCAGCTACCCAGGTTTTGGGGCAGCTAAGTATGGTCCTCAGCAGCTGATCCGTCATGACAGCGATGGGATGTGCTTGGAAATATGGCCTGAGGTGCTTAGCATACATTATTAGAGCAAAAATGAGTTTCTTGGAACGAGTATACCTGATCTCCGTGTCACGGAGGATTTTGCTGGTATAGTACACCAGCTTTTGGGATCCATCCTTGTCTGTGCAGGTGAGGATCGAGCTGACGGCTCCACGTGTGACCGCCAAGTAGAGCAGGAGCTCCTCTTGTTCCTCCGGTCTTGAAAGCAGTGGTGGAGATGCCAGGAACTTCTTCAATTCTTTGAAGGCCATTTTGCACTCCTCCATCTAGGTGAAGTCGTGCATCTTGCACAGCGCCTTGAAGAAGGGAAGGCAGTGGTCGGTCGATCTCGAGATGAACTGACTTAGAGCTGCAATCTGCCCCATCAGGCACTAGACTTGCTTCCTGGACATCGGGTGCTCCATGTCGACGATCGCCTGGACCTTCTTCGAGTTTGCTTCAATGCCCCTCTAGGTGACCATAAAGCCAAGGAACTTTCCTGCTGCCACTTCGAAAGCGCACTTTACTGGGTTCAGCTTCATCTGGTATTTTCGGAGGTTATGGAAGGCTTCAGCTAGGTCGGCAATGTGGTCCGAGCTCGGCTTGCTCATGACAAGCATGTTATCCACATACACCTACATGTTCCGGCTAATTTGATCCTCGAAGACCCTATTCACCAGATGCTGGTACATGGCCCCAGCATTGCTCAGATCGAAGGGCATCATCTTGTAGCAGTATGTCCTTCGGTCGGTGATGAAGGCGTGTGCTCCTCGTCCTTCGGGTGCATCCGGATCTGGTTGTATCCGGAGAATACATCCATGAAGAAGAGTAGTTGGTGCCCCGAGGTGACGTCCGCCAACTGGTCAATCTTCGGTAGAGGGAAGCTATCCTTCGAACATGCTTTGTTGAGGTTGGTGTAGTCTACATAGATCCTCCATTTGCTGTTGCTCTTCTTCACCATCACTACATTCGCCAACTAGCTTGGGTACTGTACCTCCCGAACGAAGCCGGCAGCGAGGAGTTTATCCACTTCCTCATTGATCGTCGCCTATCTTTTTGGGGTGAAGCTTCTTCTCTTCTATCGAACAGGCCGGTGCTTTGGGTCAATACTCAGCTTGTGAGTGATGATGTCGGGAATACTTGGCATGTCTGTCATCGTCCAGGCGAATACATCTGCATTCGCCCACAAGAACTCCAGCAAGCAGGTGGTGGGGACACCGGAGGCACCTGAATAAGACAGAGGCTTTTCAACCCTCTGTGAATTGATCAATAATTTATGAGTCTATCTGTAATAAGGGCTTAGCCTATCTGAATCCATTTAGTTGTTATTTGAGTCTTTTGAGTTTCAGTTCTGTACTAGTCAGCTCATATTGAGCTAGTTCAGTCCAGTGTTAGTCAGTTCATGTCGAGCTAATTTTATTTTTTTGAGTCCTATTCAACCATATTGAAGACTCAAGACCACATCATACAAGTGAAGACCAAGTCCAACCAAATGAAGACATGGAAGTTTAGCCCAAGTCCAACCCAGCTTGAAGATTTGAAGACCCCAGGAGGAAAATCAGAAACCCTAATTCATTGCAGATGCCCTCTAGATGCCCAGATTCCCTTCCAGATGTCAAATATATTCATATACCAAGGCATCCATGATTTTAGAGGTCCATCTGCATCCTAGCCCAAAGAAATCAAGCCCAGACACCAAGCCCAAGCACCTAAGAAGCAAGATACCAGGGAATATTCCTGCTACCTGGCTACCAGGCAATCCCAGCTTCCAGAGGCCCAAACCCATGCTCTCGAGCCCCTTTGGGCAGGCCTCTTACTGCTCCTAGAAGCCCAACACGCCCCCTAGGCATCCTTGGAGTGTTGGCCAAGTCAAGAGAATTTTTAGGGATTTTTCTACCTAATATTTCCTTATTTTTTAGCTAGGGTTTGAGAGGGAAAAGGATTCTTATGTAAAGACTTATGTGCCCTTACTTGGAGCCCAAGGTTAAGGGTCTATTTAAGGGACCCTAGCCTCTTGTATGAAACCTAATTTTTGATATGAATTAAAACCTTGAGTATTTCTATTGAGTTGTGTGATACCCTGCTGTGTGCATAAAGGGGTTTGTGAGAGTTTTTCTTCCCAGTGCTGCAATCATCTTCCTGCTGCCAACAAGCCTCTCAGATCCCTGGACGCCCACTCCAAAAGAAGCCTTCCCTTCCTGTTTTCCTTTGTTTTCTTGTTCCTTTGTGAGTTTGCTAACCCCTGACAGGTCGTTTGCAGGTCCTCGAGTTCCTATGAATCCAACGACTCCAGCCAAGCCTCAATCGGATCACCCGAGCAGAAAGCCGGGTATCCGCGGGTCTTTGGCTCAATTTTCCAGGCCGCATCCATCGAGGAACGAGAGACCCCTTTGCTGAAATCTTCACAGACGTTGTCAGGTACACCCCCTCTACCTCCAGTAGTTTTATTGTAGGAGAACTTGCCCTAATCGAGGCTTCTCAGCCCCGGCGATCCTTCTTTTCTACTTTTCTAGGTCCTAATCTGCATGCTGATCTTATAAAATTCATATAAAATTCCCTATAACTTTTTTAATCTGAAATTTGGGAATTAATCACTCAACCCTACATATAAACCATACAAAAAAAATTGCATGCATTTTAGTCCCCCATCATTTGGTATCAGATCTTAGATTAGGGCTTATTTTCTGTAATTTTTCAGTCCATATATGCTCTATTTTTTAAATTATTTCTCTCTGATAAAAACTCCAAAAAGTATAAAATTTATCTTTCTGGATTCATAATAATTCACAGTAATTTTAAGAATTTTTTTAGATTTTATTATGGCTTGTAAAATTTCTGCAAGCCGAAATACAGCCTGCAAATTTTTGGCTCTGTTTTTTTTTTTTAGCAAGACAAGTTTGGAAGTTTTAGGGTTTTGTTTAGCATTTTTTGCATATCTTTTAATTTTAGTATATTTCCTGCATATTAGGCCATAATTTGCAAGTTTTCTTCTATTTAAGAAAATACAAAAAAAAAACACATATTCTCCAAAATACCAAAAACATCTAAACCCTAATTTGCATCCTCATCTGCCTGCCATCATTGCATAATTTACTTTTAAGGGCACTCTTGCTATATCAGATGGGGGGAGGATTTGATCACCTCTCCTTAGCCCAAAACCACATCCCTTGCATTCGGTCCCAAGTCTTAATTTAAAATTAACTAGACTTAATTTGCCCTAGTGGCCTAGGGACACCAACTGGTCGGGTCCGGGCTAAGTGTCAGATCATTGTGTCAAGCTAACCTATGTGTGCCTTGTGCTCAGTGTTTAGAACGGTGGTTTAGGGATTCAATCCTGAAGGGCTTGTGTGCTGGTCCGCCTACTTGGCCAATCTCTGATTGGTGTCTAGGATTGGCAATCAGGGACCTAACACTCCCCTTACACCTTCCTGGCTGAGTACAGGGTTACTATAAGCTAGTTTGCCACCCTGATTGAGCATCTAGTTTGGATCTAGGTCTAGTCAGCTGTAGTCGGTCTGATCGAGTCTTTCATGAGCACTAGATCAGGGGTTCATATCACCCACCTCCTTCACAAATGTCTGAACCCATGAAAAACTTGCAAGCCCAAATAAAAGCACTCACTGAGCAACTAACCCAATCCATGGCCCAGTTGACTATCCAGTTAACTCAGTCTGGTACCCAAACCAACAATAGAATTGACCATCTTGCCAATAGGTTTGACCAATTAGAAGGCCGTGTAGGGACCATAGCAAGAACCCATGGGTCCAGTCTGAGCCAGATCCTGAGTCCCCTCACCTAAGAGAATCCCAAACCCTGATCTATACCATGAGGTCGAACCTAGGAGAGCCCCTCACCTGACCCGTACTACAATCCTCAACCTAGGAGGACCCCAAACCCTGATCCATACCTTGAGGCTGAACCTAGGAGAGACCATCGTCCTGATCCAATCCCTGAGGATCATCCTAGAAGACCCAATCAGGATTTTGTAGACCAGGAAGATAGATCCTATTTACCACATTCTCTAAGCCTAGTATACCCATAACCTATAGATCTTATGACTCCAAATCCTATGAACCTAGAACCTATGAATCCATAACTTTGAACCTAGATCCTATGACTCTAGATCCCATGATCATAAATCCTACGCACCCACACCCTATAAGCCTAGTAGACCCAACACCCAATATTCTGACCCATATAGGGAGTCCAACCCTAGGAGAACCCAATATTCTGACCCATATAGGGAGTCCACCCTAGGAGAACCCAATATTCTGACCCATATAGGGAGTCCAATCCTAGGAGAACCCAATATCCTGACCCATATAGGGACCTAACCTTAGGAGGACCCCATACCATGATCCATCCTTAGAACCTGACCATAGAGCTGACCCAAAATCCTATGACCCCAGATCCTATAATCCCATGACCCATAGATCTGCACCCTTGTCCTATGAGCCCAAAGAACCCATAACCTCTAGGTATCAATCTAGTACTAGTCAGGTTTCCCTTAGTCAATTTGAATCCCATAGGATTAGTACCCCTAAATATGAGCCCAGTAGTGAGCCACTACCCCTTAGGCAACCTGAACCTACTAGGATTAGTGTTCATAATCAGAAACTAGGACCTAGCCAATTTTTCCCTAGCCGACCTTCTCCAACCATTCCTGAGATTGACAAGGCTTACATTAATGCGGAAGTGTATGAAGCTGATGCGAGCCTAGTGGATGAGTATAAGGGAGAAGATGAGACACCTATAGATGACCTAGAAATAGTTGGCCTAGTAAATACCCAGGTAGAAGCCACCTAGAGGTAGTTGACCCTAACCACATCCAACCTAAAGCTATAGTGGAAGAACAATTAGAGAAGAGAACCTAGGTACTGCTGTTAGAGCCTTACCTGAGGAAACCATAGAGGAGAGCCAAATTATAGAGTCTAGTCCTAAAATACAAGAACCTGAAGAATTTATTAAAGACCTGATCTCTTTGAATCAGTACCCTCAGGATGAGCCTCCTCCTATAGTTCCCATTAAGGACCTCTTCCCTGAGATTAATAATCCATCCTTCCATTATACAAACCCCATAGATATACCGCAACCCCGTAAGGTTAACATCATTAGTCTAGGATTAGTCCATGATGCCCCTTCTTTTATCTTACTTTATCCAACTAACCTTGAACCTTTTCCCTACCCTACCAGACTAATTTTGAATCCACTTCCTATTTTCTGCCCTTTCCAGACACCTCCAGCATTTCTACGATCATTAGATTGCATTTAGCTGAGATTAGCATACTGCATGCATTCATCACGCATGTTAGGTTTGCATCTTACTTTTGGCATACTCTTTGGAATTTGCTAGGAGTTCACTGTAAATTTTCTTGTGCATGTCAAGCTAGGATCAAACCTAGAGAACCTATAATCTGTTAGGTTTAGATCCAAAGAGTTCAATAAAATTTCCTTCTATAGGAATGCATAGTCAAGTATGTTAGGTGTTAATATGAGTCCTTTGAATCATTTGTTAGGAGTCTGCATATGCCCAGCATGTTCACCACCTACACTAATTTTAAATAAACTGGCTAATTCCCGAAGATGGATCAAAGAATTTGATGTAGTGGATTCTATCTGGTTAGGCTTGGCCTCAAAGAAGCTTCATGCTCGCAGAGCCGGACCTTTTAAGTGATAGAGAAGGTTGGATCAAATGCCTAGGTATTAGACTTGCCTTCGGATTTGGCATTAGTTCTACCTTCAATATACAGACGTAGTTGAGTATAGGGAACCGACAGCGATACCTAGTGAGGCCTTTGGATCTATTCCTTTTCATTGTGAGTGACCCCAACCCAGAGTGTCCACTAACAAATTGGCCTGAGAGAGGAGAACGGATCGAGCAATCCTGGATGATCAGCCATCACGACCCGGGCCGTGACTATCACGCTTCCTAGTCCGATGGCAAGGCCAGTCAGAGTCGGACGATTCATGGTTTCTCGAGAGGACTTGCAATGCCTCAACCCAGACCTTCTCGAGAGATATGGAGCTAGTCTGATCTTCACTCGATAGGGTCGAGTTCCTCCCACCCTGGGAGAATTGGTGGGACATCGGAGGCACCAGAATAAGACAGAGGCTTTTCAACCCTCTGTGAATTGATCAATAATTTATGAGTCCATCTGTAATAAGGGCTTAGCCTATCTGAGTCCATTTTAGTTGTTATTAGTCTTTTGAGTTTCAGTTCTGTACTAGTCAGCTCATGTTGAGCTAGTTCAGTCCAGTGTTAGTCAGCTCATGTCGAGCTAATTTTATTTTTTTGAGTCCTATTCAACCATATTGAAGACTCAAGACCACATCATACAAGTGAAGACCAAGTCCAACCAAATTGAAGACATGGAAGTTTAGCCCAAGTCCAACTCAGCTTGAAGATTTGAAGACCCCAGGAGGAAATCAGAAACCCTGATTCATTGCAGATGCCCTCCAGATGCCCAGATTCCCTTCCAGATGCCAAAATATATTCATATACAAGGAATCCATGATTTTAGAGGTCCATCTGCATCCTAGCCCAAAGAAATCAAGCCCAGGCGCCAAGTCCAAGCACCTAAGATGCAAGATACCAGGGAATTCCCGCTACCTGCTACCAGGCAATCCCAGCTTCCAGAGGCCCAAACCCATGCGCCCGAGCCCCTTTGGGCTGGCCTCTTGCTGCTCCTAGAAGCCCAACACGCCCCCCTAGGCATCCTTGAGTGTTGGCCAAGTCAAGAGAATTTTTAAGGATTTTTCTACCTAATATTTTCTTATTTTCTAGCTAGGGTTTGAGAGGAAAAGGATTCTTATGTAAAGACTTATGTGCCCTTACTTGGAGCCCAAGGTTAAGGGTCTATTTAAGGGACCCTAGCTTCTTGTATGAAACCTAATTTTTGATATGAATTAAATCTTGAGTTCTTCTATTGAGTTGTGTGATACCTTGCTGTGTGCATAAAGGGGTTTGTGAGAGTTTTTCTTCCCAGTGCTGCAATCATCTTCCTGCTGCCAACAAGCCTCTCAGATCCCTGGACGCCCACTCCAAAAGAAGCCTTTCCTTGCTATTTTTCTTTGTTTTCTTATTCTTTGTGAGTTTTCTAACCCCTGACAGGTCGTTTGCAGGTCCCCGAGTTCCTACGAATCCAACGACTCCAGCCAAGCCTCAATCGGATCACCGAGCAAAAGCCGGGTATCCGCGGGTCTTTGCTCAGTTTTTCAAGCCACATCCATCGAGGAACGAGAGATCCCTTTGCTGCGATCTTCACAGATGTTGTCAGATACATCCCCTCTACCTCCATAGTTTTATTGTAGGAGAACTTGCCCTAACCGAGGCTTCTCAGCCTGGTGATCCTTCTTTTCTACTTTTCTAGGTCCTAATCTGCATGCTGATCTTCTAAATTCATATAAAACTTCCTACAACTTATTTTAATCTAAAATTCGGGAATTAATCACTCACCCCACATATAAACATACAACAAAAATGCATGCATATTAGTCCCGTATCAGCGGGCCTTCTCTTCGTCTTGTAGCTGGGCCCCAATCTGCACCGTCTTCACCCGGTCAGCTTTGAGTGGATAAGATAGCAAGTGCTCGACCAGGCCACCCCTGGGGTCTTGTACCCTTTGGTCAAGATCGTCCATGCTGGGATCGTCTTCCGGGACTTTGGCCCTAGGACAGTCTAGAGGCAATGTTGGACCGGATGAGGTGCCCCCCTTATATCACTGACACCGTAGGGAGTTGGGAACTACACCAGTAGTCGCTTCATGAAAATGACGGTGTCAAGCAGGTTGAGCCCAGGTTAGCCGAGAATCACGTTGTAGGCTGAGGGAAGCCTAACAACCCTGAAAGTCATCATAACAGTGCTCTGCCAAGGTAGGATCCCGGCAGTGACTGGGAGAGTGATTTCTCCCTTAACCCTTATAGAATCTCTCGTGAAACCGACAAGGGGGACATGCACAAGTCTGAGCTGAGCGGGGACAAGTTCATTCTAGAGAAGGCATCATAAAAAAGGACATCAGTCAAGCTTCCACTATCAACCATAATACATTTTACAGGATGCTTCGCGATCGTCATCTTGATGACCACGGCATCGTTATTTATATTCTTCCCTCATTTTCCCCTCCCCTCATAAATGGGAGTATATTTTCAGAACACCCTGCCCCCGGGCCTTCTTGGAAGCGCGCTCGGCTCCCCAGCATCATACCCACCGACTTCTCGGTAGGACGGTTGTCGACCATAGGGACTAGCAGGAGAGCGGCGAGCACCTGAGGTTCCGTTGGAGGTCTGTCCCCCACAAACCTTCCGAGGTAGCCCCTCTTGATGAGTTCTTCAATTTCTTTCTTGAGGTTGTGGCATTCCACGGTGTCGTGACCATGGTCACGATGGTAATGACAGTACTTCATCTTGTCGTGGCCAGCGGATGGCTTCATCGGAGGTGGGCACTTCAGGTAGGGCTCACCTTTGATCTCCATAAGGATCTTCGTCCTCGGGGCAAGGAGAGGTGTGAACATTTCCTCCGGATGGGGGCGCTCCTCGATCTCGACCCATGGCGGAAGTTCAGAGCTGGGGGTCCTGGCTTCCACATCCCGGATGCCTCCATGGGAGTTGGCTTCTTTAGCGATTTCCCATCTAGCTCCCTTCTCGTACGATCCGCCTCCTCGGTGTGGATGTACTTTTGGACTCAAAGGAGGAGCTCGGAGTACGTCTTGGGGGGTTTCTTGTCGAGCGAGTAGGTCAGGCGGGAGGTCCTGAGCCCTCACTTCAGTTCTAGCATGGAGACTGGCTCATGAAGATTGTAAATCTCCAACGCGGCAACCTTGAAATGAGCCACGTAGTCCCGTAGGGGCTCGTGATCCTATTGCCAGATGGAGAAGAGGCTGTCTGCTTCGTGTGGCACCTTCCAACAGGCATCGAAGTGGGCCACAAACTTTCACTCCAGCTGAGCGAAAGAGCCGATGATTTTGGGCTTGAGGCCGGTGAACCAGTCCTGAGCCGCCTTCCGAAGGGTTGCTGGGAAGGTAATGCAGAAGAGGGCATTGGTGGTCCCCTGGACCGTCATGAGGGCCTTAAAGCTTTCCAGGTGGTCCAGGGGGTTGGTGGTCCCGTCATAGGGATCCACCTGCGGCATACGAAACCATCTGTGAATCGGTTCCTCTTGGATCTCTTAGGAGAAGGGGGGATGGGCGTCGTAGCCTGTGCTCATCAGTGGAGCCCTACATGTTAGCAAACTGACGGGATAGCTCCTCCAGCTTGTGCTCTTGCTTCTCCAGGCGCTTCTCAACTGTGCACCTGATGGCCTCGTCAATGGAACCCTCCGCAGAGACCGAAGGAGGAGACGGAGAAGGTGACATGGGATGGTGTCCATGATGGGGGTCTTGCCTTTTCGACCTTGATGGGGTTTGGCCATTACCCCTCGAGGGTTGGGGACCGGTTCTCCCGATCAGCAGATCAGGCCCGTTGTCTCTTCGTCGGAGTCTGGTGACTACCCTGGTGGTCAGTGATGGCCCGTGGCTACGAGGGTCTTCCTTGGAAGGAACGCATACTGTCGCGGGATGTTGCGGCATGGGCCGCGGGGGTCCCTGGCTACTGGTGGGTAGCCAAGGATCGTTGCTGGTGCTGGAGTTGGTGCATCACAGTTATGAGGATTTGCATCTTCTAGGCGAGCGCAGCTAGCTGGATGTCTACCGGAGATGGTTGAGCTGGAGCGGGGAGCTCTGCTCCTGGGCTATGCAGGTCCCCATGGGAAGGGGGTATTGGGAATTGTGTCCCAAAGCCAATCGCCTGGGATGTAGGCGGTTGAGCTCAGTATTGTATTCTTTTTATGAATTAATAAAATATTATTTTTGGCAGCTCATCACATATTGTATTTCCCTAAAATGAACTCTTTCCATGTGATGAAGTCATTAGGACTACACTGATTTCGATACAGAGAGGATGTATCGAGTGGTCCTTAAACCCTGTTCACAATAAAAGGATATATTGTACTGGACGGCAATATATCGAGTATAGGTTGTTGTAGTTCACATCGTTTGGTTATCCTCTTGACCAAATGAGTGTGGTGACACTGATGTGATCTACAAGTGGGATATGTGATATCTTATTGAACGTGACTCCGTGCAGCCCCTTTATGTGGAAGGGATACTCACGATTGGATATGGGTATATGTGTCCCTCTGACCTGAGGTCATCATGGTAGCTTGCAAGCAACTCCCTGTGATTTGGTGCCGGACTACCCGATTTTTAATCCGGTGATGGAAGGTTTCTGGGTACAAGCAAGTACTTGTGGAGCAGTGATGGACCAAGATGGAATTGACCTATCCAAATAGTTTGGATTGAATGTCTCGCAGTATCTCAATTTAGTAAATCCTCGCCGGGGTAGCCCTAGTGAAGAGTCACTGGGCTTGCGAGGTTGAGACACGTAGTGGACTGACTCTGTCTGGGTTGGCAGCCCAATCACAGTCATCCTGAGCATTAAAGGTCAAAGGGATCAATTATACGGTAACAATATGCCAGAGGTTTGATAGTTTGCTCCTGCATCTTCAACCTATCCAGACGCCGGACCCATTGCTAGATGGTTTCCTGTGCTGGTACTGGAATTGTTCCAGTGCTACCGTTTAGGTTCGAACCTATGAGGTCACACGCCACAGAGGATAACTCTCTGATCCGGATACTGATTACGATTGGGAATCATCTCGATTTTGTGGTCACGGTATTTTTGAGCACTCTTTTCCTCGTCTTGCCCTTGTTTGCATCAACCGGAAATTATTCCGGGCTGACCAGGACTGCGCCAGGATTTTTTTGAATCAGTTTTGAACTGATTTGGAGCTCGTTTCGGCCTCCAATTGGTTGTGAACCAATTGAACCCAATTTAATTGGGATTGAATCGGTTCAATTAGATTGAACCAAGGGGTTTTAATGGGATTGAACCTAAATTCTTTGGACCGGTTTCTTTTGAACCGGTGATTTTTTTTTCTCTCCCATGTGACTGTTTACATGGTGATTCACTGGATTTTTTCCTTGCGTTGTGAAGGCCGAACGTTCTCCTGCTGGGCATCCTTTCATCCTCCCACCGGCTTGTTTTAAAGTCTTTGTTAATGGCTGTTTATTGGTTGAATGGCAGCCGGCGTCTATTGGCCTCCCCGCCTCTCCTTTTCTCTCTTCCCCTGCTGCATTTTTAAACCCCTACAGTCCCCTGGTTCAAAGTACGATGGGTCACCGTGTGAAATGCTGAAAAATCATGAGAGGTCTTCTTCCTTGGAGAACTTCCACTTCCATTCCATCGGTGATTTAGAGGCCTGGGTTTTGGTGAGTGATTGGGAGAGAAAATATCTTTTAATCCCTGATCTTGTTGGTGCTCAATTAGTGAAAGAAGGAAGCTCTGTTTTGGTGAAAACAAATTCAGAACTTGGAGTTCTGTTTTCTTCTTTCCTCCCCTCACCGTTTCAAGTCTTCCGGCACTAGCATCGCCCGAGAGACGGATCAGAGGAGCCCCAGGCGTGTCCCCCCTTTAGAGGGTGTTCGCATGAGCACCTAAGAGCTGGATCGTCCTCCATTGTTGCTGTCCTTTTGTGCTCTGTTTTTGAGTTGCAGGTTTTCAGGTTGCAGAAATTCCTGTTGCAGCTTTTGGATGATAGGAAGAGCTCCAAACGTTGGATGATCATCTCTCTTTTGAAGCAAGACCAGTCAATTTGTTCCCTTGCCATTGTTGAACGAGAAGAGATCAAAATTTGCTGCTTTGGTTTGGCCATTGCTGCTGTTGGAGAAGAAGCAAAAATCCACGTTCAAGAGGCTACTAGAAGAAGACAATAGGAATAAAGTTATTCCTGTTATCCCAGCTATTCCAGCATTATACCAAGGTTATTCCAGGTAGGAATAAGGTAAAGTTTCAGGTTTTTTATATTCATGCATGCCTTGATCTAGTTTTATAAAATTGTTTATAAATATTACATGCCCTTGTTCATGCCTCGTTTTGCCTATACATGCATCCGGAATATGTTAGATCCTGTACAGAGTAGGTAGTTTCCGCTGTTATTTTAAAATAGTTTTAAAATACATACCTGCTCCCTGCTGTTGCATGCTTAGTGTTGGCAGGTGCAATACTCGCGTAGTTATCTTTCAGTGGTATCAGAGCCAGGTTCAGATGTAGCATTTCTTGATTGCATGATAGTTGATTAAAATGTTTAATCTTTTGTATTGTAAATCATAAGGTATGATTTGAGAGTACTTTTAGGAACCTAGTTGAGACCTTCACCATGATCGTGTGTCTTTGACACGATGCGGATCGTCTGTGTTGGCCTCTTCAGAAGGATCCTTTAAGGAAATCTTGGAATTAAAATTGTTTTAATTCAAATACATGTTTGGCATGTCTGATATTTTTTCTTTTGGGCAATGTAATGTTTATAAAAGAATAATCTAGATATGATGCATCAGTGGATATGTAAAAGGAGTTTTACATGTTTTTAATTAAAATTGTTTTAATTAAAATGATTGGCTTATATTCAAACAATTTTGAATTGTATGATTAATTAAATGACAAGTTTTTTTAGGGTTTATGAAATCTAATATCATTTGAATAAGCCAATTGGGTTAATTGGGTTAGCTGACTAGTCAGGTCCATTACTGGGTTAGACCTAAGTTTAGTTGAACCGGATTACAAGAAGATTAAACAAAAGTTGTTTAAGGCCCTTCTTTAGAACTATCTAATAGTCAGATTAGTTGATCCGTTCATCTAAATGGATCCAATTAGTGGCTCAGAAAATGTCCGAGTCTTTAGGCTAGTCTGATCGAGTCTGGTAAACCGACTGGTGTCGAGGTAGGTTTGGCATTGTGATCATGGTTGTATGAGGCTACCTCTTTCCTGGCCAACTTGGTTGGTGTCTAGGAAAGATGGTTAATGGCGGATACTCACCCATGATCTCACCTACCTAGCTAGTCGAGTCGACCAGAACTGATTGAAAAAGCTCAATGACTCGAGTTAACCCATGTCATCCATGTTGATCGGTCTGACTAATCTATAGGTGCCCATGGATCAATTTGTTGATTTATATCAACCCTCCTGGAATCTGATTGATTCAGTGGGAGGTTGATCCATGTCCTTGTCTTTTCTTCTATCACAACTAAAATTCCTCTAAAATTATTAGGTCCTTAAAAGACTAAGTCAAAGAGTTGACAGTGTCTAAGCCTCCCATTAAGTTGGATAGAAATGTGTCCACTAGCTTGGTGTGCATCGACAGTTCCATAGAACGGGTGTACATCCGGCGACTGGAATTTCTATCTGATCGATGATGGTTCAGTGCAATCTCCTTAACGGGACCAGGTGGGCCGGCCATAGTCGGGCTTGGTCTTTAGTTAGCTGGAAGCATTGGATTTGTCATTTTAATGGTTGGACCTAACCAGAGACCCAATAGGAGGCCCCTAGGCCGATTGGGGTGTTCTCTGGGGCAAAATAAAATACTAAACATTGTTTAGGGAAACAATTGGTTTACGAACCTACCTTTAGGCTCGTATGGGTGAGCTGGCCATAGTCGGGCTCATGCGAGGCCTATTGGATTTCAGTACCCACTTGAAAAGGTGTTTTCACGGATTGGAGTTAGAGGCTACCAATCTGAAAAATTAGTGGGAGAAACCTTTAGACTAAAGTCCAAGTCTTTTGGTTAAATTATTAATTCATACACTAATTTGGTCTTGTTTTCTTTTCAGATGTCATCAAATTTATCGCTCCGGTCACTTCTCGATAACGAGAAGTTAAAGGATCACAACTTCGATAGTTGGTATCGAAGATTAAGAATTGTTCTGGAGCATGAACGGATCCTATATGTGATAATGGATCCGGCACCTGAAATCCCTCCCCTAATGCACGGAGTGCGGTCAGAGATGCTTATCTGAAGTGGGTCTCTGATCGGACTACTGTCCGGTGCATTATGTTAGCGGCGATGAACGACGAGTTCAGTCACAAATTCGAGGAGGCCCAACCTGATGAAATCCTTCAAAAGTTGAAGGAATCCTTCGGCACCCCGGATGTAGAACGGTACAAAGTGTCTTGTGCCATCTACAACTCCAAGATGCCGAATGGTGGTTCAGTCACTGATCATGTATTGTACATGATCGAGCTGATTAAAAAACTGGGCAAACTCGGATGCCCCTTGCACGAGCAGCTCGGCAAGGATGCGATTTTGAATTCTCTTCCCTCCTCCTATCTTGATTTTCTCGATCATTATAGAATGAACAAGCCTGCAGTTAACTACCATGGTCTTTTGGGGTTGCTGCAGACTTTCGAGAAAGACCACCAACTGAATAAGGGGGTTGTGAATTTAGTGGGAGGAAGTAGAGATCGTCGTCCCTTTAAGAAAGGGAAGAAGAAAATGAATAAGAAGGGAAAGAAGGTGCAGAATGCTCCTGGCCCTAGTCAGACCAGGAAGTATAAGGCTGATCAATCTTCTATAGAGTGCTTCTACTGCAAGAAGAAGGGACACTGGAAGAGGAACTGTCCTTTTTATATTGCGTCCCTTGATCCGAACAGGCCGAGAAAGCAGAAGTCTGCTGAACAAGGTATTTATATGATAAAATCTTGTAATTACTCAATTGTTGATACTGCTAACTGGGTATTGGATACTGGTAGTCCAATTCATGTTTGTAATTCGTTACAGGGACTTCAAGTTAGCAGAAGATTTGAAGATCGAGAACAGTTTCTGAGCGTCGGGAATGGAAATCGTGTTCCAGTATTGGCGGTCGGAGTCCTGCGTCTTGTCTTTGAGTCTTGTACTGTCGAACTAGTCGACTGTCACTATTGTCCTAGTTTCATTATGTGCATAATCTCTGTAGGCCTTTTGGCCAATTGTGGTTTTGAACTATCAATAAAGGAAGATTTTTGCAATGTTATTTTGAATAACTCTGTGATAATGAAAGCTAGATTAAATAATGGCATATATGTACTATCAAGGCCTGTTAGTGTAATGTACACTTCTAGCAAACGCCCAAGATTAGATAATGTCAATAATTTGTATCTTTGGCATTGTAGGCTAGGTCATATTAACCAAAATAGGATAAACAAGATGCGAGGAGATGGACTCCTCGAGGTCAGTGATTTTGAATCACTGCCCACTTGTGAATCCTGTTTAGTTGGTAAATGACCAAGTCACCCTTTTCTGGAAAAGGTGAACGAGCTACAGAACTTCTAAGTCTAATACATACTGATGTATGTGGACCGATGACAGTTAGTGCTAGAAGAGGATACAAATATTTCATTACTTTTACAGACGACTTTTCAAGGTTCGGTTATGTCTTTTTAATGAGACATAAGTCTGAGTCGTTTGAAATGTTCAAACGATACCGTAATGAAGTAGAAAAGCAAACTGGAAAAAGTATTAAAACCCTTCGATCTGATCGAGGTGGTGAATACTTATCTGGTGCATTTTTGACATATCTTGAGGAGAATGGAATTCTCTCTCAGTGGACTCCTCCAGGAACACCGCAGTTGATTGGTGTGTCCGAAAGGAGGAATCAAACCTTGTTGGACATGGTTTGATCTATGATGGGCTTTGCAACTCTGCCGCTATCCTTTTGGGGATATGTGCTTCAGACAGCCTGTTATTTTAAATAATGTTCCAAGTAAGTCTGTTGTCTCCACTCCGTATGAGATGTGGAATGGACGTAAACCCTCAATCTCACACCTTCGGGTCTGGGGTTGTCCGGCTTACGTAAAACGTTTAGACTCAGACAAACTTGGTCCTAGGTCTGATCGGTGTTTATTCATTGGTTATCCTAAGGAAACCAAAGGGTATTTCTTCTACTTGGAGAATGAACAAAAGGTGTTCGTTGCTCTGAGAGCTATCTTTTTGGAAAAGGAGTTCCTTGGAGAAGGAACTATAGCCTCTAAGATTGAACTTGATGAAGTTCAGCCAATAGAAGAAACTGCACACTCTAAGGACATCGTAGAACCGGCTGTGATTGAATCACACCCAGAACCCATTAGGAGATCTGGTAGAATACCGCGTCAGCCGGACAGATACTACGGTTTTGTTGGTCCGGGACGGCGATCCCATTGGGCTCGATGAGAACAATGAGGATCCGATCACCTATATGGATGCACTTCAGAGATCTGACTCTGAGGCATGGCTTGGAGCCATGCGATCAGAAATGGAGTCCATGGAAATCAACAATGTTTGGACATTGGTTGATCTGCCTAAAGGAATAAAACCCATCGGGTGTAAATGGATCTTCAAGAGGAAAAGGGGCGCAAATGGGAAGGTAGAGACCAATAAAGCCCGTCTGGTTGCCAAGGGGTATCGTCAGCGATATGGTATCGATTATGACGAGATTTTCTTCCCTGTGGCAATGCTCAAGTCCATTCGGATCATGCTTGCTTTGGCAGCATATTTAATTACGAGATCTGGCAGATGGATGTCCGAACCGCTTTCCTAAATGGGGAGCTGGAAGAGGAGGTGTATATGATACAGCCTGAAGGGTTCACATCCACAGATGAATCAAAAGTATGCAAGTTGCAGAGGTCCATCTATGGACTCAAGCAAGCGTCTCGAAGTTGGAACTTACGGTTTGATAGGTGTATCAAATCGTACGGCTTCGTTAGGAACGGAGAAGAACCGTGCATCTATAAATGGGTTAATGGTTCTGTGATTGTATTCCTAGTACTATATTGACGACATTCTCTTAATCGGGAATGATGTCGCAGCATTACAAGGAATAAAGGTCTGGTTATCATCTCAGTTCTCCATGAAGGACTTGGGTGAAGCTTCTTACATACTAGGTATGAAGATCTATAGAGATAGATCTAAGAAGCTTTTGGGACTGTCCCAGTCTACGTACATTGACAACGTGCTGAAACGGTTCAGCATGGAAAATTCCAAGAAAGGCTATCTCCCGATAGGTTATGGAATTACTCTTTCCAAGAAGGATTGTGCGACAACTCCTGAGGAAAGAGAGCGCATGAGTAGAGTACCTTATGCTTCTGCAGTAGGCTCTATCATGTATGCTATGACTTGTACTAGACCAGACGTGGCATACTCACTAGGAGTAGTGAGCAGATACCAGTCTGATCCAGGTGAGGCGCATTGGAAGGTGGTTAAGTCCATCCTTAAGTATTTAAGAAATACTAAAGATCAATGGCTGATTTATGGAGAACCTGACTTGAAACTTGTGGGGTACTCTGACTCCAGTTTCCAGTCAGATAGAGATGATAGCAAGAGTGTATCAGGATTTGTATTTACCCTGAACAGAGGAGCGATCTGCTGGAAAAGTTCCAAGCAGGCAACTGTTGCAGACTCGGTATGCAAAGCAGAATACATTGCAGCATCAGATGCAGCAAAGGAAGCTGTGTGGTTGCGTAAGTTCCTTAGAGAGCTAGGGGTGGCACCTTCCCTAGATGGTCCTGTTCTGGTGTACTGTGACAGCACTGGAGCCATTGCTCAAGCTAAGGAGCCTAAAGCTCATCACCGCACCAAGCACATACTGTGGCACTACCACTCATACGGGAGATCGTAGAACGAGACGACATCAATCTTCTGAAGATCGATGGAAAAGAAAATCTGGCCGACCCCTTCACTAAAGCCCTTGGAATAAAAGAGTTCGACTATTGTAATGGAAATGGGTATTAGATACTCTTCTGATTGGCTTTAGTACAAGTGGGAGTTGTTGGAATTGTGTCCCAAAGCTAATCGCCTGGGATGTAGGCGGTTGAGCTCAGTATTGTATTCTTTTTATGAATTAATAAATATTATTTTTGGCAGCTCATCACATATTGTATTTCCCTAAAATGAACTCTTTCCATGTGATGAAGTCCTTATGACTACACTGATTTCGATACAGAGAGGCTATATCGAGTGGTCCTTAAACCCTGTTCACAACAAAAGGATATATTACTGGATGGCAACATATCAAGTATAGGTTGTTGTAGTTCACATCGTTCGGTTGTCCTCTTGACCAAATGAGTGTGGTAACACTGATGTGATCTGCAAGTGGGATATGTGATATTTTATTGAACGTGACTCCATGCAGCCCCTTTATGCCAAAGGGATACTCACGATTGGATATGGGTATATGTGTCCCTCTGACTTGAGGTCATCACGGTAGCTTGCAAGCAACTCCCTATACTTTGGTGCTGGACTACCCGGATTTTTAATCCGGTGATGGAAGGTTTCTGGGTACAGGCAAGTACTTGTGGAGCAGTGATGGACCAAGATGGAATTGACCTGTCCAAACAGTTTGGATTGAATGTCTCGCAGTATCTCAATTTAGCAAATCCTCGGTCGGGGTAGCCCTAGTGAGGAGTCACTGGGCTTGCGAGGTTGAGACACGTAGTGGACTGACTCTGTCTGGGTTGGCAGCCCAATCATAATCATCCTGAGCATCAGAGGTCAAAGGGATGAATTATACGGTAACCATATGCCAGATATTTGATAGTTTGCTCCTGCATCTTCGACCTATCCGGACGCCGGGACCCATTGCTAGATGGTTTCCTATGCTGGTACTGGAATTATTCCAGTGCTACCATTTAGGTTCGAACCTATGAGGTCACACGCCACAGAGGATAACTCTCTGATCTGGATACCGATTATGATTGGGAATCATCTCGATTTTATGGTCACGGTATTTTTGAGCACTCTTCCCCGTTTTGCCCTTGTCTGCATCAACCGAAAATTATTCCGGGCTGACCAGGACTGCGCCAGGATTTTTCTGAATCAGTTTTGAACTGATTCGGAGCTCGTTTCGGCCTCCAATTGGTTGTGAACCAATTGAACCCAATTTAATTGGGCTTGAACCAGTTCAATTAGATTGAACCAAGGGGTTTTAATGGGATTGAACCTAAATTCTTTGGACCGATTTCTTTTGAACCGGTGATTTTTTTTTCTCTCCCATGTGACCGTTACACGGTGATTCGCTGGATTTCTTCCTTGCATTGTGAAGGCCGAACATTCTCCTGCTGGGCGTCCTTTCATCCTCCCACCGGCTTGTTTTAAAGTCTTTGTTAATGGCTGTTTATTGGTTGAATGGCAGCCGGCATCTATTGGCCTCCCCGCCTCTCCTTTTCTCTCTTCCCCTACTGCATTTTTGAACCCCTGCAGTCCCCTGGTTCAAAGTACGATGGGTCACCGTGTGAAATGCTGAAAAACCGTGAGAGGTCTTCTTCCTTGGAGAACTCCACTTCCATTCCACCGGTGATTTAGAGGCCTGGGTTTTTGTGAGTGATTGGGAGAGAAAATATCTTTTAATCCCTGATCTTGTTGGTGCTCAATTAGTGGAAAAGGAAGCTCTGTTTTGGTGAAAACAAATTCAGAACTTGGAGTTATGTTTTCTTCTTTCCTCCCCTCACCGTTTCAAGTCTTCCGGCGACTAGCATCGCCCGAGAGATGGATCAGAGGAGCCCCAGGCATGTCCCCCCTCTAGAGGGTGTTCGCATGAGCACCTAAGAGTTGGATCGTCCTCCATTGTTGCTATCCTTTTGTGCTCTGTTTTTGAGTTGCAGGTTTTCAGGTTGCAGAAATTCTTGTTGCAGGTTTTGGATGATAGGAAGAGCTCCAAACGTTGGATGATCATCTCTCTTTTGAAGCAAGACCAGTCAATTTGTTCCCTTGCTATTGTTGAACGAGAAGAGATCAAAATTTGCTGCTTTGGTTTGGCCATTGCTGCTGTTGGAGAAGAAGCAAAAATCCACGTTCAAGAGGCTGCTGGAAGAAGACAATAGGAATAAAGTTATTCCTGTTATCCCAGCTATTCCAGTATTATACCAAGGTTATTCCAGGCAGAATAAGGTAAAGTTTATGGTTTTTTATATTCATGCATGCCTTGATCTAGTTTTATAAAATTGTTTATAATATTACATGCCCTGTTTGTGCCTCGTTTTGCCTATACATGCATCCGAATATGTTAGATCCTGTACGGAGTAGGTATTTCCGCTATTATTTTAAAATAGTTTTAAAATACGTACCTGCTCCCTGCTATTGTATGCTTAGTGTAGGCAGGTGCAATACCCATGCAGTTATCTTTCAGGGGGTCTCCCGCATGGCTGGTGGGGACTTCTCTCACTTGAGTCATCACCATCCTCCTAGTGGACTTGCTTGCAGAGGGACCAGTTTCTGGAACAGAGGACCTATGTCCCCCCTACCTAGCATGCTAATCTGTTACTGCCAAGATCATCATGGCCCGTAGCTACTGTCGGCATCGGATCGCCCCTCATCTCTTCAGGACTACCTGCTCGATGGGACCTGCCAAATGAGGGTTAGAGATCCGAGCCGATGATTCCAGCGGGGGCACTCCGACGATCAAGTCAGTGATGATCCAGGGGAACAGATCCTCCTGGTCGAGCCTTAGAGATGGACTCCATGCTAGGAGGAGTGAGTGATGTGAGAGTGGGGTGCAAGAAAGCTGGGAAATGTGGTGGCCGAAGTGAACTGGAGCTGGGTGGCTATGTTCGGGCGATCCTTCCCGTGGATCACCGGTAGCCTTGAACTCTTAGTATCCTTGGTGGTTCTCCTGTGTGGCCTCTTCTCCCTCGCTTGCTTGAATGTTTTTCAACTTACCTCTCCTATTGGGGGTGTCGATGGCTCTTTTAAGTCCAGGTGGTTGCTAAACGCCTATCTCGAGATCTCTCCCATGCTAGCAGATGCGTGCGACGGTATTCCATGCCGTAGATGGAATGTCTTTCCCGATTCATGATAAAGGAAGCTACCATGCACTCAGACCTTCCTTCCGGTAGCTTTATTCCAAGAAACATGGCATGGCCTCGATCGGGGGGGCCGCTGCCCTCATGATTCGGATCTGCTAGTTGACTTCCTCTTTCGGGTGGTGCAGGCAGTTGGTGGAGAGTGTGGCACCTTGGTCAGGGAGCTTCTTCCTTTTTTGGTGCAAGTGGCAGCTGTGGACAGTTATTACGGCTTGGAGGGTGATTCCTTGTAGTCCTTGGGTGGCTCGCCGGAGTCCAAGGAGGGTGACATCGCTCCCTCAGTGGCCAGCACCTTTGTTTAAGGTGGAGGCCAATCTGAAGAGCTGAGGCTCAACTCCGAGGGGCTCGACCTCGAAGGGGCTCCACTTGGCGGAGGAGGGCTGGGCTTTACTCCGGGCCAAGGGGCTCGACTTCGAGGAGGCTCGACCTGAAGGAGGAGGGCTGGGCTCGACTCTGAGGGGCTCGACCCCAAAGGGGCTCCACTTGGTGGAGGAGGGCTGGGCTCGACTCCAGACCAAGGGGCTCGACTTCGAGGGGCTCGACTTGGAGGAGGGCTGGGCTCGACTCTTGCACAGATGGCTCAGCCTCGGAGGGGCTCGACCTGGTGGAGGAGGGCTGGGCTAAACTCCGGCCTAGGGGGCTCAACCTCGAAGGGGCTCAATCTGGCGGAGGAGGTCAGTGCGCGACTCTAGCCCAGAGGGCTCGACCTCGGAGGGGCTCTATCTGGGGGAGGAGATCACTTGGCTTCGACCTAGGCATCCTGGTCTTGCAGGACCCGACCTAGTAGAGGATGGAACTCGGCTTCGACGGGCCGTCCCAATGTTCTGAGGAAGCTTGGCCCAGTAAAGGAGTTCGAGGAGGAGTGTCTATCGTGGCAACTTTTTCTAACATGGCATCTGACAGGGATTACACGTCAGCATTCCGCCATATCAGATATCATCAACATAAATTTGTACTACTAAGAAATCATCTTTCTTTTTTTTCAAAAATAGGGTAATATCAACATGGCCTCTAGAAAAATCATTTTCAATCAAAACTTGCTAAGTCTTTCATACCATGCATGGGGTGCTTGCTTTAAACCATGAAGTGCTTCATATAATTTGAAAACGTGATTAGGATGTTCATAATTTTCAAAATTAGGTGGTTGTTCAACAAAAACTTTTTTAGCAATATAACCATTTAAAAATATAGTTTTAACATCCATTTGAAATAGTTTGAAATTCATGAAACATGCAAATATAAAAGTAATCTAATGGCTTCAAGTCTAGCTACTAGAGTAAAGATTTCATCAAAATCAATTCCTTCTTGATTATAACCCTTAGCTACCAGTCTAGTCTTGTTTCTAGTAACTATTCCATTTTCATCTAGTTTATTCCTATACACTCATTTTGTACCAATTATTGAAACATTAGATGGTGTTTTTATTAGTGTCCAAACTTTATTTTTTTCAAATTGATTTAATTCTTCTTGCATTGCAATTATCCAATTATGATCTTTTTTAGCTTCTTCTATATATTTAGGTTTAATTTGAGAAACAAAATTAATAATCACATTCATTTCTAATTGATGATCTAGTTCTTACCCCTCTTAATGGATTACCTAAGATTAATTCCTTAGGATGTCCATGAGCATACCTCCACTCCTTGGATAGATCTTTGTGCTTCGGTGAGGATCTTGTAGCTTCTTCTCCATCCTTCTTGTTATGATCTTCTTCATCTTCTTTGGAAGGGGGACCATCAAAAGTAAGCTTCTTTAGTCCTTCAGCATCTACACATGCACCAGAAGTATCCTCCTTTCTAGAGGATTTATTAATAGATTCTTCAAATACTACATGCACTGATTCTTCTATTACTAATGTTCTTTTATTGAAAACTTTGTATGCCTTGCAAGATGTAGAGTATCCTAAGAAGATACCTTCATCTGACTTGGTATCAAATTGCTTAAGTTGTCTTTTCCATTATTCAAAATAAAACATCGACAACCAAAAACTCAAAATATTTTAAAGTAGGTTATCTCTTTTCCAAAGTTTATAAGGTATTTTCTTTAAAATAGGTCAAATTAAAATATGATTTAAAATATAACAGGTAGGATTAATAGCTTCTGCCCAAAATATCTAGGTAAATCATTTTTACAAAGTATTGTGTGTGCCATTTCTTCTAAAGTATGATTTTTCCTTTCTACCACCCCATTTTGTTGAGGTGTCCTAGGTTTAGAAAAATTATGATCAATTTTTTTTCATTACAAAATTTTTAAAACTTTGATTTTCAAATTCAGTACCATAGTCACTTCGAATATAAACAACTAAAGTACCATTTTCATTTGAAACTTTTTATAAAACTTCAAGTAAGTTGAAAATGATTATCTTTATGAGCCAAAAATAAAATCCATGTAAATCGAGAAAATCATCCACTATGACTAATCCATATCTCTTATATCCTAGGTTTGTTATCTTAGTTGGTCCAAAGAGATCCATATGGAGTAGCTCTAATGGTCTAGAAGTTGGAACAAAATCTTTTGGTTTAAAGGAAGTTTTTGCTTGTTTTCCAAATTAACATGTTTCACAAATTTTATCTTTTTCAAAACTAAGTTTTGGTAAATTCTTACTAAATCCTTTTTGCATAACTTATAAAGTAGATATACTTGCATGACCTAATCTACGATGCCAAAGCCAACTAGTCTCATTAATAGTAGAATTCATAGCAACTAGGCATTCACCATCATGTAATGATAAATTGTCAAGGTCAATAAGATAGATGTTGCCATGCCTATTTCTAATGAATTTCGCTCCATTACCATCAGGACTAGCAACCATGCAAAGAGATGATTCAAAAGCAACTTTAAATTCTTTATTACAAAATTGATTAATATTGAGAAGATTATGCTTTAATCCTTCAACTAATAATACATTATCAATAAAAGTGAAAAGGGAGATATAAAACTTTACCAATACTGATGATTTTTCCTTTATTATTATCTCCAAAAGTTACACTCTCTCCATTTAGTACCTCAAGAGAAGTGAATTGCTTCATATCTCCTATCATGTATCTTGAGCAACCACTATCAAGATACCACGATCTCTTCTTTTCTTTGGTTGTAAGACATACCTGCAAAACATATTAAGTTTTCATTTTAGGTACCCAAGCCATCTTGGATCTTTTAGGGTTAGTGCTAAGAGTGGTTCCTTTTGGAACCCAAATCTTTCTAAAATTATTTATCTTTATAAGATAATACTGGTATGCTTTATGTCCAAATCATCAACAACTAAAACAAGTGATATTTGATGATGCAGGAACAAAAAATTTTTGAAAATTTTTTGTTTCTTTTGCTACTTATAACCAAGTTCTGCTTTGTCAAATACAGCTCTTTGATTGTTCAAAAACAAATTTAACTTTTTAGAACTATAAGTAATTTTTTAACAAATGGTTTAACTTTGTCAAGCTCAACTTTGAATTTCTGATTTTCTGTCTTAAGATCTTTATTTTTCTTTAAAAGTTCAATATTTGAAATAACAATCTTGGGTCTTTTCAAAACCTCTATTTTCATTGATAAAGCATTCTTTTATTTTTCTAAAATATCAATCTTAGCTTTTAAAACACTGTTTTCATTTGTAAGATTGGTGTTTTCATGAGAAAATGTATTTCATGCTTTTTCAACATCTTATTTTCAATTTTTAGTAATCTATATTATGCATGAGCTCATTAAATGCATCTCTATTTATCAAATATAAATTCAGGTTCAAAGTTAGATTGTACCCCATCCTTTTA
Source organism: Areca catechu (assembly GCA_021397845.1). Lineage (NCBI taxonomy): Eukaryota > Viridiplantae > Streptophyta > Magnoliopsida > Arecales > Arecaceae > Areca > Areca catechu. Next base: position 63,259,845 of record CM038040.1, on the reverse strand, counting down.
AACCATGAAGCAAAGATTGGCTAATTCTTGTTGCTCTTCCTCCGAGCTTGAATCTTCAATATCGCTCCAGGTAGCCATCATTGCCTTCTTTCTAAACCTTCTCTTGGATTTCTTTAGGAGAAAACAATCTATCTTGTAGTGTCCCAGCTTCTTACACTTGAAGCAAATTGGTTGATCCTTCTCTTTCTCTTTTCCTTTTTCTTTGCTTGGTTGAGGCTTCTTTTTGTAGGAAAATTTCTTCCTTCTTATAAATCTTCTGAATTTTCTTGCAATGAGTGCCTCTTCATCCTCATTTTCTTCTCCTTCAGTTTCTTCACTTGAAGACTCATCTTGTGTGGTAGATTTGAATGCTATAGTTTTCTTCTTTTTATCGACATCCATTGCCTTCTGCTTCAAGTTCAACTCAAAAGTCATGAGCGAACCCATAAGTTATTCCAAAGGAAGTGTCTCAATATCTTTGGCTTCTTGAATTGCTATCACTTTCGGATCCTAAGATGTGGCAATGATCTGAAAATTTTATTTACAAGATCAGCATTAAACATAATCTTACCAAGACTTCTATGCCATTTACAATATTTGTAAATCTAGTATATTTTCAATAATAGACTCATTAGGTTCCATTCTAAGCATTTCATATGTTTGTACAAGCATATTAACTTTAATATTTTTTACTTGATTGGTACTCTCATGAGTAACCTCAAGTGTATCCCATATTTCCTTCATAGAGGTGCATGTAGAAATCCTATTGAATTCACTAGGATCTAATGCATAATAAAGTAGATTCATTGCTTCAGCATTTATCTTGAATTATTTAATATCATTTTCATCCCAATCCTTTTCAAGCTTTGGTATCGAAATGCCATTAACAATGACAATGGAATATGTGGACCTTTATCAACTACTTTCCATAAATTATAATCAATAGAATGCATATAAATCTTATACGTATTTTCCAATACGTGTAATTTATGCCATTAAAGTAAGGGGCCGCTATAGATCTTTAACTCTAGGCGGTTAGACCTATAAGCTGAGTACGTGGCTCTAATACTATTTGTTGCCCAGCAAGCAACCTAGGAGGGGGTGAATTCGGATTTTAAAACTTTTCAAGTATGTGCTAACTCAAAACAACTTAGGTGCTAGTGAAAATGCTAGTGTTTGTGTGCTATTTAAGAGTATGCAGCATAAATAAATAAGTAAATGCAAAGTAAGTAAGAGCAAGTAATGAAAGAGCAAGCAATCACAAATACAAGGATTATAGTGGTTCGGTGCATACTAAAGTACCTACATCTACTCTCCAAGATCCACTTGGATATTCCACTATAATCTTCCTTGATTACAATCGATTAGTTTTTTGGGCTTACTAATCAAAGCCCAACTTATTTTCATCGGGAACACAAGTCAAAACCCCTTTAGTTTTACGAGATAACCAAAAAACCTAGTTGTTTTGTAACTTAGGCTCACCAATAACCTCCTTGGTTTTGTCACTTAGGCTAACCAAAAACCTCCATTAGTTTTAACACAAAGGCTCACCAACAAACCTCGACTCTAGTTTCAATTTCCTTGAAACTAGAAATAATAACAAGATTCAAGTATAATGTATGAAATACAAAAAGCTTTCAACTAAAAGCAAATATCTCTTTGAAGCTCTTTGATTATTATTGAAGATGCTTGTCTTGAAGTTATTGAAGCCTTAAATGATGCTTGAATGGTTGGACTTGAATGCTTTGAAAGCTCGAAGGCTCAACTTGTCTTGAAAGTAGTTGTTCTTCAATGAATATTCAAGTGAATGCACTTAACTTCTCATCTCTTGCTTTCCTCATGAGTTTGCTCCACTTTAAATACCTTTCTAAGCTTCAAATGATAGTTTTTGATCTTTGGAAAGGAGAAAATAGCCGTTGGAGGCAAAAAGGATTAATTATGTACTTTAAAAAACTAGCAATTACTATTCATCAAAACTACAAGTATCGACATTTCAGGTCATGAATCGATACTTTGAGTCGACACTTCATGCTCATGAGTTGACACTAGTTCAAAAAGAATTTTTTGAAGCTCTCTGAAAATCTCAGGTGAGTCGACACTTCTTTTGGTGAGTTGATACTTGAGTCGAACTTGGCTTCCATGAGTCAACACTTGAGGAAAGCTTGATTTCAGCATGTTCTGTATAATTTTTGTCTCAGGCCTTGTGTCGACCCTTGAGTCGACACTGTGAGTCAACACTTGAGCTCCATGAGTCAACACTTCAAGTGTGCTATCTGAAACTTCTTCTGCGTATTAGCTCAAGCCTCTGTGAGTCGACACTTGGCTGAAATTTTTTGAAACTTAACTGAAACTCTATTGAATCTTTTTTGAACTTCATACTTGAGTTCTTTCAAGTCATTCTTATGTACTTAAGTCTATTTATCTTGAAATTTTATTTATGAAACAGACTTCTTTAACAAGTTAACAAGCAATCAATCTTTCAACATAAAATAGCTTTGGTAAGTACCCTGTTCTAGTAAAACACACTTTCAATATACAGTTAGTACTCAAATATACTTAAGTATTTTGTTATTCATTAAAATCAATATAGGAGTCAACACTTCTCCCTATCTATTTATCATGAGGGATATGGATATATTCGGTTCGTTTCTCCTAGTAATTGATCAGCAAAAGCTCCTCATCATTACCATATACTATTTCATTAAATGGATGGAGGGAGAACCCTTAGCATACATTACCAAGAGTATGGTCAAGAGCTCTTTTGGAAATCAATCATGTACCAATTTGAGCTTTCTTATACCATTATCACTGATAATGGGTAACAGTTTGACAACTAGATGCCAACCTTGACCTACTGAGGAGACTTGGAATTGAGGCTACTTGTGCATGATGGCATACTGATAATGAGTGGCTCGATATTACAACTCCTGAGTAAGGTCGAAGACTTTTCATCTAGGAGATCTTATACTGTGATGTGTAGAATTATCACAATCCACCAAGCAAAGCAAGCTATCTCCAAACTTGAAAGGACCTTACTGAATAAATGAAGCCCTTCAGTGAGAAGCTTATTGGATCGAAGACCTCAACAAAACTTCAATCCCTCAAACTTAGAATGCTAAAAATCTCTGGATGTATTACTAATGATATAATAATTCTCATTCAGCAATGCAAAAATATTTTCTCTAGCAATGTTCCTAGAGGTCTCCTTTTGATTTTTAATTATCTAATGCCAAGCATGCAGAAGCTCGCTAAGTCCTCTGGTGAGCTCATTCCTGATCAAAGAAGATGGTTGGTTTATAACTTCCATCTTGAGTCTTACTCCTATCAATCGACTCATATCCATCAAAGAAGATGGATGGCTTACAACCTCCATCTTGGATCTCACTCCTATCTAGTCAGTTCATACCTGATCAAAGAAGATGGCTAGATCATAACCTCCATCTTGGGCTCCTCCCATCTGGTCATCTCATATCTAATCAAAGAAGATGGCTGGCTCATAGCCTTTATCTTGGATCTCACTCCCATCTGGTTGATTGATATTCGACCAAAGAAGATGGCTGGCTCATAACCTCTATCCTTGGCCTCACTCCCATTTGGTTGATTGATACCCAGTGGAAGAAGATAGCTGGCTAATAACCTTCATCTTGGATCTTACTTCTATTCGATTGACTCATACCCGATCAAAGAAGATAGCTATACTCACAATCTCCATCTTGAATCTCACTTCCATCTGATCAATTGAAATCTAGCAAAAAAGATGGCTGCACCCTCATGCCTCTATCTTAGATCTCACTCCCTCGAGGTTCACTCCCCTCTGGCTGACTAACAATCAATCAAAGAAGATGGCTATGCCCTTATGCCTCTATGTTGGATCTCTCTCCCTCGGGGTTCACTCCCCTCCAGTCAACTAATAACCAATCGAAGAAGAAGGCTGCGCCCTTGTGCCTTCATGTTGGGTTCAACTCCCACCTTATTCGATTCAACTCCCATCTTATTCAAGTTCAATTCTTATCTTATCAAGGTTCAACTTCCACTCTTATTTGGACCCACTCCCATCTTATTTGGGTCTAATTTTTATCTTATTCAGATTCAACTTCCATCTTACTCAGGTTCAACTCCCATCTTATTTAGGTCCTGCTCCTATCCTTATTCGATTTCTCTCATTCTTATACGGGATCTACTATGGTAATTGATAATTGTGACACCAAAAAGCTAGTTCACTCATTCAGTTGGACCCAAAAGGATGTTTAGCTAAGACTATATTTTCAACTAAGAATTAGCATGTCATTATACATAGATAAAGACAAGCATTGATGAAAAAGTATTTTCATTAATTTGAAAATATTCTTACAAAGTTGGATCAAGTCCGAGAAAATTCTTATAAAGTTGGATCAAGTCCAAGAAAATTCTTACAAAGTCAGATCAAGTTTGGAAAATCAAAAAAGCTACAAGTGATCTTCTTCATTGCTGATACTTCCTAACTCCCCGGTTCGTTCCTCATAGTCGAAAGTTTCTCACATTCGATGTCGACTCTTTGGAGGACAAGTTTGGGGCTTGGGAATTCTTTTTTAGGGCTAATGATCGATCAAGGACCGATCATTCATGAAGGATATTGATAAGAATGTTCCACTTAGAATATCTCCCGAGCAATAGTTTGCTAGGCAATAATTCCAGGTGGAACTATCACCAACGTCACCTTTGGTGCCCTTTTCCTCCATAAACACCTTTGGCTTCCTCTGTCCGCCTTCTTTGACATCTATCTCATCCACATCTGACTTCATATCTCATTTGAACACTTCGGTGACCGACATCAATTTTTTTTTTGACTGAAAGTCCTTGGCACTCTACCTGGTGAAGGAACTAGTAAGAGTTTGATGTATGTATTTCAAGACTTTTTTGAAATTTCAAGCAGTAGAAGATATAAAGATTATCATATAAATCTAAACATGCATTAGATCTAATCTAATAATAGCCTATTGCAGGATCTATGATATGAATATGTTGAAATCATAAAGATAAAGATAACAAGCATAGATCATATCTATGCTATAAAACTGACACCGTAGATCATATCCACAATGCCAGTGAGTTCAAAATCCATTACCTTTGCATGGGTTGAAGATCTTCATAGAACAAAAAATATGGTATCAAGGTTTTTCCTAGCCACACATGTATAACCTCTACAGGATGCCCACACAGAGTCCTGTGTTGACTAGTCTCCCTGGAGTGCTAGCTCCTTGTAAAGACCTTAATGACCAATCACTCATTTTTCTTCAGACCACTGTGAGGCTCTAGGAGATGAAGAAGAATTCCTAGGAGGAAAGAATGTGGTGGAGGAAAAGTAAAACATACTAGACACTATAATCTTTTCTTTCTTCCCAAAACCTAGAAGAACACTAGGATTAGAGCAACCCTTACACTCTTGATTGTTCTCACACCCAAAGAACCCACTCCCCACTTTGATTTCTAGATAGAAGACACTCTTCACCAAGTTTCCAGCCTCCCATGCACACCAACCACTTGCTTATGAAGAGGCATCTAAGAGTGGTCAGGGAGTTAGGATGAGGTTAAGATGAGTTGGGTGGTTTTGATTCAAAATCTAAACCACCTTAATTCAAATCCAAATATGAATTCAAATTCAAATAATTTGAATTGAAATTTAAATTCAAAACTTAATTTAATTCAAATTCAAAATTTAAAATCAAACCTACATGATGCATGGGGCTAGGATGCAATGGTATGATCCAGTCTAATTGGTCTTGAGCTCAACTAAATCATATTTGGTTAGATCCAAAGAGAGAAGTAAACCTAATCAAATTAGAAACCAATCTCCTTAGCTAAATCCTAATCCAATTAAGATTAATTGAGCTCAAGACCATATTCAAATTAGGAATCAAACCTCCATAGTAATTAGGTAATCTTATAACCCATTGGGTTAACCTAATTAAATTCAATTTAACTAGACTTGATCGATCGAAATCCATTACTCAATCAAATTAAGTAATAAGCTATCTAATTACCAATTAATCCTCTCAAAATTTACCAACTCTTAGTGAATCACTGATAAGTCGACTCACAGTAGATACCCTTGAGTCAACTCATAGATGAGTACTCCACTGATGAGTCGACTCAAGGTTATCTTCCATCATATTAATGATGTTCTTAATTATGATTCCACCATCACATTCAATTAGTAACTTCGATTATGTGTGATTCCATAAGTTCAAATACTAAGCCTGTAACATAGGAATAATTTTTGTATTAATCAAAGTAACCATCTAGCAATGATGCCTGATGTCCGGATAGGTCGAATCATTGCAAAGCAACATTCAAGAATCTTTAGCATATAGTTATCATATAATTCATCCCTTTGATCCTCAATGCTTAAGATGACTTCAAGATTAAACTGCCAACTATTAATCAGAACATGCTTATAGTGTCTTAACCTTATAAATTCTGTAACACCTTACAAGGGATACCCTAGTCAAGGTTTTACTAAATTAAAATACTGCGAGATATTTTTTTCAACTTGGAGTGGTTAATCTCATTTTGACTCACACATCGACTTCACAAGTACTTGACTATACCCAGAAACCTTCCATCATTGAATTAGAAATTCAGGTAGTTCGGTATCAAAGTACTGTGAGTTGTTTGCAAGTCATCATGGTGATCTCAGGTCTGAGGGACACTTATGTCCATATCCTTTATGAGTAACCCTTGGTAGAAGAGTGTTTTGTAAGTAGGTCATGTTCAATAAAAGGTACTACATTTTACCTACATGCCATACCAGTATCTCCACACTCCTTGGTGAAGAGGACAAGCAACCCATATGACACACAATGACCTATACTTGATAAGTATTGTCATCCTATAATAACATATCATTTGATCATGAATAATTTTAAGAACTACACAATAAATCATTCTTTATCAAATAGAAGTAGTTCTAAGGACGCATCATAAAAGAGTTCATAAAAGAAAAATATAATGTAATGAACTACCAAATAACTTGTATTAATTAATAATTCATATATAATTATAAATAACATAACTGTCTACAAGTTAGATAATTGGCTTTAGGATACAATTTCCAACAACTCTCACTTAGACTAAAGATAATCGAAATAGTATCTAATACCCATCTTTCATTTGTGATCATCAAACTCTTTGATTCTAAGGGCTTTGGTAAATGGATCGGCAAAGTTTTCCTTTCCATCAATTTTTCGAAGCTCAATGTCACCTTGATCCTTGATCACAAGGTGATAGCAATATAGAATATGCTTGGTTTGTTAAAAGGACTTCAGTTCTTTCGCTTGAGTTATGGCTCTTACGTTGTTACAATATAGGAGAACTAGACCATCAAAATGGAGGGTGCCATTCCAAGCTCGAAGATGAACTTCCATAACCAAACATTTTCCTTTATAGCATCAGATGCCATAATGTACTTCACCTTGCAAATTGAATCGACCACAATGTATTACTTGAAATTTGTTAGCAGATGGCTCCACCATTCAGGTTAAATACAAAACTTGATACACTTTTGCTATGATCCTGATCTGACTGAAAATTGGAATTTGTATATCTCATAAGTGTTAAGTCAGATTCTCTATAAATGAGCCATTAATCATTAGTATTTCTCAAATACTTAAGAATTATCTTGATAACTTTTCAATCATTCTCACCCAAATCAAACTAGTATCTACTCACTATCCCTAGCGAATAGGCCACATTCGATCTCGTACATGATATGGCATAAATGATAGATCCCACTATCGAGGCATATGGAATTCTGCACATACACACTGTTGTCTAGTAAGCAACCCAAGAGGGGGGGTGAATTGGGTTTCTAAAAAATTAAATGCTAGTGTGCACTAATTTAATAAACAACTTAAGTGCAATGAGATGCAATAGTAATATGCTTTTAAAGAGTATGCAGCAAAAATTTAAAAGCAATAAATGTAAGAGCAAGAGAAAGAGAGACAGAGAGACAAGCAATCACAAACACAATCCAAGTATAGTGGTTCGGTGATTTTCAATGCACCTACATTTGCCCCCAAGGTCTACTTGGGAATTCACTATAATCTCCACCGATTATAGCCAATTAATTTTTTGGGCTCACTAATCAAAACCTGACTTTTTTTTACAAGGCTCACAAGTCAAAACCTTCCTTGGTTTTACGGGCTAACCAAGAACCTAATTGATTTTAAGGCTAACCAACAACCTCCTTGGTTTTCAAGGCTAACCAAAAACCTTTACAACAAGGATAGAGTTGAGGTAAAGCAACAAGAAAACCTTTCTTAATAAAAGTGGATATCTCTTTGAAGCTTTGAGGAATTGCCATCTTCAACTTGATAAAGCCTCACTCAATGCTTAAGAATGTTGGACTTGAAATGCTCTTGAAGGCTTTGAATGCTTTGAGACTTCTCTTTGCTTGAAGGTGGTTGCTCTCAATGAATGGGAGTGAATACACTTGCTTTTCTTTTCTTATTATTGATCCTCTTGTTAGATTTGATTTGAATCACTTAAATACCTTCCCAAGGCCTCAAAGTCAGTTTATGGCCATTAGACATGAAAAACTAGCCGTTGGGAGCCAAGAGGGCCGAGTTCTGTATTTAAAAAACTAGCCATTACTGTTCCTAGAACTCCAAGTATCGACACTTCAAGCTATGAGTCGATACTTAGGGTCGACACTTATGTTCCATGAGTCGACACTAAGTTCAAATATCTTCATTGAAGCTCTCTGAAATTCTCAGGTGAGTCGACACTTCTTCTGGTGAGTCGATACTTTAGTTGACACTTGATATCCATGAGTCGACATTTCAGGCAAGTCTTCAATTTTAGCTAGTTTTATATCAAAACTTTCTCAGGCCTTGATCCGATCCTTGAGTCGACACCTTGAGTCGACACTTGACTGGCATGAGTCGACATTTCAGCTGTGCCATCTGATACTCTTTCTACGTACCGGCTTGAGTCGACACTTCCACTGTCATGAGTCGACACTTTAGTTATGAGTCGACATTTGCTGAGATTTTTTCAAAAATCATTGAACCTCTGTTGAAACCAATTTTATGCTGGAATAACCAAGTCCTTTCAAGCAATCTTCAAGTACTTAAGTCTATATAAAACTGATCTTTCATTCATGGAAGGGACTTCTTCATTTTGACAAGCAACCAAATCTTGTTGAATTAATGAGTACATTTTTTATAAAAGTACACTTTAAAAAAATAGTTGGTACTCAACTTATACTTAAGTATTTTGTATATCATCAAAATCAATAACGAAGTGATAAGTGTATAAAAATTAGTAATACATGCATTAATTTATTGACTAAATTCATTTTATTTTATTAAAATTAATATTTTTATGCAGTGTTTTAATGAAAGAACCCCGCCAATGAGAAGAGCATGATTTTTGGGATCACAGGAGAAGCCGAGAATAGAGAAGCCGTCGATCATTTTTCTTCTTCCCCTTTCTCATTCCCATTCCTTCTTCCTCCCACAGGCAGTTTGAGTTTTATTTTTATTTTTAGTTTAACTCCAAGCCTTCTTAATGGCTTAGGAGTTAAATCCTTTGTAGTCCAATTAACTTTTATAATAAAGTATTTATTTATTTATTTGTTTATTTTTATGTTTTGATTTATTAGTGGCAACTTTTAATTTCTGTACTAGAATAGTTTTATTTCTTGCATTCCATTTTATGCAATTTAATTTCCAGCAATTAATTTAGTTTAATTTTTGTATATTTAATTTCTGCAATTTATATTTCTGCAAGTAGTATAATTGATTTTATATCTTTTTATTTTTAAAGTTTTAATATCATATCTGGCTAAGCATACCTTCTAGGGTTGGCGATGAAGCTAGACCAGGATTAGAAGCCCTCTTTGGATTTCTTTTTAGGCTTAAATTTTTAACAGTTTTTTTTCTCTCTTTCTAATCTTCTTGCCAAGAGACTTGATGAGCTATAGTTGGGTTTCAATTCCTTCATAGTTCATGCTTGATTCGGTTGCAAGAAGGATGAAAGATAGAAGGCTTAATAATTTAGTTTTTTTGTTTCTTTCTTTCTTTCCATGTGAAACCTTGATGAGTTATAGTTGAGTTTAATCTCTTCATAATCCATGCTTGGTTAATAAAGAAAGAAGTTGGAAAGATTTATTAGAGAGATCCTTAGAATATTTTTCTAAATCGTTGGTCTAGTGGATTCAAAAGCCCTAGATCTTTAAATTATATATTTCTTCTTGTTTGATTAATTCTACTCATTTTTGTCAATTTACGTAAGCAAGGGTTTGGACATAATTCAAAAACACATTTTCTCGTGGGATCGATCCATATTTGCTGGACATGCTACTTTGCACACCGTGCACTTGCGGTTATAACTTAAGTTCACAAAAAGTTTTTGGCACCATTACCGGGGAAATTAGTTTGTTTTAAATTATGTTTTAAATTTTTGCTTTAATCTGATCTGTCTAATATTTATTTTTTAAGTTGGTGAGTGCTGGAAGTCAGGTATAAAATTTGAATTATTTTTTTTCAGCAAATTTTATTTTCATCTTGATCTTAGTTTAGTTTAATTTAGTTTTTAATTTAAATTTGTTTGATCTTTTTATTTGTTTATAGCATTTTTAAATCATTTTAAGGGAACAAACCTAAATAAGATAAGGTGGGGATTTCATTACCCTTCCTTAGCCCATAAAAAAGACTCCTTCATTTGCATCAGTCCAAGCCTTTAAATAAAACTAATTAGACCCTGATTCTAGGGACATTCGAGCTCATCAAGACAAGGAGACCTAAGGGTTATACCAAGCTAGGTTCAATCATTAAATTGGTGTCTAGGAAAGTGGTTCAGGGATTAAGTCCTGAAGTAAGGTGGTTCCTTAATTGGTTCCGTTCGCTGACCTGGCCAATCTAATTGGTGTCTAAGGAAATCAACGGGGGGACTCCTACCAATTTTACACTTACCTAGCCAATTTAGTGAATTGGTTGAACTTGAAGTGCTTGAAGGTCAACTTAGAATAGTTTGGAGCTGTCTAGTTTTAGGTTACCCCGAGATAGGATTAATTTTGTATGGAACTTGTCTAAAAATTTAATTTTTTTTTAAAAAATTAATTAAAAAATTATTAATTAAATTATTTTAGGTATTCTCAATCTTGACTACCCTGATATAAGGTTGCCCTGGCATAACTGGAAGTTATGTTGCATTGCTGTCCTAGGGTATTAAAAGGTTGAATTGATTTAGAAATTTTTTTTAGAAAGCTTTTTTTAAAAAAAAAAAAACTAAACTAAAAAATATAAATATACAAAATTTAAAAAAATTGAAGAGATAGTAGAATTAGTAAAATCCCCCACTCCTATATGGAGAAGGACTTCAGGTTGACTTGCTAGAACCGATTCGATTCCTGTTTCAGATCCTATGACCTCTTCTATAATGGATTTGACTAATTAACCCCAACTCCTTAAGGATTTATGTTATCCAGTTGGTTCTATCCAACCTTCTTGCATTAGGTTGCCTCAACTCAGTGCTAATAATTTTGAAATCAAACTTCAAATGATTAATATGCTTCCAAAGTTCACGGGAATAGATGATGCGTATATATTTATTAGAGAATTTGAAGAGATTTGTGCAACTATGAGGTTACAATAATTATCAGAGGATGAAATCAAGCTGAGACTAATCGACTTTGCCCTTACGGATAATGCTAAAAAATGGATTTATAGTCTTCCAAATCAATCTGTCACGACCTGGGAGGGCTTTGTAAAAGTATTCTTAAAGAAATATTTTTCTCATCATAAAATAGCTAAGATTAGAAATGAAATAAACCAATTTTATCAATTAGCTGGTGAGTCATTTTGGAAGTACTTTGATCATTTCAAGAACCTCTTAACCCAATATCCACACCATGGAATAGAAATTTGAAGGCTATGCCAAATCATTTATGAGGGTTTAGATTCCAATTCAAGAACAATGCTAGAGTCCATGTGCCAAGGCCAATTTATGTATAAAGAACCCAATGAAGCATGGCAATTCTTAGAAGACCTAGCTAAAATGAATCTACAATGGGAAACAACTAGAGAACCAGAAAGAACCATACCTTCAAGGGGTGGAATGCACCAAATGCAGACTTCTTTAGCTGCAGAAGCTAAAATTGCAACCTTGACACGTAGGTTAGAGGCCTTAGAACTTCAGAGACCATCTAGTGTGAACCAAGTGTCTGCACTAATATATAATGGGAGCAATGCACCAGACCATGTCCTTGAGGAATGTCCACTCCTGATGAACCCAATAGATAATGGATATGCATATGTGAATGCTACATACCAGAGACCATTAAACAATCCTTATGCATCCATATATAACCCAGGATGGAGAAATCATCCAAATTTTTCATGGTCACAAAATCCAAATGTAGGTGGTCCTAGCTTTAATTAGCAAAACTCAAGGCCTAATCTTGTGATGAACAACTTATCACCACTAGGCTTCAATATTAATAAAAAGAAACTGAGTTCTTCAGAGAAAAGCTTGGAAGTCTTAGCCAAATCCAATGCTAACACCAGTGCCACATTGAGTAATTTCATGCAAACCATAGGCCAACTTCTGAATTCAAATTCTCAGGCCATAACCCGCTTGGAAAAATAAAATAAAAAAATAAATATTTGCTCAGATATGTGCATCAGGATCTCTGCTGGACGATGTCCTCACCAGGTAGGTAGCATTTTCCTCAAATTTAAGGTAACTTTCACTCTACCTGATTTTTTTCTTTTTTTTAAGGTAGGTAGCTCTTTCTTCAAATTCAAACTTTTTAATTGGGATGTACATCAATTATCAATTTTTAGTGATAATTGAGTCCTCAATTGACCTTATAACTAACACCTACTTTGCCTTGTCAGTGTGCATGTGCAATTGAAAGTGTTAATAACCTTTAGGTGATCTAAGTAGGCCAATAAAAGTCTGACCAACTAGTCTACTCCTTAACTTGCTACAATCATTAGCAAATACCTTCTAACTCTATTACTTTTTCCTAGTTTATTTTACTCAAAATCTTTTTCTTGATACATGATTTAGTCTAAATAGAAGTTCTCTTTAAAAATTTTAAAAGGTTTTTCAAAATACTTCAATATTTTTTAAAGATTTTTATTTTTTTAAAAAAATTAAAAGCTTGTCTTGTCCCTACCCCTAACTTAAATACTATTATCCCTAATGGTATAAATAAGTTAAAGAAATAAATTCAAACCATAAGGATAAAAAGAAATATATAGGGATACTAGTTACCTGAGAAGAAGAGCTTATCAACAAAATAAAGGCTACAATAATCATTTTGGATTCAAACTTGTTATTATTATTATTTTATTTTTAAGTGCATAAAAATAAATATTGAGTTTCCTCCCAATGAGCACTAAGTTTAACGTCTTCAGCTGAACATTATGAGGAAGTTCGATGGATAATTAACTTTAATATGTCCCTTATGACATTAAAATGATAGGGCCAGTCAGGAGGCCTTATCATCAAGACAGAAAAATATTCATAAAGTACTATATGATGAATACTGGGCAAGCATGTTATTCCAAGATTTAAAATATTATTATAGTTCATATGATGATTAGAAAGGGATTGTGTTTGTTGGGTCGAGACTTGAGATAGTAGTTTAGAAATTTCTTCAATTATGGGTTGATCTATCCTACTCCCCTTCTCGAGCATGATGTGTTTAGTCAATATCCCTTTTCATTTTAAAGTTAGGCACCTTTTCTAGATTAATATTAAACCTATTTTCATATATTATTTTAATATCATGGTAAGATTTTGGAGGTAGTTCTCAAGATTAGTTCCAAATATGGAGGAATCAATTATAAAATTTTCAAGATCATGATCTTTCATTTTAGTAATATCCCACCTGATAGCTTCTTTATGTGCTTTTAGAATACCATTGAGTTGGGCTTCCTGGATAAGGTTCACTGGAAAAGTTTTAATGGGTGCATCAGGAAGTGGCTTCAGTTCTAGATTAGGTGGCAATTCTAACAAAGGAGCTATTGTTAGGCTAGGTGATGGCTCTTGTTGTTCATTGTTGCCTCCTGGATCATCGTGGCTTGCAGCTCCAGTGCATCGCCACTGCGTTGGGTGCCTCCTCCCGTCGAGAGCACTCTCTCCTCTTTACGGGTCGGCTCTTCGGTCCGTTCAGCCTGTTAAATAGGGAGACCGGGGCCGGGGTTTCCGACGAGGACACTCCGACGATCAAGTTAGTGGGACGATCGAGGGGAACAGAACTTCTGAGGTAGAGAGCATGGGGGTGATAAGATGACAATAATCAAATAATGAAAGGAAAGAGGGAATGGAGACAATGGGGAGCAGGGAGGATCCCTTCGGCCAGTCCCTTGGTCGCTGATCTTTTGGTTGCTTGCTTGCCTCTCTCCCCCTCTCGCTCACTTACCTTCTTACTTACCTTCCTCCTCTTTTCTTGCTATGTCCTGGTGTCCTTCTTTGTGTGCCCTCTCGTAGTGGAGGGGCTTGCCGCAGCTCGCAGCTTCTCCTTCTTCCCCCCTCTCGGACTGGTCCTTTCAGAGGGGGAGGAGGAGACCCTCCGTGGGCCTCTTGGAGCCTCCTCTTTTCTGGCTGTGTTCTGGTGTCCTTCTTTGTGTACCCTCTTATAGTGGAGGGGCTTGCCGTAGCTAGTGGCTTCTCCTTCTTCCCCCCTCTTGGACTGGTCCTTCCGGAGGAGGAGGAGGAGACCATCCGTGGGCCTCTTAGAGCCTTTTCTTTTCTCTCGGACTCCTTCCTTTTTTCCGGAGAACTCCCCCCTATTGCGGGTGTCATTTTTTGCTTAAGAGGGGTAGGTGCTATGCCACTGAGCCCCGTGCCATGGCAAAAAGTTTTCATTCACAAAGGGACCGTCCGAGCATTGTAGGGCCTATGGCTTTGACAGGATTTTCCTTTTAGAAAAATTCTGGGTCTCGCGCCGCATGGGTTAGCATCCTCCGGCTGTACGGTAGTGGACATGGCGGTGTGTTATAGGGCCCTGGGTCTGACGGGGCATACCTTATGCAGAGCATGCGGGTAGCATGTCGTCAAGCTGGCATTGGTGGCAGGGCATGCACCACCTTTCGAAGGTTGCAGGTGGATAGGGACCTCCGTGCCGTGGTTTGAATTCTTGTTGATCATTCCCTCCTTTACCACTGGCAGGAATTCTAGCCTTCGAACGATAGGGAAGGACCTCCCAAGGGATGTCCACTTTCGGTAGCATGAGCACGACCCTGGCCGGGAGCTGACATCAGCAGGAAGGCTTGCTTTGTTAGCATGAGCACGACCCCGGCGAGGAGCTGATATCGATAGGAGGGCTTGCCCCATGAGCTCAACCCTGGTTAGGAGTTGACATCGATAAGAGGGATCACCCTATGAGCTTGACCTTGACCGAGAGCTGACATCGACAGAAGCACTCGCCTCATGAGCTCGACCCTGGTTGGGAGCTGACATCGGTAGGAGGGCTTACCCCATGAGCTCGACCTCGGTTGGGAGATGACATCGACAGGAGGGCTCGTCCCATAAGCTCGACCCTGGTTGGGAGCTGACCTCGACAGGAGGGCTCATCCATGAGCTCGACCCCGATTGGGAGCTGACCTCGACAGGAAGGCTCGCCCATGAGCTTAACCCCGATTGGGAGCTGACCTCGGTAGGAGGGCTCATCCCATTAGCTCGACCCCGGTTGGGAGCTGACATCGGTAAGAGGGCTCGCCCCATGAGCATGACCCCAATTGGGAGTTGACATCGACAGGAGGGCTCGCCCCATGAGCTTGACCCCAGTTGGGAGCTGACCTCGACAGGAGGGCTCGTCCCATGAGCTCGACCCCAATTGGGAGCTGACCTCGGCCTTCCACCCGAGGGCCACATCCAGGTGGCAGTCTCCACCCATGCGGTTGATGGCTGGTGGCTGTGTATGCTCCATGTTAGTGAATGTTGCCACATCAAATGTCCCCCACTTCCGTTCCCGGAGAACGAAGAATTGCTCAGGGCGATGGGAGGAACAACCATATTGACATGGAGGGACCTGTCTTTTGTGCCATCAATGCTTTGACTGGCCATGCCCCGAAGACTACACTTTTACATTAATGGGGTGATGCGCTCAGTTTTCCAACGGAGGGATCATCAATGCCCTGGCTGAACCAAGGCATATATTCCATGAACCGAAGCATCGGTAGGCGCCTGGTGCCGACACATGATGGCTTCTGGTTGGCTATGTAGCTTTTAAAAGGCCTTCGGGCACAGGCGGCCAAGGTTCTGCAAAGCTTGCTTCCTCCTTCTTCGGCCCCCTTCTCGTTCTAGCATTGGCCTCCATGTTCTCCTTCTTTGATCCCTTTCTTTTGACCTGTGCTAAGGGAGGGCTCTTGATAGACTTCAGGATTTCAACCCGAGACCCGGAGGGCCAAATGAAGGCTCTCCGGGAGTGACCGGCCAGTGTCAAGGCAAGGGCATCTAGTTTGGAGAAGAAATCCATCAAGCTTGAAGCTTCCCCCAAGGATGTGAAGGGGGAGAACCTTCGGTCGTGTAACTAGGGTAGAGAAAGAGGCTGCCTCAAAAGTGGAGGTGTCTGGAGCCACCTCCCGATTCATAAGACTGGAGACCTTACAGGAGGAGGTGGTGGCCTCGATCATGGTCACCACAGAAAGGGCCATGGCCATTGCGGTGTTGACAGGAGTATCCTGACGCGAAGCTACTGCAGCTACCCTTGGAATCACGGGATCGGTGAATTCCAAGGAGGATGGCATGGTAGAGGTGGATGCATTGTTGTTTTCCTTCCCATTAGGCTCGCTTGAGGAAGGGCATCCACCTCCTGGAGTAGAAGGGACTGGAATACTCCACTCGGTCCCGAGGACAAAGTCCAGAGCCGGAGTACTAGCCCATTGGTTGGGCGAGGGACGGCAAGGGAAGCCTGAAGCTTATTTCTTCTCATTCTATAACTTAGGATTTAAGGAGGTCTCCTAGCTTATCTGGAGCCTCCATAGGATGTAAAAGACTTTTGATCAATGAAGGTGCCTCTTCCTTTATGACCGTTGTTCTCTCTTCCCTTTTATTCTTCTTCTCTCTTTTGTTTTGAGCTTGAATCTACTGTACGACCTCCGTAGTTCCTGGGGGCCTCCCTCCACTTTACTTATTATTTTTCTTTTCTTCGACTCATATAACTTTCGAGGGGTTTCTTCAGTCTGCCAAGCCATAAGTCACGTGGCCGATGATGGGAGTTCAAGGATTTCCCATCGACATCCCTGTACCGTGAGCAAGGCAACCGGATGCAGGGCTTCCAAAATATCCTGGCTCAGTTCACCATGTTATGAGTCAAGCGACAGATGGCAGGACTTCTGGAGTTTCCCAGCAGACATCTCCGAATTGTAAGGCAGTGGGTATGGGGCTTCGTGAGTTTCTCGGCTTATAGGTGCCAAACTATGAGTTATGCGGTAGATGGCAAGGTTCCAGGAATCCCTAATTGCACTTCAAAACTGTGAACAAGGTGACTGAGTGCTGGTCTATCAGAAGGACTCGGCTTGGAAATTGCCTAGCTTTGGGCCTCATGGTAGATGGCGGGTTGCCCTGTGATCGCCTCAGGGTTGTGAGCTCGATTGAGAAGTGCGGGCCTGATGGAGTGGGCCCAGCTTGAGATTGCTGAACTGTGAGTGCACAGTGGATGGCGGGTTGCCTTGTTGCCACCCCTAGGCTGTAAGCTCGGTTGATGAGCCCAGGCCTGATGAAGTGGGCCTGGCTCATTGATAAGGAGTTTCCATGCTATGAGTCACGCGATAGATGGCTTTCCGCTACTACCTTCGAGCTGTGAGTGAGGCAGGGGGCACTGAGCTTCTCGATTTGCCATGCTGTGAGTCACATGGTAGATGGCATCTTGGTGCCACCCCCGGGTTATGAGCGAGAATGGGGGTGCTAGACTTATGGGTGAGCCAAGCTGTGAGTCACGCGGCAGACGATATCTTAGTGCCGCCCCTAGGTAATGAGCTCGACTGATGAGGTGTTGCCATGCTGTGAGTCTCGCGGTAGATGGTAGCTTGGTGCCACCTCTGGGTTGTGAGCACGGCTGAGGAAGGTGGGCCTGATGGAGGGCCCGACTTTAGAGTGCCGAACTGTGAGTCACGAGGTAGGTGGCGGGTTGCCCCACCACCACCTCTAGGCTATGAGCTCGGTTGAGGAGGGCATGCCTGATGGAGGGCCCATCTTAAGGGTGCCAAACTGTGAGTCACACGATAGGTGGCGGGTTGCCCCGCCGCCACCCCTAGGCTATGATGTCGATTGAGGAGGGCGGGCCTGATGGAGGGCCTGGCTTATGCCCGTCAAACTTTGGGTCGAATGGAGATGTCCCTGCATAGGTGAAAAATAAAGTTGCACGAAAATGGGACTTAGATAATTGAGAAGAAGTTTTACATCACTGCTAGCGCTCTCTTAAATTGCTTGTGTTCTAGGTTCACAAGCATCGGGAGGTGCTGAGACTGGAGAGGTAGTAGGCTTCGTCTGGCTGGGCTTCGACCCCTTCGCTGGGATCCTTTACGGGGGTTGCAGTAATGCGCCATCTTTTATCAGTAGGTTGCCCCCCAGGATTAGGCCCCGTCTCTTGTTAGTTTGCCCCACTACGAGTCGCACAGTGGGTGGCATCCCGCTACCATCTTCGAACCATGGGCAAGACCGTGGTGTTTGCCATCGATTGTGGTGTAGGGACCCCTCATGTAGAATTGTAACACAGTTCTCATATGGCAAAAGTAGTGGAAAAGGGAGTTACTCGTTAGGCTTGCATAAGATGATGGAAGCCGCACGCGTAGGGGAATGCCTGGATTCTGGGTCTAAATGGAGAGTACCATGAAAGATGGCAGGTATTCGAAAAATCCACGAACACAAGCCCCTCTCTCCACTATCATCAGACACTTCTCTTTTTGTTCTTTGGATAGGCTCCCAAGAGGGAGCTCTCGTATCCCCTGCCTACCCCTAGAGAGGTGGCTACTATCATTCCGTCGATTGGAGAGCCTGGATCCTT
Source organism: Areca catechu (assembly GCA_021397845.1). Classification (NCBI taxonomy): domain Eukaryota; kingdom Viridiplantae; phylum Streptophyta; class Magnoliopsida; order Arecales; family Arecaceae; genus Areca; species Areca catechu. Next base: position 63,240,863 of record CM038040.1, on the reverse strand, counting down.
AGCCTTGGCCAAAATTCTCTTAGCTCTTGAATCGTCTGCCGCTCGTCCCCGCTTCCTAGCATGCCAATCTATTACCGCTTGGATCATTGTGGCCTACAGCTCCAGTGTGTCGCCGCTGCATTGAGTGCCTCCTCATGCTGGGAGCACTCCCTCCTCTCCGGGGGTCGGCTATTCGATCTGTTTGGAGTGCAAAACAAAGGAGACCCGAGCCAGGGATTCCGGCAAGGACACTTTGATATCAAGTCAGTGGGATGATTGAGGAGAATAGAACCTCTGAAGTGAAGTGCTTGGGGGACTCCCTTGCCCTAAGGGGTGATAAGATGACAATAATCAAATAACAAAAGGAAAGAAGGAATGGGGAGAGCGGGGAGCGGGGAGGATCTCTTCGGTCGATCCCTTGGCTGCTGAGCTTTTGGCTGCTTGTTTGCCTCTCTCCCCCTCCCGCTCACTTACCTTCTTACTTACCTTCCTCCTCTTTTGTGGTTGTGTCATGGTGTCCTTTTTTGTGTGCCCTTTCATAGTGGAGGTGCTTGTCGCAGCTCGCGGCTTCTCCTTCTTCCCCCCTCTCGAACTGGTCCTTCCGGAGGAGGAGGAGACCCTCCGTGGGCCTCTTGGAGCCTCCTCTTTTCTGACTGTGCCTGGTGTCCTTTGTGTGCCCTCTTGTAGTGGAGGGGCTTGCCGCAGCTCACGGCTTCTCCTTCTTCCCCCCTCTTGGACTGGTCCTTCTAGAGGAGGAGACCGTCCATGGGCTTCTTGGAGCCTCTTCTTTTCTCTCAGACTCCTTCCTTTTTTTCGGAGAACTCTCCCTGTTGGGGGTGTCATTTTTTGCTTAAGAGGGGCAGACGATGTGCCACTGAGCCCTATGCCATAGCAGGAAGTTTCCATTCTTGGAGGGACCGCCCGAGCATTGCAGGGCCTATGGCTTTGACAGGATTTTCCTTCTGGAAGAATTCTGGGTCTCACACCATGTGGGTCAGCATCCTCCAGTCGTATGGTAGTGGACGTGGTGGCGCGTTACAGGGCCCTGGGTCTAATGGGGCTTACCTCGTGTAGAGCATGCGGACGACGTGTCGCAGTGCTGGCATTGGTGGCACGGCATGCGCCACCTTCTGGAGGTTACAGGTGGACAGGGACCTCTGTGACGTGCTTTGAATTCCTGTTGATCCTTCCCTCCTTTATTGCTGGTAGGAATTCTAGCCTTCGTACAGCAAGAAGGACCCCTCGAAGGAAGGTTTGCCTTCAACAACATGAGCATGACCCTGACTGGGAGCTAACCTCAGCAGGAAGGCTTGCTTTGTCAACATGAGCACGACCCCGGTCGAGAGCTGACCTCGGCAGGAGGGCTTGTCCTATGAGCTCGATCCCGGTTGGGAGCTGACATCGACAGGAGGGATCACCCCATGAGCTCGACCTCGGTTGGGAGCTGACATCGGCAGGAGGGCTCTCCCCATGAGCTCGACCCTGGCTGGGAGCCGACCTCGGTAGGAGGGCTCGTCCCATGATCTCGACCCTGGCTGGGAGTTGACATTGGTAGGAGGGCTTGCCCCATGAGCTCGACCCCGACTGGGAGCTGACATCGACAGGAGGGCTCGTCCTATGAGCTTGACCCCGGTTGGGAGTTGACATCGGCAGGAGGGCTCGCCCCATGAGCTCGACCCGGGTTAGGAGCTGACCTCGATAAAAGGTCTCGCCCCATGAGCTTGACCCCGGTTGGGAGCTGACCTCGGCCTTCCACCTGGGGGCCATGTCCAGGTGGCAGTCCCCACTCATGCGGCTGATGGCTGGTGGCTGTGTATGCTCCACGTCAACGGATGTTGCCACATCATTCATCAATCCATAATAGGGGTAGTTTCGAAATGGAATATTTGTATTAAATTATGAATTTTCATGGTATACCCATGTGCATCAGAATTGTCTATCCCAAACTGAGCTAGATGGAGATATACTAAATGCTGGGAGAAAACCTTGGGGGTAGCATCCTCTATTATATTATGCATTTGTGGTTCTTAGAAAGTCTTTACTAATTTCATTATTGCATTTGTTTGTTCTCCCATCCCATTAAAAGGCATGGATGATTCTAGGGCACTAGGGAATGAGGCCATAGGTGAGTAGGATAATGATGAAACTGGTTCATCCCACAAGTTTAATTTCTTCATATATTTTTCTACCTTAGCCAAATTATCTATATTGGTCTTTATGGTTATGTAGAGCTGTTCTAATACTAGTTTATTACTGGGTGTCAAAGTTAATTATTTAGAAAAAGATAGAAGATCATTAAAATTTTGAGCTAGGTATGGTCCTTCCAGGTTACTCTCAGGTTGACTAGGCAATTCACCTCTCTCTTCTCTATTAAGTTCGATTAATCGTTAATCAGTTTGATCTATTAATTTATCGATAGATTACTATTGGGCTATAATTATTTATTGAAATTGAGCAAACTTATTGACATCTAAGTTGGCCTGTAGAGGAGGTAGGTATGATGCTTGCTGAACTTTCTCTTCAAATAATGGACTATAGGTAGTTAGAGAAGGTTGACATTGTGGATAGGGTTGATCATAATATGGTGCATCTACGAATATGGATCTTTGAGTTGCCAGGATAACCACTAGATATGGTTGCCATGAAAAATCTGGTTAAGCCACCCAACATGAATTATATGCATTAAAATATAGATTATTTTCTGAGCTGTAGGCCTTTTAGGTTTGATCTTGATAAACTTGGTTATGCATAGACTCAAGAGGTTGGTATATGGTTTCACTCTGAAAGTAAATGGGGCTCGAATAAACTTGGTATACCGGAAGAAAGGGTACTCTATTATAATGATTCATGCTAAATTAGGTTAAGAAAATAATATAGCTAGATATCCTAAATTAAAGCAGAAAGTCAAATATAGTATTTAAGGTGGTTATTTGAAAGGTTAAATGATTATTTTTTTTTAGATTCATTTAAAAAGGAAGGAACTTAAAAGAATTTTTTTCTTTTTAGGTTAATTTGAAAAGGAAGAAACTAACTAAAATCAAACAAAAATATTTTTTTTCCTTTTTAGGTTAATTTGACAAGGAAGAAATTTAAAAAAAGAATTTTTTTCTTTTTAAATTAGCTCAAAAAGAAAGACACTAATTGAAAGCAACTAAAAAACAATATATATATATATTTCCTTTTATGTTAATTTGAATAGGAGGAAAGAAATAAAAAAAGAAATAAATCTAATAAAACAAGATAGCTTTTTTTAAAAAGGAGACTAAATAAAAAATTCAAAATTTTTTTTGGTTAATATGAAAAGGAAGAAATTAATTAAAAGTAACTAAAAAAAACTAATCTAGGGTTAGGATTGATCTCACCAAAATTGTATAACTTTCTTTCTCCTCTTTTTTTTTATTTTTTTATCTGCAAAAAAAATAAAAAAATTAGTAAATTGAATTTACAAGAAATCAAAAAGATCAAAAATGTTAGTGTTCGTGCCTTCCCCTTCAACGGTGCTAAAAACTTGGTAAGCTTGCAATGTTGTCGTTAGGACATCGTAAATACCAGTTTAAAATCTGGCTTCTAATTAATTAAATTTATATAGAAAGCAACGAGTCGGGTCGAATTCATGGAAATGTAATATACTTGATGTTTTAAAATCTTTGATTTAAGAAAATAAATAGGTCGAAGTCGAGAAAATGGAAATTAAAAAGTATAAAAAATAAATAACTTGGTACCAGGATCTACTATTTAAATCCTAAAATCTACTTGCAATAAAAATGAAGAACATGAATTTAAAAGTGCATGAAAATAATTTATTGCATTAAATAAAAATAGATGCTATTACAAGAAATTAAAAAGGATGATTTAATAACTAAAAAAACTATAAAAAAATAGTAACAATGACTAGAAGTTGATCGGCGCGGCCTCATCAAGAAGACAGTCGATGAACTCCCTTCTTCCTTCGTACTCCTTGAAGCGAACTAGCTTCTTCTATTTCATTCTCTTTGGATCTTGATCTTGGAGATGGAGTAGACTTGAAGATGGTATAGGGGCAGAACTCTCCTTTAGGAAACTTCACTCTTAGAGGCTAATTCGTAATCTAAAGCTAAGCTCTTTATCCAGTACCATACTCTCTCCAAGATCATTTCTTCTATGGCCGGGATCCTTTAAATAGAAATAATTAGACAGACTCCTGCACTCATGACCGTCGGATGGTTTGAAATCACAATGGATCGAGAAGGTAGTAGGCCATAATAGGTTGGAGTCTTCTTCAACAGTCGAAATAACTATATTGGATGGATAAGATCGATTGGATGCCTCGGATAGTGTTCATGCCTTGGACTCCTCTACATCAGACTCATCTCCACTGAAGGCTATGGCAAGGTGTTTTTGGGCTGAGAACCAATGATGAAGGGAAGGTGGCCAGTGGTGACATGGTGGCTTTGGTGAAGATCCGGTGGGAGGAGGCCAAAAGGAGCAGTAACAGGAAATGGTATGGGAGGAGCAGTAGCGGTAGCGAAAGGAGGAAGGTAGTGAGCAACAGCAACCTAGTAAGAATGGCAATGGTAATGGGGAGGAGCAGCAATGACGACCATGGCTTAAGGAGGGGATGATGGCCGGTGATGACAGGGACCAAGGAGGAGCTGGTGGTGCTGGGGAGATGACCAGCAATGAGGACGATGGCCCGCGGTGACTATAGGAAGATCGAGCTGAAGCAACGGTGATGATAGAGAGGTAGATCGGGATGGGGAAGAGATGGCAATGTGATGCGGGACTAATATGCATGCAATTCTTTTTGTATATTTTAGATGTGGGGTTAGGTTATTAATTCCTGAATTTCAGATCAAAATTAGCTGTAGGGAATTTTTTATAAATTTTTGAAGCCAAGCATGCGGATTAGAACCTAGAAAAGTACTAAAGAAGGATCGCCGGGGCTGAGAAGCCTCGGTTAGGGCAATTTCTCCTACAATATAAAGACTGGAGGTAGAGGGGGTGTACCTGACAACGTCTGAAGCATCCGGTGAAGATCGTAGTGAAGGGATCTCTCGTTCCTCGATGGATGCGGCCTGAAAAATCGAACCAAAGACCCGCGGATACCCGGCTTTCTGCTCGATGGTACGATTGAGGCTTGGCTGGAGTCGTTGGATTCGTAGGAACTCGGAGACCTGCAAATGACCTATCAGGGTTAGAAAACTTAGATGAAATCAAAAAAATAAAGAAAAATAGCAAAGGGAAGAAAGTTTTGGAGGGGGCTGGAAGGATGGTTGGCGGCAGGAAGATGGTTGCTAACACCGGGAAGAAGAACTCTCAAACCCCTTTATGCACACAGCAAGATAATCACACAAAATAATATAAGAACTCAAGGTTTATTTCATATCAAAAATCTATCCTCATACAAGAGACTAGGGTCCTTTAAATAGACCCTTAGTCTTGAGCTCCAAGTAAGGATACATTAGTCTTTACAAAAGAATCCTACTCCTACTCAAACCCTAGCTAGAAAATAAGGAAACATTAGGTAGAAAAATCCCTAAAAATTCTCTTGACTTGGTCAACACTCCAAGGACACCTAGGGGGGCGTGTTGGGCTTCTAGGAGCAGCAAGAGGCCAGCCCAAAGGGGCTCGGGCGCATGGGCTTGGGCCTCTGGAAGCTGGGGTGGCCTGGTAGCCAGGTAGTAGGAATATTCCCTGGTATCTTGCTTCTTGAGGGCTTGGGCTTGGCACTTGGGCTTGATTTCTTTGGACTAGGATGCAGATGGACCTCTGAAATCATGGATGCCCTGGTCTATGAATATACTTTGGCATCTGGAAGGGAATTTGGGCATCTGGAGGGCATCTGCAATGAATCAGGGTTTCTGATTTTCCTCCTGGGGTCTTCAAATCTTCAAGCTGGGTTGGACTTGGGCTAAACTTTCATGTCTTCAATCTAGTTGGACTTGATCTTCACTTGTATGATGTGGTCTTGAGTCTTCAGTATGCTTGGACAGGACTCAAAAAATAAAATTAGCTCAACATGAGCTGACTAGCATTGGACTGAACTAGCTTAACATGAGCTGACTAGTACAGAACTGAAATAACAACTCAAAAGACTCAAATAACAACTAAAATGGACTCAGATGGGCTAAGCACTTATTATAGATGGACTCATAAATTATTGATCAATCCATAAAGGGTTAAAAAGCCTCTGTCTTATTCTGGTACCTCTGGTGTCCGCACCAATTCTCCTGGGGTGGGAGGAACTCGACCCTGTTGAGTGAAGATCAGACTGGCTCACATATCTCTCGAGAAGGTTTGGGTTGAGGTGTTGCAAGTCCTCTCGCAAAATCCATGAATCGTCCGACTCTGGCTGGCCTTGCCATCGGACCAAGAAGCATTGATAGTCACGGCCCCGGGTTGTGATGGCTTGATCGTCCAGGATACGCTCAATCTGTTCTCTTCTCTCAGGCCAATTTGTTAGTGGACACTCTGGGTTAGAGTCACTCATAATGAAAAGGAATAGGTCCAAAGCCTCACTAGGTATCGTTGCCGTTCCCTATACTCAACCAGGTTTGTAATATTGAAGGTAGAACTAATGCCCAAATCCGAAGGCAAGTCTAACACCTAGGCATTTGATCCAACCTTCTCAATCACTTTAAAAGGTTTGGCTCTGCGAGCATGAAGCTTCTTTTAGGCCTAAGCCTAACCAAGATAGAATCCACTACATCAAATTCTTTGATCCATCTTCGGGAATTAGCCAGTTATTTTAAGATTAGTGCAGGTGGTGAACATGCTAGGCACGTGCAGACTCCTAACAAGATGATGCAAAGGACTCAAACTAACTCCTAATAGACTCGACTTTGCATTCCTATCGAAGAAAATTTATTAGACTTTTATGGGCCTAAGCCTAAGAGACTATAGACTCTCTATGTCTGACCCTAGTGTGGTGTGCACAAGAGTATTTACAATGGACTCCAAGCAAATGCCAAAGGATATGCCAGAAGTATAATGTAAACCTAACATGCGTAATGAGTGCATGCAGTACGCTAATCTCAACTAAATGCAATCTAATGATCCTAGAAATGTTGGAGATGTCTGAAAATGGCAGAAAATAGGAAGTTGGTTCAGAATTAGTTTGGTAGGGTAGAGAAAAAGGTTCCAGGTTAGTTGGATACAGTAGGATAAAAGAAGGCATGTCAGGGACTAATCCTAGACTAATGAGGCTAACCTTATGGGGTTGCGATATATCTATGGGCAAGAAAAGGTCCATGCTATGGAAGGATGGGTCAACAATTTCTGGGAAGAGATCTTCAATAGGAATGGTAGGAAGGGATTCATCCTGAGGGCAATGGGTTAAGTAAGCCAAATCCTCAATAAAGTCTTCTTGTTCATAGAATTTAGGAATAGGCTCTACAATTAGATCCGTTTCTAGTGTTTCCTTAGGTAAAATCCTAATATCAGAGTTCTCTTCCTCTAATTATTCTTCCACTATAGCTTTAGGTTGGATGTGGTCAAGGTCCACTAGCTCTGGGTTGGTTTCTACCTAGGTATCTACTGGGTTAGCTAATTCTAGGTCTACTAAAGGTGTCTCCTCTTCTCCTTCATACTTATCCACTAGGCTCGCATTAGCTTCATACACTTCCGCGTTAATGTAAGCCTTGTCAATCTCAGGAATGGTTGGAGAAGGTCGGCTAGGAAAAAATTGGCCAGGTCCTGGTTTCTGATTATGGACACTAATCCTAGTAGGTTCAGGTTGCCTAAGGGGTAGTGGCTCACTACTGGGCTCATATTTAGGGTACTGATCCTATGGGCTTCAAGTTGACTAAGGGAAACCTGACTAGTACTAGATTGATACCTAGGGGTTATGGGCTCCCTAGGCTCATAGGACAAGAGTGCAGATCTATGGGTCACGGGATTATAAGATCTGGGATCATAGGATTTGGGTTCAGCTCTATGGGTCTTGGGTCTACTGGACTCATGGGATATGGGTTCGTAGATTCTAGAGCCAGAGGATTTGGAGTCATAAGATCTGTAGGTTGTGGGTATACTAGGCTTATAGGGAGAGGGTAAATAGGATATATCTTCCTGGTCTACAAAATCCTGATTGGGTCTTCTAGGACTAACCTTAATGATTTGGTCATGATGATGGGCTCTCCTAGGTTCAGCCTCAAGGTATGGATCAGGGTTTGGGGTCCTCCTAGGCTCAGGATTATAGTATGGGTCAGGCTGAGGGGCTCTCCTAGGTTCAACCTCTCGGTATGGATCAGGATTTGGGATCCTCCTAGGTTGAGGATTGTAGTAGGGTCAGGATGAGGGGTTCTCCTAGGTTCAACCTCTCGGTAGGGATCAGGGTTTGGGGTCCTCCTAGGTTCAGTATCATAGTATGGGTCATGACGATGGGCTCTCCTAGGTTCAGCCTCAAGGTATGGATCAGGTTTTGGGTCCTCCTAGGTTCAGTATCATAATATGGGTCATGACGATGGGCTCTCCTAGGTTTAACCTCTCGGTAGGGATCAGGGTTTAGGGTCCTCCTAGGTTCAGTATCATAGTATGGGTCGTGACGATGGGCTCTCCTAGGTTCAACCTCACGGTAGGGATCTGGGTTTGGGGTCCTCCTAGGTTCAGTATAATAATAAGGGTCATGGTGATGGTCTCTCCTAGGTTCAACCTCACGGTAAGGATCATGGTAAGGGGTTCTCCTAGGGTTGGGCTCCTTATATGGGTTAGAGTATTGGGTTCTCCTAGGATTGGACTCCCTATATGGGTCAGAGTAGTGGGTTCTCATAGGGTTGGGCTCTATGGTTTCACTAGGTTGAGTTGGGTTGAGGCTATTGGTTTGGGTCAACTGAGTCATTTGGGTAATTAACTGGGTAGACATCTAGGCCATTTGGTCTATAAGGGCTTGAATCCTAGCTTCCTGCTTATCCATGGATTCAGGGAGATGGTGGATGAGATGGGACTCCTGATCTAATGCACATGCAATACTCGATCAAACCGACTACAGCTAACTAGACCTAGAGTCCAAAACTAAGGGCTCAATCAGGGTGGCAAACTAGCCTATAGTAACCTTGTACTCAGCCAGGCAGGTGTAAGGGGAGTGTTAGGTCCCTAATTGCCAATCCTAGACACCAATCAGAGATTGGCCAGGTAGGCGGACCAGCACACAAGCCCTTCGAGATTGAATCCCTAAACCACCATTCTAGACACTGAGCACAAGGCACATACAAGTTAACTTGACATGGTGATCTAACACTACCCGGACCCGACCAGTTGGTGTCCCTAGCCCACTAGGGCAAATTAAGTCTAGTTAGTTTTAGGTTAAGGCTTGGGACCGAATGCAAGGGATGTGGTTTTGGGCTAAGGAGAGGTGATCAAATCCTCCCCCCATCTGATATAGCAAGAGTGCCCTTAAAAGTAAATTATGCAATGATGGCAGGTAGATGAGGATGCAAATTAGCGTTAAGATGTTTTTTTGTATTTTTGGAGAATATATAATTTTTTTTTTATTTTGGTATTTTCTTAAATAGAAGAAAACTTGCAAATTATGGCCTAATATGCAGGAAATATACTAAAATTAAAAGATATGCAAAAGATGCTAAACAAAACCCTAAAATTCTAAACTTGTCCTGCTGAAAAAAATAGAGCCAAAATTTACAGGCTGTATTTCGGCTTTCAGAAAATTCACAGGCCGAAATAAACTCTAAAAAATTCTAAAACTACTGTGAATTATGATGAATCCAAAAAAACAATTTCAGGATTTTTTGAGTTTTTATCAAGGAGAAATAATTTAAATAACAGAGCATATACGGACTAAGAAATTGCAGAAAACAAGTCCTAATCTAGGCTCTGATACCAATGATGCGGGACTAATATGCATGCAATTCTTTTTGTATGTTTTATATGTGGGGTTAGGTGATTAACTCCCAAATTTCAGAACAAAATTAGTTGTAGAGAATTTTGTATGAATTTTTGAAGCCAAGCATGCAGATTAGAACCTAGAAAAGTACTAAAGAAGGATCGCCGGGGCTGAGAAGCCTCGTTAAGGCAAGTTCTCCTACAATATAAAGACTAGAGGTAGAGGGGGTGTACCTGAGAATGTCTGAAGTGCCCGGTGAAGATCATAGCAAAGGGATCTCTCATTCCTCGATGGATGCGGCCTGGAAAATCGAGCCAAAGACCCGCGGATACCCGACTTTTTGCTCGGTGGTCCGATTGAGGCTTGGCTGGAGTCGTTGGATTCGTAGGAACTCGGGGAACTGCAAATGACCTACCAGGGGTTAGAAAACTTAGATGAAATCAAGAAAACAAAGAAAAATAGCAAAGGGAAGAAAGTTTTGGAGGGGGCTGGAAGGATGGTTGGCGGCAGGAAGATGGTTGCAAACACTGGGAAGAAGAACTCTCAAACCCCTTTATGCACACAGCAGGGTAATCACACAAAACAATATAAGAACTCAAGGTTTATTTCATATCAAAAATCTATCCTCATACAAAAGACTAGGGTCCTTTAAATAGACCCTTAGTCTTGGGCTCCAAGTAAGGATACATTAGTCTTTACATAAGAATCCTACTTCTACTCAAACCCTAGCTAGAAAATAAGGAAACATTAAGTAGAAAAATCCCTAAAAACTCTCTTGACTTGGTCAACACTCCAAGGACACCTAGGGGGCGTGTTGGGCTTCTAGAAGCAGCAAGAGGCTGGCCCAAAGGGACTCGGGTGCATGGGCTTGGGCCTCTGGAAGCTGGGTGGCATGGTAGCCAGGTAGCAGGAATATTCCCTGGTATCTTGTTTCTTAAGGGCTTGGGCTTGGCACTTGGGCTTGATTTCTTTGAGCTAGGATGCAGATGGACCTCTGAAATCATGGATGCCCTGGTCTATGAATATACTTTGGCATCTGGAAGGGAATCTGGGCATCTGGAGGGCATCTGCAATGAATTAGGGTTTCTGATTTTCCTCCTGGGGTCTTCAAATCTTCAAGCTGGGTTAGACTTGGGCTAAACTTCCATGTCTTCAATCTAATTGGACTTGGTCTTCACTTGTATGATGTGGTCTTGAGTCTTCAGTATACTTGGACAGGACTCAAAAAAATAAAATTAGCTTCAACATGAGCTGACTAGCATTGGACTGAACTAGCTCAACATGAGCTGATTAGTACAGAACTGAAATAACAACTCAAAAGACTCAAATAACAACTAAAATGGACTCAGATGGCTAAGCACTTATTACAGATGGACTCATAATTATTGATCAATCCATAAAGGGTTAAAAAGCCTCTATTTTATTCTGGTGCCTCTAGTGTTTGCACCACAATGCATCCAACGACTTCTCTAAACTAAGGACAGGGTGTGGCAGAGAGACAATGGCATGCCAGTGGCTTAGGCGATGGATGAGAGGAGAAGGTGATGGCTTTGGGAAGATCGACAGAGGAGAGGCAATGGCATTTTGGTGGCTCCGAGTGGCTTCTCCGACCAATGAAGAAGGAGGACAGTGGCTGGGGGTAGCGGGACAATGGCTCGGGCGGCAATGGTAGAGAAGATGGCTTCTTGGTGATGGAAGGGATGATTGCAACTAAGGAAGATCAATGAAAATGGCCGTGGCGGTGGATCGGGTCGAGAGAGGGCTGGGATGGGGAGGTGGCATGTCCGGCAGCTTCTCTAGCTAGTGAGGGAGGAGGCAGCGGCGACTACGGCAACCGAGAGTGAGCAGTAGCTAAAAATCCTTCACGGTCCAAAATCCATGGCTGTCGATAGACCCTTTGCCATTCTGTAGACTAGACAGTCGGTCCATGGTGGACCGGCTACTTTAAAATGTGTGCAATACTGGATTGTTTTGGTTTTTACTTGATTCTGGGTCCATTTGAACTCTGATTCATGTGCCGTTTAATCTGTTGGATTGTTGCCCAGGTGGCTTACCCAAGAGGGGGGATGAATTGGATATTTAAAATTTGTGACAAGTATATACCACTTTTAAATAACTTTGTGCAGTGAGTGATGTAAACTAAGCAAGAGATGCGAAAGCAATTGAAGAGCACAAACACACAAGCACAAATACAATCAAATTATAGTGGTTCGGAGCAACCTCGCTCCTATGTCCACTATCCAAGATACCACTTGAAATTCTCACTATATTCATCCTCGAAATACAGCCGGATTGTTTTCATGGGCTCATAATCCAAAACCCAAACTTGGTTTTAAATCGGGATTACCAAAAATCCAATACACTGTTAGTTTTCACGGGCTCATTAACAACCCATACTTGGTTTCAAAGGCTCACCGAAAACCTAAATAAATCCAAGTTACAGCCCCTGCTATACTTGGAACAACTCAAATAAAAAGCTTAAAAAATAAAGCAACACTATGACAAACAGAACATTATCGGGTGTTGCAGTTGTACCTCTTGAGAAGCTCTCTTGATTGCTTTTTGAATACTCTTCAAGACTTCTTATCTTCCTCAGTAAATGCCTCAAGAATCTTATGAGAGTTGGTGAAGTCTTGAGTGCTTGCTTGAAGGCTCTCTTGAATACTCTCTCAAATGTTTATTAAAAGCTCATTAACTTGTTAAAAAGTTGTTCAAATCCCTTATAAATAATCCCTTTAACTGATTTTAAGTCAGTATAGCCATTGTAGAACGTTGGGATTTGAAATATGATCGTTGGAGCACTTTTTGGATTCAAAAAAGTAGTTCTAGAATTAGCTGTTACGTGCCTAGAATAGGTGCTCAAGTCGGCTTTGATGCTTCAAGTCGACTTGGTTCCTCAGAACTTCTGAATCTTCACTCTGCTCGAGTCGGCTCTTCTCAGTCGAGTCGCTCGAGTTCTCAGAACTTCTGAAAGTGAACTCTGGTCGAGTTGGCTCTTCTTCAACTAGTCGGCTCGCCTGGCTAAACTTCTCATAACTAATTTTTTTCACTCTAGAGGAGTCGAATTGTTAAGTCAGCTCGGTTGTCTAACTGCATGTCTGAGTTGGCTCGGATATCAGTCGGGTCAGCTCGCTTGTTTGACTGAGAAAATAAAGCTCAGGATGAGTCGGCTCGAATGTCTGCGTGCCAGAAACCCTAGTGCCGTGCCATACTTCGAGTCGGCTCTTCTACTTTGAGTCGGCTTGAGTGACTTTTGCCAAAAATCTTCCGAACTTCTCCAGATTGCTTCCAAAAGCTTCCAACCAACTTTAAATCCTCCAAACTCCTTTAAAGCCTATTTTAAGAAATTTAAACTAGAAAAAATACATTGAATTGGCCCATTTTCATGAATACATAGGTAATTTTTTTTGGGCTCTTGATTACATAATACTTATTTGAAAATAAACTTGACTTACACCAGAATTGTAGGTAGAGTGTTTGTACATTAAAATCATCAAATGCATGCTCAATATTTTATTCTCATCAAAATCATTCCAGGGGTCAACATGGATTCTACAAATCGAGCTCTTTATGCAAATCGAGCTCTTCATGTTGGCAAGCTTTTTAGTCTATAATCCCACATGTTTTCATAGATTTTAGAGTTTCAAAAATTTTCATCAATCTTAATATACCTATCAAAGAGGAAGTAACGCGAATTAATATTTCAATAGATATGTGGTGCTTCGGCTTGACATCTACTTTTCATGATTACATTCTAATTCAAAGATATTTTAAAAAAAGTTAATTTTGCAAGAAGGTCCAGTTTAATTATGAAATTAGATTTTTTAGAAGATATTAGCACCAATAATTTTTTAAAATATTTAAAATAAATATATAAATACTTGATTTATCAGTGACTTATTAAAATCAAAATTATTTAATTATCCTTATGTATTGAAGGGTTAGGATTATTCCCATGTTTTCAATAAAAAATAATAAAAGTATTTTTCATTAAAATATTGTTTGAAGTATGACATCTCTGAATAAAATCCCCTTGTTCCTTAGCAATAAAATGATTCATGCTCTAGCCTAGAAACTAGCAATAAAATCCTTGAATAAAAAAATCCCCTTGTTCCCGTATCAAGTATCTCATCGACACCCCCGAGAACATCTGGGGCTGCCTTGACGAGTCCATGCTCCTCATGGCCTCTGGCAGCTACTTCAATGCCGAGACTGTCCATGGCCTTGTCACCACCAGCGATGGTACCGTCAATCCCAATGCCCTTGCCAAGTTCCCGCTTCTCCATCATCAATGGCAGATCATCGAGAGCTTCAAGGCCCAGATCTCCCAGCAGAGCCGTGAGCGCCTGATGGACCATGGGCTCACCATCGCCACTTACATCGACTCTCTTGCCGCCGCCGCCATCATCGATGATCTCAATCCCAAACAAGTGCTAGGGCTTCTCCTCGACTCTAGGCGATCGTGGATCTCGCAGAAGCTCACCAATGCGTCCATAGGCTCTAACGAATCTTCTTATTCTGTTCTATGTGATGCGAACAAAACCATTAGGGCTAGTCTAGGGCAAGTCGGGGATAAACGAGGGAGATGATGAGAATGAGAGCACCGGGTGGATGGAAATGTGGACCTCACCGACGCTCGCATTTGATTTCTGGTGACACTTTCCACAAGCGTTGGCAAATTTATGCAGGATTTAAAAATTTTCAACACTTTTTCCAAGTATTGGCAATTAAGGGTCAACAAAAATCCATTTAGTTGTGGTGTATACAATGTATTATAAAGACACTTTTCTCACAACCAGCTGGCAGGGGTTCGAGTCTTGATTTGGAGATATTTCGATAAGAAAGTCCGGGGTAAAATAAAAAATAGAAAAATAGTCCGAGAATAAAATCAAAAAAAGAGAAAATTTAATAAAATAATCTTGGAGCCCCTGTTGGCTGGTGGTAGTGAAAAAGTTAGGGATATATATAATAAATCCCGTTCACTCGGCTGACACCAGTAGTATTAGGTTGACGTACTCACCTTCGGGTGGGGAATGTCTGCAGAAAAATTAATATGCACCGTGTATCGAACATTCCCTGGCTGTAGTTGGGGGACCGTCTGGGGGTGGCCATGCCCAGAGTCTAGCTCCTCCCCCTATTTGCTTTACCAAAAAAAAAAAAAAACTTATAGGACGAAAATCCTTTGCCTCATGTGGATTGATTTTTTTTGGGTATTAATGCAATAAAAGTACCTTTTCAATCAGATGGCATAGAAACAATAGACAATAATGTCATGCTTGACAAGTGACCAAAATGCCTTATAGAAAGAGGCAAAACGCCATCTGGCCTTGGAGATATTTCAGCTGCAAAACTTTTGATAACATTCTCAACTTCATACTCGGATACAGGAGCAGTTTGCATCAAATTTTGTTCAACAGAAACTCTATTTAGGACTCCAGGAAGATCAAAAATAACATCGAATAAATTCAATTTTATCCTGAAAATAAGACAAAAGAGTTGATGAATATCAGCATCGACCATAAACTCAGCGCCATCAGAAGCAAATATTCGATGAATCCTATTCCTTCGACGCCTTAGAATGGTTCGATTTACGAAAGAAGGATGATTCAAGTTACCATGCTCGAGCCATAAAGCCCTTGATTTCTGATGCCAGAAGACTTCCTGCCGTCTAAGCACCCGATTAAGCTTGAAAGTTTGCCCAGCAAAATAACATGTTTAGCTGCCCAAAGATGGCCCACGCGCACATCCTCCAATTTTTTTTAGCCTTCCGAAACAAATTCCCAGTTGATCTCTTATTCCAATTCAAGAGAGAATGTATAGTAGCTTGAAGAAGTTTGGTCACCCTACTACAATGTGGATAACCTTGAAAACCTTGCCAAGCCCTTCTGACCACTTCTCAAACACCATCACAACTTAACCAGAATCTCTCGATCTGAAAAGGAGTGAGTCTACAAGCATAATCAGAAAGAAGATTCACCAACAGAGGACAATGATCAGAGCTGAATCGGGGTAAATGCAGAACCTTAGCAACAGGAAAGAAAGCCAACCAACAGGAAGTAACCAAAGCTTTATCTAATCGCTCTCGACAAGAAAGTGCCTGCTCTTCGAGAAAAAAATGGCACAGTTTCCAATTTTTATAATCAACGGACGTCTTCTTGGAGATTTAGACTTTGTTGCTTTGGAGGATTTAAGATTCAGCATGAGCTTCAGCTCTTGTCGGCCATGCTCGCCTAGGTTAATCTTAATTCAGAGGAAGATAAGATCACGTGGAATGTGAATAACAAAGGTATTTTCTCTTCAGCTTCATCCATACTCACGGGATAAAGTGCTAAGTTTGCGTCATCATTGTGGAGCCTTAATGTACCTTTGAAAATCAAATGTTTCCTATGGCTTTGCTAGAGGAAAAGGCTAAACACGAGAGATTTGCTAGGAAGGAAGCTCGAGAAACAGATAGGCGATTGGATGATATGTACCCACAATTAATGGAGAATCGGTGGACCATCTCTTCTGTGACTGTGGTTTTTTTTTTTGTATTTGGAGAAAGCTCTAAGCTGCCATTCGTGTCTTGCTTGCATGCAGGAGTTTTGAAGGTTTGTGTGTGTGGAGGTTGAGAAGTTTCTTACAGGATGCCCGGAGTATTTTTCTGATGCTGATTGGTGCACTTATTTGGTCGTGTTGGAGGGATAGAAACAATCGTATATTCTCGAATAAGAGAGCCTTCATGAGCTCTATGGCAGCCGAAAGCATCCACCTCTTCTCGTTTTGGTCCCGTTGCTACCCATAGAAGGTGCCTAGTGAGCATGCAAAATTATGGCACATAATTAGATATGTTCCTAATCGGTTGAATGAAGATGTTCAACTCATCGGGTAACTGCTCAAGGATAGTCTTTGGTTTCAGATGATTAATGCTCTCCCTTCTCTTCATGATTTCTTAGGCTGCTGGGGAGCTCTAGCCTTCTCCTTATGCTTCTCCTTCCATTCACTGATCGATGTGGTGGTGTTGTTCTTTTTTTGGGTTTGTTTTTTCTTGGCCAGCTATGTTTTAATTTCCTTTCTCCGCTTACGTACTTCCCTCCCCTCTTCTCTGCTCCCCTCCCCTATCTTGTGTAAATACCCTTCTTATGTATTAATACTAGACAGGTGGCTGGCTCCTCTCTAGCCTCTTTTATTGTCAAAAAAGAAAAAAAAAAGAAAAAAAAAAAAAAAAAAAGAGAAGAAGGAGACGAAGAAGCAGCTCCCAACCCATTACACCAAGTATATGGTATACCAAGATCGACCAACCCGTGATTAGCAACAAACTCCTGATAAATGGATCAACATGTCTAATTATTCAGCTTAGATATAGATTTTTATTTTCTAACATATTTTTTAAATTATTGAACAATAATTTAGATATCAGTTGTGATAAACCGGTTCAATGAAAAGCAATTACTAGCCCGAAGGTTTGATTGACCCTATTTGGACAGGTAGGCCGAGCCGGTGGACCCGAAGACAACTCCGAAGCTCAATGAAGCGACGATTTGATACTACGATATAGTCAACATTATTGCACAAGCTCCAGATCAGTCTTCGGTTTGCTCCGAATAACCCAAATCCGAAGGTTATATCTGATTCATGCTTTTCTGAAGTAAATGGCTAATTCTCTCCCGTCAGTCCAAAGAAGACTGATCCAAAGCAAATGGCTAATTCTTCTCCTGTTAATCCGAAGAGGACTGATCCAAAGTAAATGCTTAAAGCTACCAAGAGCGAGTTCGGTTGTTATAACTAACCACATGGCCTATAGCTCCAGCTTCAGTAAGACTGGAGTACCCAACCTCCAACAGCGACTACTTTCGGTTACGAAGAAGTTAGATTAACTAACTCCCTTAACTGAAATCAGTTACAAACACACCTATAAATAGGCGATAAGAGGGGACTCCCGAGATAAGTGATTCTAGGCAAGTCAGAGCTAGTCCACAATTAGCTCTCATGACGCCACTTCAGTCTCATTCCTTTCATGCCATTTCTTTTTTTTAAACTCTCCATTTGTGGCCTGGATCTTTACTGACTTAGGCATCGGAGTGACTTAGGCATCGGAGTATCCCCCATCAGAGAAAATTCGATCTGAAGGTTTGTTTTACAGGAACTCCGGGAGGCAAACTAGCAATTCAACACACTTCATCCGATCCGCGAGGATTCAGCGTCAACAATATCTATTTAAAATAAATTATATGAAGTCCATCTAAATCCTTTAAAGCCTACCTAAACTAATCGCATCCTTAAACCCATTTAAATTTTGGAAGCGATATGGTCATGGATCAGAAGTTACATCTCTAGCCTTTGAGAACTAGAGTCTTTGCCTCTCTTTCGTGTCCATCTCTCTTGTTCTCTTTTTTTTTTTAATTTTTTTTTTGTTAAGTTATTGGAGAGATGGTGGGGACTGGACCTTTAAGGACTTAAGATCCAGCCAAAAGAGCAATGCTCCATCAAAGAAGGCCAGGATAGAAATGATGATGTTGTCAGGGATGATAGGGAGCGGAGAAGCAAGAGCAAAGAGGCGGGCCGAGAGCAACATGATATAGAGAGATGATGCTAGCAAGGTTAAGGCAACTAAAACAGTCATCGAGGGGGGACAGGTGGTTGAGAGTGATGTTTAGGTGGCCAAGAGTAAGATCAAGGTGGCCAGAGGTTGGAGGGTGGAGAGGCGGCCAAGATTGGGGTGAAGTTGGTTGGAGAGGTTGGGGGATCCGGTGCGGGGGATTGCCAAGGATGAGGTGTGGCTGAAGAAGAAGATCTCTTTCTTTATTATTATTTTTTTAACTAAATCTGATGATTCAGAATGGATTGAATTGGATAATCTGTTTATTAAACATGGTAGATTCAGAATTTAAAACCTAACCTATTTAATTAACATGTGTTTAGATTTGAATTTTTCTAACTCCATCTGTTTTTGACATGATCTATTTATATCATACCTGATTTGATTGCCACCTCAATGTGAAAGGAAACACTTCAACATAAAAAGTTACCAAAAGCCAGTGACTATAGAAAGATTTACGCAAAACCAATCATGTTTGTAATGGTAACTCCCAACCATCAAAAGAAAACAGTGGTTACCGTGAATGTGAAGCTATTTTTGTAGATGTAATACGGAGGCTGGGAAATCAATCACCATTTTCCTGTAATCATCTAGGAGAGCGCTACCTTCTATTCTCCATTGTTCGATGGGTGCATTGCGATTGAGTATAATTCAGGGAGTCATTGGGATTGAGTATGATCCAGGGAGCAGGGAGAGTACAAAACCTCCGTATCAACTACCAAGCAGCAACGGCGATCCATCATACCATCTGCACGAAGGATAAGTACGTTATATCGCTAAGACGATAGCCCGGTTGGTAGAGGCTTAAACTCGTCTCCTTCGATCACGGGTTCGAGGCATGATTCTATTGGTAACTCGATTAAATCCAGGTATTTCTTGGAGCATGAGATCGGGATGGTGAGAGAGCGCACTACTTCGGCATCTTAGTGGTGTCAGGCTGACATGCTCTCCGGTGATGGGAAGAGCTCGTAAAAAAATTACGGCTCGTATCGAACATAGCCTGACGGGGTTGGGGCCTGCGGGGTTGCTACATCAGGATTTATTTCCCCTCTCATTTTGTTTCATTAAAAAAAAGTACATTGTAAAAATACTGTTGACTATTTTTCATTGGAGTTTCAAAGCTCCCTCCGTGGATTGATACTCGCGTGGGCATAGGCACGGGCACAGGCACTCTGTGGTAGACCACACCAACTTTCTAAAAAATTAAAATTAACAAATAATTTAAATTAATTAAATATTTTTTTATAAATATTATTTGAATTATACTCGATATTATTTTATAAATTAAATTCATCAATAATGAAATTTATTATAAAATTTTCACCTATCTCCTCTTGATATATAAGTAATTAAATAATTAGCAACAAAGTCATCTTCCATCTTGTTATGCAATCTAATTTTGATAATCTTCATTACTAAATATGCTCTCTATAGTAGCAGTTAAAACTAAAAGAATTATAAATGCCTCGAACTCGTAGAGGATGCGCATCATTAGCCGTGATGGTGGTATCGTGTAGAGTGCCATCATCGCAACACGACAGGATCGGGCATCCATCGAATGGCAAGGCCAGAGGTAACGAATCGCGAGCGTGAAGGCATCGATGCGAGCTTGAGGCACGACAGGTGCCCACTCGGCATATATCCCCGAGACCTGATTATGCCATGTGATAGGTCCAGTCACCAGGACACTGCGCAGCTCCATTACATGCGGCATTCGTCGATTTGGCAAGGCTAACGAAGCCCACCGGGATGATAGCCACCACCGGTGCATTGGTGATATCCAGTCTATATATGTGTAGCCACCTGGTCGCACCATGGGGACATTCCTGCTGATCGCATCATGTGAAAAGCCTGGCTGCTATGGCATCCGTTGGTGTGGCCAATAGGATGGTGCTGGCTGCACGCGGTAGCTTGGACCATAACAGATTTTGAAGACAGGTGTTGGTTGAGTGACAAGAAATAAATCCTTTATCTTTTCTAATAATTATGGAAAAAATAATAATAAAAAGAAAAGAAAAAGTTGAAGGTGATTCAACTTCCAAGTAAAAAAGGATAATTTATGGTATTTATTTTTTTTTAAATTTTTTTTTCTAAGATTCTCCCAGTAATATTTAATATCGACTAATTTTAGGAGGGGCAAATAGATAAATACATGTATATTTGAATTTTTATCTAAAAAATTAATTTATAAATAAAAATCATCCAAATGGTGAGGGGACCAAGGCCCCCTTGCCCCTGGCGGTCCGCCACTGTGCTCACTCCACATGCATTACATGTGCCTCGCATGCAGGTGCAGGTGCTCGCTTTGCATGTGAGTGCTCGCTGCGCATATTTTTTAAATATTTTTTAATGGCCATTTCTTTTTAATTTTTTTTAATGCCTTAACGGCTAGTGAGGGATGTTTTGGAATTTGTTTTACAATATTAAGCCTATAAATAGGCCTCTACTCCAACAATACAATACATCCAAAAATCTTCAAGAGTTCTTCTCTCTCTAAAATTCTCTTAAATATTCTCTCTTATTCGTTTTTATTTTTTGAGATTGAAAATGAACTTGATCGGCATTCATTTAAGATCATTCACAAACGAATATTGAAGTATAGGCATTTGGATTGTTTCTTGAAGGAGAGTAGGTAATCCAATTGTTCTTCTTATGAGAAGGAGACCAAATTTTCTTTAGAATAGTGATTTCATCTACTTATCGAGCCAGGCTTCCAAACTTTGTTCTATATTAATTTATAAATTATTTAATACATCAACCATTCTGTTTCATATACCTCATGAATTATTTTCAATTACTTTTAAAATATATAAACATATTTTATTTTATGTATATTATAACTAACGATCTAAAGAAGCTTCGATAAATATTTATATAGTGCATACATATAGTTCTATGTTAATATAATTATTTGTACATAATTATAATTTATATATCATCTTTTTATAATTTTGTATTATGTAAACTTAATTAAAGGTCTCCATAAAACTTGTACTGCAACATGTAAAATTATTTTTAAAAGATAACACAAATAATTAATCAAAGCTTTTAGGATTTAGAAAAATAAATGAAATAAAAATTTTAACAAACCACAAGTTGATCACTTTGGTGATCATTTTATAAAACTTTATTTTTTAAAGAAAAATAAATCAGGTGGTATTTTAGAAACATATACCAAAAATAATAAATAAATATTTTTTTTAAATTTTCTAAAAAATATTTAAATTATTTAAAAATTTTTTAATAAAATTATTTTTGTTTTCTAGATCTTCTTCTCTTACTTAACTTGGACTTAATAGTAACCCTTACAAATAAATCATTAGTCTAAAACCAGAACAGTGATGGATCCTAATTTAGGAGGTGGCAAAACAAATAAAATTTTAACTACACTTTAGGTCTTTGGTCAGTGATCAACCAATTACTAGTTCTTCTAGTTCAACCCTCCTACATCCCAAAGAGGATTACTTGTATATAGTAGAATTCTTAGTGCCCTTTCCGACTCATTCTATAACATTTACTTGTTAGCTAAGAGTGTAAAGGATATGTGGAATATCCTAAAATCTGAGTATAGCCTTGATGATACTGGTATCGATTAATGGTTCAACACTGCATCATTCTTATGGTAGAAAACAACTCATAAATGACCAGCTTCATCAATTCCAAGAGCACCTTATAAAGCTTCAAGCCAATAAAGATAATTCTCAAAAGGATCAAGGTTTCTAGCCCTTTTATATAAGATGCCTTTTTCCTGAAATGGCTTTATCAAATGTCAACTCCAAAAACAAGGAGAGCTAATCCTAGCCAACTTCTAAACTTAATCAAGATAGAAGATCAACATAGGTCCAAAACATAACGACCAGAGTCCCAAGTGCCTAAGCTAACCAATCCAACAATACTAGACTAATAGCAATACCAAATCAAAATCAAACCATAGATTTCAATCAAACCAACAATACCAATCAAACAAACCTAACCGTCCTAATCCAAATAAGTTCAAACCTTTGCCCAGCTAAAGCAACCTAAGGGGGGTGAATGGGTTTTAAGATTTTTTTGCAAAGATTAAGATATACTAGTGTGTTTGCAAAATGTTCGTATGCTTAACAAAAGTATGCAGCAAAAGTAATAAAGTAAATGCAAGGAAAAAAAGAAAGCAATCACAAATATAAGAATCATAATGGCTCAGTGCATTTCAAGCACCTACGTCCACTCCCAAGGTCCACTTGGGTATTTTACTATAATCCTTCTTTGATTACAGTAGATTGTTTTCTCGGGCTCACTAATCAAATCCCTTGGTTTTCACAAGGCTAACCAAAAATCTAGTTGGTTTTTCAACACAAGGCTCACCAAAACCATGTTGGTTTTCAAACAAGGCTCACTAACAACTTAGTTGGTGTTCACTTAAGGTTCACCACAATCCAAGCACTAGTTTCAACCACTTGAAACTAGGAACAATAAAATAATCAAGTACATGAAATATACAATAACTTTCTCAAAAATCAAATAAAACTTGAAAAGCTCTTTGATTGTTGTGAGAAGTTTTTCTTGAAGTTTTGAAGCCTAACCAATGCTTTGAGAATTGGACTTGAATGCTTCTTAAATGCTCTTGAATGCTTGAAGCTCAACTTCATTCAAGGTAGTAGTTCTTCAATGAATATTTGAATGAATGCTCATCAACTCTAATTAATGCTTCACTCTTGTGTTTGGTGACTTTAAATACCTTTCCAAGCCTTAAATGATCGTTTATGACTATTGAAGAGGAGAAAGTAACTGTTATATACAAAAAAAGTAATTCTGCATTTCAAAAACTAGCCGTATTGTTCATTTAAACCTGCAGGTGTCGACACTTTAGGCCATGAGTCGACACTTGAGTCAATACTAGATCAAAAATATTTTTTGAAGCTCTTTGGAGTCCTGGTGCATCGACATTTCTTCGGTGAGTCGATACTTGAGTTGACACTTCATCTTCATGAGTCGATACTGAGCAAAATCTTAATTCCTCAAGTTCTGTTTCATTTTTTCTCTCAGGCCTTAGTCGATACTTGGCTGAGCATGAGTCGATACTTGAGTCGACACTTGGTTACTGAGTCGATACTTGCATGATGGCTGAAACATTTTCTACGTATCAGCTCAGACTTCTATGAGTTTGATACTTGATTTTCATGAGTCGACACTTGGCTAAAACTGTCCAATTCAAAATTTAAATCCTTCAAAGTCATTCTTATGTGCCAAGGTCCATATAACTTGAAATTCCATCAACATACTGACTTCTTCAACAAGATAACAAGCAATTTGATCTCTTCAAACACACTATGCTTGATGATTATCTTATTCTATTAAAATACTTTTAACACACATTAGTACTTAAATATATTTAAGTATTTTATTATTCATCAAAATCAAGACAAGAGTCAACAATCTCTCCTTTTTTATGATGACAAAACCTTTAAGTATATACACATTGTAAGCTTAAAAGATTTGCAATAAGTATCAAAGCACTTGACTATAAGTATCAGAGCTAAGTTGTAATGATATCAAGAGCAAAAGCTCATCCATAATATATCAGAGCTATATGTATATATAAGAAGATTCATTCATATAGTTCCAATGTATCAAAGCGTGATATATATATAAGAAATAATTTATTCATATAGTTCCAATGTATTAGTGCTGTAACTATAATGTATCATAGCTATAATTAAAATGTATCAAGGCTATATACCTATATGAGATTTTTCAAAAGGTGTATTAGAGCTAAATAGATTTGAAAGTTAGGTATTAGAGCAAAAAACAGGTTGAACATGAAAGTATCAGAGAAAAATCTTTAAGAGTATCAAAATAATAATACATATAGAGAGTATCAGAGCAGCATAAAAAGTATCAGAGAATATCAGAGCAAATAATATAACAAAAGATGATATCAAAGCATAAGAGTAATCAGATCAAAAATAAAGAGTATCCCATAGCATAAGAAATAAGAAGTATCAAAGCATAAAAAATAAAGAGTATCAGAGAAATATAAGGATATTAGAGCAAAACATAAAAAAAGAGTATCAGACCTAAACCAAAGCCCCCCTCATATATGATGCAAACAAATTTTTTTTTAATTTTTTAAAAGGTTTTTGAAAAGTTTAGAATTTTAAAATTTTTCAAAAAGTTTCATTTTAGTACTTTTCTCTCCCTTAACCATTTTTCCTACTTAATTATTACTTATACTTCTTGTCTCTGCCTTTATTTACTTATACCATTTATTCTTCCCCTTATTTTCATTTTGATACCATAAACATTAACATTGTGCCATTTGCTACAATATTCTCATTTCTATTTTTCCATTATCATTACCATTATTTCTCCCACTTTTCGTCATAAAAAAAGTGAAAGTAGAGGGGAGATAAAGTGAAAGGCAGTATAGTAAGAAGAGTGTAGAAGTACAGTAAGAGAGATATAGTATACAGAAAAATATTGAAAATGTCATCAATATATATTTCAAAATTGACTAATATTCAAATTTGATACAAATTTGATACATAGTTTATCCACACATACATCTACAGATATATATAACTAACTCATATAGAACGATATGATACCAACAATACATTGACCAATCTAAGGGGTGCTGTCCTCATCAGAGGAATATCCAATCTCTAAAATGATAGGCCCTATAATCCTAGAGGGACGGAGTCGCGGCCACATCGGTCGAGATTAGCAACCTGGTGCGGATGACTCTAGGAACGTTACCATGTCCTTGTCTCTGCTTCTAGGTTGTTTCTCCCTCTAGCTCGTGTTGAAGAAGAGCAACATCAGGAGTAGAATCAGGAAATGGACCGGGTCGGATCAGTAAGATCGGTATCAATAACGGTGGAGTAAAGTCAAAAATAGACCAGATGAAAGAATGTGAAATCCAGGAGTATAAAATCCTAACTCTAGATAGAGAAGAAGTGGATAAAGAGTAGAAGGTACTAGGGGTGTCATATCTGGAAAGGTAGGCGGTACACTAATGGAAGGTGTAGGTAAATCAGCGAAAGTATATGATGGATCAGAATATAGAATATGTGGATCTATAGGGTTAGAAGGATCTAGAATGACAGGAGTGCTAGGAAGGACAGGAGTCTGAAGAGCTGGATTGGATGGGGCAGAAGCAACCTCAGAAGACCTCAATCATCAGCTACAGCTTAGCATCCTGGTCAGCTCCAATGTCTGGCTTAGGATCCGCCATAAAGTTTGCAGCATCAAAGTCTGTAGATGGGTCACCCTGACCGTCTCCATATCAGTATTTGCATTGAAGCTGGTGGAGCAAGTGGTGCTGGTGGTGAATCTGACGATGGAGGGAAGGTGGCCTGCTAGAAGATAATCTCTGTAGAGTAGCCATGACAGTAGTAAATCCCTCCCTCATCTCATCAAAACCTGATCTCATCTCCATATGTATCATATATTGTCCCTCAAAGTCTGCTCTCTATCTCCAAGTGAGTGATCCTGTCCTCAGAAATATCTCTAGGAGTGGCACCTCAGCATGTGCCGATGCAGATGGCTTAGGATATAATTATGGTGTAGCTCGTGATAGCTCAGATGGCCCAACCTCATCTCTCGGTGTATCCTCCTCGTGGCTACATCATCATCTGAATCCGAGTCAAGCTCTCCAGAAGCTTTCTATCTCCCTGACCTCGGTACCTATGATAGCCCATAAATGTAGTGATCTCTCATTATATACATCAGTATGGAGTAGCTGTCTGTATGGCTCACCATCAGGGTCGACTCCGTATACTCTAAACAATATCATAAGACCCATCCCATATGGTAAGCAAAGTTGCTTGCTGGTCACCACCTCTATCATCTGATATGTCATCAATACGGGTAGACATATAGGCATCCTGTAGATCAGAGCAACCATAATTAAAAGCTCTCTCTTAGTGATAAAATCGAATCGTCCAGTCTTCGATAGAAGAATCCTGCTATAATGTGGTGTAGGAGTCTCATCTCCACTGAAAGCTATGATGCACAATTGCAGCTCCTTCACCAAGATCATCTCTCTCTAGAATAATCCTGAACCCACTGATCCGGTTTATTAGAGAGTCTGCAACTATCCCCCTCATTAGGACTCCCAGACCCGGCTCAGTATCTTTGCTGATAATATAATAGAAATCCCTCTCACCTCTGCAATCCATCCATCAGCACCTCGGGCCAGAGTCTTGTAGAACTCCCTCATTAGTGCTAGATAAAACCTCTTTTGGAGGGAACAGAACTATGCTAACCTAGCATCTCTCAACCAATCACCGATCTTAAAGTGCTGATGGTCGATGAACTCAAAGTCCACTTTCCATCACCAAACAATGGCCTTGGAAGCCATGCGGTCTGCCCTAGGAATTGGTGGTGGTTGAACTGGAATGTCAGGCTATGTTATTGCCTCTACAGGCTGATCATCTTGTTTGGCCTTCGTGTGGTGCTCCGCACCCCAAGATACTAAATGTGGCCTCCTAACCAGCTACTTCCCGGTCCTATGGTCCAGGAAATAGAGGAAAACAAATTGGAAGGAAACGGGCAAAGAGTTATGGTGAAACCATGAAGAACAGTGAAACAAGAGAAAAGTAGGCTCAAACCAAAATGGAATGGTTAGAACCCTAAATAGGAATAAACGGAGGTGAGGGAATAGTGAGAGGATGTATCGGCTCAAGGAATATGGGAAAAAAATGGATTGTTTTCCCTATTGTTCACTGGTTCCCACCGTCAAGTGTCGACTCACGGGTTAGTCCAATTGTCGACACTTCGAGGTGTCGACACTTCCAAGTATCGACACTTCAAAAGAAATCAGGAAAAATAGAAAAAATCACAAATAACCATTAGGGAAGGTTGATTTATAGCTAATAATGATTCTTGGGTTTCAAGAGAATTAGATCAAGATTTCAAAGAAAATTCCAAGAGTCATTAGAAATGATTGAGATCTAATCAAAAGAATTAATGACTCATAATTCTCTTCTAATCATACTGACCTATCTTCATTAAGAGACTTAGTCAGAATATCAGCTAATTACATTTCAGTACAAATAATTCAAGCATAACATCATTGTTTTGAACATGGTCTCTAATAAAATGATGTCTAATTTTTATGTGTTTATTTCTTGAATGTTGTACAGGATTTTTAGTTAAGTTAATTGCACTTGTATTATCACATCTTATAGGTATCTTAGTAAATTTAATGCCAAGTCCTTGAGTTGTTATTTAATCCACAAGAATTGAGCAACAACAACTTTCAACTGCAATATATTCAGCTTCAGTTGTAGATAGTACAACCGAATTTTGTTTCTTGCTAAATCATGAAATTAAATTGACTCCAAGAAATTGACAAGTTCTAGATGTACTTTTCCTATCTAATTTATAGCCAGCAAAATTAGCATCATAATATGCAATCAAATCTATAGTTGAGTTCTTAGAGTACTATAATCCAATATCAATAGTGCCAGATAAATATTAAGTAAGTGTTTAACAGCCATTATATGATTCCTTAGGCTCAGATTGATATCTTGTATACATGCATACACTAAACATAATATCTTGTCTACTTGCAGTTAAATACAATAAAGAACCAATGATGCCTCTATAAATCTTTGATCAACTTTCTTACCAAATTCATCCTTGTCAAGCTTACATGAAGGGCTCATAGGTATACCATAGGCCTAGTCTTCTCTATCCTAAACTTTTTTAGAATCTCCTTTATGTATTTAGCTTGGTTGTTGAAGATCCCTTCATTTATTTGTTTGATCTGGAGTCCGAGAAAGTAGCTCAATTCTCCTATCATGCTCATCTCGAACTCACTTTGCATAAGCTTTGCAAATTCTTGACAAAGAGATTCATCAATGGTACCAAATATATATCATCGACATAGATTTGTGATGCGAAGCAGGATGCAAGAAATGGATGGATTATGATGAACTCTAATGATCAGTTAATCAAGATGAGCAATGGAACACAAACATGGGTCGAAATCAATCATAAGAGAGACAAACAACTTTATAGCAAGAAGCTAGTTAACCCAAAAATCAAACACCTGCATGTAAATCAAATTCAAATTAGCAAGAATGAATCGAATGGCTAAGAAACCATTTATACTAGGTCAAATACTTTCAATATCTCAGATCTAAAGGGTCTAGAAGTGGTTTCCTAACAACAATGAAGGCTAAGATATTAGGTGGAAGGAGTACTCTCAACACTCAAAGGAATGAGGATTGAAATATAAGACCAGAACTCCCTATACTTAAGAGCTTACCTTGCAATTGGTTCATGACTTGGAACCCTCATCTTCAACCCAGAATCCAAGAGAGAACCTACAAAAGGACTTGATTAGTAGCATGGAAATGAAGCATGGAAAATGAAATAAAGGGGAAGCAAATAGATGGAAGATGGAGCTTGGCGGCTAGCAATGGGCATCACACCCTTCTCCATACTTGGAGCAACACAATAAGGGCATCCCACCCTAAGATCAACACAAGCAAGGTGTCCCACCCTCTTCACAATTCAACAAAGGACATCCCACCCTCTTCACACATAACAAAGGGCATCCCACCCTTTCCATGATACAACAAGGGCATCACACCCTCTCCACACTCAAAGAACTAGACTAGAAGAAAATTGGAATCAAACAAACATCATTTCATTCAAAATATCTCATAGCATCAATACAAAGGGGAATCTTGGGTCCTATTTATAGGCCAAGGAGCTTTATGTAGTTTTGCCAAAGAGAGAGCTAACTCTATTTCTAACTAGATTAGTTATGCTAACTAATGAGTTGGGTAGTTCTAACTAAAAGTAGTTCTAACAAACATTGGTTGCAACTAAAAGAATAGGTTACAACTACTTTTCATGTGGTATCCAAATGCCATTAAGAGGAGCTTCCAAGTGGAATCCAAAGATGCTTCCAAGTGTCATCCAAGCAAGGCTTCCAAGTGGCTCTCAAATAGGCTCCAAGTGTTGTCTAAGAAAGGCTTCCACTTGGCTTTCAAGTAGGCTTCCAAGTGTCATTCAAGTAGGGGCTTGAGTTAACTCCTTGAGGTGAGCATTGAGTTGGCTCATGAAAAGTAGGTTGAGTCAACTCAATTTGGTTGACTCTACGCTAAGAGGATGGCTAGCTTCATGAGGCCTCCTTGCTTCCTCCATTGATACATTGGTTCAATTTAGAAAGCCTTCTGACTTGATCTCCTAGCTTGCAATTGAGTTAGCTTAAAATTTATTTGTCCTTGCCTGATGTCCCCATCAATTCTTCTGGGGTGGAAAGAACTCGGCACTGTCGAGTAAAGGTTAACTTGACTTTGGTAATGGTTTAGCAAGTTTGGGTTGATCCTTTGCAAATCCTCTCAAGTGTTCCATGAGTCTTCAGATTTAGGTCAACCTTGCTAATGAACCAAATAGCAGTTGAAAGTCCTTGTTCAGGGTAGTGATAGTCTTATCATCCAGAATTCTCTCATCCTACCTCATCGATTTGGTTGTGGCTGGTGGTCACTCATAGGTTGTTTCACTCTAAAAAAATGGGATCGGGCCCAAATAGCTCACTAGGTTTCATTGTTGGTTTCAAACACTCTATTAGGTCTGAAATATGAAAAGGTGGAACTGATACCAAAGTCAGATGGTAACTATAGCCTTAGGTCCAATTTTCTTTATTAATTTGAAAAGGACCTACACCACGGGGTGAGAATCAACACATAGTCTCATTCAAAAATTATTGACTCTCTTATGAGAATTGGCCATATGCTTGTAAGTTTCTTTGATTGAATTGATTTTCTTTTTAATGCAAATCCCTAACATGTTATACATATGACTCTACAGGCCAGATACTTGTGTATGCATGGACAAAGTCTATGGGCTTTCTCGGTGTATCCATGTACACTCTTAAATGGATTTTCTTGGTGGACCTGTTGACTGAGCTAATGTATGCAAATTCAATGTGAGATCCCTAATTTCCAGTACTCTTCTTAGCTAGACAATTTGAACATATCTTCAACTTTGGTCTGGCCCTCAGCTTGAATGGTAGGTGGGGATAGAAGAATTTAGTTTTTACTCCAGATTTGTGTCATAGGGCTTTCTAAAATAGCTAATGACTCGGACAACCCTATTAAACATAGTAGGTTTCGGTAGGCTTTACAACCTAACACTTCTTCTAGAAAAGGTTTGGCCACTTTAGAAATATCAAAAATTTGTGAACAGGATAAAAAGTGTGCCATGTTGGAATGCTGAGTTGGATGCATCCTATATTGTGGGACTGAATTGATAGCATGCTGGATGTCCCTAGATGATGGAAAGTGATCAGAAAAATCTCTAGGTAATTATTTTGAATTTCCTTCAATCTTTATGACTTCCTGGGTTTGTTCCTTAGGGTTTTGGACTTCCTGGGTGATTCTTTTCTGATCAGTTATTCTAACTCCTTAGCTCTGTGTAACCCCTCTTCTTTCTTTCTCAGATTACTAGATCCCTTCTTCTGATTATCCTTGTTTGGTGTGGAATTTATAACTATCTTCTATCTTGGTTGGTGAATGAACAAGAATTAAATAGCCATACAGGGTAACATTATGATCATATAACCAAGGTCTACCCAAAATGATACTACTTACCTCCATGGAAAGCACATTACACCAAACTTCTTCATGGTAGGATTGGATCTGAATTGGAACTAAACATCTTGCTTCAATGGGGATGGAAGTCGAGTCTATCTAAGACACTTTATGAAGATTGGGATGGGAAACAATAGTCAAGCCTAGATTCTTAATGGCTTTGATAGAAATGGCTTTGATAGAAATGGCATTACACAGCTCCTATTGTCAATAATGATTTTGTAGACCCTTTCATTTATCTTGACAAACGTTTGAAGTATGTTGGTCCTTTTCAAATCCTCAATCTCTTTTGTTTGATCTGAAACATCTTAAAACTCCCAATGTTTCATTTTGATCAATTTCTTCTTCATCTACCTCGTACTCTTTCACTAGATTGGGTTCATCCTCATATACCTCTTTCTCAAAGTCTTTAGCAGATTCAGGATCTTTTCAGCTGGTTCTCCTATGTGTAAAGATCAGGCAAGGCATTGGCTAGCATAGTGTCCCGTTATTAGACATTTAAAGCATTGAATATCTAGGTTACTATTCTTCTGGACTTTAGGGGCCTTACCCTTGTCACCTGTTTGGTTCAATGGGCACTAGGAGTGGGTAGGTTCGGACGCACCTAATTAAACCCTGATTTTTGGCTAGGGACACTAACCTTATTTGGTTCAGTCATCGAATTATAAGTCTCCTTTGCAATCTTTCACAATCCCTAGCTATATTATAAGCTTGCTCAAGATCATTGACTTCTCTCAAATACAACTCTCTTTGAATATCCTCACGCAGGCCAGTTCTAAATCTGGACAAGGTCAAAGCCTCAGGCTCATTAATGTTACATCTCATAACATTTTCATCAAACTTAGCGATGTATTCAGATACTATCTTGTTGCCCTGATTTAACCTTTGCCATTGATCTAAAAGTCTTTGCTGATAAGACCGAGGGAGATATTTTTCCCTAAGCCTAAACTTCATGGCTCTCTAGGTAGTTACCGTATATCTCCTCTTAGTTGAACCATACATTCAACATTTGCCCAGTATAATCTAGCATGGAGGACTAACCTTAGCTTGGCAATTTTATTTACTTTCTTCAGACATCTCATACCATTCAAAATATTGATCCATTTCTCCTTCCTAGTCAATATATACTTTTGGATCTAAACTTCCATCAAAATTTGGTGCCTCTAAATGCATGTTCCTTATAGCTCTCTCATCCTAATCTACCAAGTTATGGTGATTTCGTCTAGGATTGTATTCCTAGGTGAGATCATGATGATGACTCTTAGACCATGGAAAATTGGCCTAGGTGGTTCAAGCTCAGCATAGGTCCTATAGTCTTCTTCTATGAAGTCATGGTGATATCGTATGGGATTGTATTCATAGGGAAGATCATGATGATGGACTCTTGGACCACAGGGAATTGGCCTAAGTGGTTTAGGCTCAGCATAGGTCCTATGGGCTTCTTCTATGAAGTCATGGTGTGGTCGTCTTGGAGTGTATTCAGGGGTGAGCTCATGATGAGGGGCTCTTCATCCAAAGGAGTTGGCCTAGGTTATTCAGGTTCAGTGGGTGTCAACCCGACTCGCCCTCCTATTTGGTTAAACTAATTATTCATTTGCCAAAATTGCTCAGTCAGGATATAATTCATTTGCCCCATTTGCTCGGTCGCGGTATTGTTTATTTGCCTCATTTGCTCAATCATGGTTTGGCTTATTTGCCTCATTTGTTCAGTCATGGATCCTATCAAGGTTTCAAAAGTGGATTCCATGGTGACACCTTATGAAGGTTGATACTATACTCCTGACCTAGTAGACATGCAGTACAAACCTAGCTTTTAGGGCTCCTAGACCTAGAAGTTTAATGTAATAAGACTTGACTAGGTACCAATTAAGACTGCAGCTACCCTTTCAACTGGCCAAGTAAGAGGTGGGGTTCAGGAGGCTCCCCTCGCTTTTACGAGGTCCTAATTAAAAACTGCAAGTCCGTTTAAAGTTTTTCCATTGGACCTCTAACCTTAGACACCAATATTAAGGAGTAAATACATAATTAATCAACACTTGGCCTCATCATGCACATGAACTTGACCCTTTGATGTCCCTAGTTTAGGTTCCTACTCGGTTTTAGATTAGGCTTAGGTCAATCCACAATGTAGGTGGTTATTTGGGCTAAGGAAAGGTAATGACGTCCTTCCCTTATGTTATATTAAACACCCTTAAGTAGATTTTGAAATGGATGCACAACCAATTACAATTAACTAGGAGAATATCTAGGCTAGAACAAACATGTGATTCAAAATTCAAATTTTAAAATTTTAAAAATTCAAATTTAAATTGAAAACTTCATATCTTAAAGTCTAGATTTCAAAAATTAAATTTTAAATTTTAAATTTTGAATTATGGTTGGAAATTCATTTTTGGAGGTGGGTAACTAAAATTAGTTGCAAGAAACTTCCAACTAACAACCCTTTAACAAAAATTTTGAAATTCAAATTTCAAATTCTCAAAAATTCAAATTTTAAAATGAAATTTTTTAGATTTCAAAGTTTAGATTTTAGATTTCAAATTTTAAATTTTAAATATTGAATTATAATTATGAATTCGTTCTTGAAGGCTTGGTACAAAAATTTTTAGCAGCTAACAAACCACCAACTAACTAGATTTAAAATTCGAAATTTAAATTTTAAAACATCAAAATTCGAAATTTAAATTGGAACTATCAGATCTCAGAGTTAAGATTTCATATTTCAAATTTTGAAATATAAATCTCAAACTTTGATTATAATTTTGGACTTGAAGGCAAGAAATTTCAGCAATGAACAAATTTTAGCAACTTAACCTAGTAAACCTTAAGCTCTGATACCAAAATTGATATGGGATGGAATGCAAGAAATAGATAGATGATGATGAACTCTAAATGATCAATTATCAAGATGAGAAATGGTACACAAATGGATCAAAATCAATCATAAGAGAGGCAAACGACTTTATAGCAAGAAGCTAGTTGACCCAAAAATCAAATACCCTCATGTAGATCAAATTCAAATTAGCAAGAATGGATCGAATGGCTAAGAAACCATTTATACTAGATCAAATACTTTCATATCTCAAATCTAAAGGGTCTAGAAGTGGTTTCCTAACAACAATGAAGGCTAAGATATTAGGTGGAAGGAGTACTCTCAATACTTATAAGAATAAGGATTGAATTATAAGACCAGTACTCCTATACTTAAGAGCTTACCTTGTAATTGGTTCTTGACTTGGAACCATCATCTTCAACCCATAATCCAAGAGAGAAGCTGCAAAGGACTTGGTTAGTGGCGTAGAAATGAAGCATGGAAAGAAATGAAACAAAGAAAAAGCAAATAGATGGAAGATGGAGCTTGGCGGCTAGCAATGGGCATCACACCCTTCTCCACACTTGGAGCAACACAACAAGGGCATCCCACCCTAAGATCAACACAAGCAAGGGAGTCCAACCCTCTTCACAACTCAACAAAGGGCATCCCATCCTCTTCACACACAACAAAGGGCATCCCACCATTTCCACAACACAACAAGGGCATCCCACCCTCTCCACACTCAAAGAACTAGACTAGAAGAAAATTGGAATCAAATAAACTTCATTTCATTCAAAGTATCTCATAGCATCAATACAAAGGGAAAGCTTGGGTCCTATTTATAGGCCAAGGAGCTCTATGTAGTTTGACCAAAGAAGGGAGCTAACTCTAGTTTTAACTAGATTAGTTATGCTAACTAATGGGTTGGGTAGTTCTAACTAAAAGTAGTTCTAACAAACATTGGTTGCAACTACTAACAGGAATAGGTTACAACTACTTTCCATGTGGCATCCAAATGACATCAAAAGGAGCTTCCAAGTGGCATCCAAAGATGCTTCCAAGTGCCGTCCAAAGATACTTCCAAGTGCCATCCAAGCAAGGCTTTCTGGCTATTAATAGGCTTCCAAGTGTTGTCTAAGAAAGGCTTAAACTTGGCTTTCATGTAGGCTTCCAAGTGTCATTTAAGTAGGGGCTTGAGTTAACTCCTTGAGGTAAGCATTGAGTTAGCTCATGGGAAATAGGTTGAGTCAGCTCAATTTGGTTGACTCTGCTCAAGAGGATGGCTAGCTTCATGAGGCCTCCTTGCTTCCTCCATTGATACATTGGCTCAATTAAAAGATCTTTTGGCTTGATCTCCTAGCTTGCAATTGAGTTAGCTTGAAATTTATTTTTCCTTGCCTAATGTCCCCATCAATTTGTACTACTAAGAGATCATCAGCCTTTTTCTTTATAAACAAGGTAGTATCTACATGACCCCTAGTAAATCCATTATCAATTAGAAATTTACTTAATCTTTCATACCATGCTCGGGGGTCTGTTTAAACTATAAAAGCTTTGTATAATTTGAAAACATAGTCAGGATGTGTATGATTTTCAAACCAGGTGGTTGTTTTACAAATACTTCTTTAGCTAGTATCCATTGAAAAATGCACTTTTAATTTTCATTTGAAATAATTTAAAATTCATAAACATGCAAAAGTTAGAAGTAATTTAATAGCTTCAATTCTAGCTACTAGAGCAAATGTTTCATCCAAATCAATTCCTTCTTCTTGATTGTAACCCTTAGCTACCAGTCTAGCCTTGTTTTTAGTTACTATTCTATTTTTATCCATTTATTCTATATACCCATTTAGTACCAATTATGGAAGATTAGATGGTCTTCTATTAATGTCCAAACCTTATTTTTTCAAATTGTTTTAATTCCTCTTCATAGTAATCATCCAATTTTAGCCTTTTTCAGCTTCTTCTATATTCTTAGATTCTATTTGTGAAGCAAAAGCAATATAATCACATTCATTTCTAATAGAATTTCTAGTTCTTATCCCTTTTGATGGATCTCCTAAAATTAATTTCTTAGGATGTCCATGAGCATACCT
The DNA here is from genome assembly GCA_021397845.1 of Areca catechu. NCBI lineage: Eukaryota > Viridiplantae > Streptophyta > Magnoliopsida > Arecales > Arecaceae > Areca > Areca catechu. The sequence continues at coordinate 63,204,985 of CM038040.1, read as the reverse complement.
CCATTTTTTAGGTAGATCCTTGTGCTCCAATGAAGGTCTTGTGGCTTCTTCTTCATTCTCCTTGTTTTGATCTTCTTCACTTTTTTTGAAAGGATCATCATTTAGAGTCAACTTCTTGAGCCCATGAATACCTGTAATATCATTAAAAATATCTTCTTTTTTAGAAGACTTGTTAGTAGACTCTTCAAATACAACATGCATAGACTCTTCTACAACAAGTATTCTATTGTTGAAAATCCTGTATGCCTTGCTAAATATGGAGTATCCTAAGAAGATTTCTTCATCTGACTTGGCATCAAATTTGCTTAATTATCCTTGCCATTGTTTAATATAAAACATCAATGACCAAATACACGAAAATACTTTAAAATAGGTTTTCTTTCTTTCCAAAGTTCATATAGTATTTTCTTTAAATTGGTTGGATTAAAACTTGGTTTAAAATATAACATGCAGTATTAACAGCTTCAGTCAAAAAATATCTAGGAAGATCATTTTTGCAAAGCATTATGCATGCTATTTTTTCTAAAGTTTTATTTTTTTCTTTCTACCACCCCATTTTGTTAAGATTTCTTAGGTACAGAAAAATTATGTTCAATACCTTTTTCATTGCAAAACTCTTCAAATCTTGATTTTCAAATTCGGTTCCATGATCACTTTGAATACAACGATAGAAGTACATTTTTCATTTAAAACATTTCTATAAAACTTTGTGAAAGCAGAAAAAAATTCATCTTTATGTGCTAAGAATAAAATCCAAGTAAAATGAGAGAAATCATCTACTATAACTAATCCATATCTCTTGCCTCCTAGGCTTGTGATCCTAGTTGACCCAAAAACATATGCAATAGTTCTAGTGTCCTAGAAGTTGAAACAATTCCTTTAGTTTTAAAAGAAGTTCTCGTTTATTTTCCAAGTTGACAAGCATCACAAATTTTATCTTTTTCAAATCTAATGTTTTGGTAAATTTTAACTAAATCCTTTTTGCATAATTTAAAAAGTAAATGCATGCTTGCATGACCTAATTTACAATGCCATAACTAATTAGTCTCATTTATTATGGCATTCATTGCAACTAGGCATTCACCATCTTATATAGGTAAATTATTAAGATCAACTAGGTAGATATTGCCATGCCTATTTTTAATGAATTTTAGTCCATTATCATCAAGACTAGATACCATGCAAAGAGATGATTCAAAAACTACTTAAAAATCTTTATCACAAAATTGATTAATACTAAGTAAATTATGCTTTAATCCTTCTACTAACGATACATTGTCAATAAAAGTGGATGGAAAAATGTAAACTTTATTGATACCAATAATTTTGCCTTTATCATTATCTCCAAAAGTTACATTCCCTCCATTTAAAGCTTCAATAGAGATGAATTGCTTCACATCTTCCGTCATGTGTCTTGAGCAACCACTGTCAAGGTACCACAATCTTCTTTTCTCCTTGGTTGCAAGACATACCTGCAAAATAGATCAAGTTTTTGCTTTAGGTACCCAGCCATCTTGGGTCCTTTAGGGTTAGTAGCAATGGTTCTTTTTGAAACTCAATTTTTCTTGATTTATTTACTTCTCTTTGATTGCATTGATGTGCTTTATGTCCAAATTTACCATAACTAAAGTAAGTAGTATTTGATGATGCAGGAACAAAAAAATTCTTGAAGTACTTTTGTTGTTTTGAATTTTATACCTTAAGCCAGCTTTGTTGAAACTGCATGTTGATTATACAATAGTAAATTTAGTCTTTTAGAGCTAAACATGAATTTTTCAATAAATGGCTTGACTTTATCAAGCTCTTCTTTAAACTTTTTATTTTCCAACTCAAGGTCTTTGTTTTTCTTTATAAGCTCATTATTTGAAGCAAGAGTCATGGATCTTTTCAAAACTTTAATTTTTTTTGAAAGTGCATTCTTTTCCTTTTTCAAACATCAACCTTGGCTTTAAGTTCTTTGTTTTCATTTTCAAAATTATTATTTTCAAAAGAAAGAGAATCAACATACTTTTTCAACTTCTTGTGCTCAATTTTTAATAATTTATACTCATGCACTAGTTCATCAAAATATCTCTAAGTTCTTCAAAAATAAATTTAGGTTCAGATTGTACCTCATTTTCAATTGCCATGGGGTAGAAGTTGGCAACTTCTTGTTGTTCTTCCTCTGAACTGGAGTCTTCACTATCGCTCCAAGTAGCAATCATTGCTTTCTTCTTGAACTTCTTTTTAAGCTTCTTGAGGAGAGGGCAATCAACCTTGTAGTGACCGGGCTTCTTGCATTCAAAGCAGATAAGTTAGTCCTTCTCCTTCTCCTTTTCTTTTTCTTTGTCCTTGCCCTTATCCTTACTAAGCTCTCCTTTGGGTGGCTTCTTTTTGTATGAGTATTTCTTCTTCCTTATGAATCTCCTAAACTTCCTAGCCACTAGAGCCTCCTCATCTTTATTTTCACCTGCTTTTGACTCTTCACTTGAAGGCTTATTTGGTGTAGTGGATTTGAGGGCAATTGTTTTCTTTTTTTATTCACATCCATTGCTTTTTGCTTTAGGTTCAACTCATAAGTTATGAGTAAACCGATGAGTTGCTCCAAAGGTAGGGTTTTAACATCCTTTACTTCTTGAATGGCCATCATCTTTGGATTCCAAGAAGATGGCAAAGATCTGAGAATTTTATTAACAAGGTCATCTTTGACATAACTTTGCCAAGACTTCTCATACTATTATAATGTTAGTAAATCTTGTATACATATCAGTTATGGATTGATGATACTCTATTCTAAATATTTCATATGTATGAATGAGCATATTCACTTTAGTCTTCTTCACTTGATGGGTACCCTCCTCATGAGCAACCTCAAGTGTGTCCCAAATTTTTTTTGTGATGGGGACATCAGGTCAACCCTAGTTCACTATAGGTCCCTGAGTTTTGAGTCCCTTAGCCATGATTCTAATTTTGTCTTTGGTCCCATAATCAAGTCCTGTTAGCCCTTTGGTCTTGTAAGTAGGGCTTTAGTTAGTTGAGTCACTTGAAGTCCTGTAATTAGGGTTTGATCAGTAAAACCCGATTATGCCCATTAAGTCCTATATTTGGGCCTTGAGCTCTGTTACACTTGAGTCCTGTATCTAGAGTCGACTCATGCCATTAGGGCTCATGAGTCAAGCTTTGGATTACACTCAAGCTTAGTTGATTCGAGGTCAGCTCATTGTGAGCCATTTGTCAATTTTGAGGTCTTAATCATGTATCAATTTGTAATGAATCCAGTCCAGTTAAGTAGTTGAGTCCTATACTAAGTTGAGACTAGAAGTCCAATTGAGTTGTCTCCACCCTAGTCCAGTATAAGTCCAATTTTATACAAGAGGAGGAGAACTAGCCTCAAAGTAGAAGCCCATGAAGCTCCCATATGAAGATTCCAAGCACCACATGATATCCGGAATATTCTAGGTGCCCCAGAGGCCTCAATCCCACCCAAGTCCAATTGTTCAGATGGAGCTCAAGATTTCCAGCCCACCAGAGAACATGAACCAAGCCCATACGCCTAAGTTTGAAGACTACCCAAGCCCATGGAAGATGCCCTTGCTGCCCTAAAAGTTCAGGCCTAAGTCCATTTAGGCGTCCAAGCCCAAGAGGGAGCTTTTGACCAAGTCAAAGAAGGAGAAGACCAATTCAGGCAAGGAGATCTTATTTTATTTCTACTCAATATGTACTCCTAGTTCTAGGCCACTTTGTAATCCATCTCCCTATCAATCTGTAACTCCTATCTTAACTAGGAGAGGGCATGGAAACATCTATAAATAATCCACCCGTCCACCTCTTGTAACTAATGATCAATAATATGAATTGTTATGAATGAGTTTCTCTTGAGCTTTCCTCAAAATTCTGAATGAGTTTTCTCTTGAGCTTTCCAAAAATCTGTGTGATGCTGCACCCTGCCTCCAAGTCACCAGCCTTCTTCATCCCTTGGCCGCCTTCCTCAAACCTCTTCCCTTCTTCTTCTTTCAGTGATCTAAATCCTTTTTTCGTTTTCTAAACCATGTTAGGTGATTTGCAGGTCTCTCAAAGTTCACAATCCAAGATTCCATCTGACCAGCTTTCGGGTCACCGGATGAAAGCCGCAAATCCGCAAAGGTCGATAGCTTTATTTTCAGGCCGCATCCGAGAGCATAGAGCGAACTCTTCATGGATCAAACTTCAAATCTCTACAGGTACACCCCCTAGACTTTTCTGGTAGTGGTATTACAGATAAGCTAGTCCTAACCAGGGCTTCTCAGCCTTGGCGATCCTATTCCTTCACTTTGAGGGTTTATTTCTGCATGCCTGTGCTTCAAATTTTTTATAGAATTTTTTACTTAGTTTCTTGGCTTGAAATTAGGATAAAAACTTCCTAAGTACTAAGTACTAATTACAAAAAAATAATTGTCATGCATAATTGTTTTGCATCATTTGGTATTAGAGCATGTTTAGGGCCAGTTTTTTTGCATCCCATTATTCCTATATATGGAATGTTGTTTTTACTATTTCTACATGTAGGTATATCAGAAAACTCTAACTTTTGTTTTTCTAGATTCTCATAACTGAGAGTAGTTTTAAGAAATTTTCTCATGATTTATTTTGGTTTCACACTATTTTCTTTTTCCCTGGAAAACTTCTACACTTGTCTTTGCATTAGGGGTCTGATTTTTAGTCTATTTCATCATCTTAGGAATTTTATTTTTTTGAAATTTGTACTGCATACTCTCTATTTAGTCTGATAATTTTTTACAATTTTTAATTATTTTTATAGAAATAAAAATATATATAAAAAGTTATATATTAGAAACTGTAACTGAAATCATGAACTTCTGTACATAGTCTGAAAATCCTAGGTTTTGCATCATCATCCAAATTTTATTTGCATGAATTGGTAGGGATCATCTAAATTATTATTCCTCTATCCTTAATATTTTTTTATTTTTTTTTGCACTAAAAATTGAACAAAATTTTGCATGCAAACAAACCCTAATTTATGTTCTGCATACTCGATTAAACCAAATCTAGTCAACTTCCAAACCCTACCTCACCCAGCCCAAATTTTGTTTGCTAACTTAATCAGCTTAAACTTAATTTTCCATCTCATAAAAGATTAAAAAAATATATTTACTTTCTGATTGTTTTAGATTGCATTAGGTTCATTGAATGTCATCATCTCATTAAACTAATCTTAAGGGCAATCTCAATATTTTAGATCAGGGAAGGAGGTCATAACCTGTCCTGGGCCCAAAATAGCCACCCAGCATCAGAATCCGAGCCTTAACTAAAATCAATTAGTAACCTAATTACCCTAGTGAGCTTAGGGATACCAACAAATCGGGTCTGAATTGTGTGGGCCAACTAGTGCACCTAATTCTCCAGCTATTACTGAAAACTGGTGTCTAAGGCTAGAGGTCCAGAGGCAAACGCCCTAAGTGGGTTGGTGGTTTTTAATTAGGACCCTGTCATAGGCAAGAGGAGCCTCCCACCACCCAACCTCTTACTTGGCTAGTGGGAGGATTAGCTGTTGAGTTAAGTGTAAGTTAAGTAGACCCATTCAATTTTGGCTCTAGGTCTAGCAAGCTGTAGTCCATTTTCACTTTGTGTGCCTGACTGCATCATACCACCTTGCTTATTGATTACATGACCACTAGACTAGGACCCATACCAACGGTCTAAACCCCAACCCAGTTAACCATGGAACCCAATTTTGAAACTTTCATGAAATCCCTTACTGATCAGTTAGCCCAATGAACCACAAGCTTGACCAAACCAATACCCAATCCCAAAAACCAGTTTGCCTAGTTGACTGCTCGGATTAACCAAATGACCCAATCAAATGCCCAATTGACCTCCCAACTAACCAATCCCCAAAATCAAATGAACAATAGGTTTGACCAAGTAGGAGACCAATTAGGAAACATAGAGAAAAACCCCTGAGACCCATATCAGACCTAAACATGAGCCTAACCTTAGGACCCCATGTTCTCCACCTCCCAACTCTAAGAGAGCCCAATACCTTGATCCATACCCTGAGCCCAAGAGATCCACAACCTATAGGTCTAAGCCCAAATCCTATGACTCTAGAATTATGCACCCAGATCCTCTGAACCCAGATTGTATGTACCCATGTCCTATTAGTCTAGTGAATCCATAACCCATAGATCCGAAAACCCACATCCTATGAGTCCAGTATCAGGCCAGTTTCCCTTAGCCTACCCGAATCTGATAGGATTATTACCTATGGGTATAGCCTAGTTTTTCCTAGTCAACCTGAATCCCATAAGACCAGTACCCCTAGATATGAGCCTAGTGTTAGTCCACTTCCCTTTAGTCAACCTAAACCCTGTAGGACTAATGCCCCTAGCCCAGGACCAGATCCTAACAGCCCAACCCGAGCCAACCCTAGCCCAGTACCACTATAGCCTGTAGGAAAGATAGAGGCAAGTATGTAAGATTCAGAGAGTTCTAATCCCCCAAGAGTGTATTTTAGATGTCGCAAACCAAGCTATGTTGTTAGCCAGTGTCCCAGTCAGCACCCTACACCTAGGTGAGCTAGATGAAGATGAGTCTGAACCCATTGTTGAGCCTGAAGAAAAGGGATATGAGGCTGATCCAAGTCTAGTAGAGGAGTACGAAGATGATGAGCCTATTAAAGATTTAGAGGAAGAAACTCCAAAGCCATTGATGAATCTAAAGAAGACATTAATGAGTTGAGTCCAGTATAGGAATGTGAAGAAGAGGAACAAGAGAGTGAACCCATTGAGGAATCAAAGAATAAAGATCCTGGATCCACTATATAATTTGAAGAAGGAGTGACTGAGCCAGGATCAAACATTGAAGATGAAAGTTAGGGTTCACAAGAGTTGTCCATAGAGGAGGTCCAGAACAAGTCCTTAAGGTACCTGACCCTTCTATTAGAATCTTACCTGAGGAGCCACTAGAAGAAAGCCTAATTATAGAGCCCAGTCCTAAAGTTCAAGAGCCTGAGGAATTTATTGAGGACATGATATCTTTAATTCAGAACCCTCAGGATGAATCCCCTTCCATAGTTCCATTGAAAACCTCTTCCCAGAAATTATTGACCCATCCTTTCATAGCATGGACCTTTTCTTGCCCATAGACATAACTCATGTTTATACATTAAGGTCAGTCTCTTTAGCCTAGAAACCAGTCCCTGAATCCCTTCCTATTTCCTACCTTCCCTGCCTGGTCATCTCATGTTTCGAGAACCAATAGATTACATTTTGTAAGAGTATGCTTAATACGTACATTCATTGTGCATGTTAGATTGCGCTCCTACTTCTCTGGTATACTTTATAGCATTTGCTAGGAGTCATTATAAATTTTCATGTGCATGTTACACCATGATCAAACCTAGAGAGCCTAAAGTTTGTTAGGTTTAGGCCCAGAAGAGTCCAATAAAGTTCCTCTCAATAGGAATGCATAGTTGAGTCTGCATTTTTATTAGGTGTCAGTACAGTCAGGTGCATCATCCGTATTAAGCAAACTGGCTAATTGCTGAAAGAGAGCTAAGAAATTAATGTAGGAGATTCTGTTATGGTTAAGAAGCTTCATGCTCATAGAGCTGGACCTTTTGGAGTGGTAGAAAAGGAAGGACCAATGCCTATGTGCTTGATCTATCCCTAGATTTAGGCATTAACTCTACCTTCAATATCACGGACTTAGTTGAGTATAGGGAACCGGTAGTGATTCCTAGTAAGGATTTTGGACCTACTCCATCCTTTGAGAGCAAACCAACTGAAAGTGTCCTCATATAAATTGGCCTGAGAGAAGAAAATGGATAGAGCGAATCCTGGACGATCAAGCTATCACGACCCGGAGCTGCGGCTATCAATGCTACCTGGTCCGTTGGTAAGGTCGACCCAGAATCCGACGGTTCGTGGATTACTCGAGGAGACTTACAGCACCTTGACCCAGACCTTCTTGAGCTATACCAGGCAGGAGCGATCCTTACTCGATGGAGTCGAGTTCCTCCCACCCCAGGAGAATTGATGGGAACATCAGGTCAACTCTAGTTCACTATGGGTCCCTGAGTTTTGAGTCCCCTTAGCCATGATTTCAATTTTATCTTTGAGTCCATAATCAGTCCTGTAGCAGCCCTTTGAGTCTTGTAAGTAGGGCTTAAGTTAGTTGAGTCCTTAAAAGTCCTGTAATTAGGATTTTGATAAGTAAGCCCGATTGTGCCCATTGAGTCCTGTATTTGGGCCTTGAGCTCTGTTATACTTGAGTCCTGTATCTAGAGTTGACTCATGCCATTAAGGCTCATGAGTCAAGCTTTGGATTACATTCAAGCTTAGTTTGATCGAGTCAGCTCATTATGAGCCATTTGTTATTTTGAGGTCTTAATCATGTGTCGATTTTATAATTAATCCAGTCCAGTTAAGTAGTTGAGTCCTGTACTAAGTTGAAACTAAAGTCCAATTGAGTTGTCTCAACCCTAGTCCAGTCTAATTGAGTCCTGTAAGTATAAGTTCAGTTTTATACAAGAGAGGAGAACCAGCCTCTAAGTAGAAGCCCATGAAGCTCCACATATGAAGATTCCAAGCACCACATGATACCTGGGAATATTCTAGGCACCCCAGCCCAGGAGACTTCTCAATCCTAGGAGCCCATGGTGCCCCAGGCCTTCCCAAGTCCACGTTCAGATGGATCCTAGAATTTTTAGCCCACCAGGAGGACATGAACCAAGCACATGCACCCAATTTGAAGACTACCCAAGCCCATTGGAGGATGCCCTCGCCACCCTAAAGTTCAAGTCCAAGTCCATTTAGGCATCCAAGCCAAGAGGGAGCTTTGACCAAGTCAAATAAGGAGAGAAGACCAATTCTAATGAGGAGATCTTATTTTATTTTTACTCAAATTGTGTACTCCTAGTTCTAGGCCACTTTGTAATCCTTCTTTCTATCAAATCTTGTACTCCTATCCTAACTAGGAGAGGGCATGAGAATATCTATAATACCCCACCCCTCCACCCTCTTATAACTAATGATCAATTATTATGAATTGTTATGAATGAATATCTCTAAGTGAATCTGTGTGATTAAGGTATCTGTGTGATCCCTCCAGAATTTGTGTGATCCCTGCACCCTGCCTCCAAGCCGCCAGCCTTCTTCATCCCTTGGCTGCCTTCCTCAAACCTCTTCCTCTTCTTCTTCTTTCAGTGATCTAACCATTTTCTTCCATCTGACCAGCTTTCGGGTCACCAGATTGAAAGACACAAATCCGTAGGATCGATAGCTTTATTTTTCAAGCCGCATCCAAGAGCGTAGAGTGAACTCTTCATGGATCGTGATTTGCAGGTCCCTTAGAGTTCACAAATCCAAGGATTCCATCTGACCAGCTTTTGGGTCACCAGATTGAAAGCCATAAATCCGCAGGTCGATAGCTTTATTTTTCAAGCCGCATCCGAGAGCGTAGAGCGAACTCTTCATGGATTGTGATTTGCAGGTCTCTCAGAGTTCACAAATCCAAGGATTCCATCTGACCAGCTTTTGGGTCACCAGATTGAAAGCCACAAATCTGCAGGGTCGATAGCTTTATTTTTCAAGCCGCATCCAAGAGCGTAGAGTGAAATCTTCATGGATCGAACTTCAAATCTCTGCCATGTACACCTCCTAGACTCCTATGGTAGCGGTATTATAGAAGAGCTAGTCCTAACCATGGTTTCTCAGCCTTGGCGATCCTGTTCCTTCATTTTTAGGGTTTATTTCTGCATGCCAGTGCTTCAAATTTTTTATAGAATTCTCTACTTAGTTTCTTAGCTTGAAATTCAAGTTACAAACTCCTAACTAAATGCTTAATAATAAAAAATAATTAGCATGCATAAATAGTCCCGCATCACTTTGCAGATGCATATATAGAAATTCTATTGAATCACTAGGATCCAATGTACAATAAAGCAAGTTCATTGCTTTAGCATTAAGCTTAGATTCTTAATATTGTTTTCATCCCATCTTCTTCAAGCTTGGGAACGGAAATGCCATTAACTGAAAGTGAAGGAACATGGGGACCTTTAACTATAACTTTCCAAAGATTATAATCAATAGAGTGCATATAAATTTGCATTAGAGTTTTTCAATATGTGTAATTAGTACCATTAAAAATGGTGGTCTATTTGAGGCTTGACCCTCAACAACACTAGTACCTATAGGGGCTACCATAGATCTTTAACTTAAGACAATTAGACCTACAACCTGATTACAAAGGCTCTGATACCACTGTTTGCCCTAGCTAAAGCATCCAACAGGAATGGTGAATGGGTTTTTAAAACTTTTTTACAAAGATTAAAGACAAGTGCTAGTGTAATTTGCAAAGTGTTTGTGTGCTCAACAAAAGTATGCAGTAGAAGTAATAAAGTAAATACAAAAGGAGAATGATAAGCAATCACAAATATAAGAATTTATAGTGGTTTGGTGTACTTCAAGTACCTACGTCTACTTTCCAAGATCCACTTGGATATTTCACTATAATTCTTTTTTGATTACAGTAGATTAGTTTTCCCGAGCTCACCAATCAAAAATCTTGGTTTTCCAAGGCTAACCAAAAATCTAGTTGATTTTTCAATATAAGGCACCAACAACCTAGTTGGTTTTCAAACAAGGCTCACCACCAATCTAGTTGGTTTTACTTAAGGCTCACCAACATCCCAGCACTAGTTTCAATCACTTGAAACTAGGAATAACAAAACAATCATGTATAACAATGAAAATACAATAAGCTTTCTCAAAAAGCAAATAAACTCGATGAAGCTTTTGATTGTTGTTGAGAAGCTTTCTTGAAGTTGTTAAAGACTTAATCAATGCTTAAGAATTATACTTGAATGCTTCTTGAGTGGTCTTGAATGCTTGAAGGCTCAACTTCACTCCAAGGTAGTAGTTCTTTAATGAATATTTGAATGAATGATCATTAACTCTAATGAATGCTTCCCTCTTATGTTTGGTAGACTTTAAATACCTTTCCAAGTCTTAAATGACTGTTTTGACAATTGGAGAGGAGAGTAGCTGTTAGACAAAAAGGAGCAATTCTGTACTTCAAAAACTAGCCATTACTATTTTTCAGATCCTGCAGGTGTCGATACTTCAGGTTATGAGTCGATACTATCAAAAATATTTTCTGAAGTTCTCTGGAGTCCTTTGGTGCGTCAATACTTCTTCTAGTGAGTCGACACTTGAGTCGACACTTAATCTTCATAAGTCGATACTTGAGCAAAACTTGAACTCAGCAAGTTCGTATTATTTTTGGTCTCAGGCCTTGAGTCGACACTTAGCTGATGAGAGTTGATACTTGGTTTTCATGAGTCGACACTTCAGCATACCGGCTGAAATATTTTCTGCGTATCAGCTTAGACTTCTGTGAGTCGACACCTTGAGTCGACACTTGATCTTCATGAGTTAACACTTGTTGAAACTTTGCTGAAACTTATCTAAATTCAAAACTTAAGTCCATCAAAGTCATTCTTATGCCAAGGTTCATATAACTTGAAATTCCATCAATATAAGTAACTACTTCAACAAGATGACAAACAATTTGATTTCTTCAATACATTTCAACTTTGATGAGTACCTTATTCTGATAAACATACCTTTAACACACAGTTAGTACTCAAATATACTTAAATATTTTATTATTTATCAAAATTAACATAGGAGTCAACAAAATCTAAGGGTAAAACCTTCAAATCAATAATAATAGATCTAACAAACCTGCTCTAAGTGCAAGTGAAAGTTTCTATTTCATGTACAGAAAGATATATCATCTTGCAAGAGATTTCTTTCACCAGAAGAAAGAGCCTTTTCATAAACTTTATGATTCCTCTGGATTCAAAGCTCACATAGTTGAAGGTCTAGAAGACTCTACCTTTAGGTCAATAAGCTTTAACCCTAAAGTTAATTTTACTTCCCCTAACCTTGATTGGTAGTTGGACTCAGGAGCCAATATTCATGTTTATTTTAATCACTCCTGGTTTACTACTTTTTAGGAGTTAAGTAGAGGTGTGACCCTAGGAATAACATAATTACTAGGATCATAGAACAAGGTCAAGTCAACTTAAAGATGATATCAAGAAAATTTCTTATCCTGATGGATGTGCTATATATTCTAGACCTTAGGAAAAAACTTGTTAGTGGGTCTTAGCTAGTTCAGATGGAATATAAAATTATCCTTGATTGTAATAAAGTTGTAATAACTAAGAATATACCTTCATAAGAAAAGGATATATTAGTGAAGGCTTATTCAAATTAAATATAATAACTTTTTTTTCATAAAGCTGAGAATTAAGTTTATTTTGTAAAAGAATCTAAACAAAATCTATGACATGATAGGTTGGGTCATATATACTTAGAAAAAGTTAAACATATGATGGAGCTAAAACTAATTCTCAAATTAAACTTAGATACATCTAAATGTAAAGTATATGTTCTATCTAAACAGCCTAAAAAATTATTCAAATCAGTTAAAAGAAATTCTTCAATCTTGGAGTTGATACATAGTGATGTGTATGGCTCCACCAAGAATACAACTCATGGTGGTAATAAATACATAGTGATATTTATAGATGACTTTTTTAGATACTGCTATTGTTACCTAACTAAATCCAAGGATGAAACCTAAAAAAAATTTAATCTTGGAGTTGATACATAGTGATGTGTATGACTCCACCAAGAATACAACTCGTGATGGTAATAAATATATAGTGACTTTTTAGATAACTTTTCTAGATACTACAATTGTTACTTAACTAATTCCAAGGATGAAATCTTCAATAATTTAAAATTTATAAAAATGAAGCACAAAATTAATAAGAAAAGAAGATTAAGATTCTTATATCTAATAGAGAAGGAAAGTATATCTTGAATGAATTCTCCTAGTTCTGTCAAGAACATGATATAATTTATCAAGTGATTGCTCTTACTCTCTACAATTCAATGATGTAGCTGAGTATAAAACTATATCCTCTTAGATATGATAAATGCTATGCTTATTAGTTCCATCTTACCTGAGAACTTATGGGAGAAACTCTTCTATCTTCTTACTTCATCCTAAATAGGATACCTATTAAGGATAGTGGCAAGACTCCTTTTGAACTATAAAAAGGGATGACTCCTAACCTGGATTTCTTCAAAGTATAGGGGTGCCTAGACAAGGTTAATATCCCTAAATCATAAAAGAGAAAATTAGGATCTAAGACTATAGATGCTGTATTTATAGGCTATGCTCAAAATAACAATGCCTATAGATTCTTAGTAATTATATCAAAGATTAGTATATAGTAATAACATAATTTGAAGCTAGAGCTGCCTATTTCTTTGATGATATATTTCCTTATAAGATTAGAATTCTGATAAGGTAAGTTTTAGACCTTTAGGGTCAAATCAGTGAAACCTCAACCTGAACCTGAAGTTGAAACCAAATTAAGAAAAAGAAAAAGAAAAAAGAGTTTAAAAAATTGAAGAAGACTTCTTCACTTTTTAGTAGAGGGTGATCCTTCTATGTATGATGAGGCAATATTATCATCAGAATTATCATATTAAAAGAAAGTCATAAATAGTGAAGTTCAATCAATCCTAGAAAATAAAAGTTGGATCTTAATTGATTTATCTCTAAGAAACATACCTATAAAATAAATATTTTTTAAAAAAAATTAAGAAAAGATGAAATAATAGAAAGATATAAAGCTAAGTTAGTAGTAAAAGGGTTTAATAAAAAAAAAGAGATAAATTATTTTGGCACCTATATTCCTGTAGCTAGGATAATAATCTGAAGAACTTTAGTAGCTTTAGCCTCAATTCATAAATTAATAATCCATCAAATGGAGGTAAAAATTATATTCTTAATGAAGAATTAGAAATATATATATAAACAAACTTCAAGGATTGAAGTAAAACGATAAGAATATAAGATATGTAGACTAATCGAATCACTTTATGGTTTAAAACAAGCTTCTAGACAATGGCATATTAATTTGATAAAATTATCTTAAGAAATAACTTTAAAATAAATAATATGATAAATATGTATATTATAAAAGATAAAATAAAGGCTTATAATTTTATATTTCTATGTAGATGATATTTTATTAATTAGAATATCAATGAAAGTAATTCAAAAAACTAAAAGCTATCTATCAAATAATTTTAATATAAAAGACTTAGAAGAAGTTGATATAATTTTAGGAATGAAGCTTAAAAGAGTAGATAGTGGAATATCAATAAGCCTAGCACATTTAATAGAAAAATATTTAAAAATTCAAATATTTTGGTTTAAATCCTATCTCTATCCTATATGATCAGTCTTAATTAAAAATTTGGGAGAACCTATTAAATAATTAGAATATTTCTAGAGGATAGGATTTCTATTGTATATTTAAATAGAATCTATCTATATATAGCTTATAATAGGTCATTGAGTAGGTATACTAGTAATTTCAGTGAAGAATATTGAAAAGCTCTAAAAAGAACCTTTAAGAATCTTAACGGAACCTTGGTGATGCAGGATGACCTAATCTAGGGATGCAAAGATGGGACTATTACAGATATTATTATTATTTTTTTATTATCAACAAATCAAAACTGTAAATCAAAATTAGCTGATTTTTATGAATGATATGGAAAGGATTAAGTTATAATCATTTTTTTTAAAAAAAATAACTACAAGCACCAATGAAAATCTAGATCTTAAAAATAGGATTATGGATATTAAAAAAACTATCCATAAGTTTAGACATGGTACAAGTAATTAATATATAAATCTAATAAAATTAAAGAATAAAGCTCTCTACTAATATCAATTAAATATATTTAAGTGGAAAGGGTGCTCACAAACTTGATTGTGGTTGAATCTGAAAGAGGAGGCATTGACTAAGTTGGGTTGCGATCCTGGTTGGATGGTGAGTCCGGTAAAGTCTTTAAACCTTGAATACCCAAAGAAATAACTATAGTCATAATTTTTCAAATCAAAATAAGGTTAGATCAAGTCCAATAAATCCAAAATTATAAGTTGGTGCGGTTTTCCAGATTTGCTCTAAAAAGTGTGCGAACTCCTCGATCGTGCACATGCTTCTACTATTATGTGATCAGAATGTTCAAGAATCAAATGGTGGTGAAGCCCAAAATGATTATTTTAATCCCATTTTTTATTTTTTTATTTTTTTTATTTTTTTTCCTTTCTTTCTCTTTTTTTTGAAATTAGCTTAAAGTCAGTAATGAAAGCTGATAGCTGATTTTGCTTTGAAAAGCATATGGTACCCCTCCCTGCTTTCACGATCATGTAAGAGGTGTGTTCTCAATGGACCGGTGGCAGGGTGGAACAGGGGAAGAAGGCTTCTCATTAGGGTCAAAATCATCATGGATGTTGGGCATCGGATGGTGGGCTCTCAATCGAGTGGATGGAGGAGGCCTTAGGCTTGGTCGTTCGATGGTGGCCAGTGGAGGAGAGGTGGTGGCAATGGGCACGAATGGCAGTAAGGGGAAGATGATGATGGGGTGGAAGCAGTCGATGATGATGTGCAGCACTAGTACTAGTGATGCAGGGATTTTAGACTCAGTGTTTTTGTCAGATTCGATCATGGAGCTGAGGAGGATGCCATTGGGGTGGAGATGGGAGTCATGGGGGAATCACCGTTGTTGTTGGAACTGGGGATGGACTTGGCTGAAGGTGATGAAGGTGAGTGGGGAGGCCAGTGGCAAATGGGATCTCATCGAAGAGATCATTCCAATGGGGGGCGCTGGGGTCAGAAAAGGGAATGGTTTGCGACGATGATTGGGTGACCCTAGTATAGGCGAAGGAGTTGGGTGACTGTCAGGAGTGATCAGGTGTTTGATTCTCAGAACAATAGGAGAAAGAAAAAGATTAGGGGAAGAAGAAGAGAGAAGAGAAAAGGAGAGAAAGAAGAAGAAGGAGAAGGAGAAGAGAGAAGAGGAGGGAGTCAGGAAACTATTTTTTTTTTTATTCAACTCTTGTTGATCCTTCAACTAATACAAGAGACTTCTTTATATAGGCTCTAGTCCTCTACAAATTGGAGATCAAAACTCTAGGACTCCCTAATGATTGGAGACTAGATTAACCAAAATTCTAAAATTCAAATCAATGCTGTGAGATCCATGCATGAGCTGGATACAAAAATAAAAAAAATATGCCCATTTCCCGTATACCTTGATAAAATAATAAAAAAAGTCTACTCAAAGGTATGCATCAGAATTTATGTTGGGCGATGTCCTCATCATTCTCCTGGCATGGGAAGAACTCGACTCCATCGAGTCAGGCTCCATATTGCTCTGGTAATTTTCAAGAATATTAAGATCAATCTGCTACAGTTCTTCTTGAGTAATCCATATGTTCTCAGACTCAAGATGGCCTTACCATCTTACCAAATATCTCTAATATCCATGACTCCTGGTAGAAATAACCTACTCATCCAGAATCTTCTCAATTCGATCATGTCTTCGAGAAACTCTTGGCTATGGACACTCAGGTGGGGGTTCACTCTCATCAAAGAAATTAGGCTCAAAAGGATCATTTGATATTGATATTGGTTCTTTATATTTATTAGATCTAATACATTAAAATAGTACTAATGTCATAATCAGATGGTAGATCCATAATATATGCATTTGATCCTAGTTTCTTTAAAATATTAAAAGGGCTTGCTCTTCAGGCATGTTGTTTCTTAACGGTTCTAGAAGGAAACCACTTTGGCTTAATCCATATCATAACATAATCCCTTATAACAAAATCATGATCTCGTCGATGTGAATCAGCTAATTATTTATAGATTTGATTGCCAACATTAATTTTATTAATAATTTCTTTATATAAATCTCTTACATGCTGTGCAAATACTTCGGCTGATTTAAATATCCTAATATGCATGGGTAATGGAATAAGGCCAATTGGTTTCCAAGGCTAAAGGCCATATACTAGTTTGAAAGGACTCATTCCTATTATCCTATAACAGAACTATTATAGGCAAATTCAGCTGTAGGTAGTAATAAGTTCCAATTCTTGATATATTCTCCAACTAAACAATGAAGAAGATTTCCTAAACTTCTATTCACGACTTCAATTTGACCATTAGTTTGGAGATGGTATGCAGATGAAAATTTTAGTTTCATTCCTATTAAATATCAAATTGTTTTTTCGAAAATAACTCATAAAAAATCTCCATCAAAAGATTTTGGTAAACCATGCAGTCTAACTATTTCATCAAAATATAATCTCACAACTCTAGAAGTGTCAAAAGTTTTTGGGTAAGGCAGGAAATGCGTCAAATTTAAGAATTGATCCACTACAACACAAATAAAATCATTCTTTCTAATTGTCTAGGTATCCATACTTACATCTTGCCATGGATAATCAGGTACCGGTAGTGGGGTATATAGTCCAGGTTCTGTTTGCGATGCTTGGCTACTATGCAAGTTCGATATTGTGCTATAATACGGGCTACATTATGTTTTAAACTAGGCCAATAAAATTGAACTTTTATAGCTTCAATAGTTTTATTTCATCCAAAATATCCTGATAATCCTCTAGCATGTACTTCCTAAATTAAAAAAATCTCTAACAGAGATTTGGGAAACACAACTTATTATTTTTAATAGGTAACCATCTTGAAGTATATCTCACTAAATTTCTTAGACAATCCTTGTCTTAGTGATGCTATAATATTCTTAAAGTCAGGGCAGCCATCATATTCTTGTTTAAGTTGTTCAAAACCCATGATTTTGATACTAATTGCGATAAAAGGGCCAATCAATGATTAAGTGTATCGGTAGCTTGGGTCACTTTTTTAGATTCTACCGATAAAAGATCTACACTACAATTGAGTGCATTGTAGCATGATTCTCTAAGCCTATTTTATGTCTAATAACAAATATAAGCTTACAAAATCTCAACCCACTTACCATGTCTAGGATTCATTTTTTTTTTGAAAATTAAAAAATCTAAGAGTCTCATGATCAGAATATAAAATGAATTCTTGATGTAGCAAATAATGTCTCCAAAACTTTAACGCTTGGATAATGGCATAAAACTCCTTATCATAGATGAAATACTTATACTTAGTATCATTTAGTTTCACTAAAGAATGCTCATGGTGTCCTTCTTGGCTTAAAACTCCACCAATCCTAACTCTTGATGCATCACCAACAACATCAAATACCTTCATAAAATCTGGTAGATGCAATACGGGTGCATGTATTATTTTTTCTTGATCTCCAGGAAAGCTTGTTCAACGACCTTAGTCCATTCAAAATTCCCTTTCTTCATACAGTCAGTGATTAGGGCTACGATGGTACTAAACCCTTTGAAAATCTTTGATAAAAAGTTGTGAGGCCATGAAAGCTTCGGACCTCAAGCACATTCCGAGGTATAGCCATTCAACAATCAACAAACTTTTTTCTGGGTCTATAGACATACCATTTGGGATACTATGAAACCTAAGAAAATAATTTGTTATGTTATAAACCACATTTTTTTAGGTTTGCGTATAAACTTTTGAGTTTGTAACATCTGACAAACCTACTGGAGATGGGTTAGATGGTCTTAGTTTTACTATAAATCAGAATATCATCAAAGTATTTGACCATAAATGATCCTATAAAAGGTCGTAATACTTGTGTCATTATCCTCATAAAGGTACTAGGGACATTAGATAGGCCAAATGGCATCACTAACCACTCATATAGACCATCCTTAGTTTTGAAAGTATTTTTTATTCATCACCTGGTCTAATTCTAATCTGATGATATCTACTTTTTAAGTCAATCTTTGAAAAAATATTAGATCCCACTAACATGTCAATTATATCATCCAATCGAGAAATGAAAAATTGATACTTAATAATAATTTTATTTATAGCTCTGCTATCCATGCACATTCTCCAGAGAACCATCTTTTTTAGGTGTTAGTAGTGCAGACACAGTACAAGGGCTTAAACTTTCTTTTATAAATCTTTTTTTAAGGAACTCTTCAACTTGTTGTTGCAACTCCGCATGTTCAATAGGATTTAGCCGATAATGAGGAAGATTTGATAAGGTAGCTCCCGAAACAAGATCAATGGCATGCTGAATGTCATGCATCTATGGTAAATAGTCTGGGAGGTCCTCAGGAAATATATCTTTAAATTCTTCAAGGAGGGATAGTACCTCCTAGGGATATTACTTTTGGTTTTCACTATCAACTTCCTTAATGCTAAGATCCATATCAAAGAGCCTTCATTCAATTTCCTTTCAATTTCTTTAGTGCTAAATAATTATAAGCTCTTACTAAGCTTATCTTCCTTTTTTTATTACTCCATTCTTTTTAATAACTCTAGGAGTGAATGATATATATTAATCTTTTTTCCTTTATTCTCAAAAGTACACAAGTTCGATCGACCATAGAGTGTTGCATCTTGGTCAAAAACCAAGGTCTTCCTAGTATGATACTTCCAACTTCCATGGGCATAACATCACCCAAACTTTATCCTAATATGATTGGAATTTAATAGGTACCAGACACTTATGCCTAATTGGAATTGATGACTGTCTATCCAGGTACTTTTTCACTTGTGTCTTATAGGTAACTCTCGACTTGGGTGGTCTAAGGTGTTAAACCTAAACATTTCAAAATATCAGTAAAATTTGCATTGATGCAACTACCACTATCAATATCTACTTTATACACCTATCTGGTGCGGGCACCAGACTCAGAAGAAGACTTTAGGGCTCCATCTGGATCTCTGATTGATCTTGCCCAAAGAATTAGGGTTTTCTGGTTTTGTAATAAGGGTTAACTTGGTCAACTCAATTTTAGTTGAGTTTGTATGTCCCTGCAATTTAAATTTTGTTGAGTCATGTTGACTCAGTTCAAGTCCTAGTAGTGCTCTAGGTCTTCTCTAGGGTGTCACATTTTCTCCCAAGCCCAAGCAAGTGGGCGCCACACTCCCAGCCACACGCCAGAGTCCAGGAGGCGCCACAAATCCATCCCAGTGTCTTGGCCCCCACACCCAAGGGAGCAAGAAATTTTTTTGAAGCCAAGATCAAGGAGGCGCCCCATATGTACCTTAAAAGGCCAACCTAAAGGAGGAAAGAGGCATTTCTTGGGGAGCACTTTAAGGGGGCGCCCAATCCATGCCTAAAAAGCCCAAAGCAAAGTTGGGAAGAGCCATGACTTGGGGAGAAAGAAAAGGAGGTGTCCAAAAGAGTTGAGCCATGGAAGGAAAAAATATTTCTTGAAGAGCAAGGCTAGGAGGCGCCACCTACTTACCATTTGAAGCTTTCAATCAACATTTATGGAACCTCTTGGCCGCCCATATGGGAAGGAATTGATTCTACAAACCTAATTTGAAGATCCATCCTATTAGTCCCACATGGGAAGATGTAAAACCCTGACCTCTTGTAAAGTCCTAAAAAATAAACCCCTCTTGTAAGTTTTGAAACAAATGATGAATGAAATCAATTTCTTTGTGAGCAACTTTGTGTTTCTCTCTTCCGCACTTGTATTCAAGTGTTGAGCTCCGTGAGGGAGTAAATCCGGGTTCCCTAGAAACCTTGAGGAGGTATGAGATCTCCAATCCCAAAACTCTAGCTTAGTCCACCCATCTCTACTCCACCACCACCAAACCCTAATTTTCCATCTACATCCCACGGCCCCTCTCTTCCACATAGAGGCCGGCCACCACATCCAGGTTCAGATCAACTGTTTCAACTACAGAGCAAGTTCAAAGAAGAGTCAGATCAGTATCAAGATCTCCGGAACTTCTACATCCAACAATCTTCATTAAGTCCTCAGGTCAGTGTCTTTCTTTGAGTTTCTGGTTTTTTTTTTTTGTTCTTCTTCTTTCAGATCCTGAGTTCTAGAAGAAGGCCAACCTTGCCATAGGACTACAATCCGAGGATCCATTGCGAAGATACCCCGTCTCCAAGGATTCTCTACAATCTGCTCGAGAGTTTCCTTCAATTGAAGCAACGAGAGATATCACAGTCAGGTATAAAACCTTCTCTTCTCTCTTCGTCTGTTTCTTGAAAGAGGAGTAAACCCTAGGTCTGGGGGTTTCTCAATCCCCAGCGATCCTACTTCTAAGTTACTCTGATAATCCACTCCTTTTAATTATGCTTTCTGTCATTTCTTAGTTTCTTTCAACATTAGTTTATCTTTCCTTTGAGTCAAAGCCGACTTCTGAAAATAAATAAATAAAAAAAAATATATTAATTTTAATTTACTTCCGCATCGCATCATCTTTTTTGTTCTGCATCATTCTTGGTATCAGAGCTTTCGTTCTGCATCACTATCACCATAACCAATAAAGGTTTGAAAAATGGAAGTTTGATGCCATTCTTTACTTACTTTAGGCTGGGTGAGTACACACCTAACCACTCCAAGTCTATCCTCTATTGTTAGCAATGGTTCAGGTTCCTTTTGGGTGGTATCATATTCTTTATAGGTGTTTGCTAACTCCAGATTAGCAATATGAATTTCTCCCTCAGGTTCATCCATAATATTTTCTTCTTTAGGCTCTTTTATATATAAAGCTTTTAAGGGGCATTGACTCGCATAGTGACCTAGCTCATTACACTTAAAACATTGAATCTTGGAAGTACAATTTTGGGAAACCTCTCTTGAAATAGTTTTTCTTTTGTTGTCCTTCGTAGATGATGGTGTTATTTGTGGGGAACGACTAGTAAAGGTCTGATTATTATTGAGTCTAGGTCCCAAGTTCTAGGATTTTGAGATTCAGTTCGACTGGTAACCCATGTCCTATGAAATCTTTCATAATCTTGAGCCAACTGGTAAGCCTACTCTAGACTATAAACTTCTCACATAAATAGTTCACTACGAATATCATCTCTTAATCCAGCTTCAAACCAACACAGAGTGACAGAGGGATCTTCAATCACATCACACCTCATAAAGTATTCATCAAATTTAAAGATTTATTCACTCACAGGTCTATTGCCCTGGTCAGTCATTGCCACTGATCAAGGAGATGCTGGTGGTAAGATGTGGATAGGTACTTTTTACGTAGTCTATCTTTCATTTCAATCCAAGTCTTAATAGGTTCGTATCTTCCATACATGGCTAATCGCTCAATATTACTCCAGTATATTTTAGCCAGACCTAATAATCTCATTTTAGCAAACCTAATTTTTCTTTCTTCGGACATATTATACCACTCAAAATAGTAGTCTATGTCTGCTTCCCAATCAATAAACTCTTTGGGATCCAATCGATCCATAAAACTCAGGGCTTCAACCTTAATACTATGCAAAATTGGTTTATCTTGTTCAAAAAAATCTTGTTGATGTTGAATCATCCAATTTTTATCCCTATTAAAATTAGATTTTTTTATATATATACCCTTCTAAATTTTAAAATTTACATGAATATCCTTCTAAAATTTATATTTATCCATATACCTTTTTAAAAACTAATTTTTACATGTCTACCCTCCACATAATGATATTGCCATAATGATATTGCTAACACTATTAACTAAAAATAATTTTTATAAATTAAAAATTAATAAAATTATGAAATGATAGTTTTGTCCTTGAAATAGTTGGTGGGTTAATGGGTTTGAAAGAAAATCCTAACCCATTTTTTCTTCCTTTCTCCCGAAACATTGTTCCCCTCTCTCCTGAATCACCAATGTTCCGACTTCTCTCTTCTCCACCAACGATGTCCCTCTTCTCTTCACTGGCAATTTCGTTGGCGCTGGACTCTTAGCCATCACTCATCATCATTGCCAAGGACCTGTAACTCCCTTTGTTCCAAATCGGATGGTACCTAAGCAACAAATGGATGGCACTGAGCATCTTCCCACTTCTCTCTTCTCCACCAGCATAGGAGTATTCCTAATTTATGAATTATCGATTTAATTTTCTTCCAAATCTTCTAATCTTAATCCATGCTCTTGAGAAAGGATAGTCAGATTATCAATTTTTTCAGTAAGGCTTGAAGGAATGCAATTATTTGGTTAAGGTCCATCTTACTATTTGATTCTAAGGATTCCGTTGGTTTGTTGCTCCTGACCTGGTGGTCATGCAAGGATCATAATCAATTCTCTATTGAATTTTCAAAAAGCAGCAGTAACCAATTTTTCCTAGAAATTTGGTATCGATCTAGGAGTCAATTTTAAATTTCAAATATAGCTATCTTTCTTTCGAGTCTAGTTTTAGATTTAAATTTATAATTTTTTGATAACCCTATTAATGAAAATATCAAAAGAATAGGTATTATATAGTTTTGCATTTTACAGATTTCTGCATGCACAATCAGAAGTTCCCCATCAAACTAGCACAAATATTGTAGTTTTAAAAATCTCATATGTAGAAATTCTCTAATTCGAATCTAGTTTCTAGAAATACTAATTTATACAATTTTTTGATACTCCTAGAAATGGAACTTTAGTGTAAAACAGAGGTTGTTCAAATTTTAGGTTACAAAATTTCAAAATAGAAATTGAGATCTTAATTCAAATCTAGCATGGATTTTAAAGTAGTTTCAAGAATCCACGTCGTAGAATTATTCGGTTAAGAGTCTATTTTCTAATGAAGTAAATTTTTATAATTTTTAAAGTTTTTTGTGAATGGAACTTTTAAAATACTAAGGCTGCGCAGGGTAGGTAGAATTCTGAAATATGCAAAAAAAATTTATATAATGCAAATATACCTACCCTAAACTAAGCTGGGCTCTGATACCAAACTTTGATGTCATATGATCTGGTACCAAACTTTAATATGGGATGACCTGATCTAAGGATGCAAAGATGGGACTATTATAGATATTATTTTATTATTATTAATTATCAGCAAACTGAAACTATAAATCAAAATTAATTATTTTTTATGAATATAGAAGGGATTAAGCTATAATCTTTTTTTTAAAAAATAACTACAAGTGAAAATCCTAGATCTAAAAAATAGGATTATGGGTAATTGAGAAACTACCCATAAGTTTAGGCTCAGCATAAGTAATTAATATATAATCTAATAAAATTAAAGAATAATGCTTTCTATCAATATTAATTAAATATATTTAAGTGAAAAGGGTGCTCGCAAACTTGATCGTGGTCGAATCTGGATAGGAGGTGTTGACCAAGTCGGGTTGCGATCATGGTTGGATGGCAAGTCTGGTAAAGTCTTTGGATCTGGAATACCAAAAAAAAATACTATAGTCAAAATTTTTCAAATCAAAACAAGGTTAGATCTAATCAATAAATCAGTTTCTAGATTTGTTTTGAAAAGTATGTAGACTCCTCGATTGTGCACATGCTTCTACTATTATGTGATCAGGATGCTCAGGTATCAAATAGTGTTGAAGCCTAAAATGATTATTTAATCCTTTTTTAAATTTTTTCCTTTTCTTTTTTTTCTTTTCCTTCTCTTTTTTTTTTGAAAGTAGCTTAAAATCGACAATGCAAGCTGATTTTGTGTTGAAAAGCATATGGTACTCCTCTCAACTTTCACGATCATGCAAGAGGCATGTTCTCAATGGACCAGTGGTAGGGTGGAATAGGGGGGAAGAAGGCTTCTCGCCAAGGCCGAAATCATCATGGATGTTGGGCATTGGACGGTGGGCT
Organism: Areca catechu; assembly: GCA_021397845.1. Classification (NCBI taxonomy): domain Eukaryota; kingdom Viridiplantae; phylum Streptophyta; class Magnoliopsida; order Arecales; family Arecaceae; genus Areca; species Areca catechu. The sequence continues at coordinate 63,180,402 of CM038040.1, read as the reverse complement.
CCTAGTCAAGCAGATGAAGGAGGCGTCAGGCTTGATTGTTCGATGGTGGCTGGTGGAGGAGAGGTGGAGGTGGTGGCAGGCATGAATCAGCAATGGAGGGAAGATGATGATGGGGTAGAAGTGGTTGACAACGAAGTGCAATGCTGGTACCGGGGATCACAAGATTTTGGACTCGGTATTGTTATCAGATTGGATCATGGAGTCGAGGAGGTGCTGTTAGGGCAGAGATGGGAATCACATGGGAATCACCATTGTCATTGGAACTGGGGATGGACTTGGCCGACAGTGGTGGAGGCACGTGGAGAGGCTGACGGTGAATGGAATCTCATCGAAGAGGTCATTCCAATGGGAGGTGATACAGTATGATCACTGATATGGAACCTTGTTGGATCTAGCTGGCTGCCACGATGACATTTGAGTGCCACTTGGATGCAGTAACCAGATGAGGCACTAGGTCTGAGCCCCAGCCAAGGTCGCTCCCCCGAGGTCAAGCCCTCAGTCAAGGTCATGCTCTCGCTCTTCGAGCCCCTGGTCGAGGTCAACTCCCCGAGGTTGAGCCCTAAGCCAAGGTCATGATCTCACTTCTTAAGTCCCTGATCAAGGTCAGCTCCCCCGAGGTCGAGCCCTCGGTCAAGCTCGCGCTCTCACTTTTAGAGTCCCTGGCCGAGGTCAGCTCCCCCAAGGTCGATCCCTCGACGGAGGTCATGCTCTCGCTCTTCATGCCCCTGGCCGAGATAAGCTCCTCTGAGGTCGAGCCCTCGGTCGAGGTTATGCTCTCGCTTCTCGAGCCCTCAGATGAGGTCAGCTCCCCGAGGTCGGCCCACGACCGAGGTCATGCTCTCACTTTTCGAGCCCCCAGTCGAGGTCAGCTCCCTCAAGGTCGAGCCCTCGACCGAGGTTATGCTCTCACTCTTCGAGCCCTTGGCCGAGGTCAGCTCCCCCGAGGTTGAGCCTTGATCGAGGTCATGCTCTTGCTTTCGAACCCTATTCGAGGTCAGCTCCCCAAGGTTGAGCCCTCGGCCAGGGCCACTTTCCCTGCTTAAGGTCGATTCCCTAGTTTAAGTTAACCCCTTCCTCCGAAGTTAGGAATAAATTTTTATAGGTGAATGCGGCCTCCCCTATGGGCACCTCTAGAATGACCGGAATGAGGATGATAGTGGATGGTGTCACCGTCCCCATCAGGACCCCTATGCTATCTGGAAAAACTGGCATCTTTGGGGGTGGTGCTCTACCAGAACATGCCGTCTGCAACCTTTGAGGAATGGCATCCCACCATGGCATGTCGATTGCAACCCCTACGGATGGCACTTCTTCATAGCATGCTTCCTGTGGAGGAGTGTCCCACCAGAGCATCAAGCCTCTCAACCTACTATCGACAGCTCAGAAAGAGGGTACCCCACTCGGGGGGTCGCACCCATAACCTACCACCTACACCACCCAGAAGAGGAAGGTCTACTAGAGATCCCAGACCCCAGCATTTCTCGTCAGACCGGTGCTCTGCCAGGTCTCCCCAAACATGGTGGAATGGTGCCAAAAAGGGCAATGCTCTATCAGAGTGCCAGTCCCCATGGCATGCCACATGTGCTCACCGTGAAAGAGACACGCACTCCTCAATACCCCACCTGCATCCATGGCAATTTCCATACGGAGGCTACGAAACAGGCCTATATTTGGCCTGCATGGGGCACTCCCCAGGAGTGCCAGGTGAGGGCTCTACACCCCACTGGAGGTATGACACTTCTATAAGAAACTCAAAGGGGCTTCTAGCAAAGGTAAGCAAGAAGAGAGAAAAGGCGACCTGCAAAGCTATGAGGGCAAGACGAGCATACAGGGGCTCCCGGAGAGTCCCCACATCAACAGCCATCACCGTTTGAGCTCTCCCTCTCTATCCTAGCTCCTTCTATCACTTCTTCAACTCTTTGAGAGTGGAGACTACTTCGGGATCCATCGAGGAGGATATGTTTCCCTTGATCACCCATGACTTGATCATCGGAGTGCTCCCGCCGGGTTCCCCAGCCAGGTCTTCCTTCTTTGCAGGACCGGGTGCTCGTGGAGGATGCCAGGTGGGAAAACCATCAACTGATGCCATGTAAAAGCTACGGGCCATGGCGACCTAGGCAGCAATAGTTTGGCATGCCAGGTAGGAGGGCCAAGTCAAGCTCCCTCATTGCTAGAATAGCCACCAGTTACATGGTAGTGACACGCATGCGGGAAGCCTCCATTAGCCATGTTGGGGATTTTTCCTCTCCATAGGGATATGCACAACCCAGGAAGGGAGCTTTCTGCTCTGCCACCACCACCTTCGGGGACCCCTAGTTCACTATACTTGCCTAGCAAGTTTAGACCTTGACTACGGTGGTACGGTAGTACACCACCAGTATCGATCCCTAGCAACCTAGAACAGCTAAGAACCCTCGTGGCTCAAGCCATCGGACATTGTGATAGCCTACGATCCTTCCAAGGAAGGCCATCGCTTCCACATACCACATCCTTCCACTGGGGAAGCTTTCAGACCCCGAGGAAGAGGCACTGGAGTGGGTCGGTCAAACGAGAGAGTCGATCTTCAGCCTTGGACCATGCCGCCTCCAGGGGCTGCAAGAGTCATCATGGCAAGGGCCCTCGGCATGATCCTCTCCACCCATATCTTCCTCTCCTTCGATAGCCTCAGCAGAAGGTTCCACCGACGAGGCTATCAGGCGTCAGGCTGAGAGGTGCCTGGAGGAACAAGAGTGCAAACTGGTTAAATTATCCCATCATTTTGCCAATCTGCAGGGCCCCTCACATGAGCCCAAGGGCTATGATGCCCGCCCCCCTTCTCCCAGAAGATCCAAGAGAAACCGAATTCTAGTCGATTCTGCATGCCTCGGGTGGAACCCTATGATGGGACCACCGACCCCTGGACCACCTGAAAAGCTACAAGGCCTCATGAGAGTCCAAGAGACAATAGATGCCCTTCTTTTCATTGCCTTCCTGGCTATACTTCAGAAGGCCGCTCGAGTTTTGTACACCTATCTCGAGCTAATGAGCATTGACTCCTTTACGCAATTGGAGAAGAAGTTCGTGGTGTACTTCAATGCCTATGGAAGGTGCCATAAGAAGCCGATAACCTCTTCTCCATCTGCCACCAAGACCATGATTCTTTGCGGGACTACGTGTCTCGCTTCAAAGCTACCACCGTAGAAATCTATAAACTGGACGAGCCCATCACCATGTTGGCACTGAAGAGAGGGCTTAGAACCTCCTGTCTACCTACTTCTTGGATAGAAGCCCTCGAAGACCTACTCCGACTCCTCCAGGTCCACAAGTACATTCAGTGGAGGAGGCAGATCACACCAGAAGGGAGTTAGACAAGAGGCAAGAAGCAGCCCTAGTGGGAACCCTCTGGGATGTAGAGACTCGAAGCTACACCGAACCTTCAGACAGGCCCGAAGTCGAAGGGTACCTCCATCTAGGAAGAAAAGGTACACTCCCCTCCTTGCTCCACGATCTAAGATTCTCATGGAGATTGAGGGTGAATGCTACCTATGCCGCCCTCCCCTGCTAAGGCCATCCGATGGTCGAGACAAGTCGAAGTACTGCTAGTTCTATCATGACCATGGCCATGACATCGAGGAGTGCCACCACCTCAAGAGAGAGATCGAAGATCTCATCAGAAGAGGCTACCTCAGAAAGTTTGTAGGGAAAAAGCCTAGTTAGGACCCTCGATGCTCGTGGCTCTCCCTCCTATAGACAACAACCCACCGAGAGGCCAGCGGACATGATCTCCTAGGGGATAGAGCACGCCTTGAAGAGGAATAAGGCAAGGGAAGGGCCTGAAAATGTACTCCCATTTATGAGAGAGAGGGGAACCCGAGTGAAAAATGTAAATAATGATGCCGTTGTTGTTGATGATGATAGCGAAGCATCCTATAATACAGATTATGGTCGATAGTGGAAGTTTGATTAATGTCCTTTTTTATGATGCCTTCCCGAAGATGAACTTGTCTCCTGCCCAGCTGAAGCTAGTGCATGTCCCCCTGGTTGGTTTCATTGGGGACTCCTAAGGGTCGAGGGAGAGATAACCCTCTCAGTCACCGCCGGTCACCACCCGGCAGAGCACAGTCATGATAGCTTTCATGGTTATCAGGCTTCCTTCAGCCTATAACAAGATCCTCAGCCACCCTGGGCTCAACTTGCTCGACATGGTCAAATCTACAAAATGGCTCCTAATGCAGTTCCCGACCTCTTATGACAGAGGAGAAGTGAGGGAAACCTCCAACCAGTTCAGCACTGCCTGCAAGTCATACCGGGACCAGAAGCACCAAGGAGGACCCCATCACTAGCGAGCTCGACCAAAGGGTGCAGGATGACAAGGGCGGCCCAGTCGAGTGCCTATTATCGTACCCCCTCAGTACAGACCCTTTGAAGATGGTACAAGTAGTAGCCTAACTACAGAAGGATGAGAAGGCTCACCTACTAAGTTTTCTCTAGGCAAACATATATGTGTTCGCCTGGACTATGGTGGACATGCCAAGAATTCTCTCTAATATTATTACTCACAGGTTGAACGTCTACTCGAAGTGCCACCAATCTAGTAGAAGAAGAGAAGCTTTACCCCAGAAAGGCAAATGGCAATTAAGGAAGAGGTGGAAAAGCTCCTCGCGACCGATTCATCAGGGAAGTCCAGTACCCCAACTAGCTAGTGAATGTGGTCATGGTCAAGAAGACCAGCAGAAATTGGAGGATCTATGTAGACTACACCGACCTTAACCGAAACTGTCCAAAAAATAGCTTTTCCTTTCCAAGATTGACCAGCTGGTGGATGCCACATCAGGGCACAGCTTACTCACCTTCATGGATGCATTTTCTAGGTACAACCAGATATGGATGCCCCAGAAGATGAGTACACTGCCTTCATCATAGACCAAGGGACTTACTGTTACAAGATGATGCCGATCATATTGAAGAATGCTAAAGCCACGTACCAGCACTTGGTCAATAAGATTTTCAAAGACCAAATCAGTCGCAACATGCAGGTCTACGTTGATGATATGCTCGTTATGAGCAGGCCAGAATCGGACCACATCATAGACCTAGTAGAAGCCGTCCAAAACCTCTGCCTCCACCAGATGATGTTGAACCTAGCTAAGTGATGGGGGACTAATATGCATGCAATTTTTTTTGTATGTTTTACATGTTGAGTTAGGTGATTAATTCCCGAATTTCAGATCAAAATTATTTGTAGGAAATTTTGTATGAATTTTTGAAGATCAACATGCAGATTAGGACCTAGAAAGTAGCAAAGAAGGACCGCGGGGCTGAGAAGCCTCGGTTAGGGCAAGTTCTCCTACAATAAAACTACTGGGGGTAGAGGGGTGTACCTGACAATGTTTGAGAAGATCACAGCGAAGGGGTCTCTCGTTCCTCGATGGATGCAGCCTGAAAAATCGAGCCAAAGACCCGCGGATACCCGGCTTTCTGTTCGGTGATCCGATTGAGGCTTGGCTGGAGTCATTGGATTCGTAGGAACTCGGGGACCTGCAAACGACCTATCAGGGGTTAGAAAACTCACAAAGGAACAAGAAAACAAAGAAAAAGCAGCAAGGGAAGGCTTATTTTGGAGTGGGCATCCAGGTGATCTAGAGGGTTTGTTGGCAGCAGAAAGATGATTGCAAACACCGGGAAGAAGAACTCTCACAAACCCCTTTATGCACACAGCAGGGTATCACACAACTCAATAGAAGAACTCAAGGTTTTAATTCATATCAAAAATTAGGTTTCATACAAGAGGCTAGGGTCCCTTAAATAGACCCTTAACCTTGGGCTCCAAGTAAGGGTACATAAGTCTTTACATAAAAATCCTCTTCCCTCTCAAACCTAGCTAGAAAATAAGGAAACATTAGGTAGAAAAATCCCTAAAAATTCTCTTGACTTGGCCAACACTCTAAGGATGCCTAGGGGGGCATGTGGGCTTCTAGGAGCAGCAAAAGGCCGGCCAAAGGGGCTCGGGTGCATGGGTTTGGGCCTCTGGAAGCTGGGGTGGCCTGGTAGCCAGGTAGCAGGAATATTCCCTGGTATCTTGCTTCTTAGGGGCTTGGGCTTGGCACCTGGGCTTGATTTCTTTGGGCTAGGATGCAGATGGACCTCTGAATCATGGATTCCCTTATCTATGAATATACTTTGGCATCTGGAAGGGAATCTGGGCATCTGGAGGGCATCTGCAAGAAATCAGGGTTTTCCTGAATTTTTCTCCTAGGGTCTTCAAATCTTCAAGCTAGGTTGGACTTGGGCTATACTTCATGTCTTCAATCTAGTTGGACTTGGTCTTCACTTGTATGATATAGTCTTGAGTCTTCAGTATGCTTGGACAGGACTCAAAAAAATAAAATTAACTCAACATGAGCTGACTAGCATTGGACTGAACTAGCTCAACATAAGCTGACTAGTACAGAACTGAAATAACAACTCAAAAGACTCAAACATAACTAAAAAAAGGACTCAGATGGGTTAAGCCCTTATTACAGATGGACTCATAAATTATTGATCAATTCACAGAGGGTTGAAAGCCTCTGTCTTATTCTGGTACCTCTGGTGTCCCCACCAATTCTCCGGGGTGGGAGGAACTCAACCCTGTCGAGTGAAGATCAAGCTGGCTCACATATCTCTCGAGGAGGTCTAGGTTGAGGTGCTGCAAGTCCTCTCGAGAAATCCACGAATCGTTCGACTCTGGCCAACCTTGCCATCGGACCAAGAAGCGTTGATAGTCACGGCCCCGGGTCGTGAAGGCTTGATCGTCCAGGATACGCTCGATCCGTTCTCCTCTCTCAGGCCAATTTGTTAGTGGACACTCTGGGTTAGGATCACTCACAATGAAAAGGAACAGGTCCAAAGGCCTCACTAGGTATCGCTGCCGGTTCCCTATACTCAACCAGGTCTATATATTGGAGGTATAACTAATGCCCAAATCCGAAGGCATGTCTAACACATAGGCTTGCATTTGATCAAATCCTTCTCTATACTTTAAAAGGTCTGGCTCTACGAGCATGAAGCTTCTTTTAGGCCTATGCCTAACAAAGATAGAATCCACTACATCAAATTCTTTGACCCTTTTCAGGAATTAGCCAGTTGTTTTAGATTAGTGCGGGTGGTGAACATGCTAGGCACATGCAGACTCCTAATAATGATGCAAAGAACTCATACTGACACCTAACAGACTCGACTATGCATTCCTATCGAAGGAGATTTTATTGAACTCTTTGGATCTAAACCTAATAGATTATAGGTTCTCTAGGTTTGATCCTAGCTTGACATGCACATGAAAATTTACAGTGAACTCCTAGCAAATTCTAAAGAGTATGCCAGAAGTAAGATGCAAACCTAACATGCGTGATGAATGCATGCAGTATGCTAATCTCAGCTAAATGCAATCTAATGATCCTAGAAATGCTGGAGGTGTCAAGAAAGGGTAGAAAATAAGAAGTAGGTTCAGAAGTAGTTTGGTAGGGTAGGGAAAAAGGTTCAAGGTTAGTTGGATAAAGTTCGATAAAAGAAGGCATGTCAGGGACTAATCCTAGACTAATGAGGCTAACCTTACGAGGTTGCGGTATATCTATGGGGTTTGCATAATGGAAGGATGGGTTACTAATCTCAGGGAAGAGGTCCTTAATGGGAACTATAGGAGGAGGCTCATCCTGAGGGTACTGATTCAAAGAGATCAAGTCCTTAATAAATTCTTTGGTTCTTGTATTTTAGGACTAGACTCTATAATTTGGCTCTCCTCTATGGTTTCCTCAGGTAAGGCTCTAGTAGCAGTACCTAGGTTCTCTTCCTCTATTTGTTCTTCCACTATAGCTTTAGGTTGGATGTGGTCAAGGTCAACTACCTCTAGGTTGGCTTCTACCTGGGTATCTATTGGGTCAGCTAATTCTAGGTCATCTAAAGGTGTCTCCTCTTCTCCCTCATACTCATCCACTAAGTTTGCACCAGCTTCATACACTTCCGCGTTAATGTAAGCCTTGTCAATCTCAGAAATGGTTGGAGAAGGTCGGCTAGGGGAAAATTGGCTAGGTCCTGGTTTCTGATTATGGACACTAATCCTAGTAGCTTCAGGTTGCCTAAGGGGTAGTGGCTCACTACTGGGCTCATATTTAGGGGTGCTAATCCTATGGGGTTCAAGTTGACTAAGGGAAACCTGACTAGTACTAGATTGATACTTAGGGGTTATGGGTTCTCTGGGCTCATAGGACAAGGGTGCAGATCTATGGGTCATGGGATTATAGGATCTGGGGTCATAGGATTTTGGGTCAGCTCTATGGTCAGGTTCTAAGGATGGATCATGGTATAGGGTCCTCCTAAGGTTGGGCTCTCTATATGGGTCAGGATATTGGGTCCTCCTATGGTTGGACTCCCTATATGGGTTAGAATACTGGGCTCTCCTAGGGTTGGACTCCCTATATGGGTCAGAATACTGGGTTCTCCTAGGGTTGGACTCCCTATATGGGTCAGAATATTGGGTGTTGGGTCTACTAGGCTCATAGGGTGTGGGTGCATAGTATCTATGATCATGGGATCTAGAGTCATAGGATCTAGGTTCATAGGTTATGGATTCATAGGTTCTAGGTTCATAGGATTTGGAGTCATAAGATCTATAGGTTGTGGGTATACTAGGCTTATAGGGAGAGGGTAAATAGGATCTATCTTCCTGGTCTATAAAATCCTGATTGGGTCTTCTAGGACTAACCTTAGGGATTGGGTCATGACGATGGGCTCTCCTAGGTTCAGCCTCAAGGTATGGATCAGGGTTTGGGGTCCTCCTAGGTTGAGGATTGTAGTACGGGTCAGGATAAGGGGCTCTCCTAGGTTCGACCTCATGGTATAGATCAGGGTTTGGGTCCTCCTAGGTTGAGGGGAATCAGGATCTGGCTCAGACTGTGACCCATGGGTTTTCTTGGGGTCCCTACCCGAACTTTTAACTGATCAAACCTATTGGCAAGATGGTCAATTCCATCATTGGTTTGAATACGAGACTGAGTTAACTGGGTTATCTGGGTAGCCATTTGGGCCATTTGATCAGCTAGGGCTTTTATTTGGGCTTGCAAATTTTTCATGGGCTCAAACATTATGAAGGAGGTGGGTGATATGAAACTCCTGATCTAGTGCTCATGCAAGACTTGATCAGACCAACTACAGCTAACTAGACCTAGAGTCTAAACTAGATAATCAATCAGGGTGGCAAACTAGCCTATAGTAATCCTGTACTCAGCCAGGCAGGTGTAAGGGAAGTGTTAGGTCCCTGATTGCCAATCCTAGACACCAATCAGAGATTGGCCAGGTAGGTGGACCAGCACACAAGCCCTTCAGGATTGAATCCCTAAACCACGTTCTAGACATTGAGCACAAGGCACACACAGGTTATCTTGACACAATGATCTGACACGTAGCCCGGACCCGACCAGTTGGTGTCCCTAGCCCACAAGGAAAAATTAAGTCTAGTTAATTTTAGGTTAAGGCTTGGGACCGAATGTAAGGGATATGGTTTGGGCTAAGGAGAGGTGATCAAATCCTCCCCCCATCTGATATAGCAAGAGTGCCCTTAAAAATAAATTATGCAATGATGGCAGGCAGATGAGGATGCAAATTAAGGTTTAGATGTTTTTGGTATTTTTGGAGAATATGTAATTTTTTTTTTGGTATTTTTTTAAATAGAAGAAAAATTTCAAATCATGGCCTAATATGCTGGAAATATACTAAAATTAAAAGTATGTAAAAGATGCTAAACAAAACCCTAAAACTTCCAAACTTGCCTTGCTGAAAAAAAATAGAGCCAAAAATTTGCAGTCTGTATTTCGGCTTGCAGGAAATTCAGAGGCCATAATAAACTCTGAAAAAATTCTTAAAATTATGTGAATAATGTTGAATCCGGCAAAACAAATTTCAGAATTTTTTGAGTTTTTATCAAGGATAAATAATTAAAATAACAGAGCATATATGGACTAAAAATTATAGAAAACAAGCCCTAATCTAAGCTCTGATACCAAATGATGGGGGACTAATATGCATGCAATTTTTTTGTATATTTACATGTTGAGTTAGGTGATTAATTCCCGAATTTCAGATCAAAACTATTTGTAGGGAATTTTGTATGAATTTTTGAAGATCAGCATGCATATTAGGACCTATAAAAGTAGCAAAGAAGGACCGCCGGGGCTGAGAAGCCTCGGTTAGGACAAGTTCTCCTACAATAAAACTATTGGAGGTAGAGGGGTGTACCTGACAATATCTGAGAAGATCACAGTGAAGGGGTCTCTCGTTCCTCGATGGATGCGTCCTGGAAAACTGAGCCAAAGACCCGCGGATACCCGGCTTTCTGCTCGGTGATCCGATTGAGGCTTGGCTGGAGTCGTTGGATTCGTAGGAACTCGGGGACCTGCAAACGACCTATCAGGGATTAGAAAACTTACAAAGGAACAAGAAAACAAAGGAAAAGCAGCAAGGAAAGGCTTCTTTTGGAGTGGGCGTCGAGGGGATCTAGAGGGTTTGTTGGCAGCAGGAAGATGATTGCAAACATCGGGAAGAAGAACTCTCACAAACCCCTTTATGCACACAGCAGGGTATTACACAACTCAATAGAAGAACTCAAGGTTTAATTCATATCAAAAATTAGGTTTCATATAAGAGGCTAGGGTCCCTTAAATAGACCCTTAACCTTGGGCTCCAAGTAAGGGTACATAAGTCTTTACATAAGAATCCTCTCCCTCTCAAACCGTAGCTAGAAAATAAGGAAACATCAGGTAGAAAAAATCCTTAAAAATTCTCTTGACTTGGCCAACACTCCAAGGACGCCTAGGGGGGCATGTTGGGCTTCTAGGAGTAGCAAAAGGTCGGCCCAAGGGGCTCGGGTGCATGGGTTTGGGCCTCTGGAAGCTGGGGTAGCCTGGTAGCCATGTAGCAGGAATATTCCCTGGTATCTTGCTTCTTAGGGGCTTGGGCTTGGCACCTGGGCTTGATTTCTTTGAGCTAGGATGCAGATGGACCTCTGAATCATGGATGCCCTTATCTATGAATATACTTTGGCATCTGGAAAAGAATCTGGGCATCTGGAGGGCATCTGCAAGAAATCAGGGTTTTCCTGAATTTTCCTCCTGGGGTCTTCAAATCTTCAAGCTGGGTTGGACTTAGGCTATACTTCCATGTCTCAATCTAGTGGACTTGGGCTATACTTCCATGTCTTCAATCTAGTTGGACTTGGTCTTCACTTGTATGATATAGTCTTGAGTCTTCAGTATGCTTGGACATGACTCAAAAAAATAAAATTAGCTCAACATGAGCTGACTAGCATTGGACCGAACTAGCTCAACATAAGCTGACTAGTACAGAACTGAAATAACAACTCAAAAGACTCAAACAACAACTAAAAAAAGGACTCGGATGGGCTAAGCCCTTATTACAGATGGACTCATAAATTATTGATCAATTCATAGAGGATTGAAAAGCCTCTGTCTTGTTCTGGTACCTTCGGTGTCCCCACCACTAAGTATGCCTTCGACATGGCCACTAGAAAATTCTTAGACTTCATGGTTACTCAGAGAGAGATTGAGGCCAACCCTGAGAAGGTCTAGATGATCGTCGACATGGAACACCTATCTCGAAGAAGCAGGTTTAGTGCCTAACTGGTCAGATTGTGATCTTTAGCTGGTTCATCTCACGCTCCACTGATCGCTTGTCCTTCTTCAAGGTACTATGCAAGATGCACGACTTTGCCTGGACAAGGGAGTGCCGGGAAGCCTTTGAGGAGTTGAAGAGATTCCTCGCATTGCCACCACTACTCTTTAGGTTGGAGGACGGGGAGGAACTCCTCCTGTATCTAGCAATCACCCTAGGGGCCATCAGTTCAATACTCATTCGCATGGACAGAGACGGGGTCCAGAGGCCAGTGTACTATGCCAGCAAGCTCCTCCGAGACACGGAGACTAGGTACACTTACTTTGAAAAATTATTTTTGTGCTCATTATGTTTGCTCAACATCTCAGGCCATACTTCCAAGCCCACCCGATCATAGTTCTTACTGACCAGCAACTGAGAGCCATACTTAGCCATTCGGAAACATTTGAGTGACTAGCTAAATGGGCATTGAAACTTAATGAGTTCGATATTACTTATCACCCAAGAATATCTAAAAGGGCAAGGTGTTGGCTGACTTTTCTAGTGGAATGCACCAACATCAACAAAGAGCCGAAAGAAACTCCTCTAGAGCATTCTATGGAGCTACTCATCGATGAGATGTTTAGAGATTCCTAGGCTATGATACCACTTGTTGAGAATCTGGATTAGCACCTACACCATGGAAGCAATGAGGGAGAGATCACGCAAATGTGAATCTGCCTTCTTGATTCCAAGTAACCAAGAATCTAGCTGATTGTAGTCTTTTCCTGGATTCAAATTCATACAAAGGAGATAGAAGAAGAGATGTAGGAGAAAAGAGATATTATTTTCCTTAGAGAAGAACCTTGCTACAATACACAAAAAACAAGACACCAGCACCTCCTCTCACAACCAAGAAGACCCACATGAAAATCCTCATGCACAAGATGCCACCCTTCTCCAAATCTAGAAGCCATCTCTCACCAAGCCCCAACGGTCCAAGAATTGAGATGCTCCACGCATAAACAACACCTTGCACACCCTCTCTCTTTTCTCAAGAATCATTAGCCTCCCACACAAGAAGATGCCCATGATGGTCAAAACCCCAAGGGGGGCGATCCCCCCATGGACTCCCTCACCAAACCGTGAGCCAAGCCTCACGATCCTCTCTCTCCCTCTAAAGATTATGGATGCCCCCTCTTTCTTTATATAAATGGGTGTGGTGTTCTCTTGATAGTTCTTGGTCTTCTTGTTGGGCTTAGACTTCTTGCATTGTTAGGCTTCTTCTTCTTGGACCAAACTAGTTAGGACTCCTTAGTTAGTTAGGCTTCTAAGTGGTTACAACTAACCAGTTAACCAACTAACCAACTAAGCTAACCTACTAACCAACTAAACCCCCTTTCACACCCAAAGGGGTAGCCAGCTAGACCTGGACCCAACCCCATAACCCAACTGGGTTATGTTACAATCTCTCAGAAAACTCTCCCCAAGGAGTCAATGTGAGAAAATCATAAATCCAAGCCCATGCACACCCATGTCTCACATGTTCTCTAAATCTTGGGTTAAGTTCCCTAACCCAACATCACTAGGGCCCTTGAAAACTTATAAACTAGCTTCCAAACTTGTGTTGACTCTCAAGACTTGGAGCACCACACAAAACCCTACATCGGTCTGGGTTCTCCATGTAAATGGCGCATCCAATGCAGGAGGGCACGGAGCCGGCCTCATTCTCGTCAACTCCAATAGGGTCGTGGTTGAGTGCGCACTATGCTTCCTGTTCAAAACTACCAATAACCAGGTCGAGTATGAAGCACTTCTTGTAGGGTTAAGAGTATCCCGCGAGCTGGGTGTGACAAGCTTAAGGTCTTCATTGACTCGCAGCTAGTTGCAAGTCAAGTCTTGGGAGAGTTCGAAGCCTGAGATCCTCGGATGGCAAAATATCTGGAGCAGGTATGTTCGAGCACAGTGAATTTTTGGTGCTTCAACATTTCCCATATCCCTCATGGAGAGAGCACCCGCATCGACACTCTCTCCAGGCTTGCAACTCTATCAAACTCATCACTAGGGCATGCCTATATCGAATACTTACAGACTTCTAGCTATAAGGTGTCTGGCAAAGTCCAGCAGCTCGCTCTTGAGCCTAGTTGGATGGACTACTATATCAGATACATCACTAATGGTACCCTATCCAAGAATCATGTGGAGGCTGGCCTCCTCAAGAAGAAGGCTACGTGCTTTGTGCTGAGGGATGGGCAGCTCTACCGGAGGTCCCACTCTTACCGACTCTTGAAATGTTTGAGACCCTTAGAGGTGACCTATGTGCTCTAGGAGATACATGAAGGCCTCTGCAGGAACCATGTAGGGGGTAGGACGTTGGCATACAAAGCCCTCCGGCAAGGATATTACTGGGAGACTATAAGAGAAGATACGACTAACTTCATAAAAAAGTGTGACCATTGCTAACGACATGCTTACATACAGCGTCAGCCAGCCACACCTCTCTCCAACTCTCTGCTCCTTGGTCATTTGCCTAGTGGGGAATGGACATCTTTGGTCCCTTCCCCCGTATCTGGACAATGAAGATACCTGATTGTGGCCATCGACTACTTCACACAAGTGGGTTAAGGCAGAGCTTTAGCATTGATCCTGAAGCCAAGGTCAGATCTTTTCTCTGAAAATCAATCATTTGCCATTTCGGCCTTCCCCACTCAATCATCACTAACAATGGATGACAGATCGACAACCAAGCATTCGAAGTTCTCTGTGCTAACCTGAACATCCGTCACCACTTTATCTCAATGGCTCACCCTCAACCTGACGGGGAGGTAGAGGTCCCATCGGACCATCCCCAATGACTGCTTACCAGGCTAGACGAGGCCAGGGCCTGTAGGTCGAGTACCTCCTAGTATTCTTTGGGCCTACCACACCATGCCTAGGATGTTAACAGGTGAGACACCATTCAACCTTTCTTCGGCACTGAAGCCATGTTCCTGGTGGAGATGGATCTGCCCCCACTACGAGTAGAGCAATATGATGGCTGAGAATCAGCCCGTCTTCTGCTCATCCTGGACCTAGTGGAAGAAATAAGGGACAAGCTTGGCTCTGCATGGTGGCTTACAAACAACAGGTGGCCCGGTATTACAAACTCCCGTGTGAAGCTGAAGACCTTCCGTCCAGATGACCTAGTCCTGCGACGAGCTAAAGTCTCAAGCCTGAGAAGAATGGGCAAGCTCTCCCCTAACTAAAAAGGTCCTTATAAGGTAGTTGAGGCCTTCCTTTATGGAGCCTACTACCTCATTGGGCTCGAGGCATCTAACTTTCCTGAACTTGGAATGCCAACAATTGAGGATGTATTACCAATGATATAAGACTTTCTCTCATCAATAAAAGTTTCTTTTTGGTGCAACACTATTTTTCACCTATGCAGGAACTCTATTCGTCGGACTCCCAGTTCGACGATGGTAAGCCACGAACTCCATAAGCCCCGCACTCTATCCGTCAGACTTCCAGTTTGATGATGGCAGTCGAGAACTCTAGAAGCCCTGCACTCTATCCATCGACTCCAAGTTTGGTGATGGCAAGCTGGAAAACCTAGAAGCCCCGCACTTTATCCATCGGACTCCTAGTTTGATGATAACAAGTCGAGAACTCCAGAAGCCCCGCACTCTATCCATCGGACTCCTAGTTCGATGATGGCAAGCCGAGAAACTTCAAAAGCCCCTACTCTATCCGTTAGACTCATAATTCGATGACAGTAAGCTGGAAAACTCTAGAAGTGCTGCACCCCCTATCTTCGGACTTCCAGTTCGTGACAGCAAGCCAGGAAACTCTAGAAGCCCGTACTCTATCCGTTAGACTCCCAGTCAATGATGACAAGCTGGTAAACTCCAAAAGTCCTGCACTCATCTGTCGAACTCCAAGTCCAGCGATGGCAAGCCAGAACTCTCTAGAGCCCCGCACTCTATCCATCGGACTCCAAGTTGGTGACGACAAGTTGGGAAACTTCAGAAGCCCATACTCTACCCGTAGACTCTGAGTCTAGCAAAGACAAGCCAGAAACTCCCGAAGCCCCGCACTCCAACCTGTAAAACTCTCAATCCGTTATAGATGGTTCACAAAATCTCCAAGGTTCCTTCGGCCACCTACCAGCTCTTGAATTAGGAAGGAAGAGCCAAAACTTTGGAGGCCTTAAGATTGGCAACCCACAGTAAGACTCCCGGTCCAATAGAGATAGTTCACAAATCTCCAATGTTTCTTCAACCACCTGCAACTTCGAATTAGGCAGGAAGAAGCCAGAACTTTGAAGGCCTTAAGCTTGGCAATCACAGTATGGATTCATTCTCAAGCCAAGTAAAAAAAAAGAAGAAAACAAAGAAAGAAGATAGAAAGGAAAAAGAGAAGAAGACAGTGGATAACTCATCATAGGAAAAGAAGTTTCATTCAAGATGGAAAGTGTTTACAACAAAAGGAACCCCCGACAGGCCGAGAGGTTTCTCCAAGATATCTAAGTACAAAAGTCAAAAAAAAAATATGGGTCAAAGCGACATTGCAGGAGCTTTGCCAAGGTGTACTGGGGATCTCGTAGACATCCTCCTGGCTTTCTGCGATAGGGTGGACAAATCAGCAGTGAACGGGTGCCATCCTGGCCTGTTCGATCGGTGCCTCCTCCTCCATCATCGCTGCCTGGTAGGTCTGGGATGATGGCTTCCAGGTCTTGACCGGGAAAGGCTTGGGCCACCTTTTCCTTGCAGTCCATGAACCCCTTGAGGAAGGAGTCCATGACCACCTCCTAGACCTCTTCGATGATTCTATCAAGGCCTTGAACCTCGGCATGGCTTCCGTGGCCTCCTTCTTGGTAGCTCCTCCATCATGCCACCATCATAGTTTTCTTCTCTTCTGCCATCGACGCCCGGGCCATCGCCACCTCCAAATATACCTGAAGGGTTTGGGATCACCCCTCTAGGCAAGCCACCTTTATGGCAGACTTCTCTACCTAGCGAGTGGCCCATTCCTTCTCGACCACCAAGGTTGCCTCGAGGTCCCTAGCATGCCTCCTCCACCCCAGTCATCATTGCCTTGGCATCAGCCACCTCGGTCTGGAGGCTCTTGGTCCACTCCTCCAAGACCTGCACCCTTTTGGTCTGCGCCCGGGCCTCCACCTCTAAACCTTCGATTGCATCTTTTGTTAGGCATCCCGCTTGGCCCATGCGCATGGTAGTCCCAGATCAGTATCATGTTGGTGACCATCTATAGTGGCAGAAATGTCAGTAGAGCTAACACAAGCAACAATGAAAAGTGAAAGGAGGAAAAAACAACCCAAGCAGCTAAGAGAAGAGAAGATGCCGGTAATCATGGCTGCTAGTTGCCTACCACTCCTACAGCGATCGCATGGCTAAACGATGAATTCAAACATCCACTCAGCTAGCATGGTGTCCTGGGTGACCACCGCATTCAATGATACCACGATGGACACCCAGTTCATCCCGGAGTTGAAGTTGACAGGGCTATCACCAATCCCAGGGTGGGTGATTGCGAGGGCACCCCGGCTCCCGGGGATGTGATTGCTGCTCCCGTTGCCATCGACGGTGCCAATCTCCCTCCCGTCGCTGCTTCGACCTCACTTCGACCACGTCTGGGGCTTCGATAAAGGTGGTCGCCAGCGTGGCTCGTGCAACCCCCTCTAGCTACAGTGCTCACATCGGGCCCAGGGGTCAAAACCTAGGCTGGCACCCAGGATGAGTGGGGGCCGACCCAGTCCTTTTCCCTCCCTGGTCGGATGATGGGCCTATGCATGGGCCCCGTCCAGACTTATCGCGGCCATCTTTGATGGATCTCTTCTGGGCCCAGGGGACATGTGCCTCTTCCAGGACATATCCCAGATCTGATGCATGGAAAACTTCATACCTACAGAGAAAGGAATGCTGGTCAGATTCAAAGCTGAGAAGAATCTCTATAAAAAGAAATATGATTTATGGGCCTCACCCAAAGCACGGATCAGGCTGACCCCGACCTCGAATAGATTTTGTTCGGCCAACGGATCTTGGAGAGTAGGATGACGGAGGTGATCAGCTGGTCATACACCCCCCGGTCTGCGGCCTCTACTTGGGCATTCTGGTTCAAGGAGCGGTCTAGGTCCTCCAGACCTAGTCGACCCCCTTGATCGAGGAAAAGAAAAACCTATTCTTCCATTCCCTGATGGAAGAAAGAAGGTTAAACTTGATGGCCCCCGGGCGGCGGGCCACAACACCACCCATCATTAGAGGGGTGGCATTTCAAGGTGAAGAAGGCTTTGAACAAAGAAAATGGGCGACAATCCTATGGAAATAACAGAGAATGGCGAAGCAGGATATGACCCTAATGGAATTTGAGGTAAGCTAGGCAGGAACTAAGCAAAAGTTGCCAAGGAAGGAAAGGAGAATGGGTGCAAGGGTAAACGAAAACCCCCGAGGAAGAAGTCCTCATACAGGATGATCCGACCCGGGCCACCGAAGGTGACCCACTCTCTTGGTCCCGGGACTGAGAATCGGATGGAGTCCAAAATCCCGTAGGTATCCCAGAGCTGAAGAAGATCCTCTTGGGTCATCACCGAAGTGATGCCAGAGACCAGCCAAACCATGGCCGACAGAAGGAGCAGGAAGAGCGGAAGGAGCAGGAAGAGTAGGAGGAATAGGGGGGAAGGAGAAGGGGTGCCCTAGGTTGACCTATGACAATTCTCGTCAGCCAGGGACCCCTACGGACATTAAGGGGGACATCATCCTCCTCATCGGAGGATGGAGTCCTTGGCTGGGAAGGCCCTGCTTCGCTGGAGTGCCTCGAACAGAAATGTCTCCAGCCAGAGGGATCCATCCTAAAGAGAAGAAGAGAAGGGTACCCAAGAAGAGAAATCTAAGGACTCTAAAATGGGTCTCCCTCAGCACAAGCCGAAGAGGGGAAGAAGACAAGGAAAGGAAGACTAACCTAAGTGCCTCAGAGGGAAAGGTCAGACTAGGTTGGAAAAGGCTCTGGTTCTCCTACAAGCTTGAAGGTTCGAAAGGAATGGTTAGAAGAAGTTTTCCTTCTTTCAAAAACACCTGACAGTGCCCATGCATCCTTTCGGTCCTCTAACCATTGGATGCATGCCACACATCAAAATCTACTAGGGATGGTGCCTCAACATGCGAAGGTCGTTTAGGCCCGGGCCAATCATCATGCTCTCTTAGACCTACTGACATGGCATCTCCTCATTGGCATTGTGGCATAATTATCCTTCCACATCAGCATCACCATAACTCCCTTCGCCCCGGGTGCTGCATCATGCTCGAGGCTCGAGAGTCGGGGGCACTGATACAGCATGACCACTGATATGGAACCTTGTTGGGTCTAGCTGGCTGCCACGATGTCATTTGGGTAACACCTAGATGCAGTAACCAAACGAGGTGCCAGGTTGGAGCCCCCGGTCGAGATCAACTCCCCTGAGGTTGAGCCCTCGATCGAGGTCATGCTCTTTCTCTTCGAGCCCCTGGCCAAGGTCAGCTCCCTCAAGGTCGAGCCCTCGATCGAGGTGATGCTCTCACTCTTCGAGCCCCTGGCCGAGGTCAGCTCTCCCGAGGTCAAGCCCTCAGTAGACGTCATGCTCTCGCTCTTCGAGCCCCTGACCAAGGTTAGTTTCCCCGAGATTGAGCCCTCGACCAAGGTCATGCTCCCACTTCTCGAGCCCCAAGGTCAGCTCCCCCGAGGTCGAGCCTCGGTCGAGGTCATGCTCTCACTCTTCAAGCCCCTGGCCAAGGTCAGCTCCCCAAGGTCGAGCCCTCGATCGAGGTCATGCCCTCACTCTCGAGCCCCATGTCGAGGTCAGCTCCATCGAGATTGAGCTCTTGGCTGAGGTCGTGCTTCCCCTTCTCGAGCCCCCAAATAAGGTTAATTCCCCGAGGTCAAGCCCTCAACCGAGGTCGTGCTCTCGCTCTTCGAGCCCCTGATCGAGGTCAGCTCCCCCGAGGTCGAACCCTCGCCAAGTTCGTGCTCTCGCTCTTCGAGCCCCTAGTCACGGTTAGCTCCCTCGAGGTTAAGCCCTTGGCCGAGATCGTGCCCTCGCTTTTCGAGCCCCTAGTCGAGGTCAGCTCCCTTGAGGTCTAGCCCTCGACCGAGGCCACTTTTCCCTGCTCAAGGTCGATTCCCGTTGAAGTTAACCCTTCCCCGAAGTCAAGTATAATTTTTACAAGTGAACGCGGCCTCCCCTACGGGCACCTCTAGAACAACCAAAATGAGGATGACGACGGATGGTGTCTCCATCCCCATCAGGACCCTACGTTGTCCAGAGAACTGGCATCTCCGGGGGGTGGTGCTCTGCCAGAACACGGCACCTACAACCTCTGAGAAATGGCATCCCACCATGGCATGCCGATTGTAACCCCTGTAGGATGGTGCTTCATTAGAGCACGCTTCCTATGGAGGAGCATCCCACCGGATCATTAGGCCCCTCAGCTTACTATCAGCACCTCCAAAGGGGGGTAGGGAGGTACCTGGCTCGGGGGGTTGCGCCCCTTAACCTACCGCCTGCACCACCCAGAAGAGAAAGGTCTTACCAGGGATCCCAGACCCAGCAGCATTTCTTGTCAGACCGGTGCTCTGCCATGTCCCCCAAACATGGTGGAATGATGCTAGAAAGGGGCAATGCTCTGTCGGAGTATCAGTCCCCATGACATGCCATATGCACTCGTCACGAAAGAGACACGCACTCCTTGGTACCCCACCTGCATCTGTGGTAGAAATCCCATACAGAGGCTACGGAACAGGCCCATGTTTGGCCTGCATGGGGCACTCCTAGGGAGCGCCTGGTGAGTGCTCTATACCCCACTGGAGGTATGACATTTCTATAAGAAACTTAAATGGGCTTCCGATAAAGGTAAGCAAGAAGAGAGAACAGGCGACCTGCAAATCTCTGAGGGCAAGACGAGCACACAGGGGCTCCCCGAGAGTCACCATAGTAGCAGCCATCACCGCCTGAGCTCTCCCTCTCTATCCCAGCTCTCGTACTATCACTTCTTCAACTTTTAAGAGTGAGACCACTTTGGGATCTATCGAGGAGGATTTGTTCTCCTTGATCATCCACTGACTTGATCATCGAAATGCCCCCACTAAGATCCTCGGCCCGGGTCCCCCTTTTTTTGTAGGACCGGGCGCTCGCGAAGGATGCCAGGTGGGAAAATCATCAACTGATGCCATATAAGAGCTATGGGCCACGACGACCTAGGAGGCAACAGGGGGCCTTGGGTTGGAAAGGGAACAATTTGCAATAGTGATTGGGTGACCCTGGTTGCAGGCGGAAGAGTTGGGTGATGGTCGGGAGTGATCGTGTTTGATTCTCAAAATAGTAGGAGAAAGAAAAAGATTAGGGGAAGAAGAAGAGAGAGAAAAGAGGAGAGAAAGAAGAAGAAGAAGGAGAAGGAGAAGAAGAGGATGGAAGGGAGTCAGGTAACTAATTTTTTTTTTATTATTCAATTCTTGTCAATCCTTCAACTGATACAAGAGACTTCTTTATATAGGTCCTAGTCCTCCATAAATTAGAGACCGAATTCTAGGACTTCTAACGGATTGGAGACTAGATTAACCAAAGTTCTAAGACTCAAATCAATCTAAAATAATTAGCCTAATCTAAATAGACTCCAGACTAATCCAGTATTCATGCTCTGAGATCCATGCATAAGCTGGAACAAAATAATAAAAAAAATAATATGCCCAATCTCCATACATCTAGATAAAATAATAAAAAAATATCTGCTAAAGGGTATGCATTAGATTTGTGCTAGACAATATCCTCATCACTTAGATTACTCTCTAATATACTTAGATTATTCAAAAGTCTTGAGGGTTATAGTGATGCTAATTGGATAATAGATAGTTTAGATGTTAAGTATACTACTAAATATCTCCTCTTATTAGGAGTTGCAGTATTTTGGAATTCTTATAAATAAACAATAATTACTAGAAGTATATTAGAATCTAAGTTGAGTGATGTTGATATTATATATACTAAGTACAGTACCGAAAGATCTAATAAATTAATAGAAACTCTTACACCAAAACTTTTAAAAATTTTATTAAACTATGATTGTAGAGCACTAATTAATCTATTAAATCAATAGACAACTAATAAAAAGATAAATAATCATATCTTGATCATGTATAAAGCTATAAGAAATAAAATAAAAATTATGATATTACTTTAATTTATAAGATCAAAAAATAATTGGCTAATCTTTTGATCAAAGGCCTTCCAAGACTACGATATCTAAGATATCAAGGGGATACGGCTATATCTATACATTAGTCACTAGATGGATCCATACCATTATAGCAATTCCATGGTTAAGGTTCAAGATTCAAAGAAAATGATCTCTGAGATGATATTTGGGAGCACCAGTTTGAAATCTATCTCCACCCCATCCCTGTGATGTAGTGCTTTAATGACATTTAGGTTGATCATAACTCTTGATAGATCCAAGACTGAAAATCCAGCAAAGTATAATTTTGTTGTATATACCCTCAGAAGATCTACTTAGTGAGAGTAGTCATGAGGCTATGACATGGGACCAGGACAAATCCCTAGTAACTCTTATGAATATCAAAGCAAAAATATGGTCTAGATAGCACTATCCCATATTATGATCGATTTATCCATACTGATATATTTTATATTAAATATAAGTTCAAACCTAGAAGGTACTTGTACAAAACATAATAAAAACTCAAAGATGTTATTATTTAAATTATATACCGAATTTAAATATTTTTATGAGTTTTGAATTTATGGTGAGTGTTGCTGCTTTTCATTGGAGTTTCAAAACTCCTTCCTTAGACTGTTGCTCGCTTGGGCATAGGCACGGGCACAAGCATAGGCACAGGTGCTCACTCCACGTGCGGGTGCCCGTCGTGCATATTTTTTAATATTTTTTTAATAGCCATTTCTTTTTAATGTTATTTAATACCTTAACGGCAAGTGGGGGGTGTTTCGATGATTTTCTTTGAGATTTTGAGCTTATAATAGGCCTTTACCTCAACCATACAATACATCCAAAAATTTTCAAGAATTCTTTCCCTCTCTCTAAAATTCTCTCAATATTCTCTCTTACTTTAATATTATTTTTATTTAGGCTAAAGACAGACTTGATCAGCATTCACTTGAAATCTTGCCACCAGTGAATGTTGAAGTATTAGCTTCTGGGTTGTATTTTGGAAGAGAGTCAGTAGTCTAGTTATTTTTTATATGAAAGGAAGCCAAATTTTTTAGAACAGTGATTTCTTCTACCTCTCGTGCTAGGGTTTCAAACTTTATTCTATATTAATTTATAAATTATTTTACACATCAAGCATTCTATTTACACATATCTCATAAAATTTATTTTTATTTTTTTAATATATAAATATATTTTATTTATATATATTATAACTAATAAATACTGCCCAATGAATCTACCTATCAAACTCTTCAATTTGTGCAAGAGCTTAGCATGCTCGGCAAGCAATTAATTTGAGCCCACATAAATTGGACCAGAAGGAAAACTGTGAAGAGCTTCTTCGCACACACAGATGTAAGAACCCCGCATAATTTGGACTGGTAGCGGTCCTTACATCACAAACTCCGTAGAAAATCCTAGTCCGAAGGAATTTTCCCATCAATGATGCGGGCCACCGCTGACAGGCATCGTCATATTCTTCATCTGAAAACATCATTGCTTCAACAAAATTTCTTTTGGACCTGTTTGAGTAAGGATATTTGCATTAAAAATAAAATTTATATTAAATTATCACGTCTGAAAAAGTTAAAAAAAATGATAAAAAATTTGATACATCTCATATTTATATTTTAAAAGAGAAAATAAAATAAATATTATTAGAGATTGATATTTAATAATTCATGAATGATGATAAGTGTTGCCGCCAAGACCGTCGTGGCCCGTACTCCTACCGGTACCGGAGTGCGCTCATCTCGCCGTCCACCGTTCTCAACTCCCGGATCTCCATGCTGGGTGCGCCCCGCCTCGCCATCCGGTGGTCCTCCTCTCCTGGACCGTGAGACAACGGTTAGAGACCCAGGCCGGGATTTTGGCAGGGGCACTCCGACGATCAAGTCAATGACGATCCAGGAGAACAGATCCTCCTGGTCGGGTCCCTCTTGATGGACTCCGTACAAGAAAGAGTAAAAGATGATGTGCATGGAGGTGTGAACGTCGTAGGGGGAGAGTAATGGCTGGAACAGAGGGATGCTCCATTCTTCCGCCTCTCCTTGTGCCCCTCGGTTCCCTCCTTTGGTGGTGGTAACGGCGCTTCACCCTCTTGGATGGGCTTATACTTGTGTTGGTGGTGGTGGTGATGGCTTCCATGGTGGTGCCTTCCCCCCTCCTTCTTTCTCCCTCTTTTTTTTTGTATGTTCGAGTTGTTGTTTTTACCTTCAAGTTCATGGTGAACTTAGTTACCGTCGGGTGCTTGTCTCAGGATTCCCATCAGGTTGTCAGACGCACGTGGCGGTGTCCCAGGGAGCCTTCCTGATTCATGATAAGGTGCGTTGTTAGGCACTCTGACACTCTCTTGGTTGCTCGTTCCGGGAAATTTGGGGGTGCCTCAAATGGCGGGCCATCGCCCGCGGGATTCGAATCTTCCGGTTGGCCTTCTTTCCTGGGTGATCTGAGTGGTTGGTGAGGAATGTAGCATCTCGATCAACGCGCTGCCTGCCTTTCTGGTGTAACTGGCGGTGTCAGACGGTCAGTACGGTCTGTGGGAGGCGCTCTGGTACGGTCCTCGGTGGCTTGCCGGTGTCCTCAGCTGGTGAGGACCTCGCCTGAGCTGGGGCCGAGCTGAGACGGCCAGGCTCGCTCCATCCTAGGCGCTCCGAGCTCGCGGGGGATGCCTAGGTGAGGAGGGCAGAAGGCGGACCCGGTCCAGAGGGCGTGCACTTGGAGAGACTCCACATCGGCAGGTGAGCTCTTGGCTCGACCTCGACCATAGGGCACTAACCTCCGAGGGTCTCCTCTGGAGGGCGGAAGGCGGACCCGGTCTAGGAGCGCACGCTCGGAGAGTTTCCACATCGGTGGGTGAGCTCTTGGCTCGATCCTGACCGCAGGGCACTAACCTCCGAGGGTCTCTTCTGGAGGGCGAAGGCGGACCCGGTCCAGAGGGCGCGCGCTCGAAGAGGCTCCACATCGGCGGGTGAGCTCTTGGCTCGACCTTGACTGCAGGGCACTAACCTCCGAGGGTCTCTTCTGGAGGGCGGAAGGCAGACCCGGTCTAGAGGGCGCGTGCTCGGAGAGGCTCCACATCGGCGGGTGAGCTCGTGGCTCGACCTCGACCGCAGGGCACTAACCTCCGAGGGTCTCCTTTGGAGGGCAGAAGGTGGCTCCGCCTAGACGTCGAGCTCATGAGCTCGACCTGGCGGAGGACTGAGCTCGATCTGCTGCCCTAGGGCGCTCAGCTCAGCTCGATAAGGGGATCCGAGCCGGGGGGTCAACATGGCTCGTCTTCTCTTGACGTAACGCCTGCACGCTTCTCCACGTCAGCAGTCTTGCCACATCATTTGCCCCCCACTCGTGGGGCTTGTTAGTGCGTGGTGCTTGGGTCGAAGGGAGTAATTGCGGTGCTGACGTAGAAAAGCAAAGATCTGGCACGATGATGGCCATGATTGCTGGCGCTTCGGGGACCGCCCCTGCGGGCCAATGCGGGGATGCCACCCGGCCACGTCCGAGGAGCAGTTAATGCTGGCGCAGAATGCAGAGCAGCTGGGATGCCATTCTCACCGATGGGAGGCACGTGGTGCAGATCCGTTGGTGGAGCGGTTGAATTGGTACGGATCCCTTGGGTCATTTCGAAATGAAAGGAAGGCCTTACCCGAACCATCTATTCTTTTTGAATTCTCCGTGCCTGCTGTTGCCGCGCCCAAGCTTTTTCTTCCTTCCAGTCGCCCCGAATCTTTCCAGGCAACAGGTTAGCTTCTTCTTTTCCTTCCCCCACTAAAATAGGGTTCCTTCCCGGGTCTGCAAGCTCATCTTTGGTCTTCAACTTTGAGTTTTTCCTTCTCCTTTGTCTTTGAGGATGTCCCATTTTGGTCCGGGCTTCCGTCCCTCCGTGATCAGGGTGAGGCCGGTCCCTCTGAATGGAGGCCGGCATCTTCTTCCTCTTCTTCTGATGAGGAGGGGGGTATAGCCCGCTTCGAGCTCAGTAGGAGGCATCCTCCTGCCCGGTTCTCATTAGGAAACCAGGATCTGATCCTTCTCTTCCTCCTTCTACTCCTGTCTCCGAGTCTGTCCGGCCTACAGGTCCTGGGGGGTCGCCTCCACGATCACCGTTAGGGAACTTAGGACTGTCCGGGATGTCTATGATATCCCGCCTTCTGTCCGGCTCATGATCCCTCGTCCAGGGGAACGGGTCACTTGAGTGGCCCGGGCCGTCTTGCCTTCTATGAGGGGACCTTCGCTGGAGATCTCCGCTTCCCTTTCCACCCTTTCTTTTTGTCAGTCTTAGACAATTATCGTTTTGTCCTGGCGCAGTGGTGCCAAACGCTTTAGGGTTATTTTCTCCTTTGTTGTGCTTTGTCATCTTCACGGTTCGTAGCCCGATTCTCTTTGTTCATGGCTTTCTTTACCCTGAAGCACCACCCAACCGAGGATGGTTGGTGGTCCTTATCCTCTCGTCCGAAGGGCATCAAGTTTGAGCTCCCCTCTTCCGTCAAGGGATGGAAGAGTAAGTTCTTCTTTGTCGAGGTCGAGGGGGTTGACTGGGTCTGGAGTGATCTGGACAAGTCCCCAACCAAAACTCTGCTATCGATGTGGCTGACCGAGATGATTACGAGCAGCTCCGCGGCACGTAGATTCCTCCTCTCGAGGTCCTGTTGTTTGAGCAGAACCTCGCCAACTCCGGAATCGACCTAGGGAATGGGTCGGGTGAGTTCGACCTGAACTCTTCTCTTTTTCTTCCTTCATGTAATTCTTGTGTAGTTTCCCACTGGTTCTGACCATTGTGTAACTTGCATGCAGGCATGATTTTCTCCGAGAGTGATCTCGTGGCCATTACCAAGAAGAGGTGGCCGACTGGATTGGCCGGGGAGCCTGCTCCCAGGCGGCCCCGGGGTGAGAGTGCCTCTGCGGCCACCCCCACGTAGTGATAGGTCTAGGCTCGACCACGGTTGTTGGCTTGAGCTCGGAGGAGCCCCCTGCTGCTCCAGCACCGGTGGAGAGGGCAGCTCCCACGGCTCCGAGGCCTGCCCAGCAGGCCCCTGTTGCAGAGCCCGAGGTGGTGGTCCGAGCGAGAGCTGCCGCTGCTACTGCTGCACCATGCCCCTCCAGGTCCGTCCGCCACCGGTGCTAGGGGTGAGGAGACCCGGGCCACTCCCAAGGCCACGACGAATGCGCTGCCTGCACCAGCACTGGCCTCCCAGCCTGCCCCCAAGGATCCTTCGATCAGTGGTGCACGGCCGCCAGCCCATGGAGAGAGTCGGACGAAGGAGGGACGATGCTACCTCCCCTTCAGAATGGGGCCGGAGAACTCGGTCCTTCGGAGCCCTGAGCTTGTTGAACGCTTGATGGACTTCTCCATCCAAGTGTGCGACCGACGAGACATGGCGGAGATGCATGTGGCCGATGTCTTCAAGATCTTCTTCTCCCAGCTGTATTCGATGGGTTTCTTCACCTTTCTCATTTGTTCTTCATCTTTTCATTTTTTTCATCTTTTTTTTTTGCTGACCTCTCTCTTTCTTTGTATAGATTGGTGCTGAGGCCTCTATATCAGGAGCCACTTCCAGAGCAGGGAGCGTCTTGAGCGGCAGCAGGCTGCCAAGATCGAGTCTTTGAAGGCCGACCTGAAGGAGAAGGATGGTGCGAGTGGGGCTCTTGAATTGAAGGTCAAGGACCTCGAAAAGGAGCTCACCGATACTGGGGGGCGAGTGAGAGGACTCTCGATGGCTTGCAATCTAGAGCAGAGCCGTTTGAAGAAGGCGATCGACGACCTCTCCATCGTCGAGAAAAAATTGAACTGGTACAGTGCCGAGGCCGACCGGCACAAGGAGACCACCCAGGTGGAGCTGGCTGGCATGAAGGAGAAGCTTGCCGCTACTGAGAAAGCGACAAAGATGGCGACTAGCTCGGTGGGGTAGCCAGGCTGAGGGCTGTCGAGCTGGAGAGGGTGGCTGCTGCGGCCAAGAAGAACGCCAAGAATGCTGTCGCCACCTTTAAGGCTTCGGAGGAGTTCGTCGCCGACATCCAACAGATAGCGTCGAACTCCTTTTATAAGGGATTCATGTACCTGCACGGCGGGTCGGGCATTTGTTCCTGACAAGAATCGTAGCTTCCTCGGATACCCCTTGGCTTCAAAGGAGGAAGTCGACGAGGAGGCCGTCGGTCAAATCCTTCGACACCAGCTGAGGGTGGTCCTCCTAAGGCCAGGGCGACTAAGCCGGAGACTTCTGAGGGCAGGAGCTCTCGGCCTCAGGACCCAGCAAAAAAGTCGGTCGACGTGGAATGACCTCTCTTTTCTTCCTTGCTTTATTTTGTACTCTTTGTTTCTTGTACTTGTTCGGGGTCTCCCGGCATGTCGGGGGGCTTGGAAGACACTTGTAATTTGTGTTTAATCAATGAAATTGGATTACTTTGTCAGATGCTCTCTCCCCTCCTCTCTTCTTCTCTTCTTCTTTTTTTTTTTTTGCTTTGCTGTTTTTGTTTGAGGACATCAGAGAGAAGGGCTTCACCTTGCTTGAGGTTGGGACACTCATGGGCCGTTAGGCCCGATGATGTCATTAGCCGAGGGCCGTGCGGCTCGAAGTCCTCTTGGCCGGAGATCTGAGCTTCGGTCTTGAGAAGTGTCCTAGAGCTGGGCTACGGGGATGAAGGTCGCTGAGAGCGCTTGTGCTCGAAGTTCCTTGGCCGGAGATCTGAGCTCTGGTCTTGAAAGGTTCCTGGAGCTGGCTCGGGATTAATTGCTGAGGGCTGTTGGGCTAGAAGTTCTCTTGGCCATAGATCTGAGCTCCTGGTCTTGAAAGGTGTCCTGGAGCTGGGCTCGGGACGAAGATGGCTGAGAGCTGGCTTGGCTCGAAGTTCTCTGGCCAAGAGATCTAAGCTCCGGTCTTGAGAAGGAGTCCTGGAGTTGGCTCGGGGACGAAGATGGCTGAGAGCGCTGTGGCCCTCGCATTTCTCTTGGCTGGAGATCTAAGCTCTGCTCTTGGAGTTGTCTTGGAGCTGGTCTCGGGGACGAAGATTGCTGAGAGCTGCTGGCTCGAAGTTCTCTTGGTTGGAGATCTGAGCTCCAATCTTGAGAAGGTGTCCTGGAGCTGGGCTCGAGGATAAGATGGCTGAGAGCTGCTGAAAGTAATAGCTTTGATGGTGCTGTATTTTCTTCTTGTCCCCTCTTTCTTTCCTTCCCCACTCTCTTTCATGCATTTTTCTTTTTCTTTTTCCTTTTTTTTTTCTTCTTCCTTTATTTTCAGAGTGGGGAGATCAGAGGAGATATGTTGGCTGGACCCCCCATTTTGTTATCTTTCTTTCATTCCCCTCTGTCTTCTTTTCGAGTGGGGAGATCAGAGAGGGGGCTTGCCGGGCTTCCCCCTTTTGTTCCCTTTCTTTCCTCCCCCCGTCTTCTTTGTGTGGGGAGATCGGGGTAAGGGGGGTTACCGGTCTTGATTGCCTTGGAGCTAGGCTCGAGGCCTTCCTGGATATGGAGCTAGGCTCAGGCCCAGGATTGCCTGAGATCTTGGCTCAGGTCTTTGGCGCCTTGGAGCTAGGCTCGAGGCATTGACGGGAGCTGCGTGGCCCCGTGATCCCTTGGCATCTCGGAGCTAGGCTCGAAGACGTTTGAGATAGAGAGCTGCTTCGCTCGATTCTTTTGGCCGGAGATCTGAGCTCTGATCTTGAGAAGGCGTCCTGGAGCTGGCTCGGGGACTCTTGGATTGGAGAGCTACGTGGCACAAAATTTCTTTGGCATCCTGGAGCTAGGCTCATGGGCGCTTGGAGTTGGAGAGCTACATGGCTCGAAATTTCTTTGACGTCCTGGAGCTGGGCTCGGGGATGCTTGGAGTGGGAGAGCATGTGGCTCGAAATTTCTTTGACGTCCTGGAGCTGGGCTCGGGATGCTTGGAGTGGGAGAGCTACGTGGCTCAAAGTTCCTCTGGCATCCTGGAGCTAGGCTCGGTGGCACTGGGAAGTGGGAGCAACGTGGCTCGAAGTTCCTCTGGCATCCTGGAGCTAGGCTCAGGGGTGCTGGGAAGTGGGAGCTACGTGCTCAAAATTCTTTGACGTCCTGGAGCTGGGCTCGGGGATGCTGGAGTGGGAGAGCTACGTGGCTCGAAGTTCCTCTAGCGTCCTGGAGCTAGGCTCGGGGGCGCTGGAGTTGGAGAGCTACATGGCTCGAATTCCTCTGGCATCCTAGAGCTAGGCTTGGGGGCGCTGGGAAGTGGAGCTACGTGGCTCAAAATTTCTTTGACGTCCTGGAGCTGGGCTCAGGGATGCTTGGAGTGGGAGAGCTACGTGGCTCGAAGTTCCTCTGGCATCCTGGAGCTAGGCTCGGGGGCACTGGGAGTTGGAGAGCTACATGGCTCGAAGTTCCTCTGGCATCCTGGAGCTAGGCTCGGGGGCACTGGGAAATGGGAGCTACGTGGCTCAAAATTTCTTTGACGTCCTGGAGCTGGGCTCAGAGATGCTTGAGTGGGAGAGCTACGTAGCTCGAAGTTTCTCTCGGCATCCGGAGCTAGGTCGGGGCGCTGGGAGTTGGAGATCTACGTGGCTCAATTCCTCTGGCATCCTGGAGCTAGGCTCGGGGCACTGGGAAGTGGGAGCTACGTGGCTCGAAATTTCTTTGACATCCCAGAGCTGGCTCGGGAACGCTTGGAGTGGGAGAGCTACGTGGCTCGAAGTTCCTCTGGCATCCTGGAACTAGGCTCGGGGGCGCTGGGAAAGTGGAGCTACGTGGCTCAAAGTTTTTCTGGCATCCTGGAGCTAGGCTCGGGGGCGCTGGGAAGTGGGAGCTACGTGGCTCGAAGTTCCTCTAGCATCTTGGAGTTAGGCTCGAGGGCGCTGGGAAGTGGGAGCTATGTGGCTCGAAATTTCTTTGACGTCCTGGAAATGGGCTCGGGGATGCTTGGAGTGGAGAGCTACATGGCTCGAAGTTCCTCTGGCATCCTTGAGCTAGGCTCGGGGGTGCCGGGAAGTGAGAGCTACGTGGCTCGAAAATTCTTTTACGTCCTGGAGCTGGGCTCGGGGATGTTGTTGACCATTTCCTGCAAAATATGCAGACTCCCATGCAAGGGAAAAAATCGTCACCATAATTGTGGTGAGGGGACTTACCTCATCGGGAGCGTCTTCGCGGGCTGTAGGCCCTCCCCTCTCGGGGAGCCTAACACCGTCGAGTTCTTCGAGGTAATGGGCCTCTCGCGATGGACTTAGGGAGCCTCGTAGGAGCCTTCCCATGGTGGTTCGCCACCGTCGTGCTGACGATCGTGGCATCTTTATTTAGCTTTCTTCTTTCGCTTTCTCCTTGCTGCGTGGCGGGGAGATTACCCTCGGGGCTCCTTGCCCCCTAAGTCTTCTTGGGTCCATGCACGATTCTCGGGCGATCGCACCCGCTGCTTTCGTAGTGGTGCAGCTGTTGGTGTTTGAAGACGACGGGGACCGGCAAGCGCTTGGGGTCCCCGCTTGAGTCTGCCCCCCACAAATCTTGGGAGGTGGATCTCCTTGATGAGCTTCTCAATCTCCTGCTCACGGTAGCCTTTCAATGTCGCGGCCGTGATTGCGGTGAAGGTGATGACACTTCACCGTACTATGGCGATGAAGGATTCCACCAGCGGTGGACGCTGCAATCCGGAGGCTCGACAGCTGGGTCTCGCGTACTGACAGACCAATGGGGGGGATCCCACCAGCTGGTGCTCATGCTTCTCCAGGCGCACTTTCGTTGTGTGCCTGATGGTTTCGCATGCAGATTCCCGCCGAAGGGGACGGGGGGAGTGACGTATTGGAGAGGCCTAGAAAAGATCGCTTATCTGTTGACCTTTCCATCTTATGTCGTCACCGTTCTTCTACGATGTGTTGGTCTGGGGAGTGGCGAAGGACTTAGTCATGCCTGTCTCTCGCCCCTACCTGGCGCTCCAATCTGTTGCCGCCAAGATCGTCATGGCCCGTAGCTCCTGCCGGCGCTGGAGTGCGCTCCTCCCCCGCCCACCGTTCTCGGCTCCTAGATCTCCATGCTGGGTGCGCCCCGCCTCGCCATCCGATGGTCCTCCTCTCCTGGACCTGCAACGAGAACATTCATTTTCCAAATGCCCTTCATAATCTTTGATTTAATTACAAAAATGCCATTCATTTATTACGAAAATGCTATCCATAGTTATTTTGAATTTTTTTAAAAGAATATTTTAGGAATTTATGAATTTTTCCGGTTGAAATCGTCTTTGGTAAATACGATTTCAAGTTGAAAAATCGTCTTTTCCAAAGATAATTTCTCAGGCCAACACGGAAGGACATGAGAAAGCTTGAAATCATCTTTTGGAAAGATAATTTCTCGGCATGAAATCGTTTTTTCCAAAGACGATTTCAACCCAGCTACCAACCCCCTGCCACGTGACAGGTATTTTTTGGCACCGCATGTCCATGTCAGCCAAAAACACTTATTTTCGTAAATATTCCACCTGACACCTATTTTTGGAATTTTTTTTTTTTAGCATTAAAAAAAAAAAATCGTCAATAATATGTCAGGCTAATAACACTTCGTGATGATCTACTTTAACCAGCAATAACAGATTAACATATTTCAGCCAACTTGCTGCATTTGTGAAAATCCTCAGCAAAGTCTAGCACATATTACCGCCGTGCATATGTTATATGATCATCAAGGCATGCTGGATTATATTGCACATGCTAAAAGATTACTTAATTTTCCATGCTTTGGCAAGCATCAACCTCATATTATATACGTACTAATGACCACCTGATAGCGGCTTATTCAAAGTCTCGGAAGAAATACTCAGAATTGTGCCTTAAAGACTACACCTTGGTGATAGGGACAGCAAGGACCAATTATTAGAAATCAACATAAAGCGGCAAGCATGGCAGTTGCAAATGTTGGTGAAGAAGTCCGTAGACTCAAAACTAGGCAGCAGTTAAGCTGTTGGCTATGTCAATGACGAATCGATATTTGACATCTGCCTTGACAAGCCGCTCCATTGCCTTGTTCACATAATCCATACCAATTAGCTCAATCTGCAGTTATATTGTTCTTTCCAGCGAAGTCTATCATCTCCTGGGTATCCTTTATTCCTCCATCATACTGCCTGCCACGATCTTCCCACCTGTTCACAGATCAAAGAAATTCCCTCATCAAAATCGCATTAGATAAAACAGAAGAAACAGTAATTTTGCATCATATCTAAGTGAAGGTGGCTGCGTGTAAACTTACCCCCAACCAATGGAAAAACTGGTAGGCTCAATGGCTTCTCTGGTAAAACCGACCATGATCAGCTTGCCATGGGTCTTCAGCAGTAAAAGCAATGGCATAAGGGAATGGTCTGCAGACACGGTGTTGATAATACATCCATGGTGCCCATAGCAGCCTGACAGCACAATGTAATTTATGACTGTACATATAAATGAACAGATAGAGGAGAAAATGAGGCAGCAGGGGGAACCATGCATGTTCAAGTCTGCACACATTTTATACCTTCATTTGCTCAGCATTACTGCTGACCAAGAAAAAGTCAGCACCCACCTTTCAATTGCTTCCTTCTCTTTGCGCTGGGATGAGCTGATCACCGTGACCTTCATCCCAAGGGCCTTACCAAACTTCACAGCCACATGGCCAAGGCCACCGAGACCACAACCCCAAGATGCTTTCCAGATTCATCGAGTCCAAAGTATTTCATGGGCTGTACACCGTGATCCCTGCACATAGCAGTGGTGCACCCTTGTCCAGGGGCAAATTTTCAGGGAACCGAATGACAAAATGCTCATTAACGACGATCATATCAGAAAAACCTCCAAATGTCTTTGTTCCATCGGTGTCGATGGAATTGTATGTAAGTATCATTCTAGGACAGTGTTTCTCGAACCCCTGTTTGCAGCTGTCACAGGAGTGGCAAGAACTAACCATGCACCCTACGCCCACCTTGTCTCCGGCCTTGTACTTTTGCACATTGAGCCCTGCCTCAGTAATGATGCCCACAATTTCATGCCTGCAAAAGAACAACCCATGTGCAGTCCTTTTTAGTAAACCAA
The DNA here is from genome assembly GCA_021397845.1 of Areca catechu. Lineage (NCBI taxonomy): Eukaryota > Viridiplantae > Streptophyta > Magnoliopsida > Arecales > Arecaceae > Areca > Areca catechu. The sequence continues at coordinate 63,146,569 of CM038040.1, read as the reverse complement.
CTAAAGCTTCATGCCTTTCAGGGCTATCATTGAAATAATTAGAAAATTGCTTGATATAATGGTGGGAGTTGATTTGTACTTGTGAATGAATGTGTTGGAGATTGAAGCAATTTCAAATATTTCTGCTTCTCTGAGCACTACTCTATTTTGCTGAGACCTTCCTCCTAGTCATCGGATTTGATTTTTAGGTCTCCCAACTAACAAATTTAGTGAACTGAGAGTTTGAGAAACTCATTAACCATTATCAACTATTAACAATTGAAAAAATACTGAGCCTGTTGCAACTGCATAAGGCAACAGAGCTAAGAAGAATGTCAACCTGGATTAGTATAACAATGAATAATTATCACCATTTCCTGCCACTCGACGTCTTATTTTCTTGGGCAAAGATTGAAAAGTAGTTTGATGGCCATGCATGTCCACAACCAAAACAATGTTTTATGTAATAGTACGATACTATCGCCTAGAGGTCATTTTACCATCCTGCTTTATAATGGATCGAGGAGAGACATAGTTCAGAGCAAGCTTTTGTTATCCATCTCGTCGTGCAGGCAAAACCCATGAAGTTAGAATTGGCACTAGAATTAGTTTTCCATTGATTCGAGCAATAATATGAATGCAATGGTTAAGACCAGGGTGGCAATAAGTAAATAAATAATTTCACCATCAAGCAAGTTGCAGAAGATAGTTAGATCTTTGACTTTTATCATCAAGAGAAAAATGTTGGCACTTGGGAGTAGTTCCAAAAATGCAGGGTTTTAGTTTCTTTAAATTCATTTTAAGAAGACACAAGAGAATAACAGGCTGATCAAAACATGAACCGGATGAAAATTTATAGATTGAGAAAAGGAAAAATGAGCAAAAAGTTCATTGAAAATAACAAGGTTTCCACTCCAAAGATAATCATGAAAATGTGGTGCTAAATCAGTTGTTGTTCTAAGGCAAGAGTTCACTGATGTCATGTACTCCCTGACAGAAACTTAAAAGCAGTCAAATTTGCCTGAACCTCATAAACTACTCAGGATTTACACGTTTGTACAGGTAGGTACATCATACTTGTACCAAATGGGAAGTAAAATTTCTCGATTAAAACAAGGTTTAGACCCAGCTCCCGGAGCTAGTAATAATAGCCGAATCTACAGGTGAACTTTTGCTTAGGTTACCAAGAGTAATTTTGAGTAGCAAAGAGATAATAAAGTCCACGGAACTAAAAATATAACAAATAGCATTCCAACCAGAAAGTGAGTTTTTTCATTAAAATGTCGTCTATGTTAGTTTTAATATGTTCAGAAAAATTTAGCAACTGTGGATAGAAATCGCCAGCTGCAAAAGGATCCTAAAGCAGATATACGTGAAATATTTTACAGCAGGTGGTCATCGTCCCGAGCCACAAAAAGCCAGCACAGAAGCCTGAATACGGAAATAAAAAGCCTGACAGTGTTAAATGTTGCATACCCTGGAATGATTGGGAAAGGGTATTTTTCCATTCATTCTTGATGCAGTGAAGGTCCGAGTGGCATATTCCACAGAACAGTATCTTTATGGTGACATCACAATCTCCATTATTCCTGTAGACCATGAAACATGTTACCATTAACTCATTCATACATTTATTAAATATAATTGGAGGTTCCATTCATCAATAATACAAATTTGAGCAACCACACCAATGATGGAAGATTATAATCATTAACACCTGATGTTTCAAATATTAAGTAGGCCACATAAGCAAATGGCAAGGCCATCAAAATGTCAACATGGTTTCACCTACATTAACTATCTTTTCAAGACATTACTCAGACACATCCTGAATTAAGAGGATCATGCAAAATTGATCTTTTTTTTGCGTGGCAATGATTTTGCTGAGCTTTGCCCCTCGGTCCCTAGTCACAAAAACCATCCATCATCAACTCAACAATGGGAATTAAATTTGGTAGCCTAAATTCAAAGAAATTAAGGGTTTATTTCGTCTGCGGGAAAAAAATTATCTCATTGAAATACTTTTCTCGAGAATTTGATTTCTAAAATATGATGACCAGGAAAGTGGTTTTGGCTTGTTTGGTTGACTATGAGAAAATAACATATTTTAGAATGCCTTATATTTAGTTGAGCATATGCTTTCCTTGGAAAGCTATATAAAATACTTATTATATTCTTCATAAAAGAAAAGACCTTACCATATTCCATTTAGGGCCTTAAGGATACTTCTAGAAAAAAAGATCCGATTCTCTTCACAAAATAAAGCTAGAAACCCATATCTCACAAATTTTTATTTTCCATGAAACATGATGTGAAATCCTGATTTTGGGCCTGGTTTTGGGCCAATTGGGCTGAAGTTGGCAGGACCCTAGGACGGGCTATATCCCTAGGCAAGCCATGCATTATCCATACCAAAATCCTTCTTTAAACCCTCTTCACCATCTCTATTGAATCGGAACGAACCCCTCTGCCCTCCTCCTCTATCTTCCCCAGCTCCAGTAGTGGCGGAGCCAAGTATAAAGTCGATTGCCATCGAAAACTCCCAAATCCTCCTTCCTTTCCATCTTTTTGATCCTTGGATTTCGGCCTCTACCATCGCTGGAACTCAAGTGCCGCCGCCGCCCCGTTATCACCATCGTCATGCCTTGCTGGTGAGTTTCCTTCCCTTTTCTCTCTTTCCTAGTCCAAGGTATTGGGGAAGGCCATACGGGCCGAACTAAGAAGAGAACCAGGGGAAAAAAAAAGAAGAAAGAAAGAAAGAAGGAAAAAAAAGGAAAAAGAAAAGAAAAGAAAGAAAATGAAAAAAAAGAGAAAGAGGAAAAAGAAAGAAAAAGAAGAAAAGAAAGAAAAATAATAATAAAAAAGAAAAGTGAGGAGAAGAAGAAAAAATAATAAAAAAATTTATGAAATTAATTTGATATTTAGACTGCTTTCCTGTTGATTAACCTGATTTCTATCAACCAGACCTAAATAGATATCTAAATCGAGCCTAGTCCTAGATCAGACTGAAAATTTTTTTATCTTAGCTTCTTTTTCTTGGATTCAGGATTAATTATGTAACTTATTTCATCAAAACATTCATTACCTTTATCAGTATGGGAGTATGAGGATCTAGGGTTCAAGTCGCGTATTCCTGATAGAATTTGTTTCAGATAAATTATCTTGGCCTCTAGTATTACATGCTAGATATGTTATGATTGTTGAGCAATGTAAAATGTGTGTGGCATAATTTGATCTACATTGGGTTGCATTTATTGTCATATATGTTGGTGTTGACGCTCTCTAGTTTGACTATGATCACACGAAATCCTAGTCTCTTTCGAGCCTCCAGTGGAGCGATCATTAGTACATGATCGATGTACGATATATGTAGTCAAGAGCTAGTTGCCTTTTACTTTTAGCCATGCATGGTGGTTACTGGCACATGCTAAGGATGCATGTTTTCTCGTATGATATCAAAGTTAGTTTCCTTCCGGACCTCCAGTGGGGCGATCACTGGCACATGACCGATTTTGGTATGTGTAGTCAGAATTCTATTCTCTTTTGAGGCTAGCCATGGACCGATTGTGGCCATAGTCAAAGGGACTAGAAGAGTAAAGTAAATGGTTGGCCATCCATAGTCGTGTCATTTATAATTAAGTGTGCACATTTGCATGAGGTTGTTGTTGTCTAGTTGGCTAACCCAAGGGGGGTGAATTGGGTTTGAAAACTTCTAAACATGTATGTGCCTTTTAAACAAATACAATGTGTATTGTGAGCCTTGTGTTGTATGTGGAGCGGAAGCAAGTAAATGCATACAAAATACAATCGCACAAATACAGCGATGTATAGTGGTTCGGAGCAACCACGGCTCCTACGTTCACTATCCAAGATACCACTTGGGATTTTCACTATATTCACAAATGAATACAGCCGGTTTGTTTTACACCAAGCTCACAAACCAAAACCCAATCTTGGTTTAATACTGGGATCACTAAGAACCCAAACTTTGATTTTCACGGGCTCACCAAAAATCCACACTTGGTTTTCACAGGATCACCAAAAAACCCACACAAAAACAAGGAAAACTAACAAGTAAATAATGCAACTTATACAAACTCCTTGAGTGTGAAAGTTGCCACTTTAGCCCATTGGATGTAGCTCTTCTAAGCTCTCCTCTTTTTTCAAATAAGGCTTCAAGAGTTGTGATAGGAAGTGAAGAACCCTCTCTTGAATTTGAATATTGAAACTCTTTCCAAAATCTAAATATAAACTATTTCTTCAATTTCTTTTCTCCTCTATCTCTCTTATCTCTTCTCTTTACTTTGATCTCATATATTATTTTGGAAGTGTTCCCAGGTTGTTTGGACCATTGGGAGTGCCTTGAAAAATAAATATGACCATTTGAAATCGTTGGAAGGAAGAAAAATAATTTCTGCAACTAGTCATTACTGCCCAGAATTCTGGAATTCGAGTCGGCTCGAATAATTACAGTTATACCATTCTTGAGTCAGCTCTATTCAGAACTCAATTTTAGCCACTCTAGAAGGGTCGGCTCGAATTCTCAGCGAGTCGACTCAAGTGAACTTTGTCCAAAAGGCTTTCAAACTTCTTCCAACATCTTCTAACCACTTCAAACATCTTCTAAACCTATGATACTCTATAAAAATAATCTTTACAAGGATAATTAGTAACATAATCATGCATAATATTTTGTAATCATCAAAATCAATCCTAGGGTCAACATTCTCTCCCTTTTTAATGATGACAAAATATAATGCATGAAAAAGAACTTAAAGAAAATTAACTCTATGAAAATTGTATTTCAATCAAATTAATAAGTATCATAAACTCAAACATATAAACAATAAACTCTCCCTTAATTTATCAATATTTTCAAAAATAAAATTTCTCTCTTTTCAAATGTTCTTTTTTATGACACCTTATCTCTCCCCCTTTTTATCATCATCAAAAGGGAGAAAAGTGTTTGTATTATGCATAGAAAACTCAAACATTCATTATTTCAGAGAAATATACAAGGGGGAGCTAATTGATTTTGAATCTAATGAGTTTTTAGCTTTATGCTCTGATATGTTTCCTAAATTTAGCTCTGATACCAGTTGTTGCCCAGTTGGCCAATCTAAAAGGGGAGGTAAATTATGTTTGAAAACTTTTAAACAAGTATGTGCCTTTTAAACAAGTACAATATGTGTATTGTGAGCCTTGTGTTGTGTGTAGAGTGGAAGCAAGTAAATGCACACAAAAATAACAATCACACAAACATAGCAATGTATAGTGGTTTGGAACAACCCACGGCTCCTATGTCCATTATCCAAGATACCATTGGGATTTTCATTATATTCATAAATGAATACAACCGGTTTGTTTATACTGGGCTCACAAACCAATACCTAATCTTGGTTTTATACCAGGATCACCAAGAACCCAAACTTTGATTTTCACGGGCTCACCAAAAACCCACACTTGTTTTCACGGGATCACAAAAAATTCACTATAAAAACAAGAAAAACAAACAAGTAAACAATGCAACTTATATAAGCTCCTTTACTGTGAAAGTTGCCGCTTTAGCTCATTGGATGTAACTCTTCTAAGCTCTCCTCTTTCTTTAAATAAGGTTTCAAGAGTTGTGATAGGAAGTGAAGAACCCTCTCTTGAATTTGAACATTGAAGCTCTCTCCAAAATCTGAAGTATAAACTATTTCTTCAATTTCTTTTCTCCTCTATCTCTCTTATCTCTTCTCTTCACTTTGATCTATCATATATATATTTTGGAAGTGTTCCCAGGTTGTTTGGACCATTGGAGTGCCTTGGGAAACAAAATATGACCGTTTGGAACCATTAGAGGAAGAAAATAATTTCTATAACTAGCCATTACTGTCCAGAATTCTGGGATTCGAGTAGGCTCGGATAACTCGAGTCAGCTCGAATAATTATAGTTCTACCATTCTGGAGTCAGCTCTATTCAGAACTCAATTTCAACCACTCTAGAAGAGTCGGCTCGAATTCTCAGCGAGTCGGCTCAAATTCTCAACGAGTCGACTCGAGTGAACTTTGTCCAAAATGCTTTCAAACTTCTTTCAACATCTTCCAAACCACTTCAAATATCTTCTAAATCTATGATACTTTACAAAAATAATTTTTACAAGGATAATTAGTAACATAATCATGCATTAATATTTTGTAATCATCAAAATCAATCCTTGGGTCAATAGTTGTTTATTTTATCATGATGCCGGATATCCTGTTTGTATGATTTGTTTATACTTGCTATTTGTTATTGACATATTTATGTATATATATTGAAGGTGATGATAACTTACTGAGTTTGTATAGCTCACCCTTTTTTTATATTTTTGTTTCAGATTTGAAAGATCAATCGGAAATTGGGACTAGTTAGTGAAAAACTAGGATTTACGTATTAATCTCTTAGTTTATGATTTATCCTAAATTTTAGTTGAATTTTATCTACTTGTTAACCTTGATGAGAAATTCTAGAAATTAATAAATATTAATGAATTTATATTATACACTGCCTGATTGCTAATTAGAAAGATAGGCCTTACATATTCAATGAGATTGAACCCTAAGGATATGCGGCCGTAAATTATGCCTAGCTCGGGCATCGGGTTGGGGCATGACAGATTTAATGGTATCAGAGCAAAGGATTAATATCAAGATGATTTAGTTAGTGAGAGTATGGTAGAATTAGGATTTTGATTAAATATTCTGGAATAGTTGTCATTACTAAAAGTTTATTTAATTTTCTTTGATAGGTATATGTTATAGTTCCAAGGATTTTGCTAAGTATAGGAGGCTTGTATGAATAAAATATTGGATTAAACTCTCTTAGCTTAATTTTTGGAAGAATGTCATCGAGGCTAGATAATGGATATATGGAGGTATATTTTGAATTATACTGTGAATTTGATTTGATTTGAAAATCTAATTTTGATAAAATTAAATATTGTAATACAGTGATTAGAATTAACATGATGATTATTAAGGCATATTAAATGATATCGAAGCTTGGATTATGATCATTTAGGACTGTAACACAAGTGATTAGGATATGATTTGAGTGATATTAAATTTAGGTTGTGATCACTATAGGCTATGATTTAAGACGTATTTGAACTTAGTGTTATGATTATTTGGAATATGATACAAGTTGCAAGAATAGATTTGAAGTTTGGATTTCTAATCTCTAGGTATTGTATATATGATTAACGCAAAAGAAGAATATGATTTTTGTAGAGATTGATCTTTGATGAGTGTAAAAAGCTGAATGATTTATACTATTTGATCATAATAAGCATATTATGGATAGTGAAGAGCTGAATAAGATATTTCTTTATCTTTGATAAATAGATTTGATCGAGTTTCAGAAGTGTTGACTTTGATGTATAGTGTGTTATGTTACGCTGATTATGTATATTCAATTATTAATTGAATGCTGTTAGAATCCTAAACTTGATATGGATGAAGATCATGATATGATATGAATTTTATTATTAATTACTGAATTATAAATTTTGAGATTGTTGTAAGAAGATGTTTAGGATGAAGGTTATGAAAAGTTTAATGATATTAAGAAGGAGAATTTTTTGATGAATCTGTATGGAGATTATTATTGAAAATATGTAATGAAAAATATGTTTGAGATAATGCATAGATTTATAATTTGCTATTGATGGATTTAATGATATTATGTGGACATGGTATGCATATCTTGGTAGAATTTTTGATGCCTTATGTTAGCAGCCTTGAATTGATTACTTGATCTTCCATATATTTGTTGGAGATTATTGAATATATTGAGCTTCGAGTCAAATTTAATATCTATAAGAAGATTTTATTACTTTGCTATTGATATTTTATTTATCAAAGAAATAGGTATTGGAAGATTTATATGGATTTAATCTATAAAGGATAATATTTAGATGGTATAATTTTAGACAAAGACTTTAAACATAGAAAATGAATCAAGGTTTAAATTTGAAGTGATATGTTCGAGATCTAATAAGGACAAGAAAATTTAATAGTTTTGATTTCATTTTATTTGAAGGTTAGATATTGTTAGATTCTAATATAAAGTGGTATCCTTATCAGAAATTCACCTAATAAAATTAGAGGATTGATAATTTATATCAGAGTGCACAACAGATGTGTGGTGGACTAAAGATATTAGAATTAATTTAAAGTGTATTATGATGGCAAAATGAAAGTTCTTAAAAAAGATTTTTGATTTGGGTAGAATGGTACATGTGAGTTTTGGAATGCGCATCTTTGAGTTTTGGAAGACTTAGAGTTTTTTAAAAATTTAAAGGTCAAAATATTTTTTTTGTAGGAGGGGAAATGTGAAATCTTGATTTTGGGCTTGGTTTTGGGTGATCTGGGCTGAAGTCGACAGAGGTTGCCGACTTCAATTCAAAACCAGAAAAAAATTAAGAATGAAACAGGGGAGGTTTGCTCGACTGAATCGATTGCCTGAGGAGATGGTAGAAGCTGTGGGATGGGAGGAAATGGTCGAAGGACCGCCGGGGAAGGGCAGGACTCTAGGACGAGCGGCTATATCCCTAGGTAAGCCATGCATTATCCATACCAAAATCCTTTATTAAAACCCTCTTCACCATCTCTAATTGAATCGGAATGAACCTTTCGCCTCCCTCCTCTATCTTTCCCAGCTCCGATAGTGGCAGAGCCGAGGTATGAAGCCGAATGCCATTGGAGACTATCAAATCCTCTTTCATTTCCATCTTTTTGATCCTTGGATTTCAGCCTCTACCGTCATCGGAAGTCAAGTGCTGCCAGCCCCGTTCTCTCCATCGTCGTGCCTCGCCGATGAGTTTCCTTCCCCTTTTTTCTCTTTCCTGGTCCAAGGTATCAGGGAAGGCTGTTCAGGCCAAACTAAGAAGAGAATTCGGGAAAAAGAAAAGGATGAAGAAAAAAGAAAAAAAGGAAAAAAGGAAAAAAGGAAAAAAGAAAATGAAAAAAGAGAAAGAGGGAAAAAGAAAAGAAAAAGAAGAAAAGAAAGAAAAATAATAATAATAAAAAGAAAAGTGAAGAGAGAGAAGAAGAAAGAATAAAAATAATAAATAAATTTATGAAATTAATTTGGATATTTAACTGCTTTCTTGTTGATTAACCTGATTCCCATCAACCAAACCTAAATAGATATTTAGATCGAGCTTAGTCCTAGATCAAATCGAAAATCTCTTATCTTAGCTTCTTTTCTTGGATTCAAGATTAATTATGTAACTTATTTTATCAGAACCTCATTACCTTTATCAGTATGGGAGTACGAGGATCTAAGGTTCGAGTCACGTATTCCTGATAGAATCAGTTTCAGGTAAGTTATCTTGACCTCTAGTATTGCATGCTAGATATGTTATGATTGTTGTGCAATATAAAATGTCTGTGGCATAATTTGATCTGCATTGGGTTGCATTCATTATCATGTATGTTGGTGTTGACACTCTCTAGTCTAACTATGATCACACAAGAACCTAGTCTCCTTCCAGACCTCTAATGGGGCGATCACTTGCACATGACCGATGTACGGTATGTGTATCAAGAGCTAGTTGCCTTTTATTTTAGCCATGCATGGAAGTTGCTGGTATATGCTGAGGTTGCATGTTTTCTCATATGACATCAGAGTTAGTTTCCTTCCAGGCCTCCAGTTGGGCGATCACTAGACATGACCGATTTCAGTATATATAGTCAGGATTCTATGCTCTTTCGGGACTAACCACGGGCCGATCGTGGCTATAGTCAGAGGGACTAGGAGAGTAAAGTAAATGGTTGGCCATCTATAGTCATGTCATTGTAATTAAGTATGCACATTTGCATGAGGTTATTTATTTTATCATGATATTGGATATCTTATTTGTATGATTTGTTTATACTTGCTGTTTCTTATTGACATATTTATGTATATATATTGAAAGTGATGATAACTTACTGAGCCTATATAGCTTATCCCCTGTTTTCTGTATCTTTGTTTCAGATCTGGAAGATCAATTGGCTTTTGGACTAGTTAGTGAAGAGCTAGGATTTAGGTATTAATCCCTAATTTATAATTTATCCTAAATTTAGTTAAATTTTATCTATTTTGTTAACCTTGATGAAAAATTCTAGAAATTAATAAATAATTGGTGAATTTATATTATACGCTGATTGCTGATTAGAAAGATAGGCCTTGTACATTCAACGGGATTGAATCCTAAGGATATGCGGCCGTCTATTACGCCTAGCTCGGGCATTGGGTCGGGGTGTGACACATGAAAAGTTTAGTCTTATAAGAATGCAACTTTTCAATCTCTCTCATTTGAAAACTCCAACAAAATAAGAATAGTTCTTTCATTTTTCCATTGACCACACTTTTCTACCCTTCTACTTTACAATCTATGGATACATTGATCCTAAGGATCGGTTTGATTGGAAGTAATCTAGCATAGAAAAATAAATCTTATATCAAATTATCATGTTTAGTACAAAAAGTAAAAGAGAGATAATAAAAAAAGTGGTGGGCCCATGCTTATTTTCTGGAAAGAGAAAGTAAAACCATATATGGAAGGATTAGTATTTGATAAATTTTAAAATGGTGAAATGGTGATAATCCATACTTAACAAAAATATCTCCAATAAAATATATTTATGATCATTAATTTATTTTGATTTCTTTCCAATTTATTCAATGAAGAGCTTTTTATAAATAATAAAAATATAAAAATATTATACAAAGGATTATGTGATTATAATCTATATAAAAATGGATGAAGATGATAATATTATCTTTATATTAAAAAATTATTTTTTCACCAACCAAATATGATAAAATTATTTTTTTATTCATAATCATTGTTCTACATAAATGATTCCTAGAAATGATCAGATTATCTCATAATCTATCATACTCCAACCAAACAGACCTCAAAAGAATAAACATAAAGTAGGAAGACCATAATAAAAGAATATATGGTTATCCATGAGATGGTCCATAATTAAAAACAGTCAGCATTCTATCCTGAAAAAGGTAAAGAAAAAGGTGAAACCAAAATATGCAAATTATATATGTTAGAACAATTTTTGAGGATTGAATACGGTTAACAAAAAAAAAAATCAATGTCATCACACCATAAATTTTTATCCAAATCATAAAAATTTTAATATAATAATTGCAAGTCATCAGTTTAAAGGTCAGCAAATCAATGGCTGAGAGGTTGCCCGCATAATATTTATGCAAGAATGAGCACCAGTGCTGTGGGGAAAGTGTGGGCTTGGAGTCTTGGAAGTTACTAAAATTCGTCAGCGGACCCACAAAATATGCGTGGAGGCTTCGGGTTGTCGATAGTAACGAACTCGTCCCCTCTGACCAAAAGCGTTACTAAAATTCCGTTCCCATGAAGGGTGTGGACGTAAGTGGGTGAGAGAGAACAAAATCAAAAACAAATCAAATAATTACGAAGGAAAAGAAATGAAGGGACAAAACGGAAAGGAAGGGAGACAAATTACCTATCAAGAAAATGGAATCAAATTACCTAATCGGAGAGGCTTCCTGCATGCAGCAGGAAGACACCGCAGAATCCCATGGATTCTGCGAATAATCGGAAGAATCAACAAATTAATCTATCAAAAATGGTTATAACACATTAGATCCAGCAAGAACAGAATAGATCAAATTCTACCACCAACAAACCACAAGGAACGATCAAGAATCCAAGATCTTTTTATCCAAGAGAGGTCTCCCAGCACGAACCAAGAAAAAAAATAAACTCAGTCAAAGAAACAGGATTAATTCGAATGAAAAGAAGCTGAGATCCTCGTAAGAGAATACCGGGATTGGAGGAGAGACCAGAGAGAGATGGAACGAAGAAAGGATACCTGCGGGAGAAAGGGAAGGGGGAGAGGACGCCGGAGTCGTCCCGTGCAGCCCACCCAACTGCTTTCCGGGGATGCTCCGTCTCTGGCGATCCCTTCACCCCGTACTCCGTCACAGATGCCGCCATTGGCCTTCTCGCCTCCTCCTCTTTTAATCCTCCTCCTCCCAGTTATCGATTCAGAAGAAATAGAAGAAGAGACGCTCATTCGCAGGGGACCAGAGGCTGCCTCCTTTTAAAGGTATTGGCATGGGGTTCCTGAATCAGCTGGTCGGAGTCGCTGCATCACAGGACCGCTTCCTGGTTTATCTATAAAATAATTTTTTATCAGAGTTGTTCCGATAGAGAACATTCTGATGTCTAAGTCAGTGACGGATTCCAGCTACAGAATGGGGATGATGTCGAGAGTAAAAGAGAAAAAAGAGTTCTTGGAGATTGAAATGTATGTGTGCGAGATTATTCATGCATACCTCTCGAGCCATCCTTCTTATCTATATTTAAAAGATGTCCTTCAGTCTGTGGCCTACTCTTTTCCTAAACATCATGAGGAGCCAATCTCTCCTATGATTGGCGATCGTGGGTTGTCAATGAGCGATTCCGGCCAGATCGGAGGCATGGTTGCAAGAATTGCGCGCCATGATCATGGCGTGATGAGTGTCGATTGTAACCGTTGGTTACAATTTCCTTTTTGGAACAGATTATGGTTCAAGCTTCAGGTTTCTCCTTGCGTGGGCCGAAGACTTGGTATTTCCCCGAGGCCGGAGATCATGTCTACGGCGGGGACCGAAGTTTGTATCTTCGGAAGTCGATGAATAGTTCAGACTTCGGCCGGGGCCAAAGATGCTACCTGAAGGACTGCCTTCGGATGTTGTAGTTCGGTGTGAAGCCTTGAGTTGCTTGCAGTTGGCCTTCGCTTAGTCCGAAGTCCGTAGTCCAGAGAACCGGGGCTTCGAAAAGTCGAACCGGAGCCTGGTTCGTAGCTGAACCAGGATATCGCAATAGTTGCCTCCCTACTCTCAGTTGTCGAAGCGAAGATCTGCTTCGAGAAGTGAGAGTATTATGGCCTTGTCGCTTTCTTTCTGAGAGACGGCGCAGTAAATGATTACGGGACCTCTATTGGGCTGTCTATCACGATCTGAGAATCAGATGGTGGACATGTGCCATTCCCGGATTAGGAAGAAGTAGGTGGCCTTGAGGCTATCCCTCCTCGTCTCGTTGCACTGTGTTTGAGGCAATCTTTTGGTTGGGATTTGGATAGTTGTGGTGGCTGTTCTCTGCCTGTTGGATGAAGGATAGATCTTATCCTGGCGGTCAGTCGTAAGTGGGTTACCTCCTAGGGTAACTTGAGTCAAATTAACCCTCTGTGGGGGTCCAGAGACCCTTACTTTTCTTTTGGGGAAGGGTGAATGTCTGGGCAAGGAAGCTTCTCCAATTTCGTCTCATTCTCTGCCCAAACCGTTCTAGACTACCGGTCTATTCTTCAGGTAGAATCATCTTTCCGCTCATTGCTTCATTCCTTTGTCATGGAAGAGACCGTAGAGAGTCAGGGAAAGCAGGTTGGGCCCTCAGGGGCCGAGATGCAGTAGGTCCGGAGTCGGTCCCCAACTCGGTTTCTCAGAGCAAGGCAACCCTTCTTTGGGAATGCTACGCATTCCTGAGGAATTTCCCTTTGTCCTCCCCATGCCCGGGAGCGGGCGAACAAAGCTCCCCCTAGGTGCCTAGCTGTATATGAAGATCACCTGAAGGCTGGTCTTCGGTTTTCCCTGCACCCCTTCTTTGTTAAGATTTTTCGCTTGTACCAAGTTGTGCCAGCATAGTTGACCCCAAACAGCATCAGGACATCTGCGGGTTCCTGGTCATTTGCAGCATCTTGCAGCATCGCCAATGTAGAGCCTAGGACCAACTTGTTCTCGGCCCTTTTCGTCCTCAAGAGGGACTTCCACAGCAATGGATGGTGGGTGATCGGTCCCAGATCGAGCTGCAAGGTGATTAAGGACATGCCCAGCGCCATCCACGGGTGGAAACCTGTCTTTGTATTTGTGTTGTCTTTCGACCCATGTGGCTTCGACACTGTGTGGAAGAAGCCTCGCCTGACCGCCAATGACTGAAAGAAGTCTTGGCGGCCGATCATTTGGATTATGATCTTCCGACCAACTCGAAGTTTGCTCCTATCCGGGAGTTATTGGAGGAGAGGAACCTCCATCGAGCGGGAATCAGTAAATTCCCCTCACTAGGTATAGTAGTGGAAATTTCTGCTCATCTACTTTAGGTTTCGTTGTAGTTCATTTAATTGAGGTGATCCCCTTTGCCTGCAGGCGGTGGGATGAAGCGCAATTTGAGTTGGCTTCGCCAGACTTCGGAGAGAAGGGTTGCACAGGCCCCTTCCACCAGGTCTGCAGCAGCTCGGAAGAAAGCTTGGAGAGATGGTCCCAAAGGGGACCAAAGCACTTCGTCCTCCTAAGGTGCCTCGGGGAAAAATGCAGTGGCTGCAGAAGGGGTTCCAGCGAGGCCCTGTCCAATCGAGACTCCAGCAGAGGTCGCCTCCCCAGTCGACACAACAGGGGGCCCGCCTCAAGGAGTGGATGTGCCGCCATTTTGCCCTCTGCTGTCGATAGGGGCAAAGCACGGCAAGTCAAAGGAGAGTCCGTCTATGGAGCTTCTTCAACCAGAGGCCGTTCGACAAACCCTTCGGAGCTCCCGCCTATGGGAGAGCTGCTGGTTCCGGAGGAAGCCAGGCAAGTGTTGAAGGGTACGATACAGCCCCACAACCTGGCTATTTTCCAGAACTGGAGCTTTCTGAAGGTGTCTGATTCCGGCTTCGCCACCCTGCAACAGGTATGACTATCACCGCCTCCTTTGCCTTGAGAGTTATTTGACCCTCGATTTCTTCTTTTTTGATGTAGTTGGTCTATGACTTCACCTTCATGGAGGAAGACTTGGAAAACGTGGACAGCCTCATCTACGACCTTAAGGAGGAGCTTCAGACCGCTAGGGCTGCCAGGAAGTAGCCGAAGAGCTGAAGCAATCCATGGAGGACCGTCTTGTCCGGGTAACTGATGAAGTTTGTGACCTGAAGGCGAACTGAAGAGCGCCCACTCGAGGATAGCGGGACAAGAGGCAGGGTGGAACAGGAGCAGGAAGCAAGTTGAATCCCTGGAGCGGACTGCAGGGAGAATCAGGAGAGGATGGAGAACCTATCCAAGGTGGCGGAGGAGGTTTCTAGGAGGGCCGAAGAGACGATCCTAGAATTCGAAGCTGCTAAGAGAGAGGCCGAAGCCACCAAGAAGGAGTCCAAAGCTTTGAGAAAGCAAATAGACAATGTCGTGGCTGACTTCAAGATGTCTTCGCAATTTCAGACAGAGATTGATGAAGCATCATTGTATGCCTACCAGCACGGCTTCAACGACGGGCTTTCCAAGGTAATGGAGACCCTCCCTCACCTTGACCTTTCGATGATCCCCTCCTACAACATAATTGGAGAGGAAGGAGAAGAAGCAAAGGAGGCCGAAGCCACAGGGGAGGTCGAGGAGTCGCCATGTCCGGTGGAGGAGGCTGCTACACCAGTCGAAAATTCGAAGGTGTCCCAGCTTTGATCTTGGCCCAGGAGGTGACTCAGGTTGGAGGAGTCCAGGCTGAAGGTTCTCCCGTCCCGGCCCAGATTGATGAGATCCTCTCCCGAGCAAGTTGACAAGTTGCTCCAATCCTGTGGTGTGGAGCCTTCTCCTGTTTATGTTGAGTGACTTGGATCACTCTGAATGTATTTTTCTTTCTTTTTCTTACTTATATTTCCAATGAACTTTGTACTGCAATTTTTCCAGATTTTGGAATGAATTCTCCTTTCTTTGCATATGTATTGTTGTGCCTCATGTGTAGCCTGAAATGGTTCTATCGTTTCTCCTTTTGCCTAGTCGAACGATAGCCTCCGAAGGCCGTCCAGTCGATAAGAGCCGGTTTTACCGTTCTCTTTTCTGCTTGGTTGAATAGTCATGGCCGAAGGCCGTTCAATCGGTGAGGACGAACTCTTGAACGGACCAAAACTCCGTTGTGTTGCCTTTCTTCGGATGTTGAGCTTGTCCGTTGGGGCAGACAGGAGTCATCTCCCCATCAATCAATAATTAGGAGGATTTGATTAGGATCATCGTTGTCCACGTGGCACGTCGAAATTTGTACAGTCATAATCTCTTGCGCCTTATGAGCCGCTGGGCCTCTTTTTTCCAAAAAGAGACCATTAATGATGCCGTCGCACAATGCGGATTTCTCCGGATTCGAAGCGATGACGATTGCGGTCCTGGGGATGGCTTCCGAGAGACTTTCTGGTTCTCGAAGCATCACCTGGACACGTGGCGCCTTCTCATATGGCCGGGAAGGATGTGGGACGCACCTTCCCGCAGTCAATTATGGGTGCAGGGTTTCTATAAATAGGACCCTGCCCCCCTGCCATCGAAGGCCATCATTTCTGTTGGTGTCTTCCTTCTATTAGCCATGAGGTTCAACACTTCTGAGCTCCGTCGTGCAGCGAAGAGGAGGGCTATTGACCCCAAGAGGAAGCGAAGTCCGGAGTCATCTGGGCCTGTAGGCGAAGAGGAGGAGCCTCTGCTGGACCATCTCGAGAAGAAGGTCCGCCTTCTGGAGGCTCAGTTGGAGGGCCCGAGCCCAAGTCACGGTGGCGACCACGGTGATGGAGGAGGCGAAGAAGGAGGTGACGGATGCCATTGCAAACTTCAGAACTTCTGCCTTATTCAAGGATGAGCTCACCGGGGTAGCCCTGGACTCCTTCCATTAGGGGTTTTGGGACTGCCGGAGGAAAGCCTCCAGTTTTATAACTTGAAGGGCTTGGATAATATCAAACCCTCCGTTCCCTTCCCCGGCCATGAATTCGATTCTGACTCCGATGAGGGGTCGGACTCGAGTTCGGATGGGAACCCCGGGGGCCCTTCGTCATCCCATCTGGTCTCTCCCCGACGGTACGGAAAAATCCATCGGGGAGTTAATGCAAATTTTCCAACCTTGCGGTTGCTGCTGCTGCTCTTTTTTTTTTTGTATCTCTCTTTAGGAGAGTTTCTTTTCTTTTTCTTACTCTCTTTTTAGGAGAGTTTCTTTCTTTTTTTCCTCTTTCTTTTCTTTCTTTTTGTAAAAAATTGAAAGAAATGAAAGATCTTTTCTTTTACATCTTTCTGTGTATTTCTGTGATGTGTTGCATCATGATTTGTCCATAATGTAGACTTCGTAAACCACTTGCGATTTGTAGGAAAGAAGTAGGATCCATTGGACCATTCCGAGAGTGTTTGTTGTTGATAGAGAGGACAACAGTGGTCCTTTTAGACGAGTTTTCGTTTTAGCCTTTTACACGTTTCATTTTCCAGATAGGCCATCCCTGTGCACTTTCTGTCATGATTAAGGTAGGCTGTTCAGGTCCGCCTTGGCGCGTGTTTGGATTCACCATAGGGTAGGTTACGAAAACCATCCCTGTGCCTTTGATCTTTTGGTGGCCTGGTTAGGCTATCCATTGCGCTCGTCGGGCATACCGATAAGGTGAGTGGATCAGACTCTCCTTTGCGCAGTTGATCAAATTTTCAGATCGGGTCATTTGGGATGTTGTCATTCAGTCGATGCAACTAGCTGTTTTGAGTTGAGTAAGGTTGAGGAGCTTTGCACAAGAGTTTTTTTTTTTTTTGAAACTTTTTCATTGATAGTATTTGGAAAGTTTTGTACATTCCATGGCCAGGATAGGGTCTTCCCCTCTAGGGTCTTGAGTCGATATGTTCCTAGTCGAATGACTTCTTCGACTTGATATGGGCCTTCCCAGTTGGAGGAGAGTTTACCCTGTTCCGTTGGCCTGAACACCTCTGCTCTTCATAATACCATGTCCCCCGTGCGGAAAGTTTGCTCCACCATTACCATTGTAGTACTTGGCGACCTTTTGCTGGTATGCCACCATTCTTATCTGGGCCTGTAGCTTGGTGCTTGATAGCAAATCCAGATCAATCCTTCTGTGATCAGAATTCTCAGGCTCTTCATAGTTGTCAATTCTTAGGGACTGTAGGGAGACTTCGACAGGTAGCACGGCTTTGGTACCTTAGGCTAGGTTGAACGGAGATTCACTGGTGGCTGTTCTTGGGGTAGTTCGGTATGTCCAAAGAACAGAGGTCAGTTCTTCAGCCCAAAGCCCTTTGGCAGCATTCAACCTTGTCTTTAGATCATAGAGGATGGTCCGGTTGGTGACTTCGGTTTCTTTGTTGGACTGTGGATGAGCAACGGATGTTAGCCGATGCTGGAAATGGTATTGAGCATAGAAGTTCTTGAACTTCGGATTGTCGAATTGTCTCCATTGTCCGTGATGATGACGTGTGGGATACCGAACCTGAAGATGATGGAATTTTTCATAAAACTTTCCACCTTGCCCTCTGTGATTTGGGCCAATGGTTCGGCTTCCATCCATTTCGTGAAATAGTCGATGGCCATTAGGATAAACTTCCTTTGCCCTGATGCTAGTGGGAACGGGCTAAGAATGTCCATCCCCCACTAGACAAAGGGCCATGGGGCTGCCAACTGAGTCAGGTGACTCGCAGGTTGTTTCTGCACATTGGCATACCTCTGGCATTGGTCGCACTTCCGTACGAAATTAGCTGAGTCCTTCTGGATGGAGGGCCAGAATACCCTTGTCGAACAATCTTGTATGCTAAAGATTTGCCTCCCAAGTGATCCCCGCATATGCCCTCATGGACCTCTCTCAATGCATAATCTGCATCGGTGGGTTCGAGGCATTTCAATGGTGGTTGGGAGAATGATCTCTTGTAAAGGGTTCCGTCTAAGATGACGTATTGAGATGCCATCCAGCGGATCTTCTTGGCCTCTGCCTTATCTTCGGGCAGTTCTCATTCATTCAGGAATCTGATGATGGGATCCATCTAGCTTGGCTCAATATCAATCTGGCGCACCTCTGCAGCCTCTTCGGCAATGCTTGGAGTTTCAAGATGTTCAATAAAGGTGCGCCCGAGAGACTCCGATGCTGTAGTTGTCAGTCGAGACAGTGTATCCACCCGGGAGTTCTCTGATCGGGGAACATGAATAATTTCAAAATTCCAGTTGGGAGGATAAAGCCTGAACCTTCTCCAAGTATTGCACCATGGTTGGATCTTTGGCTGCGTACTCTCTATTGGCTTGATTCATAACCAGTTGAGAATCGGAGAAGGTTCAGAGTTGCCGGACTCCCAGATCTTTGACGATCCGAAGTCCGACGACAGTAGGACCTCATATTCGGCCTGATTATTGGAGGCATGGAAGGAGAAACGGAGTGTATACTCTATAATCTGGCCATCAGGTTCGGCCAACATGAGTCCAGCCCCGCACCTGGTAGTATTGGAAGCTCCGTCCACATGAAGCTCCCAAACGGACTTTATCTCCTTCGGGGTTTCTTCTTCTTCCGAAGAGGCTTCATCTTCGGACTTCCAGGTACACTCGGCCAGAAAATCGAAAGCACCTGGGCCTTCATAGCCTCGGGCTGGAAGCTAATGTCAAATTTGCTTAGCTTCACAGCCCACTTGCCATCCTTCCAGAAGTGTCCGGAGATTGGAGAACGGCTTTGAGAGGTTGATCAGTCAGCACCACGATAGCGTGGGCATGGAAGTATAGCCGTAGTCACTTTGCCACAATCACTAAAGAGTAGATCAGCTTTTGCATCCTTGTATATCGCATTTCTACACATCATGCAGGATCTTGCTGATGTGTAGTAAATGGGCTGTGGGACCCATCTTCTTCCTTCCGGACAAGAACCGAACTCACTGCTTCGTTTAAAGCAGAGAGGTACAAGTAGAGGACCTCGCCTTCTTTTGGCTTGGAGAGTAATGGTGGGGTCTCCAAATACATCTTCAATTTCTCAAAGGCAACGTGACAGTCTTCGGACCATTCGAAAACCTTTGATTGCCGAAGTACCTTGAAGAACGGAAGACATTTCTCGGCTGACCGAGAGATAAATCTGCTTAGGGAGGCAATCCTCCCTGTCAACTGTTGGACTTTCTTTTTACAGGAGGGATGTCTCATATCCTTCAAGGCCTGGATCTTCTCGGGGTTGGCCTCAATCCCTCGTTTGGTGATAAGGAAGCCCAGGAATTTACCCGACATGACCCTGAAGGCGCACTTCGCCGGGTTTTAACTTCATGAGGTAGCACCGGAGAGCGCTAAATGACTCCTCCAAGTCGTGGATGTGGTCTCTCCGGTGGAGACTCTTGATGATCATGTCATCAACATAGGCCTCCATATTTCTTTCCAGTTGCTTTTCAAAACCTTATTGATGAGTCTTTGAAATGTAGCTCCGGCGTTCTTGAGGCCGAACGACATCATCTTGTAGCAATAGAGACCTTTGTCAGTGATGAATGCCGTCTTCTCCTCATCTTGCTGATCCATTCTGATCTGGTTGTAGCCGGAGAAGGCGTCCATAAAGCTCAGCAACTGGTGGTCGGCGGTAGCGTCGACCAGTTGATCAATCTTTGGGAGAGGGAAGCTATCTTTTGGGCAAGTCTTGTTGAGGTCTGTATAGTCGATGCAGATCCTCCACTTGCCGCTAGCTTTCTTCACCATTACCATATTGGCCAGCCACTCGGGGTAGCGGGCTCTCTGATGAACCCTGCCTTGAGGAGCTTGCCAACCTCTTCATCAACAGCTTGCTGTCTTTCGGGGGCGAAGCTCCTCTTCTTCTGTTACACCAGCTTGTACCCAGGGTTACTTCCAGCCGATAGTAAACACTTCGGCGGGAATCCTGGGCATGTCCGAAGCCGACCAGGCAAAGACATCGGCATTGTCCCTGAGAAATGGATCAGCTTCATTCTGGTTTCCTCATCAAGGGTGCTCCCGATTTGCATAACTCTGGAGCGATCTTCCTCTTTCAAGGTATCGGGATGGTCCTCTCCATGGGTTCACCAAGGTTTGTGGTTGAATCCCTCGGATCCAGCTGATCCGGAGTAGTCAAATCCTTGAAATGCCTGTCTTCAATCATTAGACATTGCATCCTCTGGTGTCCCTCTAACTTCTCCAACACCATTCCTAGTGGGGAAGCGTACTAAGAGGTAGTGAGAGGAGATCACGGTCCGGAACCTGTTCAAGGCGGGCCTCCCCAGAATAATGTTGTATGTAGAGGGGATCTGGACCACCATGAAGTTGATCGACAATGTCTTTTATCGAGGCTCGGAGCCGAGGGTTACAGGAAACACTATCTTCCCTTCGGCATAAACTTGTTTGCCCCCGAAACCGGAGAGTGGTATGGGGGATCTTCGTAGTTGATATCTAGGCAAACACATTTTGGAGAATGCATCATACATCAAGACATCAGACATCAGACTTCTATATCAATAAGAACTCTCTGTACATCATAATTGGCACTATGGCTGAAATTACAAGCAGGTCGTCGTGCGGGAGCCGAACTCCCGCAAGGTCATCGTCAGAGAAGAGGATGGAGTTGTTATCTTTCAGTCGCTTTGAAGCTTCATCTTCATCCCTTCTCTAGTTGGTGGGCCGTGTATCATCCCTACACCTCCGTTGGTGGACCTTTGATTTGGCAATTCGGCCTCTTCGGAGGTGGCTGGGGAACAGTTGCTTCTGACCGGGGTCCCTGGCAATGATGTACCGCCCCAGGTATCCTCTCTTGATGAGATCCTCGATCACATCCCTCAGCTGGATGCATTATTCTATGTTGTGGCCGTGGTCCCGATGGAATCGGCAAAATTTGTTCCTATTCCTTGTGGAAGAGGAGGCCTTCATGGGATGGGGCCGTTGGAGATAGTTTTTCTTTTCTATCTCCATGAGTCTTCTCTCGAGGGAGGTTGAGGGGGTGTAGGAGTCAAATCTTCCTTCTAATGCTCTGGGCTTGGGAGGGCTTCTCTGGCGGTCTGCATATCTGCCGCCATTGTTATTGGAAGTTTGGGAGCCTTGCCCCCTATTATTCTTCTTCTTTGAAGGGGGTTTTCCTTCAATCAAACGTCGATTCGCCGCTTACTCTTCAGCATCGGCGTATTTCTGAGCTCTTGATAGGAGCTCAATGTAGCTTTAGGGAACTTCTTATCCAGGGAAAAAGTAAGCCTGGAGGTTCGAAGCCCCTTCTTCAGTGCTGACATGGCCACGTGCTCGTTGAGATCGGGGATCTCAAGCATGGCAGCATTGAACCTGGAGATGTAATCTCTCAGGCTCTCTCCTTCATTCTGGTGAAGGAGGAAGAGTGTCCATATTCCGAGGAGTCTTGCGGCAGGTCCTGAAATGTAAGACAAATAATTTTTCTAACTCGGAAAAGGAATCGATGGTACCTGGGTGCAGGCTCGTGTACCACATCCGAGTGGACTTCTTCAAGGTAGTCGAGAACACCAAATAGTACATTGCATCCGAAGCTCCTTGGATCATCATATGGGCTTTGAAGCTGCCCAAATGGTCGAGGGGGTCGGAGGTGCCGTCGTAGGGTTCCATCTAGGGAATCTTGAAGTGCCAAGGAATGTCCTCAGCCATGATACAGTTGGTGTAGGGTGGGCGTAGATCATCCACAATCAAGTCCTCGAGATCTCTTTGATCCCGCATTCTCTGTTCTCGCTCCCTAGCCATCTCTGACTCGATGGCTCTAAACCTCCCGTCATAATCGGGAGTCTGCTTGGGCGCTCTCTCCACCAGAGTGGAGTCTTCAGAGGAGGAGGATGAAGTTTGCCTAGGCCTTTTCCCTTTTTGTGGGGAATCGGCAGACCTAGGCAGCCTCGAAGTTCGGCCTTCGGGAGAGAGCCGAGAACGAGGGGAGGGATGCGCTGAATCCTTCCGTGGTGCTCTCTTTCTTTGGGATCGAGAGCTATGTCTAGAAACACCCGGTGGGTTTGCCACTGGAAAGGCTCTGTCTTGGAATTCTTGAACCATGGCCGTCAGGTTGGCGACCTGGTTCATAAGAGCTTCGAACTGCTGTGCTCCCACAACAACCATGGGAGGTGGAACATCGTTCTCCTCCGGGGGTGCACCCCCCTGAGACGGAGCACGACTCCGGCTTGTAGAAGCATTTTGAGTTTTTTCTCTTGCCATCAAAAAAATTTTTTGTTTCTTCCCCTTGTCTGGGAGGGAGCTTAACAAATGTTAATAATACGCCCCCCTTCCTGGCGAGCCAATATGTTGGCTTGGAGTCCCTGGATCGGCCGGTCGGAGCCGCTACGTCGTAGGACCGCTCCCTAATTCACCTGCAAAATAGGTCCCTTGCCGGAGTTGTTCCGATGGAGGACACTCCGATGCCTAAGTCAGTGGCGGATTTCAACCACATAATGGGGAAGATGTCGAGAGTGGAAGAGAAAAAGAGTTCTTAGAGATTGAAAGTGTATGTGTGCGAGATTATTCACGTGTACCTCTCGAGCCATCCTTCTTACCCATATTTAAAAGATGGCCTCCGGTCTGGGCCGCTCTTTTCTCTCGAAAATTATGGGGAGCCAATCTCTCCCATGATTGACGATCGTGGGTTGTCAATGAGCGGTTCCGGCCAGATCGGAGGCGTGGCTGTAGGAATTGCGCACCATGATCATGGCATGATGAGTGTCGATTGTAACCGTTGGTTACAGTTTCCTTTTTGGAACAGATTATTGTTCAAGCTTCGGGTTTCCCTTACGTGGGCCGAAGGCTTGGTATTTCCCCGAGGCCAGAGATCATGTCTACGGCGGGGACCGAAGTTCGTTTCTTCGAAAGTCGATGAGTAGTTCAGATTTCGGCCGGGCCGAAAGTGCTACCCGAAGGACTGGCCTTCGGATGTTGTAGTTCGGTGTGAAGCCTTGAGTTGCTTGTAGTTGGCCTTCGCTTAGTCCGGAGTCCATAGTTCGGAGAACTGGGGCTTCGATAAGTCGAACCGGAGCCTGGTTCGTAGCTGAATCAGGATATCCCAACAAAAGAATAATGAGGGCGACCGAGAAATAAAGACAATTTCTCGGAATCGCACATGGCCATTCTCTCCTGTCTCTTGAGGCCGCCTTCTTTTAAGGAATAATGAGGGCGACCGAGAAATAAAGACAAAATTTCTTGGAATCGCACTTCACAATTCCCTCCTGAGGATGAGTGATACCGGTTTGATTTAATTTTTTTGATAGAGTTTTAATATTAAATTCAGTTCTAATTTACTAAAAAATTAGATCGAATCGGGTTAGATCAGATCCATTATCAAAATTTTCAATGATCATTCGGGTTAGATCAAATTTATAAATAATCTAATTTTAATTTTTAAAAAATTAGATCTAAATATGAACCAGATAAAATATAGATAACTATATTTTTATTATTACATAACTAATTATTATTGACCATAAAATACATAATAAATAATATTATTTTAAAAATAAATTAAGATATAAAAATAATTATAACTCTATCTCTATGTTAAAATAAGTTCCATACAAGTTTTAAATTATAATTTAAAGGTCCAAATAGTTATAATCCTAATATTATTAGTATGTTCGAGTCGGGTCGGGTCGGGTCGAGTCAAAATTTAGTAAATCCATACCTGACCTGGAAAATGGAACGGGTCTGTTAACTCCGATCTTGATTTTAATGAATTACAAATACTTAAGTATATATAAGTACTAATTGTGTACTCAAAATGTGTTTATCAAATTTAGGTACTCATCAAGGTTGTGTATTGAAATGCTTGTCATCTTGTTAAAGAAGTCACTCAAGTTAATGGATTTTCAAGTTATATGAACTTTGGACATAGGAAAGACCTTGAAGATTAAATTTTGAATTTGGACAGTTTCAGTACTGGTTCAGTCAAGTATCGACTCATGGAGATCAAGTGTCGACTCAAGATATTGACTTATAGAATCTTGAGTTGATGCGTAGAGAAAGTTTCAGCCGGCATGCAGAAGTATCGACTCATGAACAGCCAAGTGTCAACTCATAGACAGCTAAGTGTCAACTCAAGGCTTAAGACCAAACAGGATACAGAACTTGGTGATTTCAAGAGTTTGGTCAAGTATCGACTCATGAAGATGAAATCTTAGATATTTAAGTAATATCTAACTTAAATTTGTATTTGAAAAATTAGATTTATGTTTGTATCGGATATTAGCATTTCTATAGTCATCCTAAATAGATATATCTAGATATAAGTCGGATCTTAGTTATATTTTATTTTTCAAATACAAACATAAGTTAGATATTATTCAAATATAAATCTAATTTTGATAGAACTCAATGTTGAAAACTAAGATTAATTATATAATCATATTGAACAAAATATAATTCACATAATTTACTATGCAAATTGTTGGAAATCGGGATAGGATTTTATGCATATATAATTTTTTTATTTTTTAAAGAAAGTATATCATATTAAAATATTTTTAATTAGAAAAACATGCATTAGAATTCATCTAAAAATACTTATCAAGGATCTAGACATGATAAGCATAGAAAGTAAATACTGAAATTAAAAATTAGCATGCATCGATCTCAACGATGCATGTTGTAGATAAAATCTACACTAAATATGAGTCAAATCTCATACCTGAGCATAGGTTGCTGATCTCTGCTACTGATAGCATATGAAAAAGTGATTCTTCAAATTACCTCATAACCATACAGGATATCCAGTCTCTACAGCAAATCCACATGAAGCCTAGCAAATTAGCCTTTTAGGATTGCTAGCTATTGATGAAGGCCACTGGATAGCTAATTTATCTTCTTTTTTGGAACTTCTTGAACCCTTCGATAAGAAAAAAAGAAGATCTAGAGGATCAAGAGGTGGAAGAATAAAGAAGAAAGCACTTTTTCTTAAATTTTCTCTCTCCCTAAAGCCTACATCGAGAACACCCATGCCCTATTCCTTTCATGCCAACTCTCCCTTTCTTCTATTTTTTTTTGGGAAATCTTCTTCTTAAATCTCACAATAATCATACTCAAAATATGTGTGCAAGCCTCCGAGAAAACCATATTAAATAGCATGGAGAATGGATGAGGATAAGGGGGGACAGGGATAATTGGATATGGATAAGCTTAAGTAGTTTGAATCCTATTCACACTCCTTTAAATTGAATACAAACTTCAATTTAAAATTAAACTAACCTATCCTAATCCAAAAAGAATGAGGGAGGGTGATAAAACATAGATTAGGCATCGACAAACTTCACAGAAAAACTGAATTAGTGTGGAGAAAAAAAAAGGAGAAACACATGGGGCACTAAGATTGAAATTTGAATTCTAATTTAAATCAAATTGAGTTCCAATTAAATCAAATTTGATTGAACTTAATTAAAAATTGAGCCTAATCCAATTAATTCTCAATTAACTTAATTAAACCCTAATCAAATTAGGAATTAATCGAGCCTAAGTTAGAATTTAACCAAAATTAAAACTCCTTGGTGATTAGATTATCATGTAACTTAATCGAGCCAGGCCTAATTGAATCCAATTAAATTAGACTTGACCTAAATCTCTTTGCTCAAATAAATGAGCTAATTAGAAATCTAATTACTAATTAATCCTTCTATAATTTATTAACATTTAATGAATTATTTCTTTGCAACACTTATATTAGGTTAATTATCAATCATACTAATAATTATACCCTTGAACGATTCTTAATTATTAATTACCCATCATAATTAGTCAAAAGCTTCTATTGTATGTGACTCATAGGTTCGAATATTAAGCCAATAGCATAAGAGCAAATTCCTAAATTAATCAATGTGACGATTTGGCAATGATACTTGATGTCCGAATAGGCTGAATGATTGCAAAGTAACATTCAAGAACTCAGGCATATGGTTACTATATAATTCATCCCTTTGATTTAATACTTTAGATGACTTGAAAGTCAACTGCTAACTTTTATGGTGCATCCAAAGATGTCTTAACCTAACAAATCATGTGACTTCTCACAAGGATTTTCCTAGCCAAGATTTTGTTAAATTGAAACATAGCAAAGTATTATCTCCAATACCTTAGAGTGGTAAATTCTATCTTGACTCACATACTAATCTTACAAGTACTTGATTATACTCAAAAATCTTCCATCAATGTATTAGAAATATAGATAGTCTGGTACCAAGATATAGTGAGTTGCTTGCAAGTTATCGTAGTGATCTCAGGTCAAAGGGATACATATACCCATATCCTTCTATGAGATACTCTTGATAACAAAGTACTTTATAAAGTTAGTCATATTTAGTGAAATGTACACTACACTTACCTGCATGCCATACCAGTATCTGCACTCCTTGGTTAAATGGATAACCACCTATATGACATACAACGACTTATATTTGATAAACGTTGTCATCCTAAGTAAGAACATATCCTTTAATTATGAACAGGTCTAAAAACCTATATAACAAATCCTCTTTTATCAAATAAAAGTAGTTCTAAGGACTTTATCATAAAAGAATTCAAAGGAAGACACAAAAATGTAATGAACTACAAAAATAACTTTTATTTATTGATAATTCATATACAAATTATAATAAGCTTAACCGTCTATAACTCATACTATTAGCTTTAGGATAAATTTTCTAATAACTTTCATTTGGACTAAAGCCAATTGAAATAGTATCGAATACCCATCTTTCACTTGTGATCATTGAATTCTTTGATTCCGACGGCTTTAGTAAATGGGCTAGCCAAGTTCTCCTTTCCATCAATTTTCTGAAGATCAACATCACCTTCGATACATCTAAATACAAGTCGGATCTTAGCTATATTATATTTTTCAAATACAAATATAGTTAGATATTATTCAAATATAAATACGATTTTTGCTAGAACTCAATGCTGAAAACTAAGATTAATTATATAATCATATCGAACAAAACATAATTCATATAATTCATTATGCAAAATGCATATGATGCACATATAACTAAAGATCTATGGCATGGTTTTATGACTTGCTTAGGGTTTCAAGTGGTTCAAATAGGTTTGTATAAAAAATATTAAACATTTAAAATGATTTAATATAAAATATTAATAATTTTTAAATCCAATATATTATTACTCTTTAATTATAATATAAATAAATATAATCATGATAATCTATTTTTTAAGAGCTTGTAAGGAAAGTTATGTAGAAATGTGGTAATACATTGAAGTTGTGATGCCCTAAATCCAGCACCGGATCGGCTATGCGACCGGCCGCACAAATCCTAGGTTTTACCCTAGAGATCATGCAAGGCCTAGGTACACAAGAGTCACTTACCTCAAAAAAAAAATCTCATTCTTCACCAAGCCTGAATATCTGCACAACTCTATGGAAGAAGAAAGTAGGGTTGTGAGCTTTACAACCCAATAAGATCTCCAAACAGTCACCATCAATAATAATAATTTAAAAATAGCAAGGATATAAGAGTACACATCATGCCATGCAATTAAACAACTCAATTATCACATATGACAAAACCTTTGCAAAATCATGTTTTTCTCTTTTCAAGTTTTTAATTTAATCATCCATCTTCTCTAGGGTCTGGACTAGCCACCGTCACACTCCAGCCTGTGACTGGCACACTATTGTCACACTCTTGCCTGTGACTAGCACACTATTGTCACAATCCGCCTGTGACTAGCACACAAAGTTGTCACACTCCAGCCTATGACTGGTACACAATTTATCACACTCCAGCCTGTGATTGGCACACTAAGAAACCACGGTCCAACCATGGCATGGCTAGTCCAAACACCATTTTCACTTAACACTTGATCATTTCACCTCATCTTATGAAATCATATCATTATGTCAAATCATGAAATCTCAACTCTTTCACTGATCGGCCTAACGATCCAAGCCATACAAAAATCACTTTATTTGATAAAACATGTAATATAGGAATATAGCTCATAACAATAATAATCATACTGACCAATGTAAAAAGTCAAACTATTCCATGCAAAACAAATCATGCATACTAATGCATATGTGCACGGATCAAACCATGTCGAAATAAATATATAATAACTATATAATATGTAGGTCATATCTTCACTATATCTATATCTCTCTTACTCACTACTATCTCTCGCCATATCGGTCTTTCGTCTTTCTGTAGAAGGCTATCCCCTTACAGGTACAATAACATTTTTTTTTAAATCAATAACCCTAGGATAATTATAAACTCAAACCTTTTATCCAAAATCGTTCTATGATCCACCTGCAAATCCTTATCTTATGAATTTTCCGGTATAAGACCTTTCGATCTCCCTTCCAACTTTATATATATATATATATATATATATATATATATATATATATATATATATATTCTTTCTCTCTACTTATCTTCTCTTTCTTCTTTCTCTCTCCTCTCTCTTTTTTTTCTTCTCTTTTTTTTTCCTTTATTTTTCTTTCTCCTTTATTTTTCTTTCTCCTTTTTCTTTGTTTTTTCTTTTCTCTCCATTCCCTTCTCCTCCCAGACCAGCATCCTCTCCCCTCCTCTCTCTGTTTATTTTTCTTTCTTTTATTTTCCCCTCCCATCTTCTTCTCTTCTCTTCTCTTCTCTTCCTCTCCCCTCTCTTCTTCTTCTCCTTCCTCCCCCTCTCTCTCTATTTCTGCTCCATCAAACAAAGGTCGAACAGAGGTCTCTTTCATTTTTTTTTTTCTTATTCCTCTCCGTGGAACATAGGGTCCTCCCTCTCGCTAGTTCGTCTAATGGCTACGAAGACCACCACCGACATCGTTCCTCCTATCGTTAGGAGGTACGTCGTTGCTGAAGTTGGGGGTAAGCCTCTTCTCTTCTTTCCCTCTCCTTTATTTTTTTTCCTCTTTCACTTGGCTCGACCGGACGGGCCTCCGGCATCCATGGACGAAGATCGAAAGAGGAGATGGTTCACCGGCATGTGGCTGAACGAAAGAGAAGGTCGAGGTGGCCCGGCCATTGGAGAGGGAAGCAAAATCGATGAGATACGGTGATGAGGGGTGGTTTTTAATGATGGAAACTCCTTGCTGTTTGGGAAAGAAAAACCCCATCAATCAGAGTCCAACCCCACCCAAACCTCGTCGCCAACCTTATCCCTGCCATCCACGATGGTCCGACATCTTTTCCGGTGAAGAATTCGAATGGATAAGAGGAGAACGACATCCCATGTTCTGACTCCTAGCCCCCCCTTTTTTTTTTCTTGCGACTGGGTCAAAGCCGGCTGGGCCTGCCGACTTCGGCCCAAAGTCCAGGTTTCACATTCTCCCCCCGTTAAAATGATTTCGTCCTCCAAATTAGCTTGATTGAGATTTTGCATCTCGAAAGTATCCAACCCTCATGTCATTATCAAACTCCTAATTAATCTTTCTCGTAGGGCACTTATTTCTTAAATCTGAATCATAACGATATCATAAAACATTCAAAACTTAATCTTTTCCATTTACAATCCATATTAAATTTTCTCGAGCTCTTCAAAAAGAACACTTATCTTTCGATGTCACCATAATTAATTATCCTTGATCAATTCTACAGAATTTCATGATAGCCCAACCTTAGATATACATATTTAACATCATTTTCAAGCTCCTATATGATCCCTTTCTTAGATCATTTTCTTCATAAGTCCATAACAAAATATACCAAATCACATCTCAATGCTTGCTTTTTATGATTCACGGTACATAATGAATTCTCTTAGTTTCTTCCAAATGAACATTAACACCTCAACCTTAATATAAATTCTTTGCTCCTGAAATTTATTTCTCTTAATTAACCTCCACATGGAAATCATAACCGATCTACTCTATTCTTAACTAAAATTTTGAATAGGGCTTGAGTATTAGATACTTGCCCTGGTCTTTAACATTCTTTCTTCTATTAACCTTCTCCATGACTTTCAATTAGTCTTTTATCTTATAAAACCTTGAGCACTCCTTAAATAGAGAATCATGATGTCAAAACTAAAGGAGCTTGGTGTCACAAATATTTCCAATCCTAGCCGGGTAAAGATCAATACTTCCTTAATCCAGATTTAGAGATGTCCAAATTTTTACTAGAGTCCTCTATACTAGGGAATCTATTGATGAAACATTTCATAGCCACACCTATAACTAGTCCAAGGATCAATAATATTATCCTTCCATTTATCACTTAAATCTTGTTACTGAAATTCAAATCAGTACTCCCATCATAACACTTCTAAAGTTAGAGTTGATATTCTTAATTGATTTCAGGATAACTCAGACCACTACGCTTCCACTGCGCACTCTGATAAAATTCACTAAACTATCTAGGTTCACTAAATGTATCCATCCAAAAATTTATCTTATTTTGGTACCAAGCAAATCTCAAGTTATTAAAATAAAGCTGTTGGGTCTCTTTATCTCGTTCACACCTCGAGCATGTCATATCATGGTTATCCTGATCCAATTTTTATATTAGAGGTCATTGCATACATTTTACCATCCTTTTAAGACACCAATAACCCTAGTTTGAGTATGGATTAATCATACTTTCCTTGACAATTCAATTAGTCTATCTAGATCAACTCTTCTCTTAGAAATTATTATTAATTTTAACAAGTACATGGCTTTCAATCAATGCTCTTACATAAGGAATCAATCATCTTATCGCTTATAGAACTATCTTATTATAACTCTTAAGATCAATTATCAAACCATCAAAAATGTTGTCTCTCACAGACTAACCCATATAAATTTCTTAACACCAATCTCTTTGCTCAATACAACATCAGTAGCAGGATAACTTAATTCTTCATACCCAATAATCTCCAATAGTTATAAAATAAATCCAGTAATTCAATCACAAACCACTAACCTACACCATCAAGGATTCTACCAAGATGTGCATGGCATGACCACATAATATCTTTTACTCCACTAATTACAAATCTATACATTATGCCAAACCCATTTTCTATTACATAATTTCATTAATAATCTACATACAGATTCAATAATCCAATTAAAACTGTAAATTTAGACTATCAAGATTCCATCAAAATATGCATGCCATGCCGACATGATATAACCTAATTCACCAATAGAGAGTTACAAAGCTATACATCATCCTAAACATATTTTTCCTTATATATATTCAATCATACAGATTCATCAAAAATATATCCTCTCTTATTTTCTTAACTCTTGCATAACCTATACTCTAAACATCTTTATACAACAGTTTCAAAATTTATAATCCGATAATTAACAACAGAATTAGCATATTATCATAATCTACATCTACATCAGGTTAAATATTCCAAAATTATTCAATTGATAATTGAACATATATATTCGATATAACTCATTAATATACTATATTTTTTGGCCTGTACTCTTGATGGTTGGGTCCACTCACTTATCAAAGACAAAGATGCATCTTATTCAACTCTACAATATCCATCAAATGATTTCTTATCATGATTCTCCATTCATATCAAGTTTAGGACCCCCATATCATTCCATTAGTAATTGATTATTCATATTCAACACACCATAGTTTTCAGGTCAACACTTCTAAAGCTAGATCAAATCTATTTCTTACATTTTATCTAGCTCCGAATATTTATAATATGCTTACTTATCATAATCAAAGAATACAAATCATTCAACTCTTTGCATTTATCTTAGTTCAATCCCATTACACATATTATAAACCAAAATCATGTTCCTTCCTTGCACCAATCATATGTCAGCCTTATGCATAATACCTAAAGATTAGAAATCCAAACTTCAAATTTATTCTTGTAACTTTTATTATGTCCCGGCTGATTATGATACTAAATTCAAATATCTCTTAAATCACAATCTACGTTGATCATAATTTAAATTTTGATATCATTCACATCATATCCCAATCACTTATGTCATAATCCTAAGGGATCATACTCTGGCTTTGGTATTATTCTTATCATGTCTTAATCACTTATGTTACAATCCTTAGTAAACATGAGCTAAGCTTCAATATTCCTCATGATATGTCCCGATCACTTGTGTCATAGTTCCAAGAAATCATAATCAAAGTTTTGATATTATTCTTCCATATCCTAATAATCACCACGTTATTCCCTTAACTACTTGTACCACTGTCCCAAATGATCATAAATCAAACTCGACACCATTCTATCATGTCTTACTAATCATCATGGTTCCAGGTAATCATGACCTAAGATATCACTCAGTCATGTCCTAATAACCATCATACCATCATGTGCTTTTCCAATTCACTTAATTATGTCCCAGTCTCGAACAATCATGACCTGAATTCCGATTCACTCATATCTATCCCAATCATTTGTACCACAGTTTCATGTCATCATAACCTAAGCTCTAATACTATTCTTGTCATATCCTAATAACCATCATGTTATTATTATTTTGGCTACTTATATCACCATTCTAAATGATCATAACCTAAGCTTCGATATCAATTAATCATGCCTTAATAATCATCTATTAATTTCTAATCACCTGTATCACAGTCTTCAATTTTATCAAAATTAGATTCCCAAAATAAATCAAATCCATGACATAACTCAAAATATACCTCCATATATCCATTTCAAATCTTGATAATATCCTTCCAAAAGTTAAGCTAGGGAAGTTTAATTCAACATTTTATTCATGCCAGCCTCCTATACTAGCAAAATCCTTGAAACTACAATATACACTTATCAAAGAAAATTAAATAAACTTTTAGTAACGACAACTATTTCAGGATATTTAATCAAAATCCTAATTCTACCACACTCTCACTAACTAGGTCATCTTGATCTTAAACCTTTGCTCTGATACCACTCTGTCATGCCCAGAATTCAGCACCGGAATCAGCTACGAGACCGACCGCACAAATCTTAGGTTTTACCCTAGAGATCATGCAAGGCCTAGGTACACAAGAGTCACTTACCTCAAAAAAAAATCTCATTCTTCACCAAGCCCGAATATCTTCACAACTCTGTGGAAGAAGAAGGTAGGGTTGCGAGCTTTACAATCCAGTAAGGTCTCCAAACAGTCACCATCAATAATAATAATTTGAAAATAGCAAGGATATAAGAGTACACATCATGCCATGCAATTAAACAACTCAATTGTCACATACAACAAAACCTTTTGCAAAATATGTTTTTCCTCTTTTCAAGTTTTCAATTTAATCATCCATCTTCTCTAGGGTTCTGGACTAGCCATGGTCACACTCCAACCTGTGACTGGCACACTGTTGTCACACTCTCGCCTGTGACTGGCACACTATTGTCACAATCCCGCCTGTGACTGGCATACAAAGTTGTCATACTCCAGCCTGTGACTGGCACATAATTTGTCACACTCTAGCCTGTGACTGTCACACTAAGAAATCATGGTCCTACCATGGCATGGCTAGTCCAAACATCATTTTTACTTAACACTTTATCATTTCACCTCATCTTATGAAATCATATCATTATGTCAAATCATGAAATCTCAACTCTTTCACTGATCGGCATCACGTCCAAGCCATACAAAAATCACTTTATTGATAAAACATGTAATATGGAATATAGCTCATAATAATAATAATCGTATTGACCAATATAAAAAGTCAAACTATTCCATGCAAAACAAATCATGCATATCAATATATATGTATATATCATCAAACCATGTCGAAATAAATACATATATATAACTGGTGAACAGGTCTAGAGATCCTTATCTCACTGGTGATAACTAACATATCTGATATTGGTCCGCACTCGGAACTCGCACAAGGTCCTTCTGTTCAGAAGGCTATTCCTCTACAGGTACAATAACAATTTTTTTTTAATCAATAACCCTAGGATAATTATAAATCCAAACCTTTTATCCAAAATCGTTCTACGATCCACCTGTAAATCCTTATCTTACGAATTTTCCGATATAAGACCTTTCGATCTCCCTTCCAACATTTATATATATATATTTTTTTCTTTCTCTCTCCTTATATTTTCTCTCTTCTTTCTCTCTCTCCTCTTTTTTTTTCTTCTCTTTTTTTTTTTTTTATTTTTCCCTCTCCTTTATTTTTCTTTCTCCTTTTTCTTTTTTTTTTTTTTTCTCTCGTTCCCTTCTCCTCCCATCATCTCCGCCCAGACCATCATCCTCTCCCCTCCTCTCTCTATTTATTTTCTTTCTTTTCTTTTCCCCTCCCTTCTCTTCTCTTCTCCTCCTCTCCCCTCTCTTTTTCCTCTCCTTCCTCCCCCTCTCTCTCTATTTCTGCTCCATCGAACAAAGGTCGAACAGAGGTCTCTTTCATTTTTTTTTCTTATTCCTCTCCATGGAACAGAGGGTCCTCTCTCTCGCTAGTTCATCTAATGGCTACGAAGACCACCACTGACATCGTTCCTCCTATCGTCAGGAGGTACGTCGCTGTCGAAGTTGGGGGTAAGCCTCTTCTCTTCTTCTTTCCCTCTCCTCTATTTTTTTTTTCCTCTTTCACTTGGCTCGACCGGACGGCCCTCCGGCGTCCATGGACGAAGACCGAAAGAGGGGATGGTTCACCGGCATGCAGCTGAATGAAAGAGAAGGTCGAGGTGGCCCGGCCACCGAGAGGGAAGCAAAATCGGTGAGATACGGTGATGAAGGGTGGTTTTTAACGATGAAAATTTCTTGCTTGCCATTGGGGAAGAAAATCCCATCAATCGGAATCCAACCCCACCCAAACCTCGTCGCCAACCTTATCCCTGCCATCCACGGTGGTCTGACATCTTTTCCAATGAGAAATCTAGATGGATAAGAGGAGAACGGCGTCCCCTGTTCCGACTCCCAGCGCCCCCCCCCCCCCCCCCCCCCCCCCCCCCCCCCCTTCTTTCTTGCGACTGGGTCGAAGCCAGCTGGGCCTGCCGACTTCGGCCCAAAGTCCAGGTTTCACAGAAGTTATTAATATTTTAAAATGTTTTTAGAAATACCGTTCTGAAACTAATGTCATAAAGAATAATTTTATGTTCATCTAGAAATGATTAGAACAAATAAATGTTTTTTAAACAAGTAAAATTGAACCACCTATACTTAATGACCCCGATTCTCCGCTTGCTCAATAACTCTCATTAGATCCAATTATCATGGAGATTGAATTTGTTATTTTTCAAATATTGTTTGTTTATGTTGGATGAATTTGTGTACTTAATTGATAATTATTGTTGATATATAAATTCAATGGAACAACAAACCTATCGTGGATTGGTGACTATATTTAACTATTATTTTAAGCAATTTTAAAGTTTTTTTATGTATTTTTAGTTTTGAAAATAAAAAAAAAAGAAGCCCGAGATTTGGTCCATGGTTCAAATCTCATAGCCCTAGTGATGGCCGAGCTAACATTTGGAAGGTAGGCGCAAAACCAGGTAGTTTAGGCCTAGACAATAGTGATCTTTGGACAAAGCTCAACCTGAGCTCAGCCCAAGCCTAGCCTGGTCCATGAATAGGTCTACCAATCACCAATCCTCTTTATTCCTCTCTCTCTCTCTCTTTCTACTTCCCTGCTAGGTATTCTTCCCCCGCTCCTCTCTCGCTACGTTGAGCCTAAGTTTAGCCTATCCCAAGTCATAGAATTTCCTAAGTTTAGATGGGGTCTCTTTGGGCATTTTCAACC
Source organism: Areca catechu (assembly GCA_021397845.1). NCBI lineage: Eukaryota > Viridiplantae > Streptophyta > Magnoliopsida > Arecales > Arecaceae > Areca > Areca catechu. The sequence goes on along the minus strand of CM038040.1, from coordinate 63,110,199 downwards.
CAATTTGGAGCAAGCCAGGCCGTATGATGTTGTAAACTTAGCTTAAAACTTAAGCTTATCCATGTCCGTTGTCAAGCATTGTTCCACCCTCCGCTTGAGATCATAATATAGGGGTTGGCGGAGTTTTCCAAACACTACAGAAATCAGCGTAGGTGCCCTTGATCTCACACAATTACAGCCTTTTGCATTGCTTTAATAAGAAACTCCTTTCTAAGAACTCCAGGCTCTATGGGCATGTTTCATGTTCGTGAATTTTTTCTAATTTTAACAATGTTTAAATGACACTATAATCCTATTCAATAGCCTTGAAGTTTAGTAAGGATGACAATTTATGATCCGACTTGCTAACTCGATCCGCATTCTATCCATCACAAATAGATTTGGATTTGGAATAAACGATTCGGACATAAACAGATTGACCATGTAACTCATTTAATATACTGGTCAGATTCAAGTTTTTTAGGCCTAGCCCATTTAACACATTTAATATATGGGCAGGTGGATAAACATGTTACCTATTTATTAAATAGATTATGTCAGATTGGGTTGGGTCAATAAATTATTCAATTATAACGGGTTAAATAGGTCGAGTTGGGTCAGGTTAGCAAGTTATTTATTTAAAAAACGAGTTAAACATGTCAAGTCAAGTTATCTATTTATTAAATAGGTCAAGTTCATGTTTTAAATTATAACATGTTTAATAAATAGATCATATTTAGGTTAAGACTTTTCTAACCGATCTATATCTGAACCAACCCATATATACCCGACCTAGCCCGATTGCCAATCCTAAAGTTTTGTAGAATGTGCAACTTCTATTTTCTAGTTCAATATATATTTTTGATAAAGTTGGGCGATCACACAACTCTAGTGAGAGAGCAGCCCAGAAGATTGAAGAAAAAAAAACCCCGAAGTGGCATTGGAATACTGTCACCCTAACTTCAAGATCAATCGCCTGAAGGGTGAGCAACAAAGGAGGCAACCCAGTCAGTAGTACTATTCACCTCTTGGTAGACATGACAGATGGAGGCACTCAACGATGGCTAGAGGGAGCTCAGATATCACAAATGAGAGGATGAAATTCAGAATACTCCACCCTATTCCGAATCCAGGTAATAACAATGAAAAAATCTTCCTTGATGAGGATTTTTCTAGCATGCAAGTCATGAATAGCTCTAGTAATACCGGCCAAAGCAGCTCTAAGTTCAGCCTCAAGGACAGAGGGCTCATGAAGAAAAGGCCTCCATCCACAAGAAGCCTGCCATCGGTATCCCGAATGACATATCTTGCATACCAAATATACCACGGACATTGCCATCAAAGTTTACCTTAACAAATCCTAGAGGGAGGATTCCTAGAAAATATAGATAGCCCTCTGGGCCGCGGTTGATGCAGCAAGGGGGTCCTAGGGATCTAGGGTCACAAGGGGCATAACAGTATCATAGTGGGAATACTCCATCGTCATGAGTGTAGCTCTCTAAAGAATTCAGTGTGCCAGAATGGCCAACTTATCTAAAACCAGCGTGTTTCTAGGACACAACTACTCTAAGCCAAATTAACTATTTTGGGATCAAATAAAGAAAGCACATACATAATAATAACATAATAACAATATAATTTGATAAAATCATGGTTCATATAATATAATTTGTACATACTATATCTTTGTAAATTTTTAATATAGATTTGTTGTGTAAACAATGGAAAATATCATATGATGATTATTTAATCATAATTTCATAAGGCCATTATGATGGCCATTAGGCACGCATAAGAGTTATTATGTAATCTATACTATTTTATAGAGAAAAATTTTGACTACAAGTTTCAATGAAAAACATCACCAAGAAAAGGAGTGTTTTAAGTAATGGAAAATTTTGTTGCTAAAATAACTAAAAATTGTTACTAAAATCTTTGGAAATGAACAGTGGTGTCTTTGCTTATCGGGTACAAAAGCTATTAGTAGCTAGCAAATTAGAAATGGTTTATGTAAACATTATTAAAGGCTTATAATTAACAACGATGACGTCCATAACTAATTAGTATTTGTTTTTAATAAAAGTTTTTGTTCTTTAGCAATGTTATGATCATAACTAATTACTTTTCTAGCAATGATTTATTTATCATTTGGTAATGACTATCATCATAAGTAATTGTATGCTTAAGTCATGGTTTGTTCAACATTTAGCAATAACCATGGTTGTTGCCGTCAAGATCGCCGTGGCCTGTAGCTCCGACGTGTTAGGTTCCGCGGGGGATGCTTGGCCCTCCTTCTCGGTTAGGTCTTTGGTCCGACTGCCTTGCAAAAAAAAGGAGACCCGGACTGGAGATTCTACCGGGGACACTCTGACGATCAAGTTAGACGGGACGATCAAGGAGAACAGAACCCCTGTGATGGAGAGCTTGGGGGGCACTTCACGTAGGGGTGAAAGGTAGAACAGAGGTGGAAAGAACAAGTGGAGATGGGAGCTGAGAGCTTGGAAGGGTCTGCTGGGGATCCTCTACTCCCTCGCTCTCCATCTCCTTCTCACTTGTTTGTTTTCTCCTTCTTCTCCCTTCTTTTTTGTGTGTGTGTGCCCTCTCTCCTGGAGGGGCCTCCCCTCTTCCTCTTTTTCTTGGTCTTATGTATAGGGGATGGCCCATAACCGGTCCGAGGCTTCGTCCGGGTGTCCCTTTCTATGTGCCCTCTCGGGGAGGGGCTTGCTGTTGTTTGCGGCTTCCTTCCTGGTTGGACCGATCCTTAGGAGGAGTCTTTCTTTGGGGGTATGCACCGGCGTGGCATAGATTCTGTCCCTTCTGATAGTGCAGTTCCCTGTGGGAGGGGCGAGCACTGTGCCGCTGAGCCTCATGCCAGGTGGGGTGTTTCCATTTCTAGAGGGACCACTGGAACGTTATAGGGCCCTAAGGCTTTAATGGAATACCCCTCTTAGGGGAGGTTCAGTGGTGCGGGACAAAAATGAAACGATGGATGGAGAGTTTTAGCAAGCTAACCAGTAAGAAAACTTAAGCAATTAATTATCAAATAAATGGGCTAAATTAATCCAAGAACAAAATTTTCATAAGGAGACTAGTTGATCTAAGTTACATCACCCGCAATGTAGATCTAGTTCAAAACAATGATTAGGATCTTCATGGCAAGGAAACCATTACTACTAGGACAAGTTAACATTCAAATGATCAGATCTAATGAACCTTAGAAGAGTTTTGCTACCAACAATGATGGCTAAATATTTGGTGGAAGGAAATCTCTCAACACTCAAAGATTTGAGGTCTAAACCATAAAACTAGCACTCCCTACCTTTAGGACTCACCTTGGCCTTGATCCATGGCTTGGAGACCTTTATCTTGGACTTGAAAAACCTGAGAAAATATACAACAAAATCAAGCATTAGGCATGGAAGAGAAATCAAGTTGGAATTGAAACAAAGGGGAAGAAGGAAGAAGGAAGAAAGAAGTGGCCAGCGCTTGACTTCAAGGAACTTGGATCTTGGATTAATCAAAGGGTATCCCACCCTTCAAACAATCACACAAGGGCTTCTCACCCTCTCCTCAAACAAAGCTTCAAACACTCAAACTCAAGAGAACTCACTCACTCCACACAAGAGAACTAGAACAAGAAGAGACTATTCTTTCATTAAAAGATAGCATTAATAAAAGTGAGAGCCTTAGGGCACTATTTATAGGCTCCTAAGCTAGGGAATTCGGCCAAGGTGAGAGAGGAGGGGATAAGGATGGGCTTAGTTGGATCCAACAACTTTTGGATAGGTGGTTCTAACTAGAAATAAATTATGGGTAGAAAGTAACAACCACTTTGACATGTGGCATCTACATGGCAATGATGTGGCTTCTATTTGCTATTGTAGAGCCTTAGGTGAGGTGTGATGTGGCATCTCACATGGCAAGTTGGTTGGAGGAGAAGTGGAAGGTGGTTGTATACTCCCCTCATAATTTTAATGAGTTGTCCAATCCTTCCCCCAAGAATACTTGATAATATGTCCTATGTGAGAAAAATGGGTTTCAAAAGGGAGGCACCATGACTTGCTTGGGCCTTGCTTTGGAGGGCATCAAGGTTTCTTGAAGTTGGGCTTTGGCCTAGGTTGAGCCAATTTAAAAAAGGTGACTTTCTTTCATGAATTGGCTAGTCAGTTTGAGCTTCAAGTGGAGCTGGCTTCATGGACTAAGTGGGCTTCATTTCAAGACTCTTATTTTTCTTCATGGACTAAGTTGGTTCCTTGTACTCTACTAGATTTGAAATGTTAAAGTGAAACTGATACCAAAGTCAGATGGTAAATCTAGCACATATTAGGTCCAAATTTCTTTGTTATTTTGAAAGGACCTGCACCATGGGCATATAACCGTTCAGGTTTAAGAATTACCATGACATAGTCTTCTTCCTGAAATTCTTTGTCTCTTTTACGTGAGTTAATCATATGCTTGTTAATTTCATTGCTCAAATTTTCTTACTAATCATGCTATGCATATGACTCTCACAATTATGGACACTTATGCATGGGAAAGTCAAATGACATCAAATGACAAAACACAAATGACACCGAAATAAAACAAGCTCAAATGGACTTTATTATCTATGAACTAAACTTTATTATTGGGCTAGGAAAAAAGTTCCTAATTTCCAATATTCTCCTAAATGGCTTTGAAGATTCTGTCACACAATTTAGGTAGGTGGTAGTGAATCTTAATTTGGTGTCTAATAAATGCCATAACGTCTTCCAAAAGTAACTGTTGAATATCACTGGGACTAGATCAATGGTAGGTGGATATCCCAGCTGGGTGGAATAGGATTGGGGATGTTCCAAAAGGGTGAATCAGGCTTAGGGCAATTATTAGGGAATACAATTTCCATCTTCCATCTCTTCTGTTTCCATCTTTCAATTCCTACCATCTCTTCACTTCCAATTATATTAAATTCTTTTGCAGGTTCTACAATTTCTTGGGATTGATCCTTTGGAATTGGTTCTAGGTTTTCTCTGATGGTCAATACCCTATTAGGTGATCCATCATTAATCTTTAGATCTAAATCCTTAACATTGATTAATTCTGGGTCCTCTATTATCTCCTCGGATTGCTCTTCATGGTTTTGTCCCTGGACTTCATTTTCTTCAAGTTGATTATTCCCGTTGTTGATTTCTTTAGGCTGGATAATTATTTTATCCTTAAGCAATTGCTCCTATTCATACCATCCATAAGTTAGATCCAGCTTCATAAACTTTTTCCTTAAGTTCTTCAATGGGTTTGGGGTCTTTTCTTTCTAGCCCTTCTTTGGACAAGACTTTGATTCCATTTTATCTTTAAATTCTTCAATAAGTTCCGGAGATTTTTTCTCTAATTTTTCAATGGGCTTAGTCTCTTCTTTATCTTCTTTATATTCATTTATGAGACTGGATTTAGCTTCATATATTTCTACTTTTAGCTCTTCAATGGGTTCAAGGATTTCTTCCTTACAAACTACTGGGATAATATGAGTTGGTTTGTTTGAAGCAACCTGACTAGAACTAGGCCTATGTCCAGATGTATTATTCTTGTTGGACGTAGGTCAACTGATCAAGAGTTCTTTCTGATATGTATCAAATTCCCTAGCAATTTGATAAGCTTCTTCTAGGTAGTGAATTTTTCATTAAAACAATTTTCACTGGATGTCCTTATGTAGATCAGCTTGAAATCTAGATATGATCATTGTCTCAGATTCGACTGTGCTATATCTTCCAACAAACTTATTGAATTTAGCAATATACTCATATAGTTGCATCATCTTGTCTCAATCTGTACCATTGGTCTAAAAGTCTTTGCTCATAATATCTACCTAGGTACTTTTCCCTCAATTTACTCTTCATATCTCTCCAAGCAATTATTTTATCCCCATTATAATAACTTTTATGCTCAACTTCTCTCCAATATGTTTAGCATGTCGGATTAACTTTAATTTGGCAAATTGACACATCCTTACTTCCGATATTTCATCAAACTCAAAGTATTGATCAATTTTCTTCTCCCAATCAACATATACTTCAGGATCTAAATTTTCATCGAAAGCGGGTGCATAGGGTCGATTGCTCCTAAAGACTCTCTCCTCCTGATCTACAAAGTCTTGGCAGGGGTATCTAGGATTATACTCATGGATGAGATCATGACATTGGGCTCTTGGACCAAGAGGAGGTAGACTAGGTGATTTGGGCTTAGTATGGTTCTCGATTTGATTGTCCATTTCTCTTAACTCTTTGTTCATTGACCCTAATTGGTTAGTTAGGGTATCAAATTTTTCAGTCATGGTCCTCATAAAGAATTCAAGATTGGAATCCATGGATAAACCAGACTAAGTGTAGGACTATTGGCCTAAAGCTCTTGACCTAATAAACAAGCAATACAAACCTAACTTCTAGAGTTCCTGACCTAGAAATTCAAAATACAGGATTTAACTAGGTACTAATTAAGGATGCATTACCCTTTCCACTGGCTAGGTAAGAAGTGGGAATGCGGGAGGCCCCCCTCGCTCTCGCGAGGACCTAATTAAAGAACCGCAAGTCCAATTAAGACATTTGCCATTGGACCTCTAGCCTTAGACACCAATTTCTAAGGAGTAAGTACAAACTCAAATAGCACTTTGCCTCATCTTGCACTTGAACCCGACTTGTGGGTGCCCCTAGTTTAGGTTCATACTCAATTTTAATTAAGATTAGGTCAATGCACAATGATGGATGGTTGTTTTGGGCTAAGGAAAGGTAATGACATCCTTCCCTTATGTTATATTGAATGCCCTTAAAATGATTTTAAAATGGATGCACAAACAACCAACTAGCTAACAAGATATGTAGACTAGCACAAACATATGAGTCAAACCCGAATTTCAAAGTTTCAAAAATTCAAAAATTAAATTGAGAATTTTAGATATGGAAATCTCGATTTTAAAACTCAAATTTTAAAATTTATATTTTGAGATTTAGTTAGAAAATCATTCTTAGAGGTACAAGTTGTAAGAACATTTCAGCCACTAACAACTTCTAACTAACTAATTTTTTAAAAAATTTGAAATTAAAAATTTAAATTTTCAAAAAAGTTGAAATTTAAATTTGAATTGTTAGATTATGGAGTTAAGATTTCATATTTTTTTATTTTGAATTTTAATTCTCTAATTTTAGGTTAGGAAATTCATTTTTTGAAAGCTTGTTGTAAAAGTTATTACAAGAAACTTCTAGCTAACAAACCCTCAACCATAAAATACCTAAATTTAAAATTTAAATTCATAATTTCAGAATTCAAATTTTTTTAAGTGGATATCTCAGATCCAAATCTAAAATTTAGAGAAAAAGAATTTTTTAAATTGTTCTAGAATTTAATGAAACAACTAAATGGTATGAAACTAGAATTGAAGCAAGTACTAGCTAACTAAAGGAGCAACGTGAGATGATGAATTTTAAACTATAAAAATTCAAAATTATTTTTAAAAAATTTTAGATCTCAGATCCTAATGTCCTAGGATGTAGCAAAAGAATTTTCTTGCATTGTAAAAACAATACTAAAATTCGTGGAAAATTCAGATTAATACTAGAGCAGAAATTTTAGCAATCAAACAAACCTCCAATTGACTAGATTCAAATTCAGAATTTAAATTTAAGACCCTTCTAAAATTCAGAATTTAAATTGTAATCATCAAGTTTTGACATCTAGATCTTAGATATCAAATTTAAAATTCAGAAAAGTATTTTTAAATTTTTTTTTGAAAATTAAACTTAAGGGAGGGAAAAACATAATTTGAACATCTTCTAGGAAATAACTTAAGAATTTGAATTTTAAACTCCAAAACATTCCTCAAAAAACATTTTTCAAAATTTTATATTTTGGATCCCAAACTCTTAAAATGCAACAAAATAATTTTTTTGTATTTTTTGCCTTTTAAAAAAATACTAAAATTAGTGGAAAACTCAGGTTGGTGCTAGTACAGAAATTTCAACAATCAACAAATCTTTATTGACTAGATTCAAAATTCAAAATTTAAATTTAAAAATCTAAAAAAATAAAAATAAAATTAAAAATTTCAGATATTGGAGTTAAGATTTTAGATCTCAAAATCTAAAATTTAAATCTCAAATTTTGGCTTTTAATTTCAGACTTGAAGACAATCAACACACAAAGGGAACAAAAATTCAGCAACTTGACCTAGTAAACCTTAAGCTCTGATACCAAAATTGATGCGGGACAAAATAAAATAATGGATGGAGAGTTTAAGAAAGCTAACCAGCAAGAAAACATGAGCAATTAATTATCAAATAAATGGGCTAAATTAGTCCACGAAAAGAATTTTCATAAGGAGACTAGTTGACTTAAGTTACATCATCCGCAATGTAGATCTAGTTCAAAACAATGATTAGGATCTTCATGGCAAGGAAACCATCACTACTAGGACAAGTTAACCTTCAGATAATCATATCTAACAAAGTGTAGGAAGAGTTTTCTTACCAACAATGATGGCTAAAATATTTGGTGGAAGGGAAGCTCTTAACACTCAAGGATTTGAGATCTAAACTATAAGACTAGCACTCCCTACCTTTAGAACTCACCTTGGCCTTGATCCATGGCTTGGAGACCTTCATCTTGGACTTGGAAAACCTAAGAAAACCTGCAACAAAATCAAGCATTAAGCATGGAAGAGAAATCAAGTTGGAATTGAAACAAGGGGAAGAAGGAAGAAGGAAGAAAGAAGTGGCCGTTGCTTGATTTCAAGGAACTTGGATCTTGGATTAATCAAAGGGCATCCCACCCTTCAAACACTCACACAAGGGCCTCTCACCCTCTCCTCAAACAAAGCTTCAAACACTCAAACTCAAGAGAACTCACTCACTCCACATAAGGGAAACACAAGGGAACTAGAACAAGAAGAAACTTTTCTTTCATTAAACCAAGATAGCATTAATAAAAGTGAGAGCCTTAGGGCCCTATTTATAGGCTCCTAAGCTAGGGAATTCGGCCAAAGGGAGAGAGGAGGTGATAAGGATGGGCTTAGTTGGATCCAACAACTTTTGGATAGGTGGTTCTAACTAGAAAAAATTATGGGTATAAAGTTACAACCACTTTGACATGTGGCATCTACATGGCAATGATGTAGCTTCTATTTGCTGTTATGGAGCCTTAGGTGGGGTAGATGAGGTGTCCAATTCCTTTTCCAAAAATACTTGATAATGTATCCTATGTGAGAAAAATGGGCTTCAAAAGGGAGGCGCCATGACTTGCTTGGGCCTTGCTTTGGAGGGTGTGAAGGCTTGCTTGAAGTTGGGCTTTGGCCTAGGTTGAGCCAATTTAAAAAAGGTGGCTTTCTTTCATGAATTGGCTAGTCGGTTTGAGCTTCAAGTGGAGCTGGCTTCATGGACTAAGTGGGCTTCATTTCAAGGCTCTTATTTTATCTTTAGTAGACCATATTAATTGCAAAACCAAAGAAAATTAGTAAAAAATGTTTTCTTCTTGTTGATGTCCCCATCATTCAGGCTTCGTGTCATGGGGGTTGAAGCCTTTGGTTGCATGGTTGTTAATGTGGCAGCGTGTAAGAAAGTGTAGACCTAGTGGAGTGCAGGCTGCCTAGAGCACAAGGGTAGTGTATTATAGAGTCTGGGTTCATGACCGGGCGTGCATCGCCCCTCAGAGGTTGCAGGTGATCGGGAACCTCCTTATTGTGGTTGAATTTTTGTTGATCCTTCTTGCCGCTGGCGAGAACTTGACCTCGACAGGGTAGGATAGAGCCCTACGTCGGCAGGAAGGCTCGCCTTGGTAGCATGAACATGACCCCAGCGGGAGATATCCTTAGACGGAGAGATTGCATCATGAGCACAACCTCGGTTGGGAGCTGACCTCGGTAGGAGGGCTTGCCTTTGGCAGAATGAGCATGACCCCAGCTGGGAGCTGACCTCAGACAGAGGGCTCGCCTTATGAGCACGACCCCGGTGGGGAGCTGACCTCGATAGGAGGGCTCGCCTTGGTAGCATGAGCATGACCTCAGTCGAGAGTTGACCTCAGATAGAGGGCTCGCCTTATGAGCACGACCCCAACTGGGAGCTTACTTCGGCAGGAGGGCTCGCCTTGACAGCATGAGCACGACCCCGACCAAGAGCTGATCTCAGATGGAGGGCTCGCCTTATGAGCATGATCCTGGTTGCGAGCTGATCTCGGCAGGAGGGTCATCTTGGCAGCATGAGCACGATCCCAGTAGGAAGCTGACCTTAGATGGAGGGCTCGCATCATAAGCACAACCCTGGTTGGGAGTTAACCTCGACAAGAGGGCTCACCTTTGGTTGCATGAGCATGACCCCGGTCGAGAGCTGACCTCAGACAGAGGACTCGCCTTATGAGCATGACCCTGATTGGGAGTTGACTTCGATAGGAGGGCTTGCCTTGGCAGCATGAGCACGATCTCGGTCGAGAGCTGATCTCAGACGGAGGGCTCGCCTTGGTAGCATGAGCATGACCTTAGCCAGAAGCTGACCTCAGACAGAGGGCTCGCCTTATAAGCATGACCCTGGCTGGGAGTTGACCTCAGAAGGAGGTTTCACCTTGGCAACATGAGCACGACCTCGACAGAGAGCTGACCTCAGATGGAGGGCTCGCCTTATGAGCATGACTCTAACTGGAAGCTGACCTCGACAGGAGGGCTCACCTTAGCTCTTCATTTGGCCACCGCGCCCGAGTGGCGGGCTCTTTGCTAGCGGGGCTGCAGTAGAGGCTCCATGTCAGTGGATGTGCCACATCAAACACTCCCACTCCCGGGCCCGGAGGATGAAGCGATGCTCAGGGCGAAGGGAGTAATGACCATGTTGATGTGGAGGGGTGCGACCCCTATGCCATCAATGCCTTGGGCATTGGGGCCCTGGAATCCGTGCTTCCATGCCAATGGGATGATGCCATGGCATAGCCCTTTAAAGGGGCCATTAATTGCTACGATTGAACCAAAGCATCGATGCCACAGAATGCCAACACATGGCGTGTCTCGGGAGACGATGCGATGGGGGAAGGTAGGCTCCTCTCGGATAGGTCCCGTCCCCCGCCTTTATAAGAGCTTTCCTGTGCATAGGGGATCAGATTTCCATTGTGTTGCTTACACCTTTGCAATCCCCTAGGAGACACCAGGGTCATCCCTTCTTATTCCTCTTCCGCTTCCTTCTCGTTGAGTGTGATGAGGTGGAGCCACCACCCTAACATGGAGCGGGACAAGTTTTGGGCTCAGGCTGCCGGTCCCGAGAGCCGCGGGCCAGATAATGATCCTTCAGGAAGCGTCGGCCGGCATGTTGACCCCTGGAATGATTTTGATGATAACAAAATATTGGAGCATGATTTGTTACTAACACTTTTGAATGTTTGAGAAGTTTTTATAGGATGTTTCAAAAAAACAATCATTCTACCTACATTTCAGTAATCTTTATAGTATATCAATGTAATCATAAAAAAATGTTCAAATATTGAAAAGCCCTAAATAACTTAAGTGTATATTCTTGTAAAAGGAGAAATTCTATGTAATTTTTAAGTTTAAATTACTTAGATTAGGACTGGAAGAAGTTTGAAAGTGTTTGGAAGCTGTTTGAAGAAGTTTGGATACTTTTGAACTTAAGTCACTTGAGTCGACTCGAGGAGCAGAGCTGACTCAATGTTTTGGCACGGTACAAGCATTTTTGATACTCTATCAATTGAGTGACTCGAAGAGGTTAGAGCAGACTCATCCAGAGTACCAAAATTATAGATTTGATAACCATACCACCGAGCGACTCATGTGCAACTAAGCCAACTCTTCCAGAGTGTGCAAAATCTCAGTTTGAAAAACTAGTCAGGCGACCCGACTCGACTAAGAAGAGCTGACTCAACTAGAGTGCAATTTCAACATGTCTGAGAATCCGAGCCGACTCGACCCAATCGAACTGACTTGAATCCTAGTTTCTAGTGAGTAACAGCTGGTTCCAGATTGATTATTTAAATCTAAAAAGTGCTCCAATGGCTATATTTCAACTCCCAAGGTACTACAACGTCATTTCTACCTGGGATCAATTCAAAACACTATAAATGAAAGATTTAAGTTAAGTTTTAGTGAGTTTTTTAAGAAAAAGAGAGAAAAGTTCATTGAATATTTTCAAGAGCATTCAAGGAAGAACTCAAGTCCACACCTACTTCCTTTCAGCTACTTGAGACATTTATTGAAGAAGTTTGGAAGCCTTGAAGAGCTTTAAAGAAGCAATCAAGAAGGCTTCTCAAAGTGCATCAACTATAACCATCCGATAAAGTTTGGTTTGTCATTAGTGTTACTCTATTTTTAACTCTTTATTTAAGCTATTCCAAGTACAGTAGGGGCTATGACTTGGGGATTGTTTAAGATTTTTGGTGAGCCTTTGAAAACCAAGCTTGGGTTGTTAGTGAGCCCAGGAAAACTAACATTGTATTGAGTTCTTGGTGATCCTGTGTAAAACCAAGATTGGATTTTGGTTTGTGAGCTCAATGTAAAACAAACTAGCTGTATTCCATGGGTGAATATAGTGGAAATCCCAAGTGGTACCTTAGGTAGTAGACGTATAAGCTGGGTTGCTCCAAACCACTATAAATTGCTGGTGTTTGTGCTTGTGTTGATTGTGTTTCTTACTTGCTTCTGCATCTCATACTTAAATCACATCACTCACTACACTAAGTTTCCAAAAGAGCACATACTTGTGAAAAAGTTTTAAATACCCAATTCACGCCCCTCTTGGGTTGGCTAATTGGATAACAACTGGTATCAGAGCAGTGTCTCTATAATTTATTTTTCTAGAGAAAAGATTTATGGCAAACTCTATGAGTAGTCTTTGGCTGAAGGCCAATCTACAAATAGACCTCCACTTTTCATAGGCACAAATTAGACTTACTAGGAAGCATGAATGAAAATTTGTATTCAAGTAGTACATTTTCAATTGTAAAAAGCTATTCTAAAAGGACCTCACATACCCACAAAGAAGGTTTATGTCATAGACATCCCAAAACCTAAAGAGAAATGGGATGAACATGACATGCAGATGGGCGAATTAAATGCCAAAGCCATGAATATTTTATACTGTGCTTTGGATGCTAATGAGTTTACCGGATTTCTACTTGCATATCTGTAAAAGAAATTTTGGATAAACTTGAAGTAACCCATGAAGGAACCTCTCAAGTAAAAACTTCCAAGATTAATATTCTTGTACATAGTTATGAATTATTTAAAATAGAACTAAATGAGACTATATCTGCCATGTTCTCAAGATTTACAGATATTATTAATGGTTTAAAGAGTCTTGGCAAGATATATTCAAATACAGATCTTGTGCGAAAATTTTAAGACCTCTACCGGATAGATGGGATCTAAAGGTCACGGCGATTCAAGAGGCCAAGGACCTAACACATTCCCATTAGATGAGCTACTGGGTTCCTTGATCACTCACGAGCTTACAATGCAACACCGTAGTGAGGATGATATAAAAGAAAAAAAAGTCAGGCTTTCAAAGCTGCGACTGAACTCAAGAAATAAGAAGAAGAAATAGAAGAAGAAAGCCCTTCCTCAGATGAAGAACTTGAAGATGATGATATTGCTCTAGTCATGAGGAGATTCAAGAAATTTATAGGTAAGAAAAAGACAAGATATTGGAGGAAAAATCTTAGAAAGGGGGAGTATAGCAAAGAGAAAGAAAATGAAAAAGAAAGAGATAAAGAGCAACAGCCTATCTGCTACGAGTGCAAGAAACCAAGGCACTTCATTTCGATTGCCCTGTATTAAAGAAAGGATTCAAAAAGAAGAAGAAAGTGATGGTTGAGACATGGAGCGACAGCGATGAGTCTACATCAAATGAAGAGGAAGAGACATCCAAAACTGCAAATATATATCTCATGGGAGTTGAAGACGAGGTAATGTCTCCTGAACTTAATGATGAGTTTATATGAAGAATTTAATACTGCATTTTATGAACTTTTATCTGAATATTAAATGGCTAGATTGAAAATTAAGATCTTGAAAAATAATTATGATACCTTGACAAATGAAAAGAATGAGATTGTTGAAAAGAATAAAATTTTGCAAAAAGAATTGAATAATATTTCAGAAAAAATATATTGTTTTGCAAGCATAAAGAACGAATATCTTGAAAAGAACAAGGCTTTACATGAAGAAAATATACATTTGCATAAAGAAGTTGATAAACTCAAGCTCTTAGTTAAAAAATTGATTGTGAGTTCAAATAAGCTTGAGCTAATTTTGAAAAATCAAAGAGAAACAAATAATAGAACTAGAATTGGATATAATTCTTTGAATACAAACAAGTTTTCAATTCCAAAATCTTATGTACCGAAGTTTTCAGCTCATAAATCTTTGCATCAATGTTTTCTACATTTAAAACTTTTCAAAAACCAAATATAATCTATTATTCTTATAATGGGGTTGGTCACAAGTCTTTTGAATGCAACCTGAAATGAAAAAATAGAAGTAAAATGAAAAAGATTTGGGTTCCCAAAGGAACCACTCCTACTAACCTGCAAGGATCCAAGAAAGCTTGGTAACTAAAAGAGTTTCTTGATTATTTTGCAGAAATATCTTGTAGCCTAGAATTCAAAGAAAAGATGGTATCTGGATAGCAACTATTCAAGACATATAACGAGTGACAAAGAATAATTCATCACTGTTGGCTTTAGCTCCTTGATTTTGATGAATAACAAAACATTGAGTATGTGTTTGGACTAATATTTTAAATTGAGTATGAATTTCAGGTCACAAGTACATAAAATTCTCCATTCAAGTATATCAAGCTCACTAATATCAAAGCAAGATATTTTTCAATGTTTGAGTGATTACCTAACCTTGGAACATTATTTTTTGCCTTTATGGAGAAGCATCTAAAGGATTTTTGGATGAGATCTTGAAAATTTCAGAGTTTGCCACAGAATTTGATTTGGCACAAAGCAAGTGTCAACTCATGGATCAAGTGTCCGACACTTCAGAAGATTGTCACGTAGAAATTTTAGACTGGCACAGCAAGTGTCAACTCAAGGTGTCGACTCATGATCAAGTGTCGACACTTCAAATATCGACTCATCGCTTGAGAACAAAATGGACATAACTTGTATTTTTTGAAGTTTCTCAAGTGTCGACTCACAATCCAAGTGTTGACTCAAAGTATCGACTCATAGCCTGAGACTAGAAGTGGAGCAGAGCATAGGAATTCAAATTTTTCCTTGAGCTGATCCAAGTATTGACTCATGAAGAACTCAAGTATCGACACTTGGTGCAATGGCTAGTTTTTCAAAAATTCAGATTTATTTCCAAACAGCTCCAAATGGCTAGTTTGATCCCTCCAATGGTCTCCAACAACTTTTTCAGTAGATTTGAGCTATTTAACACTCACTAAACCTCTTAAAGTCAACAAGAAATAGAGATAATCAAGAAGAGACAAGTTCCAATCATTTGAAAAGATAAAGAGCTTTTAAAAGATTCCACCTGAAAAAGGCTTCCATTTTTGAGAGTCTGAGCTTTCAAGTCTTTAGCCAAAAGTATGCATTCAAGAGATTCCAAGAAGAAGTCAACTCAAGCAACCAAGAGAGCTTCAACGATATTTATTTCTGCTCATTAAGGAGCTATTTCTTGTGTTTACTTTCTGTACACTTATTTCATTTATTTGTTCTAGTTTCAAAGGTATTGAAATTAGTATTAAAGGTTGTTGATGAGCCTAAGAGACAAAACCAACTTGGGTTTGACTTGTTAGCCAGATTAAAACAAGTTGTAAAGGTTGTTAGTGAGCCTAGGTGTTAAAACCAGCTAGGTTTTGACTTGTGAGCCTTGGAAAACAAGTCGGCTGTAATCTTGAAGAGATTATAGTGAAATACCCAAGGAAAAGCTTGGAGAGTGGATGTAGATGCTTGGAGTGCATCGAACCACTATAAACCTTTGTATTTATGTATGATTGTCTCCTTTATTTCCTGCTCTTTATTACTCTGCATTTAATTTATTATTTCTACTGCATATATTCTTGGCACAATCACTTAGTTACACAAATACTCAAAGCAAAGCACATAATTGCTTAAATTTCTTAAAAATATCC
This sequence comes from Areca catechu, assembly GCA_021397845.1. NCBI lineage: Eukaryota > Viridiplantae > Streptophyta > Magnoliopsida > Arecales > Arecaceae > Areca > Areca catechu. The sequence goes on along the minus strand of CM038040.1, from coordinate 63,094,123 downwards.
AATTCACCCCCCTCTTGGGCTATCTTGCTGGGTAACAAGTGGTATCAGAGCTTGGTACTCCATTTGTAGGTCTAAAGATCTTGAGTTAAAGATCATGGTAGCTCAAATTGGTATGGGTATTGCAGAAGGACAAGCCTCTAACTGTCCCCCATTTTTTAATGATACAAACTATACATATTGGAAGACACGCAAGAGCATATCATTCAAGTTATTGATTATAATATCTAGAGAACAATAGTTAAAGGTCCTTATCAGCCCACTCACTTGGTCAATGGCATTCCGCTCCCAAGCTAGAAGAAGATTGGGATGAGAATGATATTAAGCAAGCTGAGCTTAATGCAAGGGCCATGAATTTACTATTTTATATACTTGACCTAAGTGAATTCAATAGAATATCAAATTATACTTCTGCTAAAAAGATTTGGGATACACTTGAAGTTACCCATGAGGGTACACATCAAGTGAAGACCATCAAAGTAAACATGCTCATTCATACTTATGAGATGTTTAGGATGGAACCAACTAAAACTATTAGTGAAATGTATGCTAGATTCATTAATATTATTAATGGCATGAGGAGTTTGGAAAAAGTAATTTCTAATGCCGAACTTGTTAACAAGATCCTTAGGTCTCTTCTAGCTTCTTAGGATTTAAAGATCATAGCCATTGAAGAAGCCAAAGATGTCAATACACTTCCACTTAAGCAGCTTCTGGTTTATTGATGATATATGAACTATCCTTGAAGCAGAAAACATGGACAATGATAAGAAAAAGAAAGCCATTACATTCAAGTCCACTACCATGGAAGAATCAAGTGATGAATCCGATGAAGAGGATAAAGAAAATGAGATAGCTCTCATTACAAGAAAGTTCAAAAGATTTATGAGGAAAAAAAATTTTTACAAGAAAAAACCTCAGAAAGGAGATCATAGTAAGGAGAAAGAAAAAGAAAGGGAAAGTAAGCAACCAATATGTTTCGAATGCAAGAAACTGGATCATTACAAGTTGGATTGTCCCACTCTCAAGAAAGGCAAAAAGAAATTTAAGAAAAAGGCTATGATGGTCATGCAGTGAAAGTGAAGACTCAAGCTCTGATGAAGAACAACAAGAGGTGGCCAACCTTTGTTTTATGGCCAATGAAGAAGAGGTAAGCCTTGAACCTGAAAATGACTTTACATTTGATGAATTACATGATATTTTTGATGAGCTAGTTATGGAATATCAAAAACTTAAATTGAAAAATAGAGATTTGAAAAAGCAAAACTTAGAGCTTGCAAAATCAACAAATGTTTTTGATAGAAAATGAAAACTTGATTCAAGAAAACAAAAACTTAAGTGAGCAAATCAATGTTTTGAAAAATGGAAAAGAAGATCTTTTAAAAGAAAAAGACTCTTTGAATAAGGACAAAATTTTTGCTACAAATAAAAAACTTGCAAAACAAGACAAGGAGTTTTTACTAGAAAATAAGAAATATACAGAAGAACTTGAAAAAGTAAAGCCTTTTGTTAAAAAGTTTACATAGTTTTGAAAAACTAAATATGCTTTGTACCTGCTTTCTCTAGTTTTACTTGTTATGCATGTGGTAAAGTAGGACACAAATTATATGTGTGACAAAAAAAATTAAATGCTGTTAGAAAAGTTTGGGTTCCAAAAGGAACCTATTCAACTAATCCTAAAGGATCCAAGATGACTTAGGTACCTAAAGTTTCCACTTGATTTATGTTGTAGGTGAGTCTTGCGACCAAGGATAAAAGAAGAATATGATATCTCGATAGCGGTTGCTCAAGATATATGACTGGGGATGTGAAACAATTCTCATCTCTAGAAGTTTTGAATAGTGAAAATGTGACATTTGGTGATAATGGAAAGGGCAAAATTATCGGTATCGGTAAAGTCCATATCACCCTACTACCTATGGTTTAAAGCATAATTTGTTTAGCATAAGTCAATTTTGTGATAAAGGATTTAAAATAGTTTTTAAATCTTCTTTGTGCATGGTATCTAGTCTAGATGACAATGGCATCAAGTTCATCGGTCATAGGCATGGAAACATTTACATTGTTGATCTTGATGATCTACCCATGGAAAATGGTCAATCTTAGTGGCAAAGAAAGCAAAGACAAATGAAACTAGTTGGCTTTGTGGTGCGGGCACCAGACTCAGAAGAAGACTTCAGGGCTCCATCTGGATCTCTGATTGACCTTGCCCGAAGAATTAGGTTTTCTGGTTTTGTAATAAGGGTTGACTTGATCAACTCAATTTTAGCTTGAGTCTGTATTCCCTGTAATTTATTTTTGTTGAGTCATGTTGACTCAGTAGTGGTCTAGGACTTCAACCTGGGTGTCACATTTTCTCCCAAGGCCAAGCAAGTGGGCGCCACACTCCCAGCCACACGCCTGAGTCCAGGGGGCGCCACATCTCCATCCAGTATGCTCTGGTCCCCACACCACAAGATAGCAAGTCCCTTCTCTCATGCGCCATTTGAGGAGAGAGCAATCTGGGATCCACAATTCAAGGGGGCGGCCCAAAACATTCCTTAAGAGCCAAGCTATGTAAAGAAAGAAGCTCTTCTTGGGGAGTACTTCAAGGGGGCGCCCATTCCATGCTAAAAACGCCCAAAGCAAAGATGGGAAGAACCATAACTTAGGGAGAAAGAAAAGGAGGAGTCCAAAAGAGTTGAACCATGGAAGGAAAGAAATCCTCTCTTGAAGAACAAGGTTAGGAGGCGCCACCTACCTTCCTTTAAAGCCTCCAATCAACTTTTTTGGAACCTTTTGGCTGGCCATATGTGTGGGAATTGATCCTACAAACCTAATTTGAAGATCTCCTCCCATTAGTCCCACATGGGAAGATGTAAAACCCTACTCTCTTGTAAAGTCCTATAAATTAAACCCCTCTTGTAAATTTTAAAGTAATCTGATGAATGAATCCAATTTATGTGTGAGCAAACTCTGTGTTTTCTCTCTTCCGCACTTGCATCCAGGTGTTGAGCTCCGTGAGGGAGTAAATCCGGGTTCCCCAGGAACCTTGAGGAGGTGTGAGATCTCCAACCCCAAACCCCTAGGTTAGCTACTTCACTCCAAAACCCTAGCCGCCCATAATTCTCCTCAATCCACCAAACCCTAGCCTACCCCACCTCCCACGGCCACTCTCTCCAAGTCAAGGCCGACCACCAGCATCCGGGTCCAGTCCGGATACTTCAGATTCAAGCAAATTCCAGAGGGAGCCAGATCAACCTTTAGGAGAATCCGGATTTCAGCAACATCAGCTTTCAAGTTCTTCAATCTGGTAAATCCTTCCTTAAGTATCTGATTCCATCACTTGTTCTTCTTCTTTCCCAGATCTTGAGTTTAGGAGAAGCCGACTCAGCCACAGGACCAGTATTGGAGGATCCATTGCGAAGATATCCGAATCCGAGGATCAACAATCTGCTCGAGAGAGTTCTTCCACCAAACTCTGTGAAGATCACTGTCTGGTCGGTAACCCATCTCTTCTCTTTATTTCTGTCCTATTGAAAGTTCAGAGCGAAACCCTAGGTCTGGGAGTTTCTCAACCCCCAGCGATCCGTTACTTCTGAACCACTCTGATAACCTAGTTTCTTTTAAATTGTGCTTTCAATTATTACCTAGTTTCTTTCAATTTAGTTTAGCTTTCCTTTGAGTCAAAGCCAATTTCTGAAATATATATAAAAAAAAGAATTAATCTAATTTATTTCTGCATCGCATCATCTCTTCTTTTCGTTCTGCATCACTTTGGCATCGTAGGCTAGGGCATGCAAGTATGCATTTGATTTCAAAATTGAACAAAAAGAATATTGTAAAAGATTTACCAAAACTCACTTTTGAAAAAGATAAGATTTGTAGTGCATGTCAACTTGGAAAACAAACAAAATCTTCTTTCAAATCTAAAGGAGTAGTACCTACCACTAGACCTTTAGAATTACTTCATATGGATCTCTTTGGACCACTAGAACAACTAGCTTGGGAGGTAAAATGTAGGTTTAGTGATTGTAGATGACTATTCATGTTTTACATGGGTTATATTTTTGGCATACAAGGATGAAACATTTTCTATATTTATCAAGTTTCATATAAAGGTTTCAGATGAAAAAGATGTTTCAATCATTTCTTTATATAGTGATCATGGTACTGAGTTTGAAAATCATGATTTTGAAACATTCTATAATGAAAATGGTATTGATCATAATTTCTCTGCATCTAGGACACCTTAACAAAATGGGATGGTAGAAAAAAAATGACTCTTGAAAAAATGGCACGCACAATGCTTTGTAAAAATGATTTACCTAGATATTTTTGGATGGATGATGGGGACCTCACCAGCACGGATCCTGGAGTAAGCACGAATCTTGGGAGCCGCATGATTTTGGAGCATATCTAGAATAATTTAGGATTTATCTTTTATTAAAATTTGAACTAGGATTTGGTTGGTTAGGATTGAGATATAGATAGGCTTATCTTATCCTATCTTGTATTTGAATTTGAATCATCTCTATCTTTTCATCCTGTATTCAAATTCAAATGAGGGTTGGATAGGTCTATAAATACCACCCTCACTCCTTTGTAAAAAATAGTTTTTGGAGAAAAAAATTTGAGTTTTTAGAAGAGTGATTCTTCTTGCCTTCGCCTTCGGGCATAGACGTGAGGCCCTAGTTATCTCCCTTCCCAACCCACGCCTTCGGGCATGGACGTGAGGCCCTAGTTATCTCCCTTCCCAACCCATTTTCTTTAACCTCTCATGACCTTTGAGATTCAACCTAGCACCTCCAAGTATCGAGGAGGGTGTAATGCCTTAGAGGTGAGCGATCTCTTCGTTAGGGTGAGTCTCAAAGTCCATGAAATTCAAATCACTATCTTCCATCCCCACTATTCCTTCGCCATCCCTAAAAAAAAATTTAAAAAAAAAATGGTATCCTAATCTAGGTGACTTCTAGGCTTACCAATGGTCCACCCATCTATCCCCTATCAATTTTGGTATCAGAGCTCAGAAAAAACTAGGGTACCTTCGTATCATTCCAAATTTTCTCTTGCCAGCCATCCCCACTCTCCGGATTCAACCAAAAAAAAAAATCTCCCAACCCGTTCATCCAGGTCACCAATAATTTTTCTTCCCGGATCTTCATCTCCATCTTTTGTTCTTCGTATCTGCTTCCCTATTTCTTAGATTAATGAAATCTTCCCTCTTCCCCTCGCTATTCCAATCCCAAAAACTTCAACTCCCAAATAATCCAGTCCACCAAGTTCTCTCACCCGTTCCACCATCGCACAACACCCCATCTAGATCAAAGCCCCACCGAAATAATTTCTCAGAAGCCATTGCTGGCCAAGCCTGTCCCAGTCTCACAGAACTGCCAGACAGCCGGAGGCCCTCCCTGCTCTCGCCTCTACCGGCACCGTTGCCGATCCCACCCCATCACCAATGCCCTTGCAGCCACCACCCCAATTCTCTCTCCCATTCCCCCCGCCGAACAACACCCTACAGCCACCAACGCCTCAGCCGCCACCACCCCTATCGCTGCCAATGCCCCACCCGCCGCCCCACATCTTCTGATCTCCATACCATCGCCCCACCCTCCTCTGCCGCCTTCGGCTTCAACGATTCAACCTGTCACCCTGCCTCCTCTACTTGGATAGATCGCACCTCTGCCAATCCCCATCATCGTTGGCTGCTCCTTCACCGCCGAACTTCTTCTGCCCATGAGCAAAACAACCATCGACCAGACCTTTCCCGTCGGGATTTTTCTCCCCCTGTTTTGCCTTCTCCGTGCTTCACCGCCTTCGTCTTCTCTGTGCTTGTCTTCACCGTCATCGCCGTCACCTACCAGCCCCTGGACCACTGGCTTCACCAACTACGGCCAAAATGGAAACGTGCCGAAGAACAATTTTCGGTCGTATGGCTCTGACGGCAATGCTGCATCGGAGAAATTCTCCAACTACCGCGACCAAGCCATTGTCGGCGATGATAGCTTCACCTCCTATGCCAAAGAGAACAATGCTAGCTTCGCCAATTTTGAGAACTACGGCAACTCCTTCAATCAAGGCAGCGACTCCTTCAAAGGCTATGACGAGGGGTCCATCAACCACATGATCGCATTCGTGTCCTATTCCAGCGATAACACCAATTTCAAGGGCTACACCAAGACGGGAGCATCAGTTTCAAGAGCTACCGCAACTCCTCCATGCTCCCATCCTCCACCGCCGTGGCGTTGACATCTTTGCATCTATCTCCCACGACCGTACCACCCATGTCTCGGACGTCCATCCACGACCTCCTATCCACCCTATTCTGGTTTCAATCCATGAAGAAGGAGTGGGATGCACGAACGTGAAAGCAAACCCCCCTCCCTCTTGTCGACTTCAACTAGCAGAAATTTCAAAGCTGCATGCTCCTTAAAGCAGCACAAATTTCAAAACACACCAATCTCAAAGCTGCACCATTTTTAAAGCAAAGCTGATTAAAAAAAAATCATGGTTATGTCAAGCTAGAGTTTGGAGTTCCCGAGGCCTGAAGCTGAAGCTGGAGCCTGACCCAAACTCGACAGAGTCGAGTTATCCCAACCCAGAGGAATGATGGGGACCTCACCAGCACGGATCCTGGAGCAAGCACGAATCTTGGAGTCGCATGATTCTTGGAGCATATCTAGAATAAATTTAGGATTTATCTTTTATTTAAAATTTGAACTAGGATTTGGTTGGTTAGGATTGAGATATAGATAGGCTTATCTTATCCTATCTTGTATTTGAATTTGAATCATCTCTATCTTTTTATCCTGTATTCAAATTCGAATGAGGGTTGGATAGGTCTATAAATACCACCCTCAGTCCTTTGTAAAAATAGTTTTTGGAAAAAAAAATTTGAGTTTTTAAAAGAGTGATTCTTCTTGCCTTCGCCTTCGGGCATGGACGTGAGGCCCTAGTTATCTCCCTTCCCAACCCATTTTCTTTAACCCCTCATGACCTTTGAGATTCAACCTAGCGCCTCCAAGTATCGGGGAGGGTGTAATGCCTTAGAGGTAAGAGATCTCTTCGTTAGGGTGAGTCCCAAAGTCCATGAGATTCAAATCCCTGTCTTCCATCCCCACTATTCCTTCGCCAACCCTAAAAAAAATTCAAAAAAAAAATTGGTATCCTAATCTAGGTGACTTCTAGGCTTACCAATGGTCCACCCATCTATCCCCCATCAATTTTTTTTTTTTTTAAAAAAGAGCATCCTAGATTAGTCAAGTTTAGTCAAGTTTTTTGAATGCAAATGAGTTTTAGAAAAGAGTGATTTTTTTATTTCACTTCGTGAGGAGAGGGTGTGAGGCCCAACCCCAGGACATGATGTGAGGTCATGCCCAGTTATCCCCTTCCCATTCCATCTTCTCTATCTTCTCGTGGCCTTTAAGATCCATCCTAGCATCTCCAAGTATCGAGGAGGATGTAATGCCCTAGAGGTGAGAGGTCTCTTCGTTAGGGTGAGTCCCAAAGTCCATGAGATCCAGATCCCTATCCTACATCCCCACTATTCTTTCGCCACCTCTAGAAAAAAAAAATTAAAATAATTAGAATACCCTAATTTAGGTGACTTCTAGGCTCGCCAACGATCCTATCCCCTTGTCCCTCATCAATGGAAGCCATAAATACTGCATGTTATATTTTAAATCATATTTTAATCTGACCTATTTTAAAGAAAACACTATATGAACTTTAGAAAAATAGAAAACCTACTATTAAATATTTTCGTGTTTTCGGATGCCGTTGTTTTATTCTAAACAATGGTAAAGACAATCTTAGTAAATTTGATGCCAAGTCAGATGAGGGTATCTTTTTAGGATACTCTACTTCTAGCAAGTATATAGGGTCTTCAACATAAGAACTATTCTAGTTGAAGAATCCATCCATGTAGTGTTTGATGAAACTAATAAAAAATCTTTTAGAAAAGAAGATACTCTTGATGATGAAACAGGTGTTCAAAAGTTTGAAAAATGACAATCAATGAAGGAGCTTCCAAAGAACAAGATGGTGATCAAGGAAATGAAGAACAAGTACAAGAAATTGGAGCATCAACACCCAAGCCATTGCCTAAAGAATGGAGGTATGCTCATGGACACCCTAAAGAGCTTATCATTGGTGATCCATCGAAAGGGATAAGTACTCTTCTTCAATAAGAAATGTTTGTGATTACTTAGCATTTGTTTTTCATATAGAACCAAAATCAATTGAAGAAGCTGAAAATGATTGCAATTGGATAAATTCTATGCAAGATGAATGAATCAATTTAAAAGAAATAAAGTTTGGACTTTAGTTAAAAGACCATCAAATGTTTCAATAATAGAAACAAAATGAGTTTCAGAAATAAACTTGATGAAAATTATATTATAACAATAAATAAAGCTAGGCTAGTTATCAAAGACTACAATCAGGAGAAAGGATTGATTTTGATGAAACCTTTGCTCCTGTTGCTAGACTTGAGGCAATTAGGCTATTATTAGTATTTTTATTTTTCATGGATTTAAACTATTTTAATGGATGTCAAAAGTAATTTTCTAAATGGATTTATTGAAAAAGAAGTTTACATTGAACAGCCCATAGATTTTGAAAATCATGAATGTCCTGATCATGTTTTTAAACTTCATAAAGCTTTGTATGGTTTGAAATAAGCTCCAAGAGCTTGGTATGATAGATTAAGTAAATTTCTGCTTGAAAATAATTTTTCTAGAGGAAATGTAGACATTACTTTGTTTTTGAAAAAGAAAAATGATGACTTATTAGTAGTTCAAGTATATGTTGATGATATCATTTTCGGTGCTACAAATGAGGTTCTTTGCCAAGAGTTTGCCAAGCTCATGTAGGGAGAGCTCAAGATAAGCATGATAGGAGAGCTTAATTTCTTTCACGGACACTAGATCAAGCAAACAAAAGAAGGGATCTTCATCAACCAAGCTAAGTATACAGAGAAAATTTTAAAGAAGTTTGGAATGGAGACTACCAAGTCATTAGGTACACCTATGAGCTCTCTTATAAATTAGATAAAGATGAATCAGGTAAAAATGTAGATAAAAAAATATATAAGGTATCATTGGTTCATGTTATATTTGACTACAAGTAGGCCATATATAATGTTCAGTGTATGTATGTGTGCTAGATATCAGTCTGCTCCTAAAGAGTCTCATTTATTGACTGTTAAACACATACTTATATATCTGTCCGGCACTATTGATATTAGACTATGGTACTCTAGAGATCCATTCATTGAGTTGATTGCATATTCTAATGCTGATTTTGCTGGATGTAAACTTGATAGAAAAAGTATAAGTAGAACCTGTCAATTTTTTAGAGTTAATTTGATTTCATGGTTTAGCAAGAAATAGAATTTAGTTGTTCAATCTATGGCGAAAGTCTAATATATAGCAGCTGGAAGCTGTTGTGCTCAAATCTTATGGATCAAACAACAACTCAAAGATTTTGTATCAAATTAACTAAGACACCCATAAGATATGATAATACTAGTGCAATCAATTTAACTAAAAATTTTGTACAACATTCAAGAAACAAACACATTGAAATAAGATATCACTTCATAAGAGATTATATGCAAAATGGTGATGTAATGCTTGATTTGTATGTACTGATAGACAACTTGCTGATATTTTCACTAAACCCCTAAGTGAAGATAGATTTTGCATGATTAGAAGAGAGTTAGATATCATTGATCCTTTTGTCTAATCTCTTAAAATTCTTAATGAAATTTTCCAAAAATGACTCAAATCCTTTCAAATATCACTTAGAATGACCTCTTTACTCTTATTGAATTTTATTGGAATTTATTAGATTTTATTCTATTTTCTAAGGTCAGGTGTCGACACTTACAAATTGTCCAAGTGTCGACTCACGTGAAGTGTCGACACTTGAACAATTTCGAAGTGTCGACTCACGACCGTCGGGTCTGAGATTTTTAGGGCATCCCAAAACCTTATTTGACCCATTCTTTTTTCATTCCTTAGCTTCTTGTGGTCCCAAAAACCCTCCTAACTTCCATGAACAGTGGATTTCCAGCCCTAACCCTCCGTTTTCGGGTAATCTTCTTCCTTTTCTTCTCTTTTGTCTTCAATCCATCCATTTTCTCACCATTCTTCTTGGTTTTCGAAGGTTTGGCCCGACTTTTCTTGCTTCCTTCATGGTTTTCCTTACTCTGAACCCTTTTTTCCTTTTTGGTCTACCTTTGGTCCGATTTGAGCTTGGATTCTTCCTCCTTCCCACCAGGTTTTTCTATCTTTGGTCCATTCCTCTCCATGTTGGTCCACTTTGGTCCGTTTTTCTCTCCTTTGTCTACTGTTGGCTGACACTTCCTTTCTTCCCTCTTTCCTTCCCCAGTTCACTCCTTCTCTATCTACTCTACTTTGTGATTGTCTCTATGTGAAATGGCTCCAAGGAAGTAGTTAGCTTACCGCAAGAGGAGGTATGAGCACGGTGAGTCCATTAGAGAGAGAAGGACTAAAGCCCGTTAGGACCCACTAGTCAGCACGAGCAGGAGCCACAGGATCCACCTCCACCAGTTTTCCCAGGAGCAGCACGAGTGGTCGGGAAGGCTATTGCCTTTGGTAGGAGAGTAGATGTATAGTTCTGGGACTTAGAGAGTTTTATCATTGGAGATCTGCTTAAAGGAACTAGACTTGTCCCTTTCTGCACTCTGACTGAAAGATATTATCCCCAGCTCATCGGGAGTTCTACGGGTCCTTAGCTACTGATGGTTTGAGATGGGTTGCTGAGGTCAGGAGTGTTCGGATCCCAGTGATCCCTAAGCTTATTAGTAAAGTGTGGCATTCCACTTCATGGTAGGGTCACGAATTGTGTTGGAGACAAGGTTGCTACATTTCGATATATACTTGAGAGGGAGGATGTGAGGGGGTATCAGTTGTTTCTACAAATCAGCTGTTAGTTAAGATAAGAGTCTTACATCATATTATCACTTGGATCTTGGTACCAAAGACTGGCAGGTTTAATTTCATTACCGAGCAAGAGCTTGTATTGATGGTATCCTTGAGACAGCAGATTCCCATCAATTTGTCGATGATCATGGTTCACAAGATGGGTGAGGCCACCACCCAGTGTTGTCTGTGTTTATCCTACGGCATGGGGCTCACTAGGATCTTTTGTGAGTTCGGTATCCCATTGGAGGGAGAGCCCTCCAAGGAGATCCTCCATACAAACACGTATGGAAACAAATCACTTCATAGGATGGGCTATCGAATAGTGGCTGGGCGATGGGTGCGCAGAGAGTCTGGTTAGGAGCCAGATGAAGAGGACAAGCATCGTGCAGCCGAGGCAAGGCCATCTGGACCTACTGAGCATACTACCCCTCTGAGACCTGCACCTGTCACTGCATTAGGTTCTGAGCCAGCTACACCAGCATCTGCACATACTTCAGCTGCTGCTCCTCGCGTTGCTTCAGAGATAGTATCTACCTTCGAGGAGCACATTACAGCCCAAATAGTTAATGTCACAGAGGAGGTTATTGGACTGGCTATTCGAGCTACCAGACTTCAGATGGAGATTCATGGACTGAGGGCTCATATAGATGAGCAGCTCTCAGGTATCCAACAGTTGATGGAGGCTGGCTTCATTGAAATACGAGATCTACTGAGATCCTTGTTGCCTTTGGCAGGACCTTCAGGACCTCCAGCTCCGCCAATAGATGACGATGATCATGGTGATACACATGATGCCTCTCCTGGTGGTGGTACTCCTCCTGATCATGGTGATGCAATGGCAGATGGTGATGGCATAGCTCATGGTGATGCACATGGTGACACTGATGTTGTTGAGTCTGACAGTGATGACAGTGATGGAGCAGCAGACTTTCAGATTGCCAATAGGGAGGGATTGACATCGGATACTCATGGTCACACTATAGTCACTCCCAGTGATGTTCAGCCTAACACTACTTCAGCATTTCAAACTCATGCAGAGACCTTTCCCTTACATTCTACTAGGACTTCTAGGGTTATTCCTCGCTTTGGCCCTTCACTTAGGACTAGAAGCCTGACCCATAAGACCCCTAGATCTTCAGCCACTAGGATTATGGCACCTATCTTCTTTGAGCTTCCGTCTGATGAGGAGTAGCCTCATAGACTATATATGTTTATCTTAGATTATGCTTATCTTATGTTTCAGCTTATGTATGTTTATGTTTCAGTTTATGCTTATGTTGTACTGAAACCTTTATTAAATTAAAGTTTAGTTATGTATGCTTATGTTGTTTCTATGATCTCTCTCCTTTTATCAAAATGAATGTTGTATTATGAAGAAAGCACTATTTTAGGAGAGAGAAAATTCCCTTTTAATGCTTAATGTTTAATGATGACAAAAAGGGGGAGTAGATAAGTGGTATAAAAGATTATGGTATTACTTAAGGTATAAAAAGTTTTATAAATGAACTCAAATGTTTTTCAAATGTTACTTAAGATAAGGGGAGACCTTTTACCTTGGAAAATCTTGAAATTTTACTGAATAAACCTTTAACTTTGTTGAAAACAAATGTGGAGTTTTTGATAAAGTCATTCAATATAGATCTGTTGATACTATACTGGTTATTTTTGGAACTTAATTCCTTTTATACTCAAAGTTTTGTCATCATCAAAAAGAAAGAGATTGTTGACTTTGGCTCCTTGATTTTGATGAATAACAAAACAATGAGTATGTGTTTGGACTAATATTTCAAATTGAGTATGAATTTCAGGTCATAGGTACATAAAATTTTCCATTCAAGTGTATCAAGCTCACTAATATCAAAGCAAGATATTTCTCAATGTTTGAGTGTTCCCTAACCTTGGAACATTCTTTTTAGCCTTTATGGAGAAGCATCTAAAGGATTTTTGGATGAGATCTTGAAAATTTTAGAGTTTGGCATAGAATTTTGATTTGGCACAGAGCAAGTGTTGACTCGTGGATCAAGTGTCGGCACTTTAGAAGACTAGCATGCAAAAATTTTAGACTGGCATGGTAAGTGTCAACTCAAGGTATCGACTCACAGTCAAGCGTCGACACTTCAAAGATCAACTCATCGCTTGAGAACAAAATAGACAGAACTTGTATTTTCTGAAGTTTCTTAAGTGTCGACTCAAAGTGTCGACTCACAGTCTAAGTGTTGACTCAAAATGTTGACTCATAGCTTGAGACCAGAAGTGGAGCAGAGTGTAGGAAATTCAATTTTGCCTTGAGCTGATCCAAGTGTCGACTCAAAGTGTCGACTCATGAAGAACTCAAGTATCAACACTTGGTACAATGGATAGTTTTAGAAATTCATATTTGTTTCCAAATGGTTCCAAATGGCTAGTTTGATCCCTCCAACAATCTCCAACGATTTTTAGTGGATTTGAGCTATTTAACACTCACCAAACCTCTTAAAGTTAACAAGAAAGAGAGGAAATCAAGAAAAGACAAGTTCATATCATTTGAAAGACAAATAGAGCTTTTAAGAGATTTCACCTGAAAAAGGCTTCCATTTTTGAGAGTTTGAGCTTTCAAGTCTTTAGCCAAAAGTGTGCATTCAAGAGATTCCAAGGAGAAGTCAACTCAAGAAACCAAGAGAGCTTCAACGACATTTATTTTGCTCATTAAGGAGCTATTTCTTGTGTTTAATTTCTGTACACTTGATTTCATTTATTTGTTCTAGTTTCAAAGGTATTGAAACTAATATTTAAGATTGTTGGTGAGCCTAAGAGACACAAAACCAACTTGGGTTTGACTTGTTAGCCTGGATTAAAATAAGTTGTAAAGGTTGTTAGTAAGCCTAGGTGATAAAATCAACTTAGGTTTTGACTTATTAGCCTTGAAAAATAAGTCGGCTGTAATCTTGAAGAGATTATAGTGAAATACCCAATCGAAAGCTTGGGGAGTGGATGCAGGTGCTTGGAGTGCACCGAACCACTATAAACCTTTGTGTTTGTGTGTTGTCTCCTTTATTTCTTGCACTTTATTACTCTGTATTTATTTATTATTTCTGCTGCATATATTATTGGCACAATCACTTAGTTACACAAACACTCAAAGCAAAGCACATAACTGCTTAAATTTTTAAAAATACCTAATTCACCCCCCCTCTTAGGCTACCTTGCTGGGCAACAATCATCCTAGAAATGAAAGATGGAAGAATGGTCACTTTTGATGACAATGACAAGGAGAAGATCATTGGCATTAGTAAGATCAGAACCATCCCTTCTATATTCATTGAAAATGTATTGCTAGTAGACAAGTTGAAGCATAATTTATTAAGTATAAGTTAATTATATGATAGAGGCTTCAATGTTGTCTTTGATCTTCAAAGTATATAGTAACTAGTTTTCTTGATTCTAGTATTAAGTTTATTAGTCAAAAACTTGAAAATATAATGTGGTAGATTGGAATGATCTAGCCATGTCTAGTAGTACAAGTCTTATGCAATGAATGCTAAAACCAAGGAATCTAGCCTACTATGGCATAGAAGATTAAGTCATGCTAGCACGCATACTTTAGCTAAATTAATTTTCAAAGATTTAGTTAGAGGTTTACTTAAATTCAAAATTAATTTTGAACATTTGCAATGCATGCCAATTTGGTAAAAAACTAGGAGAAGTTTTAAATTGAAAAATATTGTTTCAACTACTAGACCTTTAGAGCTACTATACATGGACTTATTTGGACCAACTAGGACCACAAGCCTAGGAGGTATGAAATATGGACTTATGATAGTAGATGATTTTTCAAGATTTATTTGGATTTTATTTATTATACATAAAGATGAAGCTTTCGATGTATTTCAAAAATTTTATAAGAAAGTTTCAAATCAAAAAATATTTTAGTTATTTTAATAAAAGTGATCACGGCACTAAATTTAAAATCAATATTTTGAAGAATATTGCACTAAGCATGGCATTGATCATAACTTCTCCACTCTTAGAACACTATAGCAAAATGGTTGTAGAGAGAAAAATAAGGCATTGGAAGAGATGGCCCAAACCATGTTATGTAAAGGCAATCTTTCAACGTACTTTTGGACAAAAGCTATGAACACTGCATGTTATATTTTGAACCGTGTCTTGATAAGACCTATTCTAAAGAAAAACCCTCTATGAACTTTGGAATGATAGAAAACCTAGTATTCACTATTTTCATGTTTTTGGTTGTAAATGCTTTGTACTAACAATAGAAAGGAACCTTAAAAAATTTGATGCTAAATCTGATGAAGATATATTTGTCGGTTATTCTACTTCTAGCAAAGCTTATAGAGTATTTAATAAAGAACATTAATGAAGAATCTATTCATGTTATTTTTGATGAATCTAACCTCTCACCTTCTAGAAAAGAAGAGTGCATTGATAATGAGGCAATTACAATTGATAAAGCCATGGAGGATATGAGCCTAAAGGAAAAACAAATAGGACATCGTGAAGAAACAAGTATAAGTAAGATCCATATGATTTACCAAAGGAATGGAGGATGTAACAGCACATAAAAAGATTTAATTATAGGTGATCCCTCACAAGGAGTTAGGACTAGGTCATCACTTACAGATGCACATAACTACCTAGCTTTTGTTTTGCAAGTATAACCAAATAACATAGAAGAAGTAGAAAATGATCCCAATTGGATGATGGCCATGCATGAAGAACTTAATCAATTTAAAAAATAATTATATTTGGATCTTAGTGAATAGACCCTCTGATCATCCTATTATAGGCACTAAATGGGTTTATAGAAATAAATTAGATAAAAAAGAAAATATAATTAGACATAAAGCTAGATTAGTGGCCAAAGGATATAATCAGGAAGAAGGAATAGATTTTGATGAAACCTATGCACCGATAGCAAGATTATAAGCTATTAGATTATTACTTGCATTTGCTTACTATATGAATTTCAAATTATTTTAAATGGATATGAAAAGTACATTTTTTAATGGTTTCATTTCAGAAGAAGTTTTTGTAAAACAACCAGCAGGATTTGAAAATCATGCTTTTCCTAATTATATTTTCAAACTTAATAAAGTATTGTATGGTTTAAAACAAGCACCTGAAGCATGGTATGATAGATTGAATAAATTTTTGAAAATAATTTTGTTAGAGGTAATGTAGATACCACTCTACTCATAAAAGAAAAGAAAATGATATGTTAGTTGTATAAATTTATGTAGATGATATAATTTTTGGTATAACTAATAAAAACTTGTGTAGAGAATTTGTTGAGCTTATGCTGGACAAATTTAAAATGAGCTTGATGGGTGAACTAACCTACTTTCTTAGACTCCAAATTAAGCAAACAAGAGAAGGAATATTTATCAACCAAGCTAAGTACATCAAGGAATCATTAAGAAGTTTGGTGTGAAGACAGTCAAAGAAATTGGCACACCCATGAGCCCCACCTGTAGACTTAACAAGGATGAAGATAGAAACAACGTTGATCAAAAACTCTATTAAGGTATGATTGGATCATCGTTGTATTTAACTACTAGTAGACCGGATATATTGTTTAGCATTTGTATATGTACTAGATTTCAATCAAATCCAAAAGAAACATATATACTTGCTGTTAAAAGAATCATAAAATATCTAAAAAAAACAAGTAATCTAGGTCTATGATATTCTAAGCAATCTTCATTGAATTTAATTAGATTTTCTAATGCTGATTATGGTGGATGTAAAATTGATAGAAAAAGTATTAGTGGTATATGTCAATTTTCAAGGTTGAATTTAATCTCATAGCACAGTAAGAAACAAAACTCTGTAGCACTGTCTATTGCTGAGGCTGAGTATGTGGCTACATGGAGTTGTTATGCACAAGTTCTTTGGATTAAACAATAACTAGAAGACTATAGTGTTATTCAAAATAAAATTCCTATCAAATATGATAACACAAGTGCTATTAATTTGACAAAGAATCTAATTCAGCATTCTAGGACTAAACACAGAGAAATTAGATATCACTTTATTAGGGATCATGTATAAAATGATAATATTAAACTTGAGTTTGTTTCAATTGAAAATCAATTAGCTAACATCTTTACTAAGCCACTTAATGAAAATAGATTTCAAATGATTAGAGAAGAATTAGATTTGTGTGGCCTTTTTTAGAATTTCTGACCTAATCTCTTTAAAATTAAGGAAAAATTATCTAAAAAACCTCCATCACCATTCTAAGCCTACCGACCACCTTATCTAGAGTATATATAGGGAATGGAACCTTTTTTAAAGCTTTTAGAGCCATTTTCTGAGTTTTGGCTCGAGCTGACTCGAGCAGGAGTCGAGTCGACTCAAATGTCGGACTGTGTTATAAAGCCGATAGCCTTAAAAAATCCCTTTCATTTCCCATTCACTGTTTAAAAGAGGCCCTAGGGGACCACTCTCTCTTCCATTCCAAAAACTACCCAAATATTCTCTTTCCATCTTAGATCTTGACCGTATGGCTCCAAAGAAGGGACTTGCCAAGAGATCTAGGAGTGCGGATCCGAGCTCCATCCAATGAGAAAAGAGTTCCAAAAGGCATTAGGATGAGCCGACTTGGGTTGAAGAACATGATGAACCAAGGAATTTGTCTCCGGCACTTGCAAGGCAAGTTATCCTTATGGGAAAACATCTAGTAACTAGCGGTAGAAAGATTGATTTCTCATTTCTTGAAAACCAGAATTTTAGAATAGGTAACTGGATTAAGATTCAGGGCTGGGTATATTTTTGCTCTTTGGATATTCCTACCTACCCTAGCCTTGTCAGAAGTTTCTTTGAAACTTTATCCTTTGGAGAAAACAATGTGGTATCAATTGTAAAAGGAGTAAGAATGACTGTTGATGAATCAAGGATAAGTCAGGTTTTACATATGCCTAATAAGGGAAAACTTCATTTGAACTTGAAAGAGAAATAGAAAACCCTAAGGCTTATACTAGAAAGAAGAGAAGTTGGGGGAGTTACTAATGTTCAGGTCAACTTATTATCACTGGAGATGAGGCTTTTGCACAACATTATCAGTCGGATCTTTTTGCCTCGTTCAGGTCACTTTGATTGGGTCAGCGAACGTGATATGATGTTTATAAGATATATGTTGAGGAGGAGGCCCTCAATCTTTCGTTCATTATGCTGACATAGATACGGGATGCAGCCAGGAGAGCGAAGGCCTGTCTGCCTTATGGGATGATGTTTACTTTGTTGTTCTTGGAGTTTGGTATAGACTTGATTAGAGAGGATGGATGACTCCTTCACCACACTGACATATACTTGGTAAAATCCCTGCATAGGATGGGATATCACCAAGTTGAAGGAGTTTGGATCAAGAAAACATCTAGTCAGAGAGTGTTGCATCAGTCTTCAGATGAGGAGACAGAGCATGAGACTGTAGCTACTGGTACTATTAGAGAGGAGTCTAATGGGGATAGTGACAATGACTATGGTGACAGCGATGAGGATTCCATAGATGAGGAGACCCAGGGATAGGCTGGGATGACTGGACAGTTCGGCAGTCCCAGGACTCCACCAGCATCATCAGCAGTACCAGCAGCTCATTCAGTACCATCGACCTTAGCTGGCACTCAGACTGGTCTTTCCTTTGAGCAACTCACTAAGTTTGCTAAGACTCTGATGGAATCCTTCAAATCGATGTTTGGCAATTTTGCCAAACACTCGAGAGAGGCCTAGAGGAGTTCCAAACAGAGATGAGGAAGCTGACATGTAGAGTTAAGTCATAGAGATGAGTCAGCAGATTTAGGACGAGTACAATACTGACCTCAGAGACTTACGCTCTGACTTCGGGAGACTTCGAGGAGCAGCTGACTCCTTTTCTAGAGATCAGACCTTTACATTGCATGAGTTACAGTAGGGAGTTCAGAGGATAGAGTCAGAGTTGAGGATTGTTCTGCTCTTCGTCATTGGAGTGAGATCTGGAGCTGGAGGATCTGGAGCTTCTACTTCTTCGCAGCCACCTCCACAGCACACATCCGTACCGAGATAGCCACCACCTCATGCCAGACCATTAGAACAGCCACCACCACCTCCTATTCAGAGTGATCTACCCTTTATCCAGACTGAGCCTACTCCTACGAGATCTAGAGCTAAGCCTAAGACCAAAACTACTGTACCTAAAGCTCCCACCAGAACTAGACTTGGAGATCTTAGGCACAAACCTTTAAACACTAAGGTCACTTCTACTGTTTTAGAAATAGATTCTTCCTCTAGTGAGGAAGAAGATGATTAGATCTTATTTTTGTTGGTTGTATCTTTTGTATAAAAAAACCTACTTATATATATGTGTGTGTGTGTGCGCGCACTTTGTTTTAATGCCATTGTCATTCTACTCTTTTAACTCTTCTATGATGCATAAAGTTTGGACTCAACAGTAAATATCAAATAATTGTCATTGAAAAAGAAAGGAAAATATTAATAAGAATATCAAGATTATAAAGAGAAGGTGAAATTATCTCAAATTATGTTAATATTCTTACTCTATTTCAAAAATTATTGAATGCTTAAAGAAACATTTTTTGTTGATGATAAAAAGGGGGAGTAATGTTTGTGTTGTGCATGGAAAAATGTAAAATGTTATGCATGGAAAACTCAAAATTTAAATTTCATGAGAATATGCAAAACAGGGGGAGAAGTCAGTTAGCTCTGATATTTTCTTAAAATCAATGAATTCTAATACATGAAAATCAATGAAACTAAATTAGCCCTGATACATATTAATGCTCAATTAGCTTTGATACTTTCTTGATGTGGCTAAATTAATGGAAATTAATTACTTTTGATACATTTTAGATACTTATTTCGCTCTGATATACTTTGATATTTAATTGGCTTCAATACATTCAACTCTGATACTCGACTGGCTCCAATACATTCTAAAGAAAAAGCAGTTTCTTTAACAAATATTGACTCTGATACAAAGAGCCCTGATACTTATTGATACATTCTGATACATTCTCAATACATGTTTATATAATACTTATTTATAAAGTTTTTCCGTGTCCAGTATTTTGTTATCATCAAAAAAGGGTAGATTGTTGACCCCTAAAATGATTTTGATGATAACAAAATATTGGTGCATGTATTTGTTACTAACACTTTTGAATGTTTGAGAAGTTTTTGTAAGATGTTTCAAAAGAACAATCATTCTACCTACATTTCAATAATCTTTATAGTATATCAATGTAATCATAAAAAAATATTCAAATATTGAAAAGCCCTAAATAACTTAAGTGTATATTCTTGTAAAAGGGGCAATTGTATGTAATTTTTAAGTTTAAATTACTTAGATTAGGACTGGAAGAAGTTTGAAAGTGTTTGGAAGCTATTTGAAGAAGTTTGGACACTTTTTGACTTAAGTCACTCAAGCCAACTTGAGGAGCAAGCTGACTCAATATTCTGGCATGGTACAAGCATTTTTGATACTTTGTCAACCGAGCTGACTTGAAGAGGTTAGAGCTGACTCGTCCAGAGTACCAAAATTATATATTTGAGAAACCAGACAACCAAGCCAATTCATGTGGAACCGAGCCGACTCTTCCAGAGTGTACAAAATCTTAGTTATGAAAAACTATTCAGGCGAGCCAACTCGATTAGAGTGCAAATTCAACATGTTTGAGAATTTTAGCCAACTCGACCCAATCGAGCCAACTCGAATCCCAGTTTCTGGTGAGTAACGACTAGTTCCAGAATTGATTGTTTGAATCTAAAAAGTGCTTCAACGGCTATATTTCAACTCCCAAGGCACTACAACGGTCATTTTTACCTGGGATCAATTCAAAACACTATAAATGAAGGATTTAAGTTAAGTTTTAGTGAGTTTTTTAAGAAAAAGAGAGAAAAGTTTATTGAATATTTTCAAGAGCATTCAAGGAAGAACTTAAGTCTAGACCTACTTCCCATCAGCTACTTGAGACATTTATTGAAAAAGTTTGGAAGCCTTGAAGAGCTTTAAAGGAGCAATCAAGAAGGCTTCTCAAAGTGCATCAACGGCAACCATCGACAAAGTTTGGTTTGTCATTAGTGTTACTATGTTTTTAACTCTTTATTTGAGTTATTCCAAGTACAGCAGGGGCTGTGACTTGAAAATTGTTTAAGATTTTTGGTTAGCCTTTGAAAACCAAGTTTGGATTGTTAGTGAGCCCGGAAAAACTAACATTGTATTGGGTTCTTAGTGATCCTGGTGTAAAACCAAGATTGGGTTTTGGTTTGTGAGCCCGGTGTAAAACAAATCGGCTATATTCTGTTGGTGAATATAATGGAAATCCTAAGTAGTACCTTGGGTAGTAGACGTAGGAGCTGGGTTACTCCGAACCATTATAAATTACTGGTGTTTATGCTTGTGTTGATTGTGTTTCTTACTTGCTTCCGCATCTCATACTTAAATCACATCACTTACTACACTAAGTTTCTAAAAGAGCAAATACTTGTGAAAATATTTTAAATACCTAATTCACCCCCCCTCTTGGGTTGGTCAACTGGGCAACATGACATTATAGGCCAGATAATGACCCTTCAGGAGGGGTTGGCCGGCATCCCATCGAGGATGTCTGGTCTTCAAGAAGGAATCCACCAAGCTTGATGCCACCCCCTGGAGGAAAGAGGAGAAGTGGTGGGGACACCTGAGGCACCATAATAAGACAGAGGCTTTTTCAACCCTATGTAAATTGATCAATAATTTATGAGTCCATCTGTAATAAGGGCTTAGCTCATCTGAGTCCATTTTAGTTGTTATTTGAATATTTTTAGTTGTTATTTCAGTTCTGTACTAGTCAGCTCATGTTGAGCTAGTTCAGTCCAATGCTAGTCAGCTCATGTTGAGCTAATTTTATTTTTTTGAGTCCTGTCCAAGCATACTGAAGACTCAAGACTATATCATACAAGTGAAAACCAAGTCCAACTAGATTCAAGACATGGAAGTATAGCACAAGTCCAACCCAGCTTGAAGATTTGAAGACCCCAGGAGGAAAATTCAGAAAACCCTGATTTCTTGCATATGCCCTCCAGATGCCCAGATTCTCTTCCAGATGCCAAAGTATATTCATAGATAAGGGCATCCATGATTCCAGAGGTCCATCTGCATCCTAGCCCAAAGAAATCAAGCCCAGGTGCCAAGCCCAAGCCCCTAAGAAGCAAGATACCAGGGAATATTCCTGCTACCTGGCTACCAGGCCACCCCAGCTTCCAGAGGCCCAAACCCATGCACCCGAGCCCCTTTGGGCCGGCCTTTTGCTGCTCCTAGAAGCCCAACACGCCCCCCTAGGCATCCTTGGAGTCTTGACCAAGTCAAGAAAATTTTTAGGGATTTTTCTACCTAATATTTTCTTATTTTCTAGCTAGGGTTTGAGAGGGAAAAGGATTCTTATGTAAAGACTTATGTACCCTTACTTGGAGCCCAAGGTTAAGGGTCTATTTAAGGGACCCTAGCCTCTTGTATGAAGGGGAGAATTTTTGATGAATGAAAACCTTGAGTTCTTCTATTGAGTGGTGTGATACCCTGCTGTGTGCATAAAGGGGTTTGTGAGAGTTCTTCCCGGTGTTTGCAATCATCTTCCTGCTGCCAACAAACCCTCCAGATCCCTGGACGCCCACTCCAAAAGAAGCCTTCCCTTGCTGTTTTTACTTTGTTTTCTTATTCCTTTGTGAGCTTTCTAACCCCTGACAGGTCGTTTGCAGGTCCCTGAGTTCCTACGAATCCAACGACTCCAGCCAAGCCTCAATCGGATCACCGAGCAGAAAGCCGGGTATCCGCGGGTCTTTGGCTCGATTTTCCAGGCCGCATCCATCGAGGAACGAGAGATCCCTTCGCTGCGATCTTCACAGACGTTGTCAGGTACACCCCTCTACCTCCAGTAGTTTTATTGTAGGAGAACTTGCCCTAACCGAGGCTTCTCAGCCCCGGCGGTCCTTCTTTGCTACTTTTCTAGGTCCTAATCTGCATGCTGATCTTCAAAAATTCATACAAAATTTCCTACAAATAATTTTGATCTGAAATTAGGGAATTAATCACCTAACTCAACATGTAAAACATACAAAAAAAATTGCATGCATATTAGTTCCCCATCAAGAAGGGGGAGAGCCCCCAGAGGGGGCGGCAAAGCGGTTGCCTCGATTGTGGAGGTTGTGGTCACCATGGAGGCGGCCACGACGGTCGTGGCACCGATGGGTGCCTGCCTCCTGGGTAGAAGGGACTGGAATGTCCCCCCCGGTGCTGCCTGTATCTCCAACACCTGGGGGAGGTGCACTTTGAAACAAGATAACCCCGATGGTTGGGGGCGTGCCAGACCGTAGGTTAAGTCCAGAGCTAGAGATGCTCAGAATGCCCCTCCGGTCAGCGTTACGACTGCACTGAGAGGACCTGCCCATTGGTCGGGCAAGGAGCGGTGAGGGAGGCTGAAGCCTATTTCCTTTCACTTTGTAATTGAGTTGTTAAAAGACTTCCCGACTTGTTGGGGGTCACCATGATGTACAAAATTTCTGATTAATGAAAGCTCTTCATTTATTTTAATCAAGATGTGTCTCTTTTTTTTCTCTTTTTTTTGAATTGCTCCGAGGGAAGCCTCTCGAGAATTATGAAGGACTCAACCCCATAACCCAACCGACGGATTTCATTTTTACTTCTTCCCTTCCTCTGCTTCTTTAGTCTCCATAGCAGGGAGGCAGACTTCCATGGTTGCCATAAGCCCAGTCAAGGCCTTCGGCCATTGTGGGGTGATGCTAGAGTCCTGAGGTCGGGATGAAGGACATCGCAGGCATCCCACTCTTGCCCCGCTGGCCTTAGGGCCGTGCGATCTTGAGCGTAAAATGCTTTTGGGGCTTTCTGGTTTGCCAAGCTTTGAGCCAAGCAACAAATGGTGGGGCTCCAGAAGTTTCCCACTGACATCTCAGGGCTATGAGCAAGGCGGAGGGTGCGGGCCTTCTAGGGTGACTTGGCTTGAAGGTGCCGAACTGTGAGTCAAGCGGTAGGTGGTGGGTTGCCCTGCTACCACCTCCGGACTGTGAGCATAGCGAGGAGTGCGGGCTTGCTTGGGGGGCTCGGCTTGAGGGTGCCAAACTATGAGTCAAGCGGTAGGTGGCAGGTTGCCCTGCCACCACCTCCAGACTGTGAGAATGGCGAGGAGTGCAGGCCTGCTTGGGGAGCCCGGCTTGAAGTTGCTGAACTGTGAGTCAAGCGGTAGGTGGCAAGTTGCCCTGCTGTCACCTCCGAACTGTGAGCACGACGAGGAGTGTGGGCCTGCTTGGGATCCTCGGCTTGAGGGTGACGAACTGTGAGTCAAGCGAAAGGTGGCGGGTTGCCCTGCTGCCACTTTTGGACTGTGAGCACGGCAAGGAGTGTGGACCTATTTGGGGGGCCCGGCTTGAAGGTGCCGAACTGTGAGTCAAGCGATAGATGGCGGGTTGCCCTGCCACCACCAGCGAACTATGAGCATGGCAAGGAGTGCGGGCCTACTTGGGGGGCCCGACTTGAGGGTGCCGAACTGTGAGTCAAGCGATAGGTGATGGGTTGCCCTGCTACCACCTTCGGATTGTGATCATGGTGAGGAGTGCAGGCCTACTTGGGGGGCCCGACTTGAGGGTGCCGAATTGTGAGTCAAGCGTAGGTGGCAGGTTGCCCTGCTGCCACCTTCGGACTGTGAGCATGGTAAGGAGTGCGGGCTTGCTTGGGGGCCTGGCTTGAAGGTGTCGAATTGTGAGTCAAGTGGTAGATGGCGGGTTACCCTGTCGCCACCTTCGGGCTGTGAGCATGGCAAGGAGTGCGGGCCTGCTTGGGGTGTCCGGCTTGAGGGTACCGAACTATGAGTCAAGCGGTTGGTGGCAGGTTACCCTGCCACCACCTCCGAACTATGAGCATGGCGAGGAGTGCGGGCCTGCTTGGGGGGCCTAGTTTGAGGGTGCCGAACTGCGAGTCAGGCGATAGATGGTGAGTTGCCCTGTCGCCACCTCTGGACTGTGAGCATGGTGAGGAGTGCTGGCTTGTTTAGGGGGCCCGGCTTGAAGGTGCCAAACTGTGAGTCTAACGGTAGATGGCGGGTTGCCCTACCGCCACCTTCGGATTGTGAGCACGATGAGGAGTGCGGTCCTGCTTGAGGGGCCCGACTTGAGGATGCCAAACTATGAGTCTAGCGGTAGATGGCAGGATGCCCTGCCGCCACCTCCAGACTGTGAACATGGCAAGGAGTGCTGGCCTACTAGGGTGACCCGGCTTGAAGGTGCCGAATTATGAGTCAAGTGGTAGATGGTTGGTTGCCCTACCGCCACCTCTGGATTATGAGTAAGGCAAGGAGTGCGGGCCTGCTTGGGAGGCTCGGCTTGAAGGTGCTGAACTGTGAGTCAAGCGGTAGGTGGTGGGTTACCCTACCGCCACCTCCAAATTGTCAGCATGGCGAGGAGTGCTGGCCTGCTTAGGGGGCCCGACTTGAAGGTGCCAAACTATGAGTCAAGCGGTAGATGGCGGGTTGCCCTGCCGCCACCTCCGGACTGTGAGCATGGCAAATAGTGCAGGCCTACTTAGGAGGCCCTGCTTGAGGATGCTGAACTGTGAGTCAAGCAATAGATGATGGGTTGCTCTATCGCCACCTCTGGCCTATGAGCACGATGGGGAGTGCGGGCCTGCTTGGGTGGCCTGGATTGAGGGTGCCAAACTGTGAGTCAAGCAGTCGATGGCGGGTTGCCCTGTCTCCATCTTTGGACTGTGAGCATGGTGAGGAATGCAGGCCTGTTTGGGAGACCTGGCTTGAAGTTACCAAACTATGAGTCAATCGGTAGGTGGCAGGTTACCCTGCCACCACGTCCAGACTGTGAGCATGGCAAGGAGTGTGGGCTTGCTTGGGGGGTCCGGCTTGAAGGTACCGAACTATGAGTCAATCGATAGATAGCAGGTTGCCTTGTCACCACCTCCGGCCTGTAAGCATGGCAAGGAGTGCGGGCCTGTTTGGGGGGCCCAGCTTGAAGGTGCCGAACTGTGAGTCAAGCGGTAGGTGGCGGGTTGCCATGTCACCACCTCTGAAATGTGAGCACGGCGAGGAGTGCGGGCCTGCTTGGGGGGCCCGACTTGAAGGTGCTGAACTGTGGTCAAGCGATAGATGGTGGGTTGCCCTGCCGCCACCTTTGGACTATGAGCATGGCGAGGAGTGCGGGCTTGCTTGGGGGGCCCGGCTTGAGGGTGCCAAACTGTGAGTCAAGCGATAGGTGGTGGGTTGCCCTGCCACCACCTCCAGACTGTGGGCACGGCGAGGAGTGCGGGCCTATTTGGGGGGGCTTGAAGGTGCGGGGCTTCGTGAGTTTCTTGGCTTAAAGGTATGGGGCTTCGTGAGTTTCTCGACTTAGTCCGCTAAACTTGGAGCTGGATAGATACGTTCCTACACCAGTGAAAGACAAAATTGCACCAAAAAGGAACTTTAATAATTAAGAGGAAGCCCTACATTACCGGTGCGCTTTTTTAAATTGCTCGTGTTCTAGGTTCACATGCATCGGGCATCGTCGAAGCCGGTAGGGTAGTAGGCTCCGCCAGGTTGGGCCTCGACCTCTTTGCTAGGGCATTTCATGGGAGTTGCAGTAGCGCGCTACCCATTACTAGTAGGCTGCCCCATAGGGTTAGCCTCGTCTCCTGTCTCTTCTAGCCCCATAAGGATCCCAGGGTGAAACGGTTATAGGCCCGCATGGTCCCCATTGGACCGTGGGCTTCCATGGGTCTCTCCCTTGTAGTGGGGGATTTGGTGTCAAACCAGCTTCTCCACCCCCTACCTGGTGCATCAATTTATTATCGCCAAGATCGTCATGGCCTATAGCTCCAACATGTCACGGATGCATTAGGTTCCGGTGGGGGGCACTTATCCCTCCTCCTTCTCTGGTTGGCTTCTTGGTTTGGCCGCCCTACAAAAAAGAGGAGACCCGTGCCGGGGATTCCGGTGGAAACACTCCGATGATCAAGTCAGATGGGATGATCAAGGAAAACAAAACTCCTGTGACGGAGAGCTTATGGGGCTCTCCGTGTAGGGGGTGAAAGGTAGAACAGAGGTGACAAGAACAAGTGGAGATGGGAACGGAGAGCTTGGAAGGATCTGCTGGGGGTCCCCTGCTCTCTCGCTCTCCATCTCCTTTTCACCTATTTATTTTCTAATTCTTCTCCCTTCTTTTTTTGTGTGTGTTTGCCCTCTCTTCCGGAGGGGCCTCCCCTCTCCCTCTTTTTCCTGGTCTTATGTTTAGGGGATGGCCCAGAGCCGGTTCGAGGCTTCGTCCGGGTATCCCTTTCCGTGTGCCCTCTCATGGAATGTTTAGGGGATGGCCCAGAGCTGGTCCGAGGCTTCGTCCGGGTGTCCCTTTCCATGTGCCCTCTCATGGAGGGGCTTGCTGTTGCCTACAGCTTCCTTCCTGTCGGACCGGTCCTTAGGAGGAGATCCTTTCTTTGGGTGTGTATGTCAGCGTGGCACAGATTTTGTCCCTTCTGGTGGTGTAGTTCCCTTGGGAGGGGCGGGCATCGTGTCACTGAGCCTCATGCCATGGTGGGGTGTTTCCATTTTCGGAGGGATCGCTGGAGCATTTTAGGACCCTAAGGCTTTATGGAATACCCTCTCAGGGGAGGTTCAAGCTTCGTGTCATGGGGGTTGAAGCCTCTAGTTGCACGGTTGTCAATGTGGCTACGCATAAGAGGGTGCATGACCTGGTGGAGAGCAGGCCGCCCAGAGCATGAGGGCAACGCGTTGCAGAGTCTGGGTTCATGACCGAGCATGCGCCGTCCCTCAAAGGTTGCAGGTGATCGGGAATCTCCTTGTTGTGGTTTGAATTCATGTTGATCCTTCTTGCCGCTGGCCACAACTTGACCTCAGCAGGGTAGGATGGAGCCCTACCTCGGCAGGAAGGCTCACCTTGGCAGCATGAGCATGACCCCGACCAGGAGCTGACCTCAAACGGAGGGCTTGTCTCATGAGCACGACCCCGACCGGGAGCTGACCTCGGTAGGAGGAATCGCCTTTGGCAGCATGAGCACGACCCCGGCCGGGAGCTGATCTCAGATAGAGGGCTCGCCTTATGAGCATGATCCTAGCTGGGAGCTGACCTCGGTAGGAGGGCTCGCCTTGGCAGCATGAGCACAACCTTACCGGGAGCTGACCTCAAATGGAGGGCTCGCCTTATGAGCACGACCCTGACTGGGAGCTGACCTCGGCAGGAGGGGTCACCTTGGCAGCATGAGCACGTCCCCGGCGAGGAGCTGACCTCAGACGGAGGGCTCGTCTTATGAGTCGACCCTGACTAGGAGCTAACCTCGATAGGAGGGCTCGCCTTAGCTCTTCGTTCGGCCACCGCACCTGGGTGGTGGGCTCTTTGCCAGCGGGGCTGCCAGTGGAGGCTCCACGTCAGCGGATGTGCCACATCAATGGTCATTATTAATATTTGCTTATAGCAAGAATTTAGGAAGTTTTGTGATAATTATAACATAGTTAATTGTTTTCATTAATAAAGATATACTGGATTTTTAGCAATGGTATTAATTGTTGCTAACAAATTTTTTTTAACAATGTTTTTCTTCAAGTTATAGTAACGGTTCTTCTGACACTAATTGTTTTTTTTCCAATAATGGTTTACTCATCTTTAGCAATTTTCATAAATAATTGCTTAATTTGATAATAATATTTCAACTATAAATGATAATTTTAGTTTTTGCAAAAAAATTAGTATTTTAGCAATGGTTAAAAAAAATAACCTCTAAAAGGCTTTTCCGGCTACTATTTTTCTCACTTTTAGCAACATTTAAACATGTTGTTGATGTGTTTTTTTTAGTCTTTCTTTGATAATAAAATAAAAACTTATTAGGTTATACAATTAAACTTATAATCAATATATATATATATATATTATTTCCATTAAAAAAAACTTATACGGCAACTAATAAGTAATGATCATACATTTCATATTAGGAATATTGACAATCTATTAAGAATATCAATGCCAACCATAATCTAAATATATATTCCAAAGCTAATTTAGGATCAGCCCGCATATAAAGGTATAATCAAACATGTAAATGCAATTTCAAAATATTTAAATATCACAAAAATTCATCCACAAATAACCAAGTTCAAGGTAGAATACAACAAGTTCTCTCAAGCATGGAGAAAAAGGACTCAAATTCCACTATTCCAGGGCATGCTATCTATTGCCGCATAGATCGCTGTGGCCTGTAGCTCTGACATGGTTCGGATAAGTGGACTTTCCATCTGGAGACCTCCGAGTGCGACCGGTCCTGCAAAAAAAGAGACCCGGGCCGGGGATCCTGGCGGGGGCACTTCAACGATCAAGTCAATGGACGATCAAGGGGAACAATCCTCCTTCGCAGAGCCCAGAGTGGCCTCCACTTTCAGAGAATTTTTAAAGCTAGAGTAGAAGCTAGAGCAGTAGAAATTTTCAGGAGAGTTTTTGGATGTTCCTCCTACCCTTGTCTCGGCTCCTCTTTGCTTGCTCGTACTTACCTTCACCGGAAGCCCCTTCGGGCTTCTTACAAAAGCGTGTTTCATCTGGTGAGGCTTAGAGCCCCGGTCTGGTGCTCTCTTGGTGCTCCTCATATGGGCGGAGCGTAGGTTTGTCCCTACCTCCCCTAAGAGGAGGAGGACAAGGTCCGAAATCTTTGGAGGAAGATTCTTCCATGAGTGCAGGCGGAGTACTATGAAGTGTGCGTCCCTACCGCGATGAGTGCGAGTGACATGCCATGGGACCTGACACCTTGATAGGACACTTCCTCTATCGGGCATCATGCCACCATGCTTGGGGGCCTGGCGGAGTACTAACCTGGTGGGAGATGCTGCAGGGTTTGATACTCATGGTAAAACATTTCTCTTCTGGGTGGTGCAGGTAGTGGGTTGCAGGGTGTGACTCCCTGGGCAGAAAGCCTTTCCAAAGAAGGTGACGATAGTGTGTTGCAGGGCCCGATGCTCTAGCGGAACACCACTCCGCAAGGGATGCAGGCAGCATGCCCTGGCGAAATATCTCTCCGCAGAGGGTGTAGGTGGCATGCCCTGGCGGAACACTCCTCTGCAGGAGGTGCATGCGGCGTGCCATAGCAGAGCACCCCTCCATAAAAGGTGCTGGCGGTGTGCCCTTGCGAAGAACCCCTCCATAGGAGGTGCAGGCGGTGTGCCCTAGCGGGGTATCTCTTCGTAGAGGGTGCTGCTTCTTTGAGTAACACGAGGGTTTTAGTGGGGATGGCGACACCACCTATTGGGATCACTATCCCAGCCATTCTTGCAGTAGCTCGAGGAGAGACTAGACCCACATATCTTCATTCATGTTTGACTTTAGGTGGGGAGCTCGACTTCGGCCAGGAGCTCGACCTAAGACGGGAGCTCGATCTCGGATGGGAGCTCGACCTCGGACGGGAGCTCGACCTCAGATGGGAGCTCGACCTCGGCTTGGAGCTCGACCTCGGACGAGAGCTCGACCTCGGATGGGAGCTCGACCTCGACGCTTATCTGGTGACAGTATCTAGGTGGCGCCTTCTACCAACTCAATTGCTAGCTAGGTCAGACGCAGGCTCCACGTTAGTGATTATGCAACATCACTATCTATATAAAACCAATCAAATAAAAAGAAAGAATATGCGTGATTAAAAATATATAGTAGAGTTGTAGTAATCCAGACCTCATCCAAAAAGGCTAGTCGGAAAATAATTTTTGAATTCTTTAATCCTACATAAGTACTTAAGATCTTTCCAAGAATAGCCAACATGGGATTAGATACACATTCATACGGATCCTCACATACTTCCGTCATTTAAGCCCTGATATTCTCATCATATTAAGAATCCAAATCTAAGTTTTCATTCATAAATACCATGATCGGCTCGCTATTAGTTCATGAACCTCTGCTGCAGTATCCCTTAGTCTACGTAGGTTATGGGTCACATCATCTCTGATATCATTTGTAATAAAAGATAATTTTTGGATTTCTCGATCCTATATGAGTATCCAATATTTTCCTAGCGATAACTGATATAGGATTAAATACATGTCCACATGGATCCTTACAAGAATAATATAAATTATTAAGTGGGAAGGCGGTAGAATGGTCAATCTTGTAGCACTTTAATTTCTTAGAAATATTTGTTAAATCTAATAAGAAAATCTTCATACTTTATTGACACATGGACAAACTCATGCTAATTCGTCTTCATTTAATTACCTCTTTGTAGGGATCTAAAGTTTGGAAGATGTTGTGTAATATCTTGCACTACTTCCAATTTGCAAATAAAAATATCAGTCTATCGTTTTAGATTGACAAAAAATTGATAAACATTTTGACATAAATCAAGAAAATTTGTAATTTGTTTTATAGATGTATATGTGTGTACCTATGCTTGTACTTATGTATCTGTGTATGTATTGTGTGTTGTATTAAAGGGCACCTAATTGTCATATGTGAGCATTAACGTTAAAAGTTTGTACAAAGGCTATCTAACCCATACCATATTATGCATTACACCATTGATAAATATATTGCTTCTTTTACTACCAAAAAATATATTGCTTCTTGATAGATAGATTTACTCGACCTATCTATCATTTTTTTTAATAGAACTATGTTCACTTAACTTTGAATATTCTCTGACGTTTATATGTGTATTTTCATTTGAAGCAACTATAGAAACATACTACGGAAAAATAAAAGCTAGTGTAAAATTTTATATGGTTATTATAATATAGAGTCGTTGCCCACAGAGACAAGCGGAGCACTAAACTCAATGAATAGATCATCTCTTTTATATAGGCTATAAAGTAAGTCAGGGATTGCTTGAAATTGGTGTATGCAAAGTGCATTGCATTACAATACTGATGCAGAAATTTTATTGGAGTGAATGCATACACATAAATAGCCTATTATATGTTGTTGGGATGTGCACAGCGGATTAAACCAGTTTAGGCCTCCAAATAATTCTTGTTTACTCACTCAGACAATTAACCAATCACAACACACTACAGTGAATCTGGGCTTTAGCGACGCTTTTTTTGACCTTTCCCGATGCTTTTAAGCGTCGCTAGATAATCTCCCGACATTTTGTAAAGCGTCGCCTATGCAAGCGTTGGGACGCAACCTGCCGACGCTTGAAAAAAGCGTCGGTATTTGCTGACGCTTTAAAGCGTCGCTAAATTTTTATTTACCGACGCTTTAAAGCATTGCTAGTTTTAAATCTAGCGACGCTTTAAAGCATCGGCATTTAGCGATGCTTTAAAGTGTCGCTAGACTAAACCCTAGCGATGCTTTAAAGCATCGCTAGTTCCAGTTTTAGCGACGCTTTAAAGCGTCGCCAGTTCCAGTTATAGCGATGCTTTAAAGCATCGCTAGATTAAACCCTAGCGACGCTTTAAAGCGTCGCCAGTTCTAGTTGTAGCGACGCTTTAAAGCATCGCTAGACTAAACCCTAGCGACGCTTTAAAGCGTCGCCAGTTCCAAACCTAGCGACGTTTTAAAGCGTCGCCAGTTCCAGGTATAGCGATGCTTTAAAGCGTCGCCAGGTCCAAACCTAGCGATGCTTTAAAGCGTCGGTAGATTTTATTTTTTTTTAAAAAAATAAACAGCCATATATACAAACCCATAACCTGTATACATTATGAAAATGAAATATTCAAACCTGTATCACATCCAACATACACAAACAAATGAAAATATTCAAACCTGTATCACATATCACATCCAACATACACAAACACAAATACAAACCAAATATAAAAAGTTTTATATATATATATAAACATATCAATCCAAGTTCAAATAAACAAAAGACATACATAAATAATAAAAAAACCATCTAGCATCACTGATCCGTGGGAGGCTGGTCGTCGTCAGGTCTGCGGCTCGCAGATGCACCAGGAACCTGCAAGATATACATCAGGAATTATAATACATACATTATATATTCTAAATTATTAGATACATACAAAATTAATAAATAATTACTTACCTGAGATGACATGAACATATGCAGCACAGATGTAACATGCTCTAGCTGAGACCTAATGGTCTGCATCTCTGCTCTGTCTACATCACGTGTCTGTCGGAGCTCTGCTCTCTCCTCCTGGAGCTGACGAACATGTAACTGATCATGACTCTCTCTATTATCCCGAGTATATCTACGCACCTCAGATAACTGAGTAGGGGTAACTCCAATCCCATAACCCCTCACTCGTCCAGGATGCTCTGGTCCCATCAACTCCGAGAATATCTCGGCCTCGATGCGACTGCTCTGTGTAGATGATGAACCCTCACCAGCATGCTCGGATATCATAGAGGTAGCCATATTCTATATTTTACAAAAAACACATATATTAATACTTAATAAAAATAAAAATATAAATCATAATATAACATAAATAAAAAAATACATATATATCTCTGGACTCATCCTGAACAAAACTGCCATCCTGGTGAACGTGAGTCATCCGATAGAACTCCACCTCACCAGGCTCCCTCCCCTGCTGATCAGCCTATATAATGAATAAATATTACAAAAAAACTCAAAATAACACATCTTATATCCCCATACCATTATACATGGCACATGCATGATACATGATGATACATGATGTTAAAACTAAAAGTATACTAAAAGTATTATGGGATGAGAAACATACAAACTCATGCCTGAGCCATGCATAACTCTTGGACCCCGCTGTGTAGGAACAGACTGAGCAGCTCGTGCAGCTCTACCAATATCAGAATACGTCTGCAAAATAAAATTAAAACAATGTTATATATTGTATAAATATAATTATAACAAGTGAAAATTAATAGATTTCGAAGTGTTTGATGATGCTACACAACCTGTGCCCTCTCGGAGAACCAATAGTGCACCAGCTCCATCCACTGATGAGGGTGAACATCAGGAGGACAGGTAGCTACAACCTGCTCCTCTGTCCTACCCTCTAGCTTGTAGTCTCTCTTCAACTTCGCCCTATATTCTTTCCACTTGTGATTGAGAGACTTAAGCACAAAATCAGATGAATCTGAAGGAAGAACGAACTTGCTCTACAATTTAATTAAACAATAAAATAAATATTAAATGAAATAAACAATTCAATTGTTAAAAACCTAAGATATAAAATAATATATTAATTTTTTTACCTGCACAACTCGTAGCATTTCTATTTTATATGCGGGAAGCATGTCGTTCCACTTCGAATAATTCAGGGGACATAGCTGACACGGCGTGCTACTGTCCCCAGAAAGCTAGTCAACAAGCTAGCAGGTTTCTTAATAGGCTGCCCTAGCTTGTTGCACTCTATCACTATCCTCTCACCCTCAGGTAACTGCCACACATCACGGACTAATGTGGGTCCTCGCCTATGCCTGAGTCTCCCGGATCCATCTACAAAAAAAAAATACATAACATTGTATATCAAAACTATTGCATATGCATGAATTGAAATAAGATAGAATTATTAAATTATATATCCTGTATTTGTATATCATCGACGATAGGCTCGTCATCAGGATAATCCATAGAAGGATCGTGATGTGTGGACTCGGAGGGAATAACATCGTCCTGAGGTGTAGAGATAGTAGCATCGACCTGATGTGCAGAAATAGAGGGACTGCCATCAGACCATGTGAAACTGATCGACTGCCCTCAGGCTATTGTGCTGAAGAAGTACCAGCCTCGGTCTGGAAAAATTGAAACTGTACATCTGTAATCGCTTCCTTCGAGGCATGGTGTACCTAACCTGCATTATTTAAAAACAAGTCAGTCAACATTATAATCAAATTATAACGGAAATGAATTGCAATTTAAAAGATAAACATAATCATTAATGCAAAAAATATAAACCATCTTACAAACTACTTACTTGTCATAATCAACTAGTTGTACCTTCCTCGGAATCCAACCTAACCAAAATGGTTGTATCATTTATATGATCATCCGGTACAATATTATAAGGTATACACTGAGTGAAGTATCATCATCTTCTTCTTCCACCCATTTTTCCATGTCATACAAGTCTCTGGGTTTTGTCTTAATAACAGTAGCCCATTCTTTATCTTTCGAGTCTTGTACATAAAAAACTTGTCGAGCTTGAGATGAAAAGATAAATGGATCATCCTTCAATAACACACTCGTATGTATCAATCTTGAAAAATTGACAGTATGAATTCATTTGAGTCCTTTTTCAAACCTCTTGGTGTATTTATATCCACCCAATCGCATCGAAATAATACAACTTTAAAATTTTCATAATAATCCAACTCCAAAATATCTTTAAGTATACTATAATAAGATTTTTCATCTGCTTCAACCATAACACCACTGTTCTGAGTTTTTCTAAGTTTCTCGCGCTCCTTGGTATGAAATTTAAAGCCATTTATAATAAAACCATTATATTTGTTCACAATATAATTTGGACCTCTGGCAAGTGCAATTAATTCTGCTGAACTATTTTTCTCCATCAATATCGGTACCTAAAAAATATAATATCAATTATCGATCATTTATTCGATGTTAAAAATATATAAAATTATTATACGACTTATATATACTAACCTGATTGGCAAGCTAATTAGGGAATAACTCAACCAACCATCTTTGTTCAATCCTTGGATTAGGACGAGTGGAATGATTGGCTTGTCATTGTACAGATAAAAATTTACTGCATGACAATCAAATATAAGTTTGACAACAACATGTCTAATATTTAGTATTATCCATGTGTAGATAGACTAACCTGTGATAGTCAGATATTATGTCACTATGTAGCAATACATAACGGTGTGCTTGTGACATGGATTTATGGTCAAGAACAATACTTTCAACTTTTTCTATAAATCTTCCAGATGATGCAAATTTGTATATATCTGTATTCTCCATAGTATCACCATGACGTTGAGGTCGAATGAATACAGTCTCAACACCTTCGAGATATCTTGAACAAAATGTTAAACACTCTTCAGCAATATATCCCTCTGCTATTGAGCCCTCAGGATGGGCTTTGTTTCGTACATAATCCTTCAAACGTACAAGATACCTTCAAAAAGTATGATATTTATATCATATTAAATAATGAAAAAGTTATATAAATTATAAAATTAAAGTTTTACAGCATTACCTCTCGATAGGGTACATCCATCTGTAGTGTACCGGTCCACCAAGTTTAGCTTCCGAAGCTAGGTGAATGAGTAGATGAACCATAATCATAAAAAATCCAGGAGGAAAAATCTTTTCTATCTGACTAATGTAAGTACGACTTGAGACTGCAACTGATCAAGCTCTTGAGGATCAAGAACCTTAGAACATAATGCCTTGAAGAATGATGATCACTGAAAAACAACCGTAATAACTTGTTTTGGCATTGACGACCTTAAAGCCAATGGAAGAATATCTTGCATTAATATATATCCATCATGACTTTTAAGATTTGAAATTTTGCGCTCTTTCAGATTCACACATCGTGAAATATTTGAGGCATATCCATCAGGAACTTTGATATTCTTTAAAACTGTCAGGAAGAGATCTTTTTCTCGACTAGACATTGTATAACATGCATGAGGGATATAAGTTCTATCATTTGCAAGCACTTGTGGATGAAGTTCATGTCGGATGCCCATTTCTTTTAAATCAAGACGTACCTTCATGTTATCTTTAGTCTTTCCATCAAGATTTAATATTGTTCCAATCAAATTATCACAGACATTCTTTTCTATATGCATAACATCAAGATTATGCCGGAGTATATTATGCTCCCAATAAGGTAAGTCAAAGAATATGCTTCTTTTCTTCCAAAATTATTTAGTATGCTGATGGGTAGTTGCTGTGATTATATCATCATCATTTTCAACTTCAAAGAAATTATCCGGATCCTTGAATACTGCCGTATCTAAGGTGCAAGTATTGACTTCCTCCGATACTTCTTCTTGTACTAAAGTCTTAACATCATCTCTTCCTCGCTTTTTAGAGGACTTTGTCATCTTGCCATAACTGTGTCTGATACCAAGCATTTGTCTACGAATATCAGAACCAGAAGGTAGAATTGGAGCAGATCCCAACTCTATGGTACCATCAAATAATCCTTCTGAAATAGAAATGGATGATTTGCCTCCAACCATCGACGATGTCCCATATAACAGAACTTTCCTCCATGTTTTAACCAAATTGAATGGGTTGATTCACCACAAGAAGGACATGCAACTCGTCCCTTAGTGCTCCAGCCAGATAAATTAGCATATACAGGAAAATCGTTAACAGTCCATAATAGAGCTGCCCGTAGATTGAATGTTTGGCCATTCGAAGCATCAATTGCACTGATACCCTCTCACAGTTGTTTCAATTCATCTATTAAAGGTTGTAAGAAAATATCAATATCATTGCCTGGACCCTTATCACTTGGAATGACCATTGATAAAATAAGTGAAGACTGTTTCAAGCATATCCATAGTGGCAAATTATAAGGAATCAGTACAACTGGGCAGGTGCTATAGACAGAACTTAAGGTCCAAAATGGACTGAACCCATCACTGGCTAAACCCAGCCTGACATTACGAGCATCAGATACAAAATCAGGATGTCTGTCATCAAATGCTTTGCATGCTAAACTATCCGCTGGGTGTCTCAGCATTCCATCTTTTGTACGGCTTTCATCATGCCATCTCATTGACGAAGCTGTCTTTGATGATGCATAGATCCTTTTCAATCTAGGTACAAGAGGAAAATAGCGTAATACCCCGCTGGCTTCTGTTTAATGTATGTTGCATCCAATTCATCTAATCCCTCACTCTCATTTTCTTTTTGCTTCGTCCATCGTGAACATCCACACACATGGCACGACTCTTGATCGGCATGTTCTCCCCGATATAATATACAATCATTTGGACAGCTATGAATCTTTTCGTATCCAAGATCCAATTCCTTTACTAGTTTTTTGGCCTCATAACAAGATGTTAGTAAACTAGTACCTTCAAGAAATGCATCCTTTAACAACTTGAGCAGTATAGTAAAACTCTTGCCAGACCATCCATTCAAGTATTTTATATGGAACAAATGCACAAGAAAAGAAATTTTTGAAAAGTTCTTGCAACCGGCATATAATTCTTGATCTGCATCTCTTATCAGCTTCTGATAACGATCTATTCCAACATTAGTTGGGGGTATCGGCACTCCATCATGTATAGATTCAGTAAATATAGGATCCTCAGGTAACCCAGCTGCTACTTGTCCTCCACTATAATCTCCATGATGTTGAGCACCATATTCAAAAGCATCTTTGAGCAAACCCCTGATATCATCATCTATTGCAAGATTTTTCTGTTGGTTACTGGATCCAAAATCAGGTATATGTTCCATGTTAGAGGTTTAATTACATGTAGATTGTAACCTTGACTCTCCATGAAAATACCACTCAGTATAACATCTTAAAAAACCATTCCATACCAAATGTTCTTCAACAATATTTGGATATAGAGAACTGAAATTTACACATTTTCGGCATGGACATAAAATCTTCCTACTGATACTACTTCTCTCCATACCAAATTTAATGAAATTCTGTACTCCATCCAGATATTCTTTGCTATTCCTCGGTTTAGTTATCCAACTCTTATCTATTGTAAGAAAAAGCTAACTGAAATAAATAAATATTTAAAAGAACAGAATAAATTTAAAATAAGTTTATTCAGTAGATCAATTACAATATTATTAAATGCACCCTATCACCAACTAATAGGTAAAGAGGTCCTATCCAATTCAAGAATTGCATTAATTATATAGGTCATTTACAGTAACCAAAGGATACACAATAGAAGTTCCAGAAAAATTTCGGCAGCATTTCCCCTTAGTTCTCTCCATACAAATAAATATGTATGAGGAGAACTAAAAGGAAATGATATCTGAAATATATCTGGAACTCTATCCGTACCGTTTGATTACTGTAAGCACCTATGAAATTATTTGCAATTCTCAAACTGTCCAAACTGGACATTCAATTGACTACTGTACATATTTCTGCCATCCGTACAAAAATTAAATAATTGTACGGATCGTGTAGAATATATACTTTAATCAATTGACGGGTCTATGTTTCAATGCAATGCAAGTTTTTAAAAAAATATATAAAAAATCATAATTGATCGTAACAAAACTACTGATGGTATTGAAATATATAAAAATGGAGTTATTCATGGACAACTTATCGGACATGTTACAGTAGATTTTGATATCAGTGATATTATCAGCATGAGATAACTATTTATGTAATTTAGGCAATTGGCTATTTGAAATCTCAGAAACAGACCATGTAAGAAGGAGCACGTCGAAGGACCGTACTTGATAACAACTAAGTAAAGCTGCTTCAGTATTAAGTTCAATATGACTGATAGATGGGTAAGTGAATTGACAGACGGGGCCATAACAAGCTCTAGTCGATACCTCAACAATATGCTCCGGCGACAGATACTTCAGTATTAAGTCCGCTGCACGGTCCAAACAGGAACACAACTTTCAACTCCGTGACAACTTGGAGGTTGAAATGTGTTGGCTTTGTACCATCCGGGGTTGTGAAGCACGTTTTGGTAAACTACTATTTCAGAAAATCACACTGCAAAAACAAAGATGGACTTTTCCATATGATAACAGTCAGTGACCTGTAGCTCCAAGGCCCAAATTTCTATGAAGAGTACTAAAATGCACAATTCGTCAAAGTTCAACTACTCCAAGCCAAGGAGAGCTAATGCAGGCCGGATCCATCATAGGCCTAAAAGTAATTTGATGTCAGCCATTTTGCTGTCAAAATCCATCCAACAAAACAAAAGCTCACTATGAGGATATAATTCACTGTCAGAACCTGACAATGATAAGGCTTCTAGCTTCAGAGAAATCCAATCTGACTCAAACTCATTCAGATTCGATGGCATGCCATACATCATGTGAAATTAATTGATGACACCCTATATACTATTCGAGAATCTAGTAATTGACACTACAGTGAAATAATAAAAAGCCAACCCATTTTTCCCGACACTTAGGGATGGCTTAAGGGTATCAACCACAACAAAATAAATTGTTGGACCATCATGGATTATCTGCTAGATCATCTAGTTAGAATCCAAAAACAATAGTTGCCTGCAACAAAATAAATCTCCCACATCTGCTGTAGCAACAAACTATGAGCATGGCTTTGATGATGCTTCTAGTTTGGAACATGTAGGGCACTCTCATGGGACCTTTCCCAATGCAAGTGCAACTGGTATGCCATTTCACGGCCACCAGTACCATCAACAACCTTCAATTTTTTGAAGGTTGATTATATTCCTTTCCAAAAACTATTACATTCCTTTCAGTTAATTGAAATACCGGGTAATAAATTATCACATAATTTAAAACTGAACAAGAAAAAAAAAAACTTACCGAGCTTCGGAGCAATGCAATGGAGAAGAAGGTGCCGGAGATCGAGCTTCGGCGGCAAGGGACCGAGCGGGGAGATCTTGGAGGAGGGGGGGGGGTTCGGTGGTGGCTCGATCGACCGGGAGATCACGGAAGGCTGCTGCATCGACGGACCGAGCGAGGAGATCTTGGAGGAGGAGGAGGGGAGGAGGAGGAGGAGGAGGAAGAGGAGGAGGAGGGGGGGTTCGGCGGTGGCTCGATCGACCGGGAGATCACGGACGGCTGCTGCATCGGCGAACCAAGCGGAGAAGGAGGAGGAGGAGGAGGAGGAGTTGGGGGGGGGGGTTCGGCGGTGGCAGATAAGAGATCTAGGGCTCGGGAGGGGGGGTTTGGGGTTTTGGGGGTGCTGGGAATCCGGTGATGCTTATAAGCATCGCCAAAAGTCCAGGACTCCGGCGATGCTTATAAGCGTCGGCAAATATCCTGGGAAGGGACTCCGGCGATGCTTATAAGCGTCGGCAAAGGTTCCGGACTTCGGTGACACTTATAAGCGTCGACAAATGTCCGACAGGTTCGATCCGGCGATGCTTATAAGCGTTGGCAAAGGTCCCTGGACTCCGCGACGCTTATAAGCATCGGCAAATGTCCAGAGACCGGCGATGCTTAAAAGCATCGGCAAAGGTCCCAGACTCCGGGATGCTTAAAAGCATCGGCAAATATCCCGGATTTCAGCGGGATGGTCCGGCGATGCTTAAAAGCGTCGGTAAAACTTAGGGTTAATTGCCGACTTTTAAAAGCGTCGGCGGACTTTGGGTTTTGCCGATGCTTTCAAAAAGCGTCGGCGGGTTCTGGATCTTCCCGACGCTTCCAAGAAGCGTCGCCAGAAAAAGGTCGGGATAACCCTAACCTGCTATTGTGACACAGACGATATCAAATCAAAAGAAGACAAGATTTACGTGGTTCGGCAAAATATTGCCTATGTCCACCAAGAGGAAAGGATAATCCACTATAGTCTGATCCAAATCTAGGTACAAAAGGAATACAAATATCCAGATAACAAATGCCAGATTAAAAATAAAGAGACGTAATAAATAAACAAAAGAGCATGAAATAAGCACGAGAAAAATTCCAAATACCAGGCCTCTAGCTTTTCCTGGTGCCTGGATCGAAGAAGAAATCTCTCTGAAATTTCTCTGGATTTTTTCTCTCTCTATGGATCAAAGACCGCAGGCTGTTTATGGTTAAATAACCATCTGAAACAGCATCCAAAACATACCTAAAACAAGTCCAGAAAATCCAAAACACTCCCAAGCCGTCAGATCAAAGAACAAAGGCTCAGATCGCATCAAAATCCATGCAAGATATCCTCAGATCAAGCTTAATCAAGCTCGGGTTAATCTCAGCCGTCCGATCGACTGATCGGACAGTCCAGAATGCGAGAAATTGCATGGACCGCGGGTACACCGCGAGAAACCAAGGGGAATCGCATGGGGAAACCGGGGAAACGCCCCAAGGGGGGTGCCGCAAGCCGCTGGGCCGAGACCACGCGTGCGCCGGCGCACTGCGCGTGGGCCTAAGCTGCGTGCTGGGCTGGGCCGAGCGCTCGCCCGCACCGCGAGTCCTGCCTGGGTCGAGGGCTTCGTGGGAGCGATCTTCGTGGCTAGATTTTTACGGGAGCAAACGATAACAATCCTCCTCCTTGCGACCCAAAAACAAATGCTTCTATCAAATATGGATTATAAAGCCTCCTACTCATCAAAAGACCCTGAAGGGGATCACCAAGTGCTCAAACCATTCAAGTTCTGGAATGTCCTGAACTTGACTACTGGAATTGGTTTAGTGAGCATATTAGCCGGATTATTTGCAGTGCCAATTTTCTGAAGTTGAATATCACCATCATCTACCAAATCTCTGATAAAGTGATACCTGACATCAACATACTTAGTGCGCTCATGATACATCTGATCTCTAGCGAGATGTAATGCACTCTGACTGTCACAGTGAATAACCAAAGAATTCTGCTTGAGACCCAAATCTTGTACTAACCCTCTTAGCCAGATTACTTCCTTTGCTGCCTCTGTCAAAGCCATATACTC
Source organism: Areca catechu (assembly GCA_021397845.1). Taxonomy (NCBI): domain Eukaryota; kingdom Viridiplantae; phylum Streptophyta; class Magnoliopsida; order Arecales; family Arecaceae; genus Areca; species Areca catechu. The sequence continues at coordinate 63,051,695 of CM038040.1, read as the reverse complement.
TGCCTCTGTAATAGACAAAGCAACTATAGATTGCAAAGTAGCCTTCCAGCTAATTGCACAACCAAAGAGAGTAAATACATATGAGGTCAATGACCTCCTCCTATCCAAGTCACAAGGATAATCTGAATCATAGAATCCTGTAACAGTGCAACCACTCTGTCCGGAGAATACCAATCCCAAATCAGAAGTACCTTTCAAATATCGAAGAATCCATTTCACAGCTGACAGTGAGCTTTTTCAGGCTTGTCCATATATCTGCTCACTATACTAATTGCCTGTGAAATATCAAGACGAGTGCAAACCATTGCATATATGATACTACCAACTGCACTTGCATAAGGTACTTTAGACATATACTTCTCCTCATCATCAGTCTGAGGAGAATCCCTGGCAGATAAACGAAAGTGACTGGCAAAGGGCGTAGTGACTGGCTTAGCTGTAGACATACAAAATCTTTCTAAAACTTTCATCATATAACTGTGCTGAGTAACAAATAGTCTACATAATTGCTTGTCACGAATGATCTCCATCCCAAGTATCTTCTTTGCCGGTCCAAGGTCCTTCATTTTAAATGCAATACTAAGTTCAACTTTCAGCTTCTGGATGATTGACATATCCCTAGCTGCAATCATCATGTCATCAACATATAATAACAAATAACAAAAGGACCCATCTAAAAGCTGCTGATGATACACACAACTATCATATGGAGATCTGTCAAATTCATGGTCAACCATAAACTTATCAAATTTGCGATACCATTATCTTGGAGACTGCTTCAAACCATACAAAAACCTTTTGAGCAAGCATACATGATCTTCTATATCCTGAGCCTCAAAACCAGGTAGCTGTTGCATATAAATCTACTCCTCCAAGTCACCATGTAGAAAAGCTGTCTTGACATCCAGCTGTTCTAACTCCAAATTCTGAGAAGCAACTAAAGTAAGGAATACACGAATAGAAGAGTGTTTAAATACAGGAGAAAATACCTCCTTGTAATCAATACCCTCTCGTTGACTGTAACCCTTAGCCACCAACCTTGCCTTATATTTCAAATCTTGAGGGGTAGGTCCTTCCTTTTTCTTGAAGATCTATTTGCAGACAATTTTTTTCTTGCCCTTAAGTAATCTGACTAATTTCCAAGTCTGATTCTTTTCCAAAGACTGAAGCTCTTCTACCATAGCCATGGTCCATTGCTCAGCCTGTGAACTACCAATTGCTTCTTGAAATATGGTGGGCTCATCATCTATAGTGTCTACAGTATTCAAAGTATACTATACTAACTCAGCACAAGCAGAGTCCTCAAAACCATACCTTTGAGGTGCTCTGATATATCGCCTGGTTCTTCGAGTGGCAATACTATCATCTTGAACTTGACCACATACTATAACCTCCTCCTGAGTTTGTTACTCTGGATCTGTCTACTGATGCTGTTCATTCTGAATATCACATGTAGGCTACAACTGCTGTGATCTAACAATCTGATTAATATCAACAACAGTCCTATCCTACTATTCCTGAACCTGATCTCCCGGTGAAGAACTTGGCTGTAACTACCGTGAAGGAGTGGGTGACTCATTAAAAGTTACATCCCTGCTGACTAGAAAACCCTGGGATCCAAGCTCTGTGCATCATAATCTGTAGCCCTTCACCCCATATGCATATCCAAGAAATATGCATTTCTTAGCCCTGGGATTCAGCTTTCCATCTTTGACATGTGCATATGCTGAACACCCAATACTCTAAGAACTGAATAGTCTGCAGGTCTTCCTGTCCACATTACAGATGGCGTCATCCCCAAGAAGAATAGAGCCTCCATCACAGGATCTAAAAGAAGTGAACCATTCTTTATGGGGTGTCATGTGAAAAGATGCTCCAGAGTCCACGATCCAGATATCAGGCTGATTGATACTGCATGCAGCTATAAATACTGCATCATCTGCAACACTGCTATGATTTGTAGAAGAAACTGCTACTGATGCCGAATATGAGATTGTTCCTTTATTTTTCTGTTCCTTCTCTTTCTTGGACCGTAGAAGTCTACACTTATTCTTCCAGTGGCCTGGCTTCTTGCAGTAATGACAAACACCAGGTCTTTTAGAATAAGTCCACTTATTCTACCTTGTCCAACTGTTCTTTGCTCATCTCTATCTCTGACAGTAAGTCCTTGTGCCGGATTTGGAGCCTGATGCTCCAACTGTACTTTCAACCTAAGCTCATTGGATAACAAAGTGGCTTCAACCTCATTGAGACTTATAGTCTCTCTTCCATAGAGCATGGTAGTAGTAATATTTTCATAGGACATAGGCAAAGAATAAATCAAGATCAAAGCCTTGTCTTCCTCATCAACATTAACACCAATATTTGCCAAATCAAGCAGAAGCTTATTATAATCATCCAAGTGATCCTTGAGTGAGATCCCTTCTGCCATACGAAATGTGTGAAGCTTGCCCCTCAAATATAGTCTATTAGTGAGAGATTTTACCATATACAAAGTATCCAATTTTTTTCATACACCTTTAGCTGTATCAAGTTCCACTACATTGCGGAGGACTTTATCACTCAATCCTAAAAACAGGGTCCCAAGTGCTCTTTCATTCATCTCCTCCTTTTCAGCCTCTGTATCACCTGGAATTGTATCCATTCCTTTGAGAGCTGTTGCAACGCCCTCCTTTACCAACAGATATCTCATTCTCACCTTCCATAGTGCAAAATCACCTGTGCCATCAAATATCACTACCTCATATCTAGAGGTAGTGGAATGAAAAATAACTGCCTCAGGAGCCGGAGAAGAACTTGGTTGCCCGTCAGATGCTATCCTTTTGCTCTGATACCAATTGTTGGGATGTGCGCAGCGGATTAAACCAGTTTAGGCCTCCAAATAATTTCTGTTTACTCACTTAGGCAATTAACCAATCACAACACAGGCAGATATCAAATCAAAAGAAGACGAGATTTACGTGGTTCGGCAAAATATTGCCTACGTCCACCAAGAGGAAAGGAGTAATCCACTATAATCTGACCCAAATCTAGGTACAAAAGGAATACAAATATCCAGATAACAAATGCCAGATTAAAAACAAAGAGACATAATAAATAAACAAAAGAGGATGAAAGAAGCACAAGAAAAATCCCAAATACCATGCCTCTAGCTTTTCCTGGTGCCTGAATCGAAGAAGAAATCTCTCTAAAATTTCTTTGGATTTTTTCTCTCTCTGTGTGTGTGGATCAAAGACCGTAGGCTCTCTATGGTTAAATAACCATCTGAAACAGCGTCCAAAACAGACCTAAAACGAGTCCAGAAAATCTAAAATACTCCCAAGCCGTTAGATCAAAGAACAAAGGCTCAGATCGCACCAAAATCCGTGCAAGATATCCTCATATTAAGCCTAATCAAGCTCGGATTAATCTCAGCCGTCCGATCGATCGATCGGACAGTCCAAAATGCAAGAAATCGCGTGGACCGCGTATACACCACAAGAAACCAAGAAGAATCGCACGGAGAAACCGGGGAAACGCCCCAAGGGGGGCGCCGCAAGCCGCTGGGCCAAGCCCATGTGCGCGCCCGCGCACATGCCTGCGCGTTGGGCTGGGCCGAGCGCCCGCCCGCACCACAGGTCCCGCGTGGGTCTGGGGCTTCATGGGAGCGGTCTTCGTGGCTAGGTTTTTGCGAGAGCAAATGATAACACATGTCAACAAAAATATATTAGAAAATAAGAGAATATGCAATGCAAAATACTTTATCTAATATTAAAAATTGGAGAGGAAAGATAGTACCAGTATTGTCCATATAATATTGCAGTTTGCTCAGTTTCTCCTTGCATCTTGTTTCATCATAATATATTTTCCATTTTTTTCATTAGCTAAAATGAATTATATGTTCAATTTAGTAAAGTAGAAGGAAGCACAAGGATATGGTCGTGCTTAACTTAGACTGAATTCATCTTCCTTGATATTGTTGGTTTCAGACAAAAAATTTATAACCTATATTAAAACGAATAGTAGTATAAATGATGGTATGAAAGTTGATAAAGTTGTGTGTGTATATATATATATATATTGTATATTGAAGTTACCTCTTGTAAGATGTGGGTGCAAAATACATTAGATTTTACTCTAATTGGCATTAAAGAATTCGATGACGATACAACAATACTTGGGTTTTGATTGCATTGACCACCTAAATTTTAGGTTCCCATTCTAAATCATTACTCATTCTCATTTCATTGACAAATCTATTCTCATTGAACCTTGTCTCAGTTTGAGATTTAATTAAAAATTTATATAATACATATACGAATTCAAGTATTTATTTTGCTAGTATTAAAAGCAAACTTACTTGATAATATAATATTAACTATTAGCAAATATTTCACCGAACATTTCACTATAGACAACATTTTTGGTAAAATTAGTTGGATGTCTAAACCTATCAAATATCAACATTTTAAAACCTTCTCTTATTATTGCTCTTGAAATGCAATATACAACATTGGCTTTGGTAAATAGATCCCAAATTCATCTATTATTTATCCTTGACCCTTATTAATGGTAATGCAGAAAGCTAGCTTCAAAGAATATTAAAATCTCTTGAACTCAAAGTGACACTCATCTTCTGTTAGTGATATTATAATTCTTGGAATCATAATAGTGTCCCCCAATGTTACTACATCTGATAATTTTTGCTCGTATCACTTTATTTCCATGTTTTTCAACAATGTCATATTTCACTGTGTAACCCAATTGATTAGTTTAAATTACATAATTGAATGATTGGAATGCCAACCTTTAGCTCCACTAAAAGTATAATTTATTTTTTATTTTTTATGCTCGTGCAGAAAATTTTTTTTTCCTTTTTGAATGCTTTTTCAAGGATGTTTTACCTTTTGAAGAGTTCCACTAAAAAAACTAATTTATTTCTAAATTTTTGTGCTCATGGAAAAAATGTTGCAAACAATTTTATTTTTTTTTGTTTTTTTGTGAATGTCGTGGAGTATCCAAATGAAATAAGAAGTGGAATTTGTTCCTTTGTTGAAGAGTCCCACACAAAATCTAATTCATTTATTTTCATAGAGTCCCACTAAAAATGAAATTTGTTTCGAATTATTTGTGCTCATGGGGAATTTTTCTCTTTTTGAATTTTTTGTGCTCGTGGAGAAAAATATTAGGAATTAATTATTTTATTGGTTCTTTTGTGCATATGGAGTTCCCAAATGAAATAAATAAGAAGAAGAATTTTTTTTAGCAACTTCTTTTATTCATAGATATTTTTTCTCTTTCAATAAAATATTTTTTTAATTTTTGAAGAGTCACATTAAAAATCTAATTTATTCCTTTTCAAATAAATTACACTCAAAATCTAATTTAGAAGATATCATGAGTGAGTTTTTTTTGTGTGTGTGCATGGCTTTTTTTTTTTGTAGGTTTCTTTTTTAATGATTTTTTTTCTTTTTGAAGAGTCCCATGCTAAAAGTCTAATTCAATTGCTTGTGGAGAAATATTACAGACAAACTACTTCGTCTTTTTTTGTGCATGGATTCTTTTTGTGCATAGAGTTCCCAAAAAAATATATATTTTTTTTAATGACTATAGAATGGAATACTTTTTCTTCTTTTTTGTACATGGACTTCCTAAATTTATTAAGCAGCATTATTTTTCTTGAGTGAAAGAAAATATATGCAAGATTTTTCTTTTTTATATATATGAATTCTAAAAATAATTAAAAATAGTCTATTGTTCAACGATTTTCTTTTTAATTTTTTTCTGAATTTTTAGTGTAGATCAAGTTTTCTCTCTCCTTTCAGTTTAATTGTTATAGCGGTAGTAGGGCTTGGTACACTTATTCCAACATGTTCACCTTTCTAATTCCTATTGTTGCATCTTTTTTTATTATTTTACCCATTCTTCTTTGCAGGTTGGGTTTGCTGAGTTTCATTTGACCAGATATACTGGCCGGAAATATATTTCTCCTTTGCTTGCAAGAGAAATGTCCGTCGTGAGGATAGCAAACTAGTTTCAAAAAATTATACTATCGCTAAGATGGTAGTCCGGTTGGTAAAAGCTTAGTCTCATCTTTCACCGGTTACGGATTCAAGACATGATCCTCGTGGGTGACTCGATTAAATCCATAAATTTTTCTGAGGCACGTGATCGAGATGGCAAGAGAGCGTACTACTCCGGTGTCTTAGTGGTGCCGGGCTGATGTACTCATCAATGATGAAAAGGGTGCGTGAAAAAATTACGATCCGAATCGAACATAGCTTGATAGAGTTGGAACCTAGTGGGGATAGCTATACCAGGATTTATCTCTCCATGACTTACTGCCATTTTGATGAACCAAAAAGCAAGACATTTGAAACCATAGTTTAATGTGAATTGTTATCTTGGGCTACTAAAAGACAATTTGGTTAAAGATTGATGGGGATGAATTAGATAGAGGAAAAAGCTTCTGATGGTATATTGGGTGTCATTCCATCCTAAGCTTTCATCTCTAGCCTCAATATATTTATGAACTTGTTTCTTCTTCTACTTTGAGATCATGAAAGAGATAAAATAGTTGGACTAGGCTACTTATCAATGTAGTGTCCTTGCTCAAAAAGGAGTTTGGCTTTGCCCAAGCATCAAATGTTTCATTTAAAATCTTGTTATCATCAGGAAATTAACATGTAGGCCATAATAAACTATCTATGAATCCAAGGAAAGAGGCATGTTGGAGTTGCTACCTTTGGCTAACATTAAAACAGGTCGACACAAAATAATGTAAGAAAAAAAAAAAGAACATGTTATAATTTAACGTAGTTTGGCAATGTGCATACATCAATGAAGAGGAGCAATTTTATTATCAAGATTATAAAAGAAGAGAAGCACTTAAAATCTCAAAAAATTAAACCTCCTCACATTATGCCCTATTGCCAATAAATCAAAAGGAATTCAGTTTGAGTTGAGATAGCTGGAAGGCGAAAGAGTCCTATTAGAACTCTTTTTGGATGTTGACCGGGTCAAATGCCTAATAAATCTTCACCTTTTGACTTGGATAATACATATGCACTCCTCAAAGTAAAATACTCATGAATATAAAATAGGAGAAAATACTCATCTTCACCAAAATATCCCAAAGGATATCCTCAAGTATCGTAGACATCAACTAAGTCCAAGCAATACTTGAACTTAGCAACTAGAAAAAGCTTCATCATCATATTAGCTAGTTTATCAGCAGTATCAATTTTCTTAACTATCACTATATGTTTTCGAATCACATCTTGAATAAAATGAAACTTCATATTGATTAGAGCTGTCAAAATGGGCTAGAGCCCATGGGCCAGGCTATTTGGCCATATCAATGGACCGGGCTGGGCTGAAAAATTTGGCCCATCTATATAACCGGGCTTTTTGGCCCGACCCCTGTAGCCCATAGGCTCAATAGGGTTAGGACCGGGTTAGCTCATGAGCCAAGAAAAAATATTTTTTTAAAAAAAATTAAATATTAAAACCCTCACCTGTTTGTTTTTTTGGCGATCCCACCTTCCTATTCCGATTCAATGATTCACTTAAAGCTTAGGAGAGCTTTAGCAATCTGGTAGAAGAGAAGAATATCCGATACCGACGGTGACAAGGGGATGGAGGAGGAGAGAAGTAGCTACAGCGTGCGACAAGCTAGCGACAGCGAACAAGATATTGGGCGGTGAGTCCTCAATCTTCTTTTTGTATTTTCTCTCAACAGAGTGTCAGAAGATCAGAATAGAGGTCAGACCAGTAATAGGGGTGCTGGCCTGCTGGGCGGGCTCGCTGGGCTTGGTCCTCTTCCTCCTCTGCTACCGCATCCATTGTGCAAGACTTGGATGAGCTTAAGGCCGCCGTCAACCATCCTTGATGACAATGGAGATGGACGTAACCCCGACATCGAGGTTGTTCTCACTTCTCCACTAGCTCCTTCATAGCCGATGTAGGCCGCTAGATCACCTCCCCTACTACGATCTGGTTCATCACCGACTCGTCCAACCACTGGATCCTCGGTGGTTTCATCGTCTTTGCGATAGATCCCAACACCTACTCAAGCTTATCAATCTCCGTGGCAAAAAAGAGACAAGAGACTTTTGGTTGGAGGGAAGGGTAGTTTGGGGAGAGGGAAGTGTAAGTGGGCTAGCCCAGCCGTAGCCCATGGCCCATATAGGGCTGGGCCAAGCTGGGTTTTCTTGACCCATTTGTGCAAGTGGGCCTAGCCCGGCCCGGCCCATAAAATGTTAGCCCATGTGGGTTAGGGCTGGGCCAGCCCACATTAACAAGTCTAATATTGATGTACTTCATCCTTTCATGAAATATCTAATTTTTAGACAAATGAATATCACTCTGATTGTTTGAATATATAATTGTCGGCTCTTAATTAGAAGTAAGTTCTCCAAATAAGCATCGTAGCCATATAGCTTCCTTCACACCCTCTATCATAGCAACATACTCTGCCTCGATCGTAGATAAGGTCATAATGGGTTGTAATAAAGCTTTCCAACTAACTGCACATCCACCAATAGAGAAAATATAACCTAAAAGTGATCTCCTCCTATCCAAATCACCAGCAAAATCTGAATCAACGTATCTAACCACACTATCCTTACACCTCCCAAATTTTAAATAAATGCTAGTGGTACCTGAGAGATATCTTAGAATTCACTTAACATTCTGCCAATGAGTCATACTAGGGTTAGTCATATATCTGCTAATTGTACTCACTACATAGAAGATGTCTGGCCTTGTACAAATTATGGCATATATAATACTCCTAACAGTACTGGAATAAAGAACATGTGATATGTAGTCCTTTTTATTATCGAACTATGGTGACAACGTGACTGAAAGTTTGAAGTATGCCGCAAGAGGAGTGCTCATTGGCTTTGCATATGTCATCCCAAAATATCAAAGAATCTTTTTTGTGACTTCTCTTGTGTCAAATGCAATAGTCTTAATTTTCTATCCCTCTTAATTTCCATTCCAAGGATCTTCTTAGCAATACCTAGATCTTTCATCTCAAACTCACTTTTCAGTAATGCCTTTAGCTTATTTATCTGAATTATATTGCTGGAAGCAACTAACATATCATTGACATAGAGTAACAAATATATGAAAGATTCATTACCAAGTTTTTTGAAATACACTATCATGCTTGCTTCTGGAATATCTATGATCAATCATGAAAAAGTTGAACGACTTGTATCATTGCTGAGATAAAGTGATTTCTTTAATAGATAAACATGGTCCTCTTGCCCTTTAATAATAAATCCCTTCGGCTATTTCATATAAGTTTACTCCTCAAGTTCTTCATGTAGGAATGCTATCTTATCATCAAGCTACTCAAGATACAAATCATGCAAGGCTACCAATGATAAAAAATCATGAATAAAAGTATGCTTAACAATGGATGAGAAAATATCATTAAAGTCAATGTCTTTTACTTGACTGTAGCCTTTAACAACTAAATGAGCTTTACACCTTGTATCTTCTATGCTGGGGATTCCATCCTTTTTCTTGAAGACCCGCTTGCAGTCAATAATTCTCTTTCCTATAAGTAGTTTTACCAACTCTCCTATGTGATTCTTATGGAGAAAGTTCATCTCATTTATCGCCACTAACCATTGTACAGAATTGGTACTAGAGATAGCTTGATTGTATGTTAAAGGCTCGCCATCTTCTACTGTATCATATACTATTGAAAGAGTAAAAACAACCAAATCCTTATAACCGTATCTTTGTGGTGGTTTGATCTATCTTCTCATTTTACTTGTAGCAATACTAACCTCTCAACTTGTGGGATTTCACTAATTAAGGTGTATGATGATTGAACCTATTTGATTGAGAAGAATTCTATAATTAAACTATACCATGGATCTTTACCTCAACCTGCTTACTAGTACTTAGGGTTTTATCATAAGAAACACGTTTAGGATATAACATAATAGACTTATCAAATGTGACATCCTTGCTAATAAGCAACTTAGATGATTTAGGACACCATGTCTATATTCCTTAACCCCCGATGCATAACCAATAAAAATATACTTTTTAGCCCTTAGTTCTAACTTGCCTTCATTTACATGAGTATAAGTAGGACAGCCAAATATTTATAAATTTGAATAATTAGAAGGGCTACTAGACCATACCTCCTCTGGAATTTTGCAATCAAATGTCAAATATGGAGATCGGTTTACCAAGTAGCATACCATAGAGATTGCATTTGCCCAAAAACTCTTTGCCAAGCCAACATTAGAGAGATGCATCGAGCTCTCTCCAAAAGAGTCCTGTTCATCTGTTTGGCCATCCTATTCTACTGTGGAGTATGCTTAACAGTCTTATATCTAATGATCCCTTCATTCTTGCAAAATTTCTCAAATTTAGATGAAATAGAATTCCAAACCATTGTTAGTCCTTAATCTCTTGATATTCTTTTTAGTTTGCTTCTTAATAACCTTTCACTACTTAACATAACTGAACACCTCATCCTTACTTTTTAGAAAGAATACCCATACTTTACGAGAAAAGTCATCAATAAAAGTCAACATATATTTAGCACTATTGTGAGTAGGAGTATGAGAGAGTTCCCAAAGATCTGAGTGAATGTAGTCTAGAGTACCTTTTATCCAATGGACTATAGCCTTAAAATTAACTCTTTTTTATTTGCCAAGAACACAATGCTCGTAGAAGTCTAACTTTCCAAAACTTTGACCACCAAGTAGACCTTTCTTAGTAACTTTATCATACCATGCTCATTCATATGGCCTAATCCACCACTAAACCTGTCACCATGAAATCTTGTAGAACATACAATGAGTCAAACAACTTGGCCTTTATCACTACAAGATTTCTATTAGTGACCTTCGTCAATCCATCAACCAAAAAATACTTAAAGCCCTTAATATCAAGAGTGCCCAATGAGATCAGATTTTTTCTCATATCCAAAACATGCCGAACCTCAAATAAAGTCCTCACCGCTCCATAAAGCATCTTCACTTAAATAGTACCAATAACTGTATATCTGGCATGATTTTGCATTAGTACAACTCCACGTTGAATAGGCTCGTATATCAAGAACCACTCTTTGTAAGTACAGATATGATAGGAATATATGGAGTCTATTAGCCATTCATCTTGTCCATGTGTCTTATCCATAATTATAAAGATAATATCACCACCATCTAATTCTTCTACTACGACACTTACTTCTACATCAGTATTAATATTTTTCTGGCCTTGATGCTTGTTATCATTCTTCTTCCACCGTTCTTTATTTTTAAACTTGAAACAATTAGCTTTTATGTGACCCTTATTCCTACAATAACTACAAATCAAATTTTTATAAGAATAACTACAAATCAGGTTTCTATACTTTGACTTTGACCTAGATGTACCTCTATTACCATAACCCTTTCTTAAGACTTCCCTCCAATAACCAAACCTTCTCCTACCCATCTCATTGCTTATCTACATATCAATCCTTTCTTTTGAAAATAGAGAGGACTTAACATCTTCAAAACACAAAGTATCTCATCCAAACAAGGTCTCAAGAAAATTCTTATAAGAGGGTAGTAAAAAATATAATAGTAAAAAGGCCTCATCCTTCTCTTCAATTTTAACAACTATTGAATAGAGATCCATAATAATATAACTAAATTCATCTAAATACGACTTCATAGAAGTACCTTCGGCCATGCACAATATAAAAAGATATTGCCTTAAATACAGCTTGTTGGTGAGTGACAATGTCATGTAGAGAGACTCCAACTTATATCATAGCCTTGTAGTGATCTTTTCATCTAGTATCTTGCACAATATCAGATAAACACAACTATATTGCCATAAGAGCTTTCTCGTCAATATCCTCCTTGTGCTCCAGCATCAATGAATCAGGCATCTTTTTTTCCAACAGTACCTTCTGCAGTCCTTGTTGCATTAGTATAGTAGCATCTTGACTTACTAGAATACAAAGCTATTAGTCTTGTCAAATTTTTGGATCTTGAACTTCATCATCATCTTAAATATTAAGAGAATATAATAGCTCTAATACCATTTGTTAAAACAAATCGATGAAAAATAACATAAGAAAAAAAAAAGGCATACCATAATTTAACATGATTCGGCAATGTACCTATATCCACGGACGAAGAGGAGCAATTCTGCTGACCCCATAAGTGATTTTGATGATAACCAAACATTGGAGCATGTACATTTATTTCTGACAACTCTTCAAGTGTTTGACAAGTTTTTGTAGGATGAATAACATGTTCAAACTTCAACTCCTACACTTTTGTTTTCTTGGTTGAGTTATGTTGTAAATATTTTTATAAAGAAGAACCCAATCAAAATTCAAAGAAAAGTCAATTAAAAGGGTTACTTCTGTGAGTGTGTGTGTGCCATGAATTTTAGTTTAAGTTGGTTTGTGTGAAATTGTAAAAGAGTTGTGAGAGTTTTCTTTAAATTCAATTATAAAAATCCTGAAGAAGACACTCAAGCCGACCCCAAGTGATGAGGAGCCGACTTTGCCTGCTGGCACGCAGCAAGGATTCTGGAACGCAGCAATCCGAGCCGACTCGATGGAAAGTGAGTAGACTCAAGTGAATCCGAGTCGACTGGAATCAGTCCGAGCCGACTCCTTCAGAGTCTATTTTCTGAAGATTTTTGAGAATAGCCAGGCGAGCCGATTCGAACCAAAAAGAGCTGACTCTGCCAGACCTAATTCTGAAAGCCTGAGAAAGTGAGCTGACTCGAACTGCATCGAGCCGACTCTTCCAGAGTAAGGTTTTTCGAACATGAGAAGAAGAGCCCACCCAAGCTGAAATGAGCCGACTCCTTGAGTTCAAGATTTTCAAGATTCAAGTTTGAGCCGACCCGAGCTATAAAGAACCGACTCGTCCAGAGTGATGTTTTGCACCCTGAGACAAAAAGCCGACTGCATTGAAGATTTGGTGACTCGACCTATCGACTCAAAGGATCCAAGCCGACTCAAAGGAATCCAAGCTGACTCGAATGATGCTTTCAGGTATCCAACATCTAGTTCCAAAATTTAATTTTGAATGCTAAAAAGTGCTCCAATGATCACAAATCATTTTTCAATGGTCTACAACAGCTAGAACTGCCTTGGGATGATGGAATACTTTAAATTTGAAGGATTTGAACTTTCTTGAAGGAAGTTATTAGAGAGTTCTTTAAAAGAAAAGAGAGCTTCATTGAATATCCCACCAACCAACAGCAAAAGAGCACAAGGGCATTCAAGTCAAGTTTTTAAGTCTTCACCAACTCCAATCAGAAGCTTGAAACAACTTTTGGAAGAAGACACTGAAGCAATTAAAGCTTATTCAAGTGCATTCAAGTGAACTTCCAACAAGCTACATCGGCAACTATCCGACAAATTGAGTTTGTCATTCTTGTTGCATTTATTTTCAATTCAATCTTTAAATTGTTGGGTTATTGGTCAGCCCGTTTGAAAAACCAAATAGGTTCTTGGTGAGCCTTGTTAAAACCAAGGGTTAGGTTTTTGGTGATCCTGTGAAAATCAAGTTGGGTTTCTTTGGTGAGCCTGTTAAAACCAAAGGGTGTTGTGTTTTCTTTGGTGATCCCGTAAAATCAAAGTATAGAGGTTCTTGGATTGTGATCCTGTAAACCAATCCTACTGTATTCGGGTGTGAATATAGTAAAATTCCAAGTGGTATCTTAGATAATGGACGTAGGAGCTCGGTTGCTCCGAACCACTATAAATTTGGTGTGTTTGTGTTGTGCTTTCTTGACTCTGTTTAGCTTATGCACTTTATAATTCTATCATAGCACCTACCACTTGCAAAGAATTTTGAATTGCATATTACTTGCTTCAATTTTTTAAAAGACCCAATTCACCCCTCTCTTGGGTAGCCACCTGGGCAACAAATTCCACTATCAAGATTATAATGAAAGAAAAGACTTAAAATCTCAAAAATCATGTGCACCTAGAAATCTCTCTCAATATCTATCTAAAAAATTAAGGAAGAAAAGAGATACTCTGGAAGATATTGATCCTTGGAATGATTTTGATGATAACAAAATATTGGAGCATGTATTTGATGCTAACTCTTTTCAAGTATTTAAGAAGTTCTTGTAGGATGATTCAAATGCATAGCCATTCTTCCTACAATTATGAAATTATTGTAATGAATCAAGTTTCTCATAGAAAATGATCATGTACTGAAGAGATCAAGAAAATTTAAATGTATATTCTTATAAAAAGGGCCAATTCTTTGTATTTTTTTAAAGTTTAAATTACTTAGATTTAGGAGAAGTTTGAAAGTTTTTGGAAGTTGTTAGAAGAAGTTTGATGAAGTTTGGAAGTCTTTTGGACAAAGATCACTCGAGCCGACTCAAAGAATAAAGCCGACTCATTGTTCTGGCATGGTACAAGCTTTTTTGATACTTTGCCAACCAAGCTGACTCAATGAAGTTAGAGCTGACTAGTCCAGGATAGCAAAAATTCAGTTTTTTGAAATTAGTCACCAAGCTGATTCCTCTAGAGTGAGTAAATTTCAGTTATGAGAAAGCTAGTCAGGCAAGCCGACTTGATTGAGAAAAGCTGACTCGACCAGAGTTCAATTTTTGCATGTCTGAGAATTCGAGCCGACTCGATCCAACCGAGCTGACTCGAATCCAAGTTGCTGAAGTGTAATGGCTAGTTCCAGAATTGATTCTTTGAATCCAAAAAGTGCTTCAATGGCTAGTTCTCATTTTCTAAGGCACTCCAACAGCTGTTTTTAGCTGGAAACAATTAGGGAAGCTATAAATGATGGATTTGAATAAGTTTTGAAGAAGTTTTAATGAGAGCATTGAATATTCAAAGGAGCATTCAAGCTAGAGCTTAAGACTTCACCAAACTCCTATTAATTTCTTGAGTCATTTACTGAAGAAGTTTGAAAGCCTTGAGAGCATCAAAGGAGCAATCAAGAAAGCTTCTCAAAGAGCTTCAACTACAACCATCCAAAAATTTGGTTTGTCTTTAGTGTTGCTTCATTTGTAACTTTGTTTTGAATTATTCTAAGTACAGCAGGGGCTGTGGCTTGGATATTGTTTAAGGTTTTTGGTAAGCCTTTAAAACTAAATTTGGGTTGTTAGTGAGCCTGGAAAAACTAATATTGTATTGGGTTCTTGGTGATCCGGGTGTAAAACCAAGATTAAGTTTAGGTTTGTGAGCCCGGTGCAAAACAAACCGGTTATATTCTTGTGAAAATATAGTAAAAATTTCAAGTGATATCTTCGGTAGTGACGTAGGAGCTAGGTTGCTCTGAACCACTATAAAATTTATGGTGTTTTGTGCTTGCTTGTGTTTGTGCTCATTTGTTTGCTTCCGCATTTAATACTTAACTCACTTCACTCTCCACACTAAGATTTCAAAAGAGCACAAATTTATGAAAAAATCTTCATACCCAATTCACCTCTCTATTGGGTAGGCCATCTGGGCAACAATTGGTATCAGAGTAGTGTCTCTGCAACCCAACTATTTAGAGAAAAAATCTATGGCAAATCCCATGAGTACCCCTTTGACCGAAGGCCAATCTACAAATAGACCTCCACTTTTTACAAGTACAAATTATATATACTGGAAAGCAAGAATGAAGATTTATATTTAGACAGTAGATTTTTAATTATGGAAAAAAATTTAAAAGGACCTCACACACCCACTAAAAAGGTTGATGGCATAGACATCCCAAAACCTGAAGAGGAATGGGATGAATATGACATGAAGATGGATGAACTGAATGCCAAAGCAATGAATCTTTTGTATTATGCTTTGGATGCCAACGAGTTTAACCAGATTTTTACTTGCATTTCTGCAAAAGAAACTTGGCATAAACTTGAAGTTAACCATGAAGGAACCTCTCAAGTAAAGACATCAAAAATCAATATTCTTATACATAATTATGAATTATTTAAGATGTAGTCCAATGTAACAATATCTGCCATGTTTTTAAGATTTACATATATTATTAATAGTCGAAAAAGTCTTGGCAGGATATACTCAAATACAGACCTTGTGCAAAAAATTCTAAGATCATTACCAGACAAATGGGATCCAAAGGTCATTGCAATTCAAGAAGCTAAGGACCTGAACAAATTACCATTGGATGAACTTCTGGGTTCCTTGATCACACATGAACTTACAATGCAACACCGTAATGAGGATGATATAAAAAGAAGAAATCAATAGCCTTCAAAGCTACAGCTGAATTAAAAAGAAAGAATATGAGATAGAAGAAGAAAGCCCCTCCTCTGATGAAGACTTGAAGATGATAATATTGTGATGGGGACATCCATAATAAGAATATATACTTTGATTAACTCACTTTATTTTTGTAGCTATAGTCAATAATGTTTTCGAAGCAAGTTACAAATTTTCTTAAAACATGTTCATAAGACAAATTTTATTGAAGCATGATTTGGCTCACAAGCCAACACATGGAAGAAGCCCATTAATTTTCTTGAAGCATGTTCATAAGCCAAATTATCTTGAAGCATGATTTGGCTCATAAGCCAATACATGGAAGAAGCCCATTCGGCTCAAGCCCAAAGCATGATGGAGGGCATCCTCTTCAAGTCCAAGACCAACAATTCAAGCCTCTTCAAGACCAAGCCCAAGCCCAATTCATGCCAAGATTTGAAGCACATGGGGGAACAACTCATCAAACAACCTTGGGGGAGAAGGAATTACACTACATCAAGAGTTTTATGGGGAACATAAAGATTCCTTCCACTACCCCAACAATATTTGACATGTGGGATGCCACAACTTATGACACCTAAGCCTCCACATCAGCATTTGAAAGCCACATTAGGATCTTCTAGATGCCACATGTCAAAGTGGTTATAACTTTCTACCTACAATTTGTTTCTAATTAGAACCACTTACCTAAGAGTTGTTGGAGTCAACTAAGCCATCTTTATCCCCTCCCCTCCACTCTTGGATGAAATTTCCTAGCTTAGGAGCCTATAAATAGGCCCCCAAAGCTCTCATTTATATTCATTTATGCTATGATAATTAATGAAAGGGTTATTTCTCTTGTTCTCTTGTGTTCCTGTTTGGAGTGAGAGTGTTCTTGCTAATTTGAGTATATATATCTATAACCAAGGAAAGATTGAAGTTTTTAAGTTTGTGTTTGAGAGAGAAGAGTGCCATTACAAGGAGTGAAGAGTGGGATGCCCCATAGTTTGGTCCAAGCTCAAGTTCCAAGCACCAAGGCCGCCAGCCACTTTCTTCTTCTTCCCTTTTCCTTGTTTCCATTCCAACCCCAATTCTTCTTCCATGCCTAATCCTAAGTTTATTTGTAGGTTCTCTCAGGTCTCCAAGTCAAGGATGAAGGTCTCCATGCTATGGAACAAGGCCAAGGTTAGTCTCAAAGTAGGGAGTGTTAATCTTGCCTTCTAGTCCTCAAATCCATGAGTGTTGAGAGCTTCTTCTTCCATCAAATACTTAGCCATCATTGTTGGTAGGAAAACTCTTCTTAAGCTTCATTAGATCTGATCATTTGAAGGTTAACTTGCCCTAGTAGTGATGGTTTCCTTGCCATGAAGATCCTAATCTTTATTTTGTGCTTGATCTA
Source organism: Areca catechu (assembly GCA_021397845.1). Taxonomy (NCBI): domain Eukaryota; kingdom Viridiplantae; phylum Streptophyta; class Magnoliopsida; order Arecales; family Arecaceae; genus Areca; species Areca catechu. Next base: position 63,034,098 of record CM038040.1, on the reverse strand, counting down.
TATTACGGGTATCGTAACTTAGATCAACTAGTCTCCTTATGAAAATTTATTTCTTGGATTAATTTAGCCTATTTATTTGATAATTAATTACTCAAGTTTTCTTGATGGTTAGCTTGCTTAAACTCTCCATCCATCATTTCATTTTCTTTCCCCATCAATTTTTGGTATCAGAGCTTAAGGTTTAATAGGTCAAGTTGCTGAAATTTTGTTCCCTTTGTATGTTGCTTGCCTTCAAGTCCGAAACTCAAATCCAAAATTTGAGATTTAAATTTTAAAATTTGAGATCTAAAATCTTAACCCCAATATCTGAAAGTCTCAATTTAAATTCTAAATTTTTAAGATTTTTAAATTTAAAATTTGAATTTTGAATCTAGTCAATTGGAGGTTTGCTGATTGCTGAAATTTCTATACTAGCACCAACCCGAGTTTTCCATGAATTTTAGTATTTTTTAAAAAAGCAAAAAAATCAAAAAAAAATATTTTGCTTTACTTTAAGATTTAGAATCTGAGATATAAAATCTTAAAAGAATAATTTGTTCAAATTCTTAGTTTAATTTTTGTCACTTTAAGCTACTGCCTCAACTAGTTCACAGCTTGTTTCAATTCTAGTTTCCCTCCATTTAGTTGTTCCATTAAATTTTAGAAAAATTCAAAAAGAAGTTCCTATGAATTTTAGATTTGTATCTGAGATCTCCACTCATTAAAATTCAAATTCTAGAATTTTTTTGAATTTAATTTTGAATTTTGGATGTTAGATGGTTAAGGGTTTATTGGCTATAAGCTTCTTGTAACCACTTTTACAACAAGCTTTCAAATTTGAGTTTTCTAACCAAAGTTAAAGAATTAAAACTCAAATTTCAAAATCTAAAGCCTTAACTCTAATATATAATAATTTAAATTTAAATTTCATTTTTTTTGAAATTTTAAAATTTAAATTTTGAATTTTAAAACTAGCTAGTTAGAAGTTGTTAGTGGCTGAAATTTTTCTTACAACAACTTGTACCTCCAAGAACGAATTTTCTAACTAAGTTTCAAAATTTAAATTTTAAAATTTGAGTTTTAAAATTGAGATTTCTAGGTCTGAGATTTTCAATTTAAATCTTGAAATTTTGAAACTTTGAAATTCGGGTTTGACTCATGTGTTTGTGCTAGTCTACATATATTGTTGCTAGTTGGTTATTTGTGCATCCAATTTAAAATCATTTTAAGGGCATTCAATATAACTAAGAAAAGGAGGTCATTACATTCCTTAGCCCAAAACAATCACCTACATTTGCATTGACCTAAGCCACAATTGAAATCGAGTAGGAACCTAAAACTAGGGACACCCACAAGTCGGGTTCAAGTGCAAGATAAGACAAAGTATTATTTGAGTTTGTACTTATTCTTTGAAATTTGTATCCAAGGCTAGAGGTCAATGGCAAACGCCTTAAGCAGACTTGCAATTTTTAATTAGGACCTTGCAAAAGCGAGGGGAGGATCCCGCAACCCCACCTCTTACCTGGCCAGTGGATAGGATAATTACATTCTTAAGTAGTACCTAGTTAAGTCCTGTGTTTGAACTTCTAGGTCTAGGAGCCCTAGAAGTTAGGTTTGTATTGTTGGCCCAATTGATTTGAAGCCCTATACCAACAGTTCTATACTCGTCTGGTTTACTCATGGACCCCAATCTTGAATTCTTTATGAGGACCTTGACTGAAAATTTTGATACCCTAAGTAAATAATTAGGGCAAGTGAACAAAGAGTTAGGACAAGTGAATAATCAAATCGGGAACATCAAAAAAAATTACTTGACCCGTACTAATCCTAAATCACCTCCCATTGATCCAAGAGTCCATTGTTATGATCTCACCCCTGAGTATAAACTTAGATACCCCTGTCAAGGCTTTCTAGATCAGGAGGAGAGAGTCTTTAGGAGCAATCGACCTTATGTACCCACTTTTGATGGAAACCCTGAGGTGTATGTCGATTGGGAGAAGAAAATGGATCGGTACTTTGAGTTTGATGAAATGTCAGAAGAAAGGAAGTATCAATATGCCAAATTAAAGCTAATACGATATGCTAAGTCATATTGGGAACATGTTGAATATAAAAGTTATTATAGTGGGGATAAAATAATTACTTGGAGAGATATGAAAGTAAGCTGAGAGAAAAGTACCTAGACAAATCTTATAAGAAAAATCTTCCAACCCAATAGTACAAATTAAGACAAGATGATGAAACTGTGTTTAAATATATTGCTGAATTCAATAAGTATAAGGGAGATGAAGAAGAGACTAAATCCATGGAAGAATTAGAGAAAAAATCTTCTAAACCTATTAAAGAATTTAAAGATGAAATAGGATCAAAATCTTATCCAAATGAAGGGCTAGAAAGAGAAGATCCTAAACTCGTTGAAGAACTTAAGGAAGAAGTTTATGAAGCTGGGTCTAACCTTATGGATGAGTATGAACAAGAATAATTGCTTGAAGATAAAATAATGATCCAGTCTAAAGAAATCAACAATGAGAATAATCAACTTGAAGAAAATGAAGTCCAGGGACAAAGCCATGAAGAATAATTCGAGAAGATAATAGAGGACCTAGAATTAATCAATGTTGAGGATTTAAATCTAGAGATTAATGAAGGATCACTTAATGGGGTATTGACCATCAGAGAAAATCTAGAACCAATTCCAAAGGATCAACCCCAAGAAATTGTAGAACCTGCAAAAGAATTTAACATGAGGATTGGAAGTGAAGCGACGGTAGGAATTGAAAGATGGAAATAGAAGAGATGGAAGATGAAAATTGTAATCCTTGATAATTGCCCTGAGCCTGATTCACCACTATGTTACATGCACTCTCCTATTCCACCAAGCTGGGACATCCACCATACCATTGATCTGGTCCCAGTAAAATTCAATAGTTACTTTTTTAAAGACTTTATGGCATATGTTAGGAACTAAATTAAGATTCACTGCCACTTACCTGAAGCTGTGTGCTAGAGTCTTTAAAGCCATTTAGGAGAATATTAGAAATTAGAAACTTTTGTTTCCTAGTCCAACAATAAAGTTTAGCTCATAGATAATAAAGTCTATTTAAGCTTGTTTTGTTTTGGTGTCATTTGTGTTTTGTCATTTGATGTCATTTGACCTTCCCATGCATAAGTATCTATGATTGCGAGTCATATGCATAGCATAATTAGTAACAAAATTTGAGTAATGAAATTAACAAGCATGTGATTAACTTACATAAAAGAGCCAAAGTATTTCATGAAGGAGACTATGTCATGGTAAGGCCAAACCTAAACGGTTACATGCCCATGATGCAGGTCCTTTTCAAAATAATAAGAAAATTTGGACCTAATATGTGCTAGATTTATCATCTGACTTTGGTATTAGTTCTACTTTCAACATTTCAAATCTAGTAGAGTACAAGGAACCGATAATGATACCTAGTGAGCCAATCGGGCCTGATTCTACCTTTGAGAGTGAGCCAACCCTTGAGTGTCCACCAGCAATATTTCAAAGCGGCGAGATAGGATTGAGTGAATCTTAGATGACAAGATTATCACTACTCGAAACAAAGACTATCAGCGCTACTTGATTCACTGGCAAGGATATCCTGATTCTGAAGACTCATGGATCACTCGAGAGGACTTACAAAGAATCGATCCTAACCTTCTAGAGTACTACCAAAGCTAGATAAATTCCTACTCAACAGAGTCGAGCTCTTTCCACCCCGGGAGAACTAATGGGGACATCCATAATAAAAATATATTTTGATTAACTCACTTTATTTTTGTAGCTATAGTTAATAAAATTTTCGAAGCAAGTTACAAATTTTATTGAAACATGTTCATAAGCCAAATTTTCTTGAAGCATGATTTGGCTCATAAGCCAACACATGGAAGAAGCCCATTCGGCTCAAGCCCAAAGCATGATGGAGGGCGTCCTCTTCAAGTCCAAGACCAACCATTCAAGCCTCTTCAAGACCAAGCCCAAGCCCAATTCATGCAAAGACTTGAAGCATATGGGGGAACAACTCATCAAACAACCTTGGGGAAGAAGGAATTATACTACATCAAGAGTTTTATGGGAAACATAAAGATTCCTTCCACTACCCCAACAATATTTGACATGTGGGATGCCACAACTTATGACACCTAAGCCTCCACATCAGCATTTGGAAGCCACATTAGGATCTTTTAGATGCCATATGTCAAAGTGGTTGTAACTTCTACCTACAATTTGTTTCTAGTTAGAACCACTTACCTAAGAGTTGTTGGAGTCAACTAAGCCATCCTTATCCCCTCCCCTCCACTCTTGGATGAAATTCCCTAGCTTAAGAGCCTATAAATAGGCCCCCAAAGCTCTCATTTGTATTCATTCTATGCTATGATGATTAATGAAAGGGTTATTTCTCTTGTTCTCTTGTGTTCTTGTTTGGAGTGAGAGTGTTCTTGCTAATTTGAGTGTGTAGATCTTTATCCAAGGAAAGAGTGAGAGTTTTTAAGTTTGTGTTTGAGAGAGAAGAGTGCCATTACAAGGAGTGAAGAGTGGGACTCCCCATTGTTTGGTCCAAGCTCAAGTTCCAAGCACCAAGGCCGCCGGCCACTTTCTTCTTCTTCACTTTTCCTTGTTTCCATTCCAACCCCAATTCTTCTTCCATGCCTAATCCCAAGTTTATTTGCAAGTTCTGTCAAGTCTCCAAGTCAAGGATGAAGGTCTCCATGTCATGGTTCAAGGTCAAGGTAAGTCTCAAAGTAGGGAGTGTTAATCTTGCCTTCTAGTCCTCAAATCCATGAGTGTTGAGAGCTTCTTCTTCCATCGAATACTTAGCCATCATTGTTGGTAGGAAAACTCTTCTTAAGCTTCATTAGATCTGATCATTTGAAGGTTACTTGCCTAGTAGTGATAGTTTTTTTGCCATGAAGATCCTAATCTTTATTTTGAACTTGATCTACATTACAGGTATCGTAACATAGATCAACTAGTCTCCTTATAAAAATTTATTTCTTGGATTAATTTAGCCCATTTATTTGATAATTAATTGTTCAAGTTTGCTTGATGGTTAGCTTTCTTAAACTCTCCATCCATCATTTCATTTTCATCCCCCATTAATTTTGGTATTAGAGCTTAAGGTTTACTAGGTCAAGTTGCTAAAATTTTGTTCCCTTTGTGTGTGTTTGCCTTCAAGTCCAAAATTCAAATCCAAAATTCAAGATTTAAATTTTAAAATTTGATTAAATTTTGAATCTAGTCAATTGGAGGTTTGTTGATTGCTGAAATTTCTATACTAACACCAACCTGAGTATTTCATGAATTTTAATATTTTTTTCAAAAATAAAAAAAATCCAAAAAAAATATTTTACTTTACTTTAGGATGTTAGGATCTGAGATCTAAAATTTTAAAAAAAATAATTTCTTCGAATTCTTAGTTTAATTTTCGTCACTTTAAGCTGCTACCTTAACTAGTTTACAGCTTGTTCCAATTCTAGTTTCCCTTCATTTAGTTGTTCCATTAAATTTTAGAAAAATTCAAAAAAAAATTCTAAATTTTAGATTTGGATCTGAGATCTCCACTCATTAAAATTTGAATTCTAGAATTTTTTTGAATTTAATTTCAAATTTTGGATTTTAGATGGTTAAGGGTTTGTTGGCTAGAAGCTTCTTGTAACCACTTTTACAACAAGCTTTCAAATTTGAATTTTCTAACCAAAATTTGAGAATTAAAACTCAAATTTCGAAACTAAACTCTCCATCCATCATTTCATTTTCATCCCCCATCATATTGCTCTAATCATGAGGAGATTCAAAAATTTATGGGTAAGAAAAAGTCAAGGTATTGAAAGAAAAATCTTAGAAAGGGGGAACTTAGCAAAGAAAAGGAGAAGGACAAAGAAAGAGATAAGGAGTGACAACTGATATGCTACGAGTGCAAAAAGCTAGGACATTATCGTTCTAAGTGTCCCATATTAAAGAAAGGATATAAGAAGAGAAAGAAGAAAACGATGGCTGCTATGTGGAGCCACAGCGACAAATCCACATCAAATGAAGAGGAAGAGACATCCAAAATAGCTAATATATGTTTAATAGGTCTCGAAGACGAGGTAATATCTCTTGAACCCAATGATGCATTTATATATGAAGAGTAAATACTACATTTTATGAGCTTTTTTCGGAATACAAAAAGGCTGGTTTAATAATTAAAACTCTAAAAAATAACTGTGATGCTTTGATAAAAGAAAAGAATGAGATTTCAGAAAAGAACAACATCTTACAAAAGAATTGAGTTGTATTTCTAAATAATGCAATGTTTTGCAAGCTGAAAAGAATGAATGTCTTGAAAAGAACAAAAGTTTACAAAATGAAATGAGTCGACTCAAGCCCTTAGTCGGCAAATTAACCTTGAGTTCAAATAAGCTTGAGTTGATTTTGAAAAATCAAAGAGATTCAAATAATAGAGCTAGAATTGGCTATAATTCAATGCATACAAATAAAGTTTCAGCTATAAAGTTTCATGCATCAAAATTTTTAGCACCTATTTCATATCAAAAATCAAAAATAGTTTGCTTTAATTGCAATGGGGTTAGTCATAAAGCTTTTAAATATAATTTTTTTTAAAAAAATAGAGTGAAAAAGATTTGGGTTCCTAAAGGGACCACTCCTACTAACCTTCAAAGATTCAAGAAAGCTTGGGTACCTAAAAGTATTACTTGATTATTTTGTAGGAATGTCTTACAGTCCAGAATTCAAAGAAAAGATGGTATCTAGATAGCGGCTACTCAAGACATACGACGAGTGATAAAGAACAATTCATCACCTTGAAAATAAAAAATGGAGGAATTGTCACTTTTGGTGATAATGGTAAGGGGAAGATCATTGGCATTAGTAAGATCAGAATCATCCCTTCTACTTTTATTGAAAATGTATTGTTAGTAGATAAGTTGAAGCATAATTTATTAAGTATAAATTAATTATGTGTTAAAGGCTTCAAGGTTGTCTTTAAATCTTTAATATGTATAGTAACTAGCTTCCTTGATTCTAGCACTAAGTTTATTTGTCATAGACTTGGAAACATTTATGTGGTAGACTTAAATGATCTAGCCATGTCGAGTAGTACAAGTCTAGTGGCAATGAATGCTAAAACTAAGGAATCTAGCTTACTTTGGCATAGAAGATTAGGTCATACTAGCATGCATACTTTAGCTAAATTAATTTTCAAAGATCTAGTTAGAGGTTTACCTAAATTTAATGTTGATTTTAAACATGTTTATGATGCATGCTAATTTGGTAAACAAACTAGGAAGAGTTTTAAATCAACAAATATTGTTTCAACTTCTAAACCTTTAGCTACTACACATGGACTTATTTGGACCAACTAGGACCACAAGCCTAGGAGGTATGAAATATAGACTTGTGATAGTATATGTTTTTCAAGATTTACATGAATTTTGTTTATTGCACATAAAGATGAAGCTTTCAAAGTATTTCAAAAATTTTACAAGAAAGTTTCGAATCAAAAAAATCTTTCAGTTATTTCAATTAGAAGTGATCACGGCACTGAATTTAAAAATCAATATTTTGAAGAGTATTGCACTGAGCATGGCATTGATCACAACTTCTCGGCTCCTAGAACACCACAACAAAATGGTATTATATAGAGAGAAAATAAGACATTGGAAGAGATGGCCTAAACTATGTTATGCGAAGGCAATCTTTCAAGGTACTTTTGGACAGAAGCTATGAACATTGCATGTTATATATTGAATCGTGTTTTGATTAGACCTATTTTAAAGAAAACTTCCTATGAACTTTGGAATGATAGAAAACCTAGTATTCATTATTTTCATATTTTTGATTGCAAATGCTTTTTACTGAATAATGGAAAGGATAACCTTGAAAAACTTGATGTTAAATCTGATGAGCAATATTTCTTGGTTATTCTACTTCTAGCAAAGCATATAGGGTATTCAATAAAAGAACATTAACTGTTGAAGAATCTATCCATGTTATATTTGATGAAACTAACCCCTCACCTTCTAGAAAAGAAGAGTGTATTGATAATGATGCAAGTATAATTGATAAGGCTATGAAGAACATGAGCCTAAAGGATAAACAAGTAGGAAAAGGAGATGAAATGGTAAGCAAAGATTATGATGATTTACCTAAAGAATGGAGGTATATAGCATCACATCCCAAAGATTTAATTATAGGTAATCTCTCACAAGGAGTTAGGACTAGGTCATCATTTAGAGAAGCACATGATTACCTAGTATTTGTTTCATAAGTAGAACCAAATAGCATAGTAGAAGCAAAAAATGATCCCAATTTGATGATGGCCTTGCATGAAGAACTTAATCAATCTGAAAGATAATATTTGGACCTTAGTAGATATACCTTCTGATCATCCTGTTATAGGCACTAAATGGGTTTATATGAATAAATTAGAAGAAAAAGGCAATGTAATTAGAAATAAAGCTAGACTAGTTATCAAAGAATATAATCAGGAAGAATGAATAGATTTTGATGAAACCTATGCACCTATAGCAAGACTAGAAGCTATTAGATTATTATTTGCATTTGCTTGTTACATGAGTTTCAAATTAATCCAAATGGATGTAAAAAGTATATTTTTAAATGGTTTCATTTCTGAAGAAGTTTTTGTAGAATAACCACTAGGATTTGAAAACCATGCTTTTCCTAATCATGTTTTCAAACTCAATAAAGCATTGTATGGTTTAAAACAAGTACCTAGAGCATGGTATGATAGATTGAGTAAATTCTTACTTGAAAATGATTTTATTAGAGGCAATTTAAACACAACTCTATTCATTAAAAGAAAAAAAAAAAGACATGTTGATTGTATAAATTTATGTAGATGATATAATTTTTGGTATAACTAATGAAGATTTGTGTAGAGAATTTGCTGAGCTTATGCAAGGTGAATTTGAAATGAGCTTAATGGATGAACTAACCTACTTCCTTGGACTCCAAATTAAGTAAACAAAGAAAGGAAAATTTATCAACCAAGCTAAGTACATCAAGGAGATCATTAAAAAGTTTGATATGGAGTCAGTCAAAGAAATGGCACACTCATGAGCCCTACCTGCAGACTTGACAAGGATAAAGATAGAAACAACATTGATCAAAAGCTTTATTGAGGTATGATTGGATCACTATTGTATTTAATTTCTAGTAGACCTGATATCTTGTTTAGTGTTTGTATATGTACTAGATTTTAATCTAATTCAAAAGAATCAATATACTTACTTTTAAAAGAATCATAAAATATCTAAAAGGAACAAGTAATCTAGGTCTATGGCATTCTAAATAATCGTCATTAAATTTAATTGATTTTTCTGATGCTGGTTATGGTGGATGTAAAATTGATAGAAAAAGTACTAGTGGTACTTGTCAATTTCTAGGGTGAACTTAATCTCATGACATTGTAAGAAGCAAATCTCCGTAGCACTATCTACTGTTGAGGCAGAGTATATGGCTGCAGAGAGTTGTTGTGCTCAAATACTTTGGATTAAGCAATAATTAGAAGACTATGGTATTATTCAAACTAAAATTCTAATTAAATGTGATAATACAAGTGCTATAATCTGACAAAGAATCCTATTCAGCATTCTAGGACTAAACATATTGAAATTAGACATCATTTCTTTAAGGATCATGTACAAAATGGTAATATTGAATTTAAATTTGTTTCAACTAAAAATCAATTAGCTAACATCTTCACTAAGCCACTTAATGAGGATTGATTTCAGTTGATTAGAGGAGAATTAGGTCTATGTAATCCATTTTAGAATTTTTGACCTAATTTTTTTAAAATTAAGAAAAAATTATCTAGAAAAAATTATCTGGAAAACCTTCATCTCCAATCTAAGGTAGACAACCACCCTATCTAGTGTATTTCTAGGGTTAGGAGTCTTTTTGGTAAACTTTTGAACCTTTTTCCTTGATCCTTGCTCGAGCTGACTCAAGCACACAAGGTTCTGGCCTAGCCGACTCGGATGTCGGCGTAATGCTTTTTTATAACCCATAGGCCCCAAACTAGGGCAAATTCTTTTCTATTAAACCCTAGTCGAATAGGAGAAATATCCTTCCAAATCCTTGGGACCACACCTTCTCTCTCTCTCCACTAGATCCTTAATCCATGGCTCCGAAGAAAGCATCCGGTCGATGTGGAAAGTGGAAGACTCCAAGCTCAAGCACGGTAGAAAGAAAAACAAAGGCTCGTCATGAGGAGCCGACTCTTTGTGAAGCTCAAAATGAATCTCAAGATCAGTCCCCACACCTCAAAGATGGATTATTCAGATGGGAAATCGACTTGTAACATCCAAAAGAAAGGTGATTTTCAAATTTCTTGAGGAAGAGAGTTTCCGAATAGGGGATTGTCTCATATTTCACGGTTGGGAGTTCTTTAGTTCCTTGGATCTACCTACTTACCCCACTCTAGTAAGAAGTTTCTTTGAGAATCTAACCTTGGGGGCAGATCAAATAACATCTTCTATTAAGGGGGTAGATATCACTATGGATGAAGAAGTTTTGAGCAGGGTACTTCATATCCCCATACCGGTAAATGTCATCTAGTTTTGAAGGATAAACAGGCTACCCTAAGTATAGTGTTAGAGAGGAAAAATGTTAGTGGAATTGTGAATTTGCAGGCAAATCAACTATCTTTAGAAATGAGGCTACTTCACAATTTCATCAACAGAATCTACTTACCCAAACTAGTTGTTTTGACTGGGTAAGTGAAAGAGACATGGTATTCATGAGTTATCTTATTGAGGGGGAGCAGATCAACCTCCCATTTATCATGTTGTCTTAAATGAAGGATGCTGCAAGAAAAGCCAGGGCGCGCCTTCCATATGGAATGACATTTATACTGATTTTAGAGATTATGGAGTGGCCTGTCATATGAAGATGCCAGACCATTGCTACATGTAGACAGGTATATTGACAAGTCTCTTCACCATATGGGTTACCACAAGATCGATGGTTAGTGGTGAAGAAGACTTCAGGTCAGAGGATAGTGCATCACTCTTCTGATGATGAGGAGGTGAGCCTGGTACTGCTACCACTACTATACTAGAGAGGCTGAGTTAGATGGAGTTGCTGACACAGAGTATGGTGATAGTGATGATGACTCTACAGATGAGGAGGCTGAGGGATAAGTTGAGATGGATAGATAGCCTGGCAATCCAAGGACTCTGCCAGGGCTATCTACTATTACTTCTGCACCTTTGACCTTGGTTGGTCCTACTCAGACTATTGTTACACTTGAGCAGCTCACTCATTTTACTGAGACCCTAACTGGCACATTCAGATCAATGTTTGGCGATCTTCGCCAGACACTTGAAAGAGGCCTAAAGGAGTTTCGCACTGAGATGAGAGAGCGACACTGAGGATGGAGATTGTTGAGATGGGTCAGAGGATGCAGGATGACTACACGACATATCTTACATAGCTGCATTCTGACTTCGACAGACTTCGGGGAGCAGTAGATTCCTTTGCTAAGAGACCATGCTGTAGCATCGCATGATATCCAGTAGGAGGTACACAGGATGGGGATAGAGCTCAGGACAGTTCTACTTCTGGTTACTGGAGTTCGATCTAGATATGGAGCTTCTACTTCCAGACAGCCATCTCCACAGCCTTCACCCATACCTAGACAACCTCCACCACATACTAGATAGCCACCTCCTTCACCTAGGACTAGAACTTCTAGAGGACCTCCCCAACCTATTTGGAGATCTAGAACTTATGCTACCAAAATCTTAGATGTAGGTTCTAGTAGTGAAGAGTAACCATGATATTGGTTATTATTGATGTATCTTGTTTTGACTACACCTTTTTGGATATATTTATAATGTATTTTTTGAAGTGATGACATACATGCTTTCAGCAATGTGCAATGTCTTATTCATTTTGTTTTATCTTTTTGATGTATGTAACCTTGGACTCAATAATTGATATCAAACAATTAATATTGAAAAAGAAAGAATGTTAACAAGAATATGAAGAAAATAAAAAAAAGGTGAAATTATCTCAAAATATCTTAATATTCTTGTACTATTTCAAAAATCGTTGTTTGGTATTCTCATAAGAGCATGTTTATATATGAATGATATTTTTGTTGATGACAAAAAGGGGGAGTAGTAATAATGATGTGCATAGAAAATACAACTTCACGGAAAACATTTATGGGAGTAGCAAGTCATTTATGCATAAAATTTAATGGAACTTAGCTCTGATACATTTTGGATGCTCTGATACATTTTGATACTAAATTAATGAAATTAGCTCTGATATATTTTGATATTAATTGGCTCTGATTCGTTCTAAAGCAAAAGTACATCTTTGATAAATATTAGCTCTGATACATTTGATAATATTGGATGAAACAATATTGGCTCTGATACATTTTAATACTTTCTTAATATATACCTGACACATGTTGATACTTAATGATACACATCAATTTAAACTATATACAAGTCATTTTGATACTTCTAAGTGTTCATACATACATAATTGTAAAGTTTTTCCATGCCAAGTGTTTTGTTATCATCAAAAAGGAAAAGATTATTGACCCTGTAATGATTTTGATGATAACAAAATATTGGAGCATTCATTTGATACCAACTCTTTTCAAGTATTTAAGAAGTTTTGTAGAATGATTCAAATGCACAGCCATTCTTCCTACAATTCTAAAATATTGTAATGAATCAGTTCTTATAGAAAATGATCATGTACTGAAGAACCCAAGAAAATTTAAATGTATATCATGTAAAAAGGGCCAATTCTCTGTAAAGTTTAAATTACTTTGAATAGATTTAGGAGAAGTTTAAAGTCTTTGAAGTTGTTAGAAGATTTGATGAAGTTTGGAAGTTTTTTGGACAAAGATCGATCGAGTCAAAGAATAGAGCCACTCAGAGCCGACATTGTACTAGCCGACTATGCTTTTAAGTTAGAGCCGAATTGTCTAGACTAGTTCGGTTTTCTAAAATCAATCATCCGAGCCGATCCGATGAGCAACTGAGCCGACTCCTCCAGAGTGAGTAAATTTCAGTTATGAGAAAGCTAGTTATGGCGAGCCAACTCGACTGGAAGAGCCAACTCAACCAGAGTTTAGTTTCTGCATGTCTGAGAATCCAAGCTGACTTGACCTAATCGAGCCGCCTCAAATCCAATTTCTGAAGTGTACATTAGTTCTAGAATTGATTTTTTGATCCAAAAGTGCTCAAATGGCTAGTTCTCATTTCCCAAGGCACTCTGATGGCTATTTTCAATTGAAACATTAGGAGCTATGAATGATGGATTTGAATAAGTTTTGAAGAAGTTTTAATGAGAGCATTGATATTCAAAGGAGCATTCAAGCTAGAGCTCAAGACTTCACCAACTCCTATCAATTTCTTGAGTCATTTACTGAAAGTTTGAAAGCCTTGAAGAGCAGTAAAGGAGCAATCAAGAAGGCTTCTCAAGAGCTTCAACTGCAACCATCCGACAAAATTTGTTTGTCTTTAGTATTGCTTCATTTGTAACTTTGTTTGAATTATTCCAAGTACAGCAGGGCTGGAGCTTGGGTATTGTTTAAGATTTTTGGGTGAGCCTTTAAAATCAGTTTGGATTGTTAGTGAGCCTGGAAATCTAACTTGTATTGGATTCTTGGTTCCCGTGTATAAAATCAGATTGGGTTTGGTTTGTGAGCATGGTGCAAAACAAACCTGCTGTATTCTTGTAAGAATATAGTGGAAATCCTAAGTGGTATCTGGGTAGTGGGCATAGGAGCTAGGTTTCTCCGAATCACTATAAAATTGTGGGTGTTTTGTGCTTGCTTGTATTTGTGCTCATTTGTTTGCTTCCGCATTTAATACTTAACCCACTTCACTCTCCACACTAATATTCAAAGGACACATATTTGTGAAAAAGTTTCATATCCAATTCGGCCTCCCCTCTTGGATAGGCCATCTGGGCAACAAAAGCAAAGGAGCTAAAAGAAGGGACGTGGAGGTTTTTTTTTTTTTTTTTTGATGAAACAAAAGAAAGGGGGATAAATCCTGTCGCAGCTACCTCCACTGGGGCCCCTGCCTGCTAGACCATGTTTGATACGGGCCACATTTTTTGCTTGCCCTTTCTACCGTAGGTGAGTATGTCAGCCTGATCCCGCTAAGCCACCGGAGTAGTGCGCTCTCCCCCCACCTGGTCATGTGCTCCAGGCACACCCTGGATTTAACTCGAGTCACCCGCAGGGATCATGCCTCGAATCTATGATTGTGGGTAGGGGTTTAAGCTCTACCAACTGGCACTACAGCAAAATTAGAATGCCAACCTATCTTTGCCGACGCTTTATATAAGCATCGTGAAATCCCAGAAATTAATGAGGTTTAGCCGATGCTTTTTTGTCGCATGGGAAATAAATGGGATCTAATGCACTTTAAGATCGAGAGATTCTAATATGATCCACTTCCTCACCCCGATCCCCGATCCCTTATTTCATCCCTTCCAGCAACCCTCTCCCCGATCCCCATTTTGCGCTCGCCCCCAACCCTCTCCCTCCCTTCCTCCTCCATCTCCTCTTCCTCATCCTCTTTCTCCTTCGTTCGCACCGGCGATCGCTGTCTTCGGGACTCTCCGTCATCTCTGTTCGCATCGGCGATCAATCTCCATCCTTTCTGCCGATCCGTCGTCCCAGCCATCGCGTGCCCTGCTCTGTCCCTCCTCCTCCGTCTTCTCCACTTCGTCGCCGTCCGCCATGCATAGATCTGAGTCGATCCGTCCATCGTCTCACCCTGAAAGGAGCAAAACATGTAAGTCCCCGGCTGGCATTTCAGCAAAACATTGATGAGGCATTTTTTTTTTTTCTTTTTTTTTTTTTTTGGAAAAAAAAAGTAGGGGGTATTACCCTGGTGTAGCTCACTGTAACAGGCCCTCGTTTCTCTGTTCTTTTTTATTCTCCAGCTATTGACCTCCAAACTCTATTCTGGATCCCATATTTTGTCTAGTTTGGAGCTCAAAATTGTTATCATTCGGTTATCTGATCTGAAACCCTAGTACTGAGGGTTTTATTGCACCCATTGTGTTCTTGAGCTTGTTATATTTCTAGGGTTTCATCCCATTCTCTTATAGTTCTCCTTCCTCTTCTTCATTTGGTTGTGAGATTGTTTGGTACCGGACGCCACAGGTGGATATTTTGCGGCAAGCAGCATCGTCTCGAGGTCAGTAAATCATTTTTCCCTGCTAGTTTTGTTTAATGTGAGTACTAAGTTAGATTTATGATTGTTCTTGTTGCCATTGATCAATTGCATGATCAAACTTGCAAAGAAATGAGGAAAGCTACTAGTGATCGATGCCATTTAAGAAAATGATTTATGGAATGATAAAGTAGTGGAACTCCCGGGATTAACCTTGAAACCACAAGAGAGGTCGAAGCCCTAGTGGAGCTCAGCATTGGGAATGGGAAACTAATGACTTTGTTATGTTTTGTGAATAGATTTGGGTGTATAAGGATTGAGTTGAATGGATTTTGGCAGACGAGGAACTAGATATGGACCTTAAAAGAGCTAATTTCCTCCAAAGAAAAAAAAAAGGACAAAAAAGTAAACAATGATTGCAAAAAGATGATGTAACTCAAGAAGAGGTCCCTTTTTTGTTGTTATAGTAGATCAATATAAAATGTGGTGAGTCAGAAGATTAAACTGCATCAGAATTTGAATTGCTCTAAAGGAAAGTCATTGGAGATGAGAAGAGATGTTAAATTGAAACAAAAGAGTCACCCCTCAAATGTTATTATTGTTTGGTGATGAATAATAGGTTACGAGACACTTTCTGGATATCTTCTGTTCTTGTAAAGTTTGCTTTCAGAAGGCTGTTTGGCTGATTGAGTTCATGGGATAGCACTAAGATGGCATATCAAGCCTATATTTTCTGGCCCACATTTACTAAGAACTTTTTCTTGCACAAGAAGTTTGGTGCATAGCTTGGAATTTGTAGCAAGCCTCAAGAGAAATTCCAAAATATGAAACCATGGTTAAGTCAATGGGAGGAAATGTAGGAGAAAGCATGTGGGATCGACCATAAAGGGAAAAGATGGTTAATCAATTATTGAAATTTTGGTACTGATTCTTATCCCCATTGAGTCTTATACCTAGATAACTCTCACAAATATTAAGATATGGACTCCCTTTAATTTGATATAATATAGATATCATGTTTTGATCATTCTCTTGGCTGATTAGTTCTATAAAAGAACCTTCTTGAAAACCATTGCCCTATAATCATCTTCTTATGACTCAACATGCTTTGGGAACTTACATTAGGAATCAATTTTCTCGTTGAGGCATATCATCATTGCTTAACCTTTGTAAAATGATGGTGGATATACTCGATCAACAACAAATCTGTAAGTAAAAGTATCCCCAGGCATAACCGGACACTGCGTCACTCCCTCTATGCCATCAAACCATGGAGTGCCAATCTACATAACAAAGCAATAATTATTATTGAAATAAAGATGTTGGTAATTTCCATTCCTATCTTTTGAGGGCTAGGTGTAGGAGGAAAAAAAAAGCTAATAAATTTTATATTGCTTCTATTTTGAAATGAAATCAAAAGTTAAAAAAGTCCTGGTCTTGTTTTCCAAGTATTTGATACAGGTAATTGAACTGTGGTGCTTCCACAGTACGTTATTCAGGAAATCTTAAAAAATAGAGAGCGAGAGAGAGATAAATGATAGGTATGAGAGTGAACTAGGAGAAAAGATTTGACCCCTCCTACAGGGCGATTTCACTGATCCTGTTCCCTGTGAGCTAGAAGCAAGATAAGGAACAAAAGTGGAACAGAGGATCAACCAACATATTATGTTATCTCTCGCAAGAAAACATATTTATGTTGTCAATGATTCAAAATGAAATAAAGGTAAGACGTTAGAACAGGTCCGATACCATAAGGTTGCAAACTGGCAAAATTTTGTAGTTAGTACCTGCCTAATCCCATGCCAGTAACTGAAATAATATTTGTATTTTCCTTTTCATTGACGTTGGCTAGTTTCACTACCAATGACTAAGGTTTCTACTTTCTATTGAGTCATGACTAAATTACATATATTATTTTTCTTTTTCCTTTGCTTACAACCTTATGCTTGATGCAATAACTTTTGCCTAGGAAATATCAGTGAACAAATCATGATGCGATCACATTTTTTGTTGGGCTTATAGGCTTAGATTCAATGAATCATGTCAAACTGTTTCTTTTTGTGTGTGTCTGTGCCCTTCTTTCAGCCAATAATTTCTTTACATATTAAATGCCTCATATGATTTTTTTCTATTGTTGATGTAATGGTTATTTAGTTTCTACATGTTGCTAGATACCTAATTGTTGCTATCTTGTCTTTAAGAGTTCTCTATGAATATGATCGCAGGATGTAGTTTTATAAATTCTTGGCAAATGACATATGATTTTTCATGCATGACATCAGATATTCTCATATTGACTGGCTTTATGCTTTGTATGTATGATGTTCGTTGTGAATAAATATTCCTTATATATCACTACAACGAAATGGGTAATAGCAACTTCTTTTTCCTGACACTAGGAAAAAGCGTCGTTAAGTCCTGCAGTGCTCACGACGCTTCTAGAAAGCGTTGGCAAAAGCCATGGACGGGTTTTTTATGCTGCTATATTTTCGCCTCATCTAAATAAAAGTCGTGGAGAGCTCTCCCTCCTTTCGTCATCTCCCTCTCCCTCTCCCTCCCTTCGTCATCTCCCTCTCCCTCCCTCCATCCATCGTCGGCGGGCGGAATCTGGATCTCGTTTGTTTCCATTGATCGGAGGAGAAGAAATCCACTTCGATCCCTCCATCCATCATCGGCGAGCGGAATCTGGATCTCATTTGTTTCCATTGACCGAAGGAGAAGAAATCCCCTTCGATCTTCTATCAGGTAGGCTCCTAATCTTGGAGAAATCATACCCGTCTTCCTTGGATTGTGCTTCATTTTGTAGGTCTTCTTGACCTTATTTAGCAAATTAATTTTCAAATTAGATCTGATGTCGCCGTGATTCATCTATTGCTTTGGAATCTTTTCTGTCACACATAACCATATCCCTTCTGATCATAGATAAAAGTCAAAAATATGTGACCAATTATTCTGGAATTCCTAAACACCACTTATAAAATTTAGTCAAGCTCATCAATCAGGCAAATGGGCTTGCTGTCCCTTTGTTGGCAATGCAGAATTATGTTGGTAGATCTATTTTGTCATTTAGTTTACTAGCATTTTTTTCCTCGAGACAGTGCGAAGTAGCTGATATATATCTAATAATGTAAATCTTAATACCTAAGATAAGTTTACGATGGCAATGAACAAAATCTAAAAGGTATGGTACCATGGACATAAATCTTTCATTGTATCAAATTGCCTTTACTGATAATGTTAAATTGGTCTGAAGTTTTTTGACAGGTATGCATCTCACTACAACCAAGCTCGACTACCTTTCCATGATTGCTTCTAATTATTTTGGCATTGGCTTGCTTTGGAAGATGTTACGCCATTATGCTTACTTTGATACATCATAGACATTTTATTTTGCTCTATTTCATACTAGTTTTATCATTCCTCTATTTATTAAGACATTGCAAATCCTTCATTTCAATATCATGTATAGTTTTGCTATATGATCAATAATGGGTTTTTAAATATTTTTTATAAAACTTGCATTGCATAGAAACATAGACCCGTTAATTGATTAATGTACATATTCTATATCATCCGTACATTAATTTTATTTTTATACGGTTAGGAGAATTATGTATAGTGATCAATTGATTATCCAATTTGGATATTTTGAGAATTGCAAATAATTTTATAGGTGCTTATAATAATCAAGCGGTATGAATAGAGTTCCAATATATTTCGAACAGCATTTCCTTTTAGTTCTCCTCATACTTTTTTAGTCGTATGGGAGAACTAAAGGAAAATGCTACCAAATTTTTTTGGAACTCCTATTCTATATCGTTTGATTACTGTAAATGACCTATATAATTAATGCAATTCTTGAATGGGATAGGATCTCTTTACCTATTAGTTGGTGATAGGATGCATTTACTATTTAATCTATGTTATTTTTATATATTTTTAAAAAACTTGGTACATTATTATTGACTGAAGAATTTTTTTTTTTTGTATTTAGATAACTTGAGAGTTGGATCATTTTTTCTAAAATGGATAAAAGCTGGATAAATAAACGAGAAAAACTTAATCTACGGGCGGCTTTGCTGTGGACTATAAATGATTTTCTAGCATATGCCAATTTATCTGGCTGGAGCACAAAAGGACGGGTTGCATGCCCTTGTTGTGCAGATTCAACACATTCAATTTGGTTAAAACATGGAGAAAAAATTTATTATATGGGACATCGTCGATGGTTAGAACCAAATCATCCGTTTCGTTTTCAGTCAGATTTATTTGATGGTACCATAGAAATGAGATGTGCACCTATTCCACCTTCTGGAATTAATGTTCGTAGACAAATGGATTCCATCAGTTACATATATGGTAAATTCTTATAGTTTTCTAAAAAAAGAATGAGGGATGATCAAGAAGGATTGGCAGAAGAAAGATTACTAGTACTATGGATGCACATGTATTTGAATATCCTGATAATCTTTTTGAAAATGAAAATGAGGAAGACATATAGATAGCATCTACAAATCAGTCCAGCAAATATTTATGGAAGAAAAGAAGTATCTTCTTTGACTTACCTTATTGGGTACATAATCTTATTCGGCATAATCTTGATGTCATGCACATAGAGAAGAATGTATGTATAATCTGCTTGGAACATTATTGAATCTTGATGGAAAGATCAAAGATAACATGAAGGCCCAAATGGATTTACAAGAATTGAGTATCCGACATGATCTTCATCCCAAAATGCTTGCTAATGATAGAATTTATTTGCCTCCTGCATCTTATACCATGTCTGCTCAAGAAAAAGATAATTTTTGATAGTATTTAAAAATATTAAAGTACTGATGGATATGTATCTAATATTTCAAGGTGCGTGCATCTTAAGATCGAAAATTTCTAATCTCAAAAGTCATGATGGTCATATATTGATGCAAGATATCTTTCCAATAGCTTCAAGATCATCAGTGTCTAAAGAAGTTTTACAATTATAGTCCGGTTATCATCATTCTTTAAGTCATTATATTCAAAGGTTATTGATCCTAGAGAGCTTGATCGGTTAGAGTCGGATATTGCAGTTACACTTTATCAGATGGAGAAGATTTTTCCACCTGGATTTTTTACTATTATGGTATATCTAATCATTCACTTAGCTTCGGAAGTCAAGCTTGGTGGACCAGTACACTACAGATGGATGTATCCTATTGAAAGGTATTATTGTAATTTTTAATCTCTAGATAATTTGTATAAAAGTAGCGTCACGATGATGTGTACATAAAAGTTTTATATATTATAGATATCTTGTACGCTTGAAAGATTATGTACGAAATAGAGCCTATCTAGAGGGGCTCTATTACGGAAGGATATATTGCTGAAGAGTGTCTGATTTTTGTTCAAGATATCTTCAAGGTGTAGATACTGTGTTTAACAGACCTCAACGGCATAGTGATTTCGTAGCCAATGCAGAGTTGTATAAGTTTTTAACTACAGGAAGATTACTGGGAAAAGGTGAAAGTATTGTATTAGACCATAAATCAATTGCACAAGCATACCGTTATGTGTTACTTCATAGTGAAATAATATCTGACTATCGAAGGTTAGTATACTTAATATATTTCAATAGTTTTGAATATCATATATTATTTTTGAAATAATTTTAATAATTATAAATTTTATGCAGCGAGTTTTTAATGTCTCAGCGATAAGCTAGTCATAGCAATCGACCTAATCCAAGGATTGAGCAGCGATTGTTAGTCGAGTTTCCTACATGGCTTTCAAAACAAGTTTTACATATATTAAAGAATATAAGTATAGATTTATCATCGAATAATGTGTTAACATTTTTTATGATTTTTTAGGTATCAACGATGATGGAGAAGAATTGTTCAAATGAATAATAGCCCTGGCTCGAGGACCGAACAAAATTATCATCAGATATAATGGTTTCATAATCAATGGATTTAAATTTCACACTAAAGATCGCGAGAAATTTAGAAAAACACAGAATAGTGGTGTTATGGTAGAAGCTGATGGAAAGACTTATTATGGTGCACTTAAAGATATATACGAGTTAGATTACTATGGAATTTTTAAAGTCATATTATTTAGATGTGATTGGGTAGATATAAATTCATCAAGAGGTTTGAAAAAAGATGCAAATAGATTTACACTTGTAAACTTTACAAGGTTGATACATACTGGTGTCTTATTGAAGGATGATCCATTTATCTTTTCTTCTCAAGCTCGTCAAGTATTTTTCGTACAAGATGCAAAGGACAAAGAATGGGCTATTGTTATTAATACAAAATCTCAGGACTTATATGATATGGGAAGACAACTGGAAGATGATGAAGATGATGATACTTATACGCATTCCATGCCATTCAATTTTGTACCAGTTGATGATGTACATGCTACAATACCCTTAGTTAGGACAGAAGTTGAAGAAAATGTTAATTTTGATTCTTATTGGTATTAAATTTTCTAATGTTTGGAATTTATAGTAATTATTATGTTAAATTACTATTTATCTTCACTAATTTTGTCTTTGATGTGAATGATAGGTGATACGATGCCTCGTGGTGACGTTTTCTTGGTGTACAGTTCCAGCACTCCCGGATAGAGGCCGACAGTTCTTCTAGACAGTATGCTTAGGCCAGTACTTCAGTAGAGGATGTTCATGCCGGTCCTTATCCTTCCATACAGCATACTACTGCAGCTCCCATCCTCGGGGCATCATGACTCTCCCGTCGATCCAGCAGATGATGAGATACATGTTCAGGATAATTTATTCAATATCCTTGGTAACTTTAAAATTGATTACACTTTTTATTATAGCTTATTTTTATCTATTTATGTGCAGATGGATCGGGGAGTGTTAGACGTAGGCGCGGGCCTACAGTAGTACGTGATGTGTTGACTCTGGTCTTGATTTTGATGATTGATAAAAATGTTCAGTATATATGAGTACTAATTGTATTTTAAGTATATTTCTCAGATCTTAGTACTCAACCATGTTGAATGAAAAATGCTTGTATTTCAGTTGAAAAAGTCCTTAAATTAATGAAAAATCAAGTATATGGACTTTGGAATTAATATGGAAGGACTTGAAGAGGTTAAAGTTTCAATTTGAAGATGTTTCAGCAATGGCACAGGCAAGTGTCGACACTTGAAACTGAAGTGTCGACACCTGAGGATCAAGTATCGACACTTGAAGAGTGAAGTATCGACTCAAGGCCTGAGACAAACAGAAAACTTCAGAAAGCTCTTTCAGTGAAGTGTCGACACCTGGAGCTGAAGTGTCGACACTTGGAAGTAAAGTGTCGAAAACCTGGAAACTGAAGTGTCGACACTTGAACAGTAACGACTAGTTTTCTGGCTGCAGAACTTCTCCAACTTGCTTCCAAACGGCCATATTTTCCTCCCTAACGGCTATAAACGGTCATTTAAGTGTTGGGAGGCTATATAAACATCAAAAATCAATTGGAGAAGTAATCCTTTGGTAAGATTTTTGAATATTCTTCAAGGATTCAAGAGTTGAGTGATTCAAGCCTTCAAGCTTCCAAGTTTCAAAAGAGAGCATCCAAAGTTCACATCCTCAAGCATCAATCAAAGGCTTCATCAACTTGAAGACAAGATCTTCATCGACTCTCAACGGGCTTCAAAGAGATATTTGCTTTATTTTAGAAAGCTTTTATTGTATTTTTATACTTGCTCTTACATTGTTTTACTTAAGGTTTTTGGTGAGCCTTGGAAAACCAAAGAGATTTTTGGTAAGCCTTGAAAACCAAAGTGGTGTTGGTGAGCCTTGAAACCAACTAGGGTTTTACTTGTGAGCCCGAAGCCAAAACAAGTTATTTAGGTTCTTGGTTATCCCGTAAAACCAAGATTGGTTGTTGGTGATCCTTGAAACCAACTAGGGTTTGACTTGTGAGCCCGAAGTCAAAACAAGTTGTAAAGGTTGTTGGTGAGCCTAAGTTATAAAACCAAACTTAGTAAAATTTCAAGGGGTTCTTGGAGAGTGGATGTAGGTGCTTGGTTGGCACCGAACCACTATAAATCTTTGTGTTTGTATGATTGTTCTCCTTATGCTTTTATTTCATTATTTCCGCTGCATTTATTTGAAAAATACAAGCACTTAAATTGCATTAGCATATACTTGATTTAGTTCATCTTTTAAATAGTACAAAAGTTTTATAAAACCAATTCACCCCCCTCTTGGGTTGCCTATGTGGGCCTATAATTGGTATCAGAGCTCGGTGCACTGATTGAAAATCTAACGATTTTGAGTTAAAGATTATGGCAACCCTTGTAGGTATTAGTGTTAGACCGCCATTTTTCAATGGCATAAATTACACATTTTGGAAAACTCGCATGCGCATCCATATTCAATCTATTAGTTATCATCTTTGGAAAATTATTGTTAGTGGTCCTCATATTCCTTCCATTTTGGTTAATGGCATTTCCATTCCAAAGCTCGAAGAGGATTGGAATGAATATGATATTAAACAAACTAAAATCAATGCTAAAGCAATGAACTTGCTTTATTGTGCATTGGACTTAAACGAATTTAATAGAGTTTCTACATGTACATCAGCGAAGAAAATATGGGACACACTTGAAGTTACTCATGAGGGTACTCTTCAAGTGAAGAACACTAAATTAATTTGCTTGTACATTCTTTTAAAATTTTTGAAATGATGCATTATGAATCTATATCTGATATGTTTTCAAGATTTATGACTATTATTAATGAATTAAAAAGTCTTGGCAAAATCTATACTAATGCTGATTGGTGAACAAAATTCTTAGATCCTTACCAAAATCATGGGATCCAAAGGTGACGGCGATCCAAGAAGCTAAATATGTAGAAACCTACCTTTGGAGGAGCTTATCGGTTCACTCATGACCTATGAGTTGAACATATGGAAAAGGATAGTGGAAGCTGATGTAAATAAGAAGATAATAGCCCTAATGCCAAAAGAAATTCAAGGCAATGATGGCAACTTGGAGCGATAGCGAAGATTCAAGTACGGATGATGAAGTTGCCCATCTTTGCTTCATGGCAAATGAGAAAAAGGTATGTGCTAAAAATAATTATGATTTTACCTTTAAAGAATCACATGATGCATCTAATGATCTTGTGCATGAATATAGATTGCTAAAAATTGAGCACAAGAAATTAAATAGGCATGTAGATTCATTTTCTCTTAACAACACCAATCTTGCAAATAAAAATGATAATTTAAATGCCAAGATTGATATTTTGAAAAATGAAAAAAATAATTTTCTAAAGAAAAAAAAAATTTTTAGTAAAAGAAATGTTATTTTGAAAGATTTATGTGATAAAGTTTTTAATGAGAAAAATATTTTGATTGAGGAAAAGAAGCAAAAACTTTTGAAGAACTTCAATATTCCTGCTTCTTTCAATTTTCTTATAAATGTGGTTTCAATGCTTATCCTTCTAGATTAAGAAAAGTTTGGGTTCCAAAAGGAACCATAATTATTAATCATAAAGGACCCAAGAAAGTTTGGGTACCAAAAATGTCCACTTAATTTGTTTTGCAGGAATGTCTTGCAACCCAACATGAAGAAAGGAAGTTCTTGAAAAGAGGTTGTACAAGACAATTTAAAGAAGTGGACAAGCTACATTTAAACTAAATGGTAAAAGGAAGGATTATGTACATTGGTAAATTCTAAACATCTCCTTCCATGATTGAAAATGTAGTTAATTTTTTTTGTTATATTTATTACTTTGAAAAATTATTTTAAATAGTTAATTAGAATCAAGTTTGGACTTATCATCATTGGCTATGATCATGAACTTTTTGGTGTTGATGAATTTCATGCTATCATGATTAAATTTATGATTGTAAGACCTTCACTTGATTTTGATTAATGTATTTCATGAAAAATACTTTTAAAGATGCATATTGATTTGAAAATATCTTAAGTGATTGATTAGAATCAAGCTTAGACTAATAATCATTTGTTGTGATTATGACCATTTTGATGTTGATGGATTTCAAGCTCTCATGGTCAAACTTGTGATTACTAGATCTTCACTTGATTTTGATTAATATAATTTCTGAATTATTTCAAGTGAAATGTTACGATTTATGTGCTTTCATTGTTGGCATCTATGCTTAAGTTAGAATTGATTTGAATTAAGTATAAAACTGGTAGTTAAGGGTACATTTAAGAAGAAGGTATGCATATTGACAAACCCTTATTCTAGTAGCTAGACTTGATATCATATTATTTCTAGTATTTGTATGGATATCAAATCATCTTAAAATGAATTTGAAATCATGCTAAAAGTTTTTAAGTGATATAAATGCTTTGTATTTTGAAAATCATGAATATCTTGAAAAATTTCAAATCTTGATGCATAAGCTTTCATGTTTTATTCCTGAAATAAATGCATATTTTTAAAGGAGGAATAACATTCAGGGGAGCATCCAAAGATTTGTTATCATATTTGATGCTTTGAATATCTTGTTGATATCATGCTTTGCTTATATTGCTCTGATACTCCTTCTTGTTTTTAATCTAATTCTTTGAGGGGAGTTACATTCAAATGGTATTATATTCTATTGGTATCAAAATTATTTTTAAAAGAATTCCTAGTAACCGTTTCGGATTGGGTTAGTCACCATGGCCGTCCGGTCATAGGAGATAAGTAGGGCTTAAAGACCCTCTCTTCCCATTCAATGGGCTCTCTTATGACGTGTAGGGGTGCCGCCGTGACCTTATCCCATGAACAAGTAAGGCGAATGGATAATAATATCAAATCATTTCTTGCATGTGCTTACATTCTATGGTATCATGTTCAATTTGTATCATATTCAATTATATCATAATTATTTGATTTCATGCATTGATTTTGATGACCTACTTGCTATTCTTTCCAACTTCATTCCCACTTTGTATTGCCTTTCACCCTTTTTCATGATGTCAAAAAGGGGGAGAAAATTGTTAAGTATGAAAAGGAGAAGATTGGATAAATATGAAAAATCATTTGAGAAATGAAAGAAAGTGTAAAAGGGAAGAAGAATGCAAAATGTTTTTATCTAAAGGAAAGAATTAATAAGAAGAAGAAATTTTGAAAATTTTTGCATATTTTGAAAAATATTTTTGAAATTTTTTTGGATCATATTTTGAGGGGGAGCTTGGTGCATATTGTTTTGAGCTTACATGTTTATCTTATTGTTAATCTTTTTTAAGCTTACCCTATCATATACTTAAAGGTTTTGTCATCATCAAAAAGGGGGAGATTGTTGACTCTGGTCTTGATTTTGATGATTGACAAAATATTTAAGTATATATGAGTACTAATTGTATTTTAAGTATATTTCTCAGATCTTAGTACTAACCATGTTGAATGAAGAAATGCTTGTATTTCAGTTGAAAAAGTCCTTAAATTAATGGAAAATCAAGTATATGGACTTTGGAATTAATATGGAAGGACTTGAAGAGGTTAAAGTTTCAATTTGAAGATGTTTCAGCAATAGCACAGGCAAGTGTCGACACTTGAAACTGAAGTGTCGACACCTGAGGATCAAGTGTCGACACTTGAAGAGTGAAGTGTTGACTCAAGGCCTGAGACAAACAGAAAACTTCAGAAAGCTCTTTCAGTGAAGTGTCGACACCTGGAGCTGAAGTGTCGACACTTGGAAGTAAAGTGTCGACATCTGGAAACTGAAGTGTTGACACTTGAAATTGAAGTGTCGACACCTGAAGGTGAAGTGTCGACACTTGAACAGTAACGGCTAGTTTTCTGGGCTGCAGAACTTCTCCAACTTGCTTCTAAATGGCCATATTTTCCTCCCTAACGGCTATAAATGGTCATTTAAGTGTTGGGAGGCTATATAAACATCAAAAATCATTGGAGAAGTAATCCTTTGGTAAGATTTTTGAATATTCTTCAAGGATTCAAGAGTTGAGTGGTTCAAGCCTTCAAGCTTCCAAGTTTCAAAGAGAGCATCCAAAGTTCACATCCTCAAGCATCAATCAAAGGCTTCATCAACTTGAAGACAAGATCTTCTTCGACTCTCAACGGGCTTCAAAGAGATATTTGCTTTATTTTAGAAAGCTTTTATTGTATTCTTTTATACTTGCTCTTACATTGTTTTACTTAAAGTTTTTTGTGAGCCTTGGAAAACCAAAGAGGTTTTTGGTAAGCCTTGAAAACCAAAGTGGTTGTTGGTGAGCCTTGAAACCAACTAGGGTTTACTTGTGAGCCCGAAGCCAAAACAAGTTGTTTAGGTTCTTGGTTATCCCGTAAGACCAATATTGGTTGTTGGTGAGCCTTGAAACCAACTAGGGTTGACTTGTGAGCCCGAAGTCAAAACAAGTTGTAAAGGTTGTTGGTGAGCCTAAGTTATAAAACCAAACTTAGTGAAATTCCCAAGGGATTCTTGGGGAGTGGATGTAGGTGCTTGGTTGGCACCGAACCACTATAAATCTTTGTGTTATGTGATTGTTCTCCTTATGCTTTTATTTCATTATTTCCGCTGCATTTATTTGAAATATACAAGCACTTAATTGCATTAGCATATACTTGCTTTAGTTCATCTTTTAAATAGTACAAAAGTTTTATAAAACCCAATTCACCCCCCTCTTGGGTTGCCTACGTGGGCCTACATGATATTTGGCAAATGCCTGAGGGTGAGAGGATATTGATTGAGTGCAATGAGCTGGGACAGCCAATTAAAAAAACCGCCAACTTATTGAGCTCTTTTCTGGGGACGGTTGAACGGAGGCATCAGCTTTGTCCACTTAGCTATGCTAAGTGGAATGATATGCTTCCGATGTATAAAGTAAGGTTCTACGAGTTATACAGGTAAAAACTTGTATAAATTATTTGTTATCTTGCATAGTTCAAATATTATGGTATGTTTTATATTATTATTAATTATTTTATTTTGTAGGGTAAGTTTGTACTTCCTCCATCCTCCCATGACTTTGTACTGAAATCACTCAACCGAAAATGGAAAGAATATAAAGCCCAGTTGAAAACGAAGTACAAGTTGCCGGATATGACAGAAGAGCAGGTAGTTGGTACCTGTCCTCCTTATGTACCCCTCATCAGTGGATGGAGTTAGTTCACTATTGGTTTCCGATAGGGGACGGGTATCTTCTAATTTATTTGAAGCAAGTTTATTAAAAAATATGGCACATTATGTATATATATACATAGCTTTCTGGTCTAAATAAGTTATCTTTTTTATTTTGCAGACATATTCTGATATTGGTAGAGCTGCACGAGCATCCCAATCTGTTTTCCACACATCGGGATCCAAGAGTTACGTGCGAGTCAGACAAGAGTTCATAAGTTATTTAAACTATATGCTTATATTTTCAATATTAAAGTATTTATGCATGTATAATGATACTAATATTATATATCAGGTGAGCCTGTACATCAAGCAAAATTTGAAAATATATCAAATGCTTAGGCCTCTAAATTATAGTATTTCAAATGAAGAATTAAAAAACATTAACCGATGATTGATATTTTGGCTACAACTTTGCTACTGTTAATCCAATCATTGAATTTGAATTGTTATGGATGAAGTTCATTTAAATAGATTTAGGATATATTTAATTATAAAATTTATATAATGTAACAGTTAATAGATAAATACAATCATAAACCAACTAAGATAGGCAAGTGCAGTGTTTGAGGAGGTCCTGTAAGAAAAGGGGCTCAAGTTTCTGTATACAGTATAGAAAAGAGAAATTTAGAATTGGAGTCAACAATCTGCAGCATATATAGGTTGGGCAGAAGAGACTTCTAAATGGCATCTAAGAGATGGAACTTAATATTAATTACGATAAAATCTAACCTAGACTTTTTCGAATTATTTCCCATTGTTCATGCAAATTCTTGATACTTAATATGTGTCACGGGACATGTATATGTGTTGCGGACGATGTATCGCGAGATATATATATATTGATACTTAAATAATGTTTAAAATAGTTTGAATTATTTGCTTAAAAGTATAATGTTTCTTGTAGACCGATGAGCATGGTAGGGAACCCGGTCAGGTGGAGTTTTACCGGATGACTCATACCCATCATGACGACACTTTTGTCAGAGATGAGTCAAGAGATATATATGTAAGTTATTATAATTTAATTCATTCAATGATATAAATTTTTTTTGTTAGTCTTTAAGATCTAACTATTTTTCTAAATTAATACAGGAAAGAGCTACAGCTCTTATTGCCGAGCGGGTTGATGAGTCTACAGCATCTATACAGAGTAGTCGCATCGAGGCCGAGGTGTTTAAAGAGTTGATAGGCCCGGAGCGCTATGGTCAAGTGAGGGGATATCGAGTTGGAGTCACTCCCACTCATTTATCTGCGGTCAGGACATATACACGTGAGACTGTAGATAGTGCTCAGGATGCATGTGTTCGTAGACTCGAGGACGAGATAGTGGAGATGCGATGGAGTCATGACGCCGAGCTAGAGGAGATACGACAGAGCCGTGCCGCCGATAGAGCAGCAATGGATAGATTGAGAGAGCACATTGAGCGGCTTACATCTGTCGTACAGACATATTTTTCACATCAGGTATATATTTATATATCATATTAAATATATATTCTTATATTAAATTAATAATTTTATAATATATTATCATTCATAGTTTCGTAAATTAAATAATTTAAATATTTTTTATATAGTTTTTGGAGCATCAGATCCTCGCGGACAGGATGACAATCTACCTCCTACAGATCATTGACCTCGGTATATATTTCAACTGGTTTGGTGTGTACTGGACCACTGGTATGAGTAATGACCATGCATAATTGGCCTTACACTGAATTGTTTATACTTCCGTATCATATTCATATATGATTATCTCATTAGTGATGATGACTTTCTCCTGTGAAGATAGGATGTAGGGTGACTTTTCAAGCTGTAATGGTAGAGTTTGCAATTTTTGTCGAAGTCAAAAGTGAACTATGGATGCTACTCTGCTGAATGATCTTCTTATGCCTGTACAGTTTGAAATGCTAGAAAGCAAAATCTGCAGGTAAATATTGATGTAAGTTTATTTTAATATTTTTCCTAAAGAATTTTAGATTATATATATATATATATATATATATATATATATATTGGTGAAATTCATGTCATATTCATAAGATTCTTTTACGCTTATGCTGATTCTGTCTATGCCAGTCCCGTTGCATGTATGATACATTTTCAACAACTCCAGCAGAAAATTCCAAAGCATTACTTCTTAGTGATAATGGATGGCAATTGAACAAGAAATAGGACTTTGAGCATGATCTCATTTTATTGGAATGATATCATTCTGACAAAATCCCATTTTTCCGTCTTCAATGCACAATTGGCCAGGTATAACAAGGACAAAGAGCATGCTGGATATCAAGTATAGGATCTGCAGCATTTGTTTAAATTTTAATTAAGTGCTTCGCTGGCTCCATATGTTAGCAAGGTAAATTCAAGTCTGAAACCACATTGTTCTGAACTCGTCCTGTTGAAAATTTGGATTATTTGTTAGTCCACTTCTGGTCAATTAACAGACTTAGAATGTGTTACCATCAAGCTCATGTCATACTTTATTGGTGCAAGTGTTTGAGAATTAGTCAGTGAATGCTTGATAAAGAAGTTGGTTAATTTATATATATTTGTGATGTAAAACTCCCAAGTGCTGGACATAAATTAGTCTAATAATTTGTGATCGGACGCCACACAACAAAAGCATACCATAATTTTCATTACGGTAGGACCAACCATGGCGAAAATAAAGTGCAATGAGCATAATTTATATTTTTTAAAAAAAATATTTGAAATTTCCGATGCTTTAAAGCATCGGGAATAATCTTATTTCGAGATTATTCCCGACGCTTTTAAGTGTCGGAAAAAATCTGATTTACTGCGATGCAGTCTAAAGCATCGGGAAAAATTCT
The DNA here is from genome assembly GCA_021397845.1 of Areca catechu. NCBI lineage: Eukaryota > Viridiplantae > Streptophyta > Magnoliopsida > Arecales > Arecaceae > Areca > Areca catechu. The sequence goes on along the minus strand of CM038040.1, from coordinate 63,002,963 downwards.
TTTCCATCTCGCTTACGCGACGCGATTACCATATTTTTAAAGCATCGGAAAAAACTTTTCCGATGCTTTAAAGCATCGAAAAAAAATCAAAAAAATATCAAAAAATCCAGCTTTTTTTGTAGCGTGGGCTACCACCTTAGCTGTTATTTTTTTAAAAATCTCCCCGTCAAACACCTAACAGCTAAATATATCGCACTTTACCATCCAATGCTCTATTAGGGCAATGTCAAATCATGTCATCACACTCAATATTATAGCTACCTGTTTGTACAAGATATTGTAAATGCAACGTTTAATATTATTCACCATTCTTATTTAGTAGGAGGAATGGCCAATTTGAATGATTGGAGACAACAATTCATTATATAAATTTCCCTAATTAGACTTTTGACATAACGAAATCTACTATAACTAAAGAAAGTGGGAGAGTGAACTGGGGCTTGTTCTAATAATCACACTCATCTAATTAGCAACTAGAGTATCTTGGACTCCATGATGAATAAAAAAATGGTTTTTGATTAGGGAAATTCTAGTAGGGAATTACATGGCTCGTTTCAAGTTATCACACCCATCTAGTGTGAAGGGACAAGAAGAGAAAAAAAAAGAACTTTGCTGGATTGTGGCAGTCTTCAAGTTTCACAATTCCATTCTTTTTACTGTCAAAAAACAATTCCATAATGTTTTTTTTGGAGTTTTTATGATTAAGAAAGGTACAGCCAGCTTTTATAAAGCTTTATATGAGTCATCAAAGTATATGAATACAAAACTTGAGCAAGGCCCGAAAGAAATCCATAGAAATCCAGACTATTTTAGTCTCCTACCTTGATTTTCCAACCAGACTACTACTTTGTTTACTTCATTGCAAAGTTTGCTGCAACCTACTGTTTGTGAATACCTGGCTTCCAAAGTTTGGGCCATCCTAAAATTAATAGGGACATGGCTTCCAAGTGGTCATACCCGTCCTCTCTTTTTTGGGTGGTTCTGGATTTAAAATCTTTCATGATGAATTTAAGTATCTAGGTTTGTATAATTTTTTTGTTGAGTGGATCCCTTCCTACATCTCAAACATAGGAAAAAGATTTCTCAAGAGTAAGGGAGCAATTGAAAATTTTTATTTTTTTACACCTCCTTGCACACCAAGCATGAAATTATATCCTATACCGTATGCACTACCTAGCCATGGACCATGCCAATCATCTTGTCCCCTACTTATGAGCCTCATTTATCACACACTCTGCCTCATTCATCACACACTTGTTTCAATGATTAGTGTGCAAGGAAGAGACGAGCTAATTAGGATAGTGCACAGCCATGCTGGTGCATGCAGTGTAGGATATAATTTATCTTTATAATCTAGAAAAATGACAACCAATTCAATGATGCGCTAGCATGAACATGATGCATGGTAGGTTTGCCAAAATGTGAAAAAATAGTCAAAAAAATTGAAGAATATCTTTGTCTAATTAATGAACATGTAGTATATAATTCGATGTAGAAATTTACATGGATATTAATTCTTCTTGGATGTTGCTTTTGTGCTTGGGCTAAAAAATGAGAAGCAAATATTGCATTAGTATATTATAGAATTATTGGTATATTAAAGTGAAGTTAAATAGTAGTTGCAGTATAAAGAATATGTCTTGTTAAAGTTAAATGACCTGATGTGGAGTTTTTTTAAGCAGTGCTAGCTATTGTTGGTGGTTTCTCTATGCAACGACTCTTGCTCGTGATGTCCTAAAAAATTGGAAGACTGTTGCATCCCGGGTAGCAACCTCCCGACAAATCGATAAGTAAAAGAATTAAAAAGGAAACTGAAAAACAAAAAACAAACGCTAGACCTACTCTCCTTCCAAGAACTACCATGATCCCACCATTTCTTCAAGGCTCAATTTTCCTCATACATATAGCCGAGTCCACTCTCTCTACTTTATCCCACAGGAGATCGAACTAGAGAATGATCTAATGAGACAAAATTTTTGAAATGACCTAAACATGATTGGCGATCATATAAAAACTCTCCAGCAAAGGAAATCGAACTAAAGAATGATCTAATGATACAAAATATTTGAACTGAACTAAACATGATTGGTGATCATTTAAAAACTCTCCAGCAAAGCTAACCAATCAATCTCCTCCATTCCACCCTTTTTTTTTTTTTTTTTCATCCCTAGCATTCTGAGGGCCGAACATGTAATTTTCCTTTTTTTACATTTTTTTCGTTCACTGGATGTCCTATTTCAAATTAAAAGCTCCCTCTCCATTTATAGTTCACTTAACTTGGTAAGATATGATCAGATGTTTATATATTTCACATTGAAAGCTTCCTTCCATTTAAAGTTGGCCCATTCAATTCGATGTCATATTTAGGCTGCAACCTCTTCTCTCTGTTTAAAACTGATTAATTTTAATAGGCATCGGTCACTCACTTGAAATACAACCTGACGACACTTTTCTCCCTAAATAAGGACGTAAGGGTTACCTTTGCTCTATTGCCTTCCAACCTACATGCAATGTTTTTTTTTTATTTCATGGTGCAGGTGACTGGCTGAGATGGGCATCGAATAACAGCACACACTATATGTGAAATATATGTATTGTGGATGGGGATGGAAGACGTGAAAAAATGACATGGCTAAGATAATTCTCATGCATCCAATGTGGGAGTGAAAGATGCTGATCTAGAAGCAGAAAAGGTGATATGCATCGTGATATATATATATATATATAGAGGTTGCTGGCGTGGGTACCAAACATATAAGAATGGACTAGCCAGGTCAACTGATACAAATACTGACGTGGAACGTCAACAAGCATGTAACAGTTAGCGGATGATGTGACTCAATGTATATGCTGCTGCTATATATTTGACCATGTTGATCGATATGGCAATTTGGGAGGGATGGTGGTAGAGGATTATAGAAAAATTTTGGACTCCCCTTTCATATATTGTATAGATAGATATGATTAATAGTTATCTTAAAAAGCTTATGGGGCTGGATAAACCCGTGGTTAAGACTAACTTTCCTAGATTAGCCATTTAATCCTAAGTAATAATGGACTAGTTTACCTAGGTCTGCGCGCGCACGAGAGAGAGTTGAGAGTTTTCTTTTTATAAACAATAAGGAGAGGGGGGATAAATCCTGGTGTAGCTATTTCACTGGGATTCCAATCCTGTCAGATTATGTTCGATTCGGGCTGCAATTTTTTGCGTACCCTTTCCATCATCGGTGAGTACGTCAGCCTGATATCACTAAGACGCCGGAATAGTGCATTCTCTCACTATCCCGATCATGTGCTTAAAAAAAATTTCTGATTTAATCAAGTCATCCGCAAGAATCATGTTTCGAATCCATGATCGATAAAAAATGAGACTAAGTCTCTACCAAACGGACCACCGTCTTAGCGGCGAGAGTTGAAGATTTTAATTTTGCAAACTTGAGCACCAAAGATGGTACGAGATTATATCCCAAATTGCATGCATGCACCATGTGGCCATATGTCCAATCACCTTGTCACGATTGGCGCATAGGAAGGAAATGAGCTAATCGACGTGATGCACGGCGATGTTGATACATGCGGTGTATATTTTGCCGGCAAAATTGCAACCGATTTAATGATACATGTGGCCATTCTAATAGGTCACATAAACCTCTGGGCTAGGTTGCCTAGGAGTCATCTGGGTCCAAGCCACACGTGCTGTGTGCGTGAGAGAGAGAGAGAGAGAGGGAGGGAGAGAGGGACTTCTGGAGTGGGACACAAGCAACACGAAAGGCAAAACGCTTCTTTTATTTTCTCCTGCATCAAGCAAGAACATATTCCAAAACTAAGCAAGAAAAAAAGGGAAAACAAATCTATTGAACGCCATCATTTGTCTCATTGCCATTACCATCTAAAAAAACCAATTTCCAGAGCCGATCTATGTCCCTGTTCATGACTTCTTACAAAAGAGGGAAGAAAAGGGACAGTGGAATCAGCACTAAAGGCCTAAATCTCTTACCCCCCCTCCCCTCCACTTTGCTGGCAGCCTCCTCAGCTCCCTGTATTCCATATTTAAATGGCTAACGCAAAGCTCTTCAGTCCATTTATAATTATTCCAACCCCATATCCATGGTTTCCACAGCTCTTTGGCATCAACTACCAAGAGAAGGGGCCTCAACAACATAGGAGAAGCAGTCCTCAAATTAATCAACCAAAACTCCAAGAGAGAGTGCTCCATTTCATGGAGCTATCAAAGAGCAGCCTAGGACTTCTCCACCTCCTGTCCTTTATCTCCGTTTCTACCACCTCTTAACTCAATGTGGTAAGTTGTCTACCCATAGAAATCCTTCACTTAACTCGAAGACTACCTCTTCAAACCATGCTTTTGTTTCATGATGTAGAAGCAATAGGCTTAGGGCAACATGAGAGTTCACCGATTAAATCATCAAGGAAGGCGAGGGCCGGCATCGCGCTTCGAGTTGTACCCATCTTCGGATCCCTATATCCTCCTCCCTCGTGACCAATCCTCCTTATTGTGTCTACCCTCCTCTTACTCCTCTGCCACCTCTACTACTATACCAACTCCTACGATCCCATGCAATCTCCACCACCTTCCGTGTACTACTCTCCACCAATTCTCACTCCATATCCGCCAGAAATAGTGCCCAGCCCACCAACTTACGTACCCGGCCCACCTGCGTACGGGCTTCCAAGCCCACCAGTGTTCGCCCCAGGCCCAGCTCCCACGATACCCCTCCAATCTCCACCTCCGGCACCACACCTTCCGTGTACTACCCTCCACCCATTTCCCTCCATTTCCACCAGAAATAGTTCCGGCCCACCAACTTACGTGCCAGCCCACCTGCGTACGGGCTCAGCCACCAACTTCTGTCCCAGGCCCACCAGTATTTGTCCCTGGTCCACCATTGTTCCTACCACCGGTGGTGTACCCGCCGCCGTTGGCACGCGCCGGCGGGGTGACATTGCCAGCCTTGTGGTGCGTTGCGAAGCGGCGGTGCCGGACCCAATTACCAAGTGGCATGGATATGCATGCTGGCCGAGGCTGGCTGCGACCTCGACTCCAGCCCGGTGGCGAATGCTGTTCCAGCGCCTAGCCTTGTACGGTATTGGCCCATGCTTCTTGCATCAATAGCCATTCTAATAGCTATGCGCGCGAGACGTAAGGTGGTCGGGCGTGTGATTTTGGTGGGACGGCGATGCTGATCACTGTTGACCCAAGTAAGTACAAAGTCTGGGTTTGTCAGGCACATTTTAGGGCTTTTGCACAAATTTATTGGTGGCCTATATTCGGATGATTTACGTATTTAGTTGTGTATTTACGAAATATAATTATAGGTGATGGGTATCATATTACGCTATATATATTGACTTTAGGTGAGAGACACTACTTTAGGAGCTCTCTTAGAATAGTTTTGATTGAATAATAAGTTCTTATATATAAATGGCATCACCTCCAAAAAATATTATATCCCCAGCATCGCAGCATTGTCTCACATTGTGACGACGACAGCCATGATGATATCAAGACGTTGAAATATACCAAGCCCGCATTTGTGACAAACCATTATATAAAACCATGTCTATAATTATATATTTGACATAGTGTGCAGCGTAGTACATGGACATTGGATCACGTTCACCAAGTAGGTTGTCAGCATCATGGTCCAAGTTCATTTTCCTCTCTCTCTTACTCTCTCAAAGATGAAAGCGGTGATATTACCAAAAGGAAAAAAAAAAAAAAAAAAAAGAAAGCAGTGAAAGCTAAAACCATTGCAGATGAATCATGAATGGTATCTTCTGGTATAATTGAAAATTTTTTCTTTCTTTTATTTTTTCACTTTGTTTTGCAGGCTATGGTGGGTGTCATTTCAACCTCATGTGAAGATATAAACATTGCACAGCAATCAATCGGTCATTTTTTAACCAAAATAAGAGTTGCATATCCGACCCAAAAATCTGAAGTATTAATATATATGGACTTCAAAGCATATTAAATTTTGCAGTTAGTGCTTATCGTGTACTATGTTTTGGTTCTTACATTAAGTTTGGTAGCAATAGGACAATGAAGTTATCGATTTCAGCTACCATTATCAAGATTGATGTTGTGGTATGATTTCAATAAACCTGCTGAAAATTATTGCCCTTCGTACATTGCAAATAAAAATTAAAGGATTATAACCTCTTCTTTTTGAAATACTGTCTTGTCTGGTTGAGCAGGGAACATATCATGAGTGACAAAACTGGTAATGGCATGTACATTGCACGTTTGTAAGAAAGACAGTTGATAGATGGTTGTTTCTACCGAACAAGATTACAATAAATTGTTGTGGTAGAGATACATGCTTTCTGTATCTTTACACTGATCAATATAATTTAAAAAATAAGTATGTTATAGTAGAGACAAATATATGCTTTTCTATCCTAGCATATGATCTAACAAGAAGAGAGATGCCAATATTTTTAAGTTTCAACTTACCCTTCATAATTGGCAACAATTTTTACAACGATCTATGATAATATAGTTTTACCTTATGATTGAAGGTGTCTATTTAGATAAGTTAGTTTATACACTACATTCAATTGTTTACTTTTTAAATTATTATATAATTATGGGATTGTAATGGATTATATATCCATATATTTGTATATCCATATCCATATTTATTTTATTTAACATATATATATTATATAATAAAAATTTATATCTATATTTATTTTAAATAGATTAAACATATCAAATAATGGAAGTAGGGATATAAATAGAAATATAAATCAAATAATTAAACTTTATGATATAAAATAAAATAAATTACTAAGTAAAAAATAAATCAAGTTCTTGGCATGTTAATTAGCATAGAATCAATTATTTTTCTTAAAAATTTGTGACTATGTAAAATTAAATAGACTTACAAATATAATTGGACATTCGAATATAAATTAGATAGTTATGTATCTATATTTATATTTTTTTTATGGACACAATTGAAATACAGTATTATCTAGATATCCAAATTTCTATTTATATCCAAATAGAATTGGACATGAAAATAGATTTGAACAGATATTATCTGGTCACTAAAAGAAAATGAACTATTAGCGATAGTCATTAGTGACAGCAAGGAAGCCGTCACTGATAATAGTATATAACGACATCAATAATAACGATAAGCATTCGTCGCTAATATATTTGTGATGATGTTAGTGACAGCAATTGCAGTTACTACTAATTTAAAAAAATTAACAGAATTATTTTTTTTAAAAAAATAGCGATGGCGCATTTACTATTTGCGATGGTCGAGATTATCGCTAATAATTTTTGAAATTCTAAAAAACTGAATATATGAAAAATATTATTAGCGATGAGATTTGTTTATTAACAACGGTAATGTGCCATTACTAATAATTTTAAAATTTTAAATAATTTTATTTTATGAAAAATAATATAGCGATGGTATTTTGATATTAATGATGGCATAGTACCGTCACTAATAATTTTGAAATTTCATGTAATTGTTTTTATGAAAAACAATAATAGCTATGGCTTTGGATTATTAGCGATGGCCACTAGCTGTCACTAATATTACTACAGGAAAAGAAAAATTATTATGGTAATTTAATTATTAGCAGTGATAATTGTCGTCACTAATAGTTTTTTATAAGCTCCCACCGCCTGATCTGTTTCATTCCTGCCTTTTGGTTTCCCTCTCCCCCCCCTGGCACCTCTTGCTCCCTGGATTTTCCTCCTTATCGCTGGCCACCATGCTTCCCCTCTCCTCCCACATGCCGCCAGCTGCCATGCTTTCTCTCCCCTCTCGCATGCCAGCAGCCACCAGGATTTGTTTCTGAGTCCAAGTTTCTCCCTGTGCACTGCCGGCCACCGTGTTCCCCCCACCTACATGTCGCTGGCCATCGTGCTTCCCTCTTCCCTACACATGTCACCGGTCGTTGAGTTCCCCTCCGAGCCTGGGCTTCCTTCCTGCACACCGTCAGTTGCCTATGGCTTTTCATTTTCTCTCGGCCCCCCTGGTAGGGCTAGAAATGGGCCGGCCAAAGACTATATTTTAAAAATTTTTGGACAAATCCGGGCATCCCTTTGGTCCAAAAATTAAATTGACTCTATTTTACAGCCCTAAGAATAGTCCAATATGCTTAAAATTTGGTTCAAAGCCTGACCAATTTTACGCCAGTCCAAGGTTATTGAGCTAGTCCAGCCCAGTTCCAGACAATGGGCTTTTGGGCTGGCCCATTTTCCAGCCATACCCCCTGGGTACCTTTTCCTATCGCTACTCGCTACCACTGAGTCCCCACCCCCTCGGGCACATCTCCCTGCCACAAGCTTTCCCTATCGATGCTTCCTGCTACCATCTTTCCTCATCCCTTCATGTTATATTTCATCTAGCTACGTTGTCAGGACCTTAATTTGGGTAGTATGCTCTCTCATAAATTTCTATGTTATTTCTTCTATTTGATATAAATTGCTATATTTTTTCTTCTATTTAACTGTAACTTGCTATATTCTTTCTTTTATGTGACTATAACTGCTGTATTTTTTCTTCTAAGATTTTAAGAATTTCATCGATTCTTCTTAGTATGGTTCCCTCAACCATTTATTTTTATTTCAAGTGAATTGATTATATTTTTGAATCTGATTCTGTTTTTCATTTTTATTTTAACTTCTATTAAAATTATTTTGAATATTATTTTATAAGATTTTATTGAATTTTTATCTTAAATATTCCTGTCTATAGAAATCTCAACTAAGATGGCCTGTGATGAGCACTGAGATCAAATTATTATTTCATATTAGTGGAACAGTAATCATCTATTTCTAGACCTTGGATATACCACATTTGCCTTACATTTGTATAGTGAATATTAATGACAGTATTAGTGACAACTCTAGAGCCATCATTTAAAGTAATTTTTAATTATTTATTTATTTATGTATTTATTTAGATATTTATTATTTGTAATTAGTTATTTATTATATTTATAATTAATTAGATATTAATTTAATTAAGTATATAATTAATTAGGTATATATGGATGTATATTCTTTATGCATGAGATTCAGATCTCGACATGAAGATATGGCTAGAACTGGGCATAGGCTTGTTCGATTGCTTCAGGTTGGCTCGAATCCAGGTCACTCTTCGAGCTAGGCCCAAAGTAGATCAAACTGGGCTTGGGATTAATAATAGAACATATTTAATTTTTGGGCCAGACTCGATCATCCCTTTGGCTCGACTCGGTCTAAACGGGGGGGTACGGAGAGGGTCTCGTGGGAGAAGTTCGAGCTAACGTTGCATAGGGCATGGAAGGCAATAATGAGGGAGTTGAGGGCGATGACTTAGTTGCTGGTATGGGAGAGATGGAGGGAGAGGGTCTAGATGATGCAGGCGATGATGGCGATAAGGGGGAGGACTTGGCAAGGAGGACCATCTCGATTATGAGTTAGTCATTGATAGGGACCTCATCTTGGGTGGTGGCCTTCAGGATGCAACTTCGAGGTTGGCAATGTTGATAGTGGAGCATTGCAAATACGCAGAGCCCGAAAGAGTCTATGTCATGGATCATCATCTGGAGGATTGTCGATAGTGGCAGAGTGGTATTCGAATCCCTGTTCATGAGTAAAGTGGTGGAGAGCATGGGGGTTCTAGTCGAGGTCCATAATTAAGGTTGGGTCTAGACCTGAATATATATCTAGTTTTGATCCGAATCCGATCCATTAATAACTTTAAGATAAAGTAAGCAAAACAAAATAAGGAAAATCAAACTCTCTCTGTGTCCGAGTTAAAGAAAAGAAGAGCTAATGAGGAAGTAGTAGAACAAAGAGATAGCAGGGATTGAAGATTCTAGTTTAGTGTTAACTTCATTCATTATTGATATTTTAACTCTTTTTTTTATTTTAGTTACATCATTTGCGTGATCATAGACTGGTCTAACAATAAAAGAATGCAATATTTGGTTATGAATTAATATATTTCAAGTCATATGAACTGAATAAAATTAACAGTTCATATGTATTAAAATATAAATTAATAAATAATCAAAGATTGTAAGGATGATGTTAGGCTAGCTTATAATATAAATGATGTAATTATAGATAAAGAAAGAGTTAAATTTTTTATAGTAAATGAAGTTAGTACTGGTCAAGTTAGAATCTCCCATCAATATATCTCCTTGTTCTTCTTTGTCTTCCTCTCTTTTTCTTTTACTCTGACATAGAGAGAGGGAGTTCGATTTTCTCTTCTCTTATTTTACTTGCTTTATCTTAAAACTATCAAGGGTTTGATTCGATTCGAAATTTAGATATATCACACCGGGACCGGAGCTAGACCTAGATATATCAATGGGACTAGGCATCCCTTGGCCCAACTTAGCCCGAGCCAATCCGGAAACATGCCCAATCAAGAAAGTATTTAAAATGATTCAAGAATTTAAAGATAGAGAATTATATGACCTTCTCATACTCCTACTTTTTGAAGGAGGATTCCAAGAAGAAAACGAGATCTTTGATAGAAAAACACTCGAGATCATATGAGAAATTCTTGAAGCTGTTGATCTCCTATAGTGGCCATTTTAAAGAGGAAGTTCTAAAATTGTTCTTTTAGTTCGTGCCTATTTAATTACCTTAAGACATAAGATGGTACCATCGACTGTCACAGCGACGCCACTAGGACTCATCACCAAAGATTGGTTTCTACTAGAAAAATTAAAAACTAGATATATCAAATTGGTCGATGAAAATGTATCTTCAATTATATTTAAAATACTATGTTCTCTCCAATTCCATCATTTGGTTGGTGATAGTAGGAGTGATGTGTTGTCATACTAGCCATTTCGATACCTTCCATTCTAAGGTGAGCATCCTTGGCATCAAATCAGCTTAGGATCGTGTGGTATTAGTTTGCTTTTACTTCATTACTATCAAGATTTTAAATTTTTCTTCATCTTTAGTTACATTATTTGCATGATCATAAGTTGGTTTAATATTATTCAAGATAATTTTTGATCATAGATTAATTAATATTTTAATACATATGAATTGAATAAAGTTGTAGTCCATTAGTATTGTGTTGCCCAGGTGGCTTTCTCAAGAGGGAGGTGAAATGGGAATTATAAAATTTCTTGCAAATATGTGCACAAATAATTTCTTTTAGTGGTGGAGTATTGTGTTAATCAGAATTAGATGCGGAAGCTGAAAAGTAAGTAAAGCACAACACAAACAAGGCAAGTTTATAGTGGTTCGGAGCAACCCAGCTCCTACGTCCACTACCCAAGTTCACCACTCGAGATTTTCACTATATCCCTCAAACCGGAATACAATCGGATTGTTTTACAGGCTCACAATCCCAACCTCTACACTTGGTTTTTAAACCGGGCTCACCAAAGAAATCCATACTAGGTTTTTACAAGCTCACCTAGAACTCTATACTTGGGTTTCGGTAGGCTCACCAAAGAAACCTATTTGGTTTTTACAACCGGGCTCACCAATAACCCAAATATTCTAAGAGTAGAATAAAAAAGCAATAGAAATGACAAAACTAGGTGTCTGGTGGTTGCCGATGTGTAGCTCGAGTGAAGCTTAATGAATGCTCTTCAATGCACTTCAATGGCTTCCTTGCTTTCCTCAAAAGATGCTTCAAGCTTCTTAAGAGTTGGTGAAGACTTGAAGACTGACTTCAAAGCTCAAGTGCTCTCTCTTCTTACTTCAATAAATGTTCAATAAATATTCAATAACTCATTAGTCTCTCAAAGGATGTTCTCACCTCATTTATAGAGACTTCAACTGCCTTCCTTAATTTTGAACGTTGTAGACCGTTGGAAAGTGACAGGTTACCGTTGGAGCACTTTGGAATTTAAACTCAGAAATCTAGAACTAGCTGTTGGAAGTGACCCCGTCATTCCAGTCGGCTCGGACATTCTTCGAGTCGGCTAGGAACAGGTTCGGGTTGGCTAGGTTGAAAACCAGTCGGCTAAGTTCCATAGTTGAGAAAAAGGCTCACTCTGGACGAGTCGGCTAGGCTGAAATCTAGTCGGCTCGGATCCCTAAGATTCTCATAATATTTTTAACTAAGTTCTGGATGAGTCGGCTAGGCTAAAATCTAGTCGGCTCGGATCCCTGAGGTTCTCAGAATATTTTCAACCAAGTTTTGGACGAGTCGGCTGGGACATGGTGCCAGTCGGCTGGGTTGGCGTGCCAGAGATCTTCTTTCTTGTGCCAGTGCTAGAGTCGACTGGTTCCTCCATCCGGTCGGCTCGAGATTGGTTCTACACTCAGACCAATTTCAATTTTCCAGAACTCTCAAGTCAAGCTTTGAAGGCTTCCTTAAGATCTTCTTACACCAAAATCAAGAAAAATTGAAGCTTGAAACCTAATAGAAGCAACCCTTTATATTTGATTTCAATGGAGAGTTTTTTTGTTGGGTTCTCCTTTACAAGATTCTACTTACTTACAACTCAACACAAAGAAATAAAGGATGTAGGATTAAAAAATATGTCAAAGTTGTCATCCTACAAAAACTTGTCAACCATTTGAAGAGTTGTTAGATAACCAAATATATGCTCCAATATTTTGTTATCATCAAAATCACTTCGGGGCTCAACATATTGAAAAATAAAAATTAATCGATAATCAGATATTGCACTTGATAATATTAGGCTAGTCCGTAATGAAAATAATATAAATAAAAATGAAGAGAGTTAAAATTTTGATACTGAATTAAATCAACAGCAAGCTAGTTGCTACTTAGCCCTAAGCTATGTTAATGCCAAGGCATGATGATGGATACTTATCTTAGAGTGAAAGGTATTGAGAATGGCTGGTGTGATAGTTGTGTCACTATTACTGTCGCTGGTTGAATGATGGAGTTGAAAAGAATTGCAGTATCTTGAGTACAATTGAAAATACCTTTTCTTTGATCAATTCGATATGTCTAGCTTCTAATTTTTTTAGCAGAAATCGATCTTTGGTGATAAGATCCTGGTGGCATTGCTGTGACAGTTGGTGGTGCCACCCCTATATCTCAGGATAATTAGATGGGTAAGAAATAGAAGAACGACTTTAGGGCTTCCTTTCTAGAATGTCTGCTGCTTGAGATCAATGGCTTTGAGATCTTCTCCAGCGATCTCAACCGCTTCTCCACCAAGGATCTCTTTTTTCTTAGAGTCCTTCTAGAAGTCAAAGTATAAGAAGGTTACGGGGATTCTTGGCCATAGCTTTGACCCCTCCGATAGCTTGATATCCTTCAGCAACTTTATCTCAAGCCATGATGATCCAGACATGGAGTGATATACATGTCGAGGACATCATGAGTATTCTTTTTCAGCAGTCTCAAAGACTCCGAGATGCCACCTGCGATATAGTCTCAAGCTTCTCCAAGACCCATGTTTGCATGTTTAGCTGGCTTCATTGCTATAGCCATCACTGCAGGTAAGACTATTAATAAATTTATTTATTTATTTTATTTTTATACTTAAAAATTATTTATAAAATTTTTTTTATAGCTTTTGGATATCCGGCTCTCATCTATCAGCTGCTGGAGAGGACATGTGTGATGGGGGATGACATGCACAAAAATTATCCTAAAAACCCATACGAGTATCGATGCTTATAATAAACATAGATTCTGAAGAACATTCAAATAGGGTAGATTTAGGTCATGCATTCCCTCGTGCTAGGCTCAATAAAATGAGAAAGAACAAGGACTCAAAGATTGAGAAATCCCTGATCAAGGACATGCACTCATTTCAAAGATTCAGATCTAAAGCAAGGAAGAAGAAATAAAACTCTACGACAGTAATAACTATTTCCAGTGTGATGAGTTCACTTATCCTCGGAAGATGCGGCCTGGGTAATCAACAATCAGCCATCTAATGAAAGGCATCAGGGGAAATGGTTGATGGCTAGGATCCCTTCAAAGGCTCGGTACCAAAAAGGACCCTACAAGATTAATCATGGATTAGCTTAAGTGGAACAGTCACAACTAAGACCCAACCCAAAATAAAATAACAAAAGATCGAAAGCTTCATGGAATAGGGGAAAGGGATCCGGAAGCTGGGCGGAGACTTCGCGGGGGTGGTGGTTCGGTGGTGATGGTGTCGTGGCGAGCTCCGAGGGAGGCTGGGGCTTCGTTCACGAAGGGGGGAGTCGGACTTCGGTGGAAGAATGGCAGGGGAAGACATCCGAGAAAAAAGCTGAGCACTCGCGGTGTTTGGAAATGTTGCTGAGAGCCGAGGAACAGGGGAGGTGAGCCGGGCCTGGGCCAAAGCTCCGTGGAACAGTGATCCGGAGCTGATGATGGCATCGCGATGGACCGAAGGAGGGAGGTCTGGCATCGGGAGGACCGGAGGAGGGAGGTCTGGTGACTGGGTGGCTTGGGCAGTGGCGGACACGATCGGATGGGCTGAGGATGAAGGTTATGGGCGAAACAGCGGAAGACGGCATCTCAGGTGACTGTGAAGGGAAAGGGCGGTGCAAGCTTTTTTTTACTTGGTGGTGGGGTAGCAGTGGGCTTGGGGAAGATGATTGAGCTTTGGGGGAGACGGAGGAATTTTGGAGAAGACGGAGGATCTTTGGAGTGGTCGATGGAGAACGACAGGAACGGAAGTGAGATATAGGGGATGATGGGGCCACGCACCCCTCGACGTTGCTGTTGCAACGAAGGCGATGGTGTAGCCTCGCGCTCCTCGACATGTGGTTGCAACGAAGGCACGGTGGAGCCTCACGCTTCTCGACATTGTGGCTGCAATGAAGGCACGGAGAAGAAGAACGGTAGTTTTTCATTGAAATTGAGCATCCTCCTTCATACAAAATGAGCCTCATTTATAGGCTCACGAAATCAGGATTACAGGATAACTAATCCAAAGATTAGTTACAAATCCTAACTAATCGGGGGGGGGGGGGGGGCATCGTGGCTGCAGAGTTTGTTACGGCCACAATTTCCAAATATTCCACGAGATTTTTTTCATATATTTTTTAATTGCAAATATTGAAGCAAAATAAATTTTGGACGTTTTCGTCACATGGGATTTAGTTTGACCGTGTCGAGTCAGCTGGGCGATCTCGGGTTGGCTCGATGGTGCAGATCCTATTCTCCTTATTCTGTGATCCATATAGGTTCTTGAGGCTTGGTCTTGGTCTTGGTGTCCCACCACTTCTCCTGGGATGGGAAGAACTCAACCCCGTTGAGTAAGGGTCTATTCGGCTTTGATACTCTTCCAAGAGATTCGGATCAATGCATTGCAGGTCCTCTTTGGTAATCCATAAGTCCTCTGATTCAGGACAACCTTGCCATCTTGCCAAGTCGCACTGATAGCTATTCTGTCGGGTACTAATAGCTTGATCATCCAGGATTCGCTTGATCTTCTCTCTTCGCTCAGGCCATTTTTATGGACACTCCAGGGTAGGTTCTCTCTTAAGTAAAGGGTCAAGCCCGAATGCCTCAGTAGGAATTACTGCCGGTTCCCTATACTCAGTTAGATCAGAAATATTGAAAGTGGAGCTAATGCCTAAATCAGGGGGTAACTCGAGTACATAGGCATTGGGTCCAATTTTCTTAATAATTTTATAGGGTCCAGCACTTCGGAACTACAGTTTTTGACGATTCCAGGAGAAAACCATTCAGGTATGAGTCCTATCATGATAAAATCCCCAGCAGAAAATTCTTTGAAACGTTTTCTAGAATCAGCTTGTCTTTTACTCAGACACTCTAGCATGCAATGGCAGGGGAATCATATCAAGTAGTTTATTGGGTTGGTACCCATGGACAATCTCGAAAGGGCTCTTAATGTTGTCGCCTACAAGGCACCTAAGCAGGTTTCCAAGGCTTCGGTTCACTACTTCGGTCTGGCCATCGATTTGGGGGTGATAGGCAGTAGAAAATTTCAACTTAGTCCTTAACATGTGCTAAAGGGTCTTCCAAAAGTAACCGGTGAACCTTACATCTCTATCAGATACAATCATTTTAGGTAGGCCATGTAACCGAACTATCTCATCCAGGAAAAGCTTGGCTACCTTAGAAGCATCATAAGTCTGACTACATGGTAGGAAATGGGCCATTTTGGAAAACCAATCAACCACAACAAAAATGGAGTCATGTTTCCTCTGGGTTCTAAGCAATCCAAATACAAAATCCATACTTAAATCTTGCCAGGGGCAATCAGTAATGGGCAAAGGGATATACAAGCCAGTGTTCTATTTTTGCTGTTTGGCAACAGTGCTGGTTCTACACCTAGCTATGATCTAGGCTACATCCCTTTTCAGACTGGCCAAAAGAAATGCTCTTCAACAGCTAAGATGATTTTATTCTTACCAAAATGTCTGCTAATCCTCCCGCATGGGTCTCCCAGACTAAAAACTCTCTCAAAGAAGTTCTTGGGATGCACAACTTACTCTCCTTGAATAGATAACCATCTAACAAGGTATAATGGCTGTATTCTATAGATGGTCCTATACTCAAAGCTTGGTGAATTTTCTTGAAATCGGGACAGGTATCGTACTGCTCTTTGATTTGGTCAAACCCTACAACCTCAGTTTTAATGGTACTTAGAAGCAAGGATCGTCTGCTAAGGGCATCGACTACCTTATTTTCAATTCCGGCTCGGTGTTTTAGTACAAAGGTATAGGCCTGAATATACTCTACCCGCTTAACATGTCTAGGATTTAACTTTTCTGGGAATTCAGTATCTCCATGCCTCATGGTCAGAGTACAGCACAAACTCGTGTGGCAATAGGTAGTGTCTCCAATACTTCAGTGCTTGTACTAAGGCATAGAACTCCTTATCATAGGTCGAATACCTAAGCTTAGCCTCATTTAATTTCTCATTGAAAAAGGCTACCAGGTGGTTCTCTTGGCTTAGGACTCCTATTCCTATACCTGAGGCATCATAAGCTATCTCGAAACACTTTGGAAAAGTCAGGCAATCTCAGAATGGGTGCTTGGGTCATCTTTTTTTAAAGTTCTAGGAAGGCTCTGTTGGCAGCTTTGGTCCACTCAAAGGATCCCTTCCTAATACAGTCGGTGATGGGTGAGACAATGGTGCTAAAATCCTGAATAAATCACCTATAGAAAGTGGCTAGACCATGAAAACTACGGACATCAGAAACAGTAGTGGGTACTGGCCACTCAGCTATCGACTTAATCTTTTCTAGATCAGCTGATACTCCTTCGGGGGTTACGACAAATCCTAGGAAAATGACTCTATGGGTCAAGAACTCATATTTCCTAGATTGGCATAGATACTATCTTCCTAAGGGCCATACAAACTTGTCTAAGGTGGTCTAAGTGGTCTTCCTTGGTTCTGCTATAAATTAGGATGTCGTCAAAGTAGACTACCATAAACTTACCTATGAACATCCTAAGGACTTGGGTCATAATCCTCATGAAAGTACTAGGTGCATTGGACAGGCCAAAAGGCATTACTATCCACTCATATAAACCATCCTTAGTCTTAAAGGCTATTTTCCACTCATCCCCGAGTCTGATTCTAACCTGATGGTAGCCACTCTTAAGATCAATTTTGAAAAAGATGGTGGCTCCTGCCATCATATATACAGGTCATCTAGGCGGGGTATGGGGAATCTATACTTGATGGTGATCTTATTTATGGCACGGCTATCCACACACATCCTCCACGTGCCATCTTTCTTAAGTATCAAAAGGGCTGGGATGGTGCAAGGACTTAAGCTTTCCCTAATGAAACCTTTCCTCAACATCTCACTAACTTGCTTTTGTAACTCTTGGTGCTCAGTTGGGTTCATCCAGTAATGGGGCAAGTTAGGCAGGGTGGATCCTGGGATAAGGTCTATGGCATGCTGGAAATCCCCAAGTGGTGGAAGTTAGTCAGGCAGATCATCTTGAAAAACATCTTGGAATTCCTCCAAAACTTCCACAACTTCCCGGGGGTGTCCTAGGGCTGATTTCCTAATTTCCTTGGTGGTCAAAATCAGATAGGTGATCCCTTAACAATTTCTCTCTTAAGCTCTTTGGCACTAATCAAATGTAATCTAGGTTTCTTTTCCTTCAAAGAGCTGGCTCCTTTCTTAACTTCATCCTTAGGGGGAACAGGGTTGATCACTATCTTCTTCCCTAAATGGTTAAATGCACAGGAATTGGTTTTACCAAATAGGATAGCATCATGATCATACAGCCTAGGTCTCCCTAATATAATACTGCTTACCCCCATGGGTAGCACATCACACCAAACTTTCTCCTTATAAGATTGCAACTGAATCAGGACTTGGCATCTAAGTTTGATGGGTATGAAGTGGAGTCAATCCAAGAACCTTATATGGGCTAGGATGGGGAACAGGGGTTAGCCCTAAGGTCTTGACAGAAATAGCAGAGATAGCATTTACACAGCTCCACCATCTATGATGACTTTGCAAACCTTCTCCCCTATCTTGATAAAGGTGTGTAGGATGTTGGTCCTACGCCAGTCCTCTTGCTCCATAGATTGGGTTAGAATGCATCTAACAACTTCCATAAGGTCAGTGGGGTCACAACTCTCTTCATCTCCTCATATTCTTCTGCTAGGTTGAAACCTTCTTCATATACTTCCTCTCACATGCTTGGGTGTCATCTGGGTTTCCTTCCTCTTCTAAGTCACCTATATGAAGGGATCTAGTGGGGCAGTTACTAGAGTAATGGCCGAGCTGGTGACATCTAAAGCAGGTGCCAAACTTCCTGGGTACCTCTACAGATTTTTCTTTATCATCTAGAGGTCGACTCAAGTTGGGTCGGGCTGGACTGGGTCGGCTTGGCTCAGATCGACTCGGGTCAGGTCGGCCTTGGTCGGGTCAACTTAGATTTGGATGGCTTTGGTCAGGTCGACTTGGATTTGGACGAGCAGGGTAGGGTCGACACGGGTAGGCCTGGGTTGTTCTAGGGTACTGGCTCCTAGGAGTCCTATGAAACTGCTCAAAGTCCCTAGCTACATAGTAAGCATGTTCTAAATCCCGTACCTCTCTCAGATACAACTCTCTCTTCATATCATCATGCAGGCCGGATCTAAACCTCGATAAGATTACAGACTCAGACTTATTTATCCCACATCTCATGGCTAACTCATCAAACTTAGCTATGTACTCGGTGACACTCTTGTTTCCCTGAACCAGTCTATGTCATTGGTCTAAAAGTCGCTGATGGTATGACACAAGAAGGTGTTTTTCCCTAAGCTTGGCTTTCAAATCTCCCCAGGTGGCTATGGGCTCCTATCCTCTCTGTCTAACTAACCTTTCCACGTTATCCCAATACATCCTGGCTTAACAAATCAACCTAAGCTTGGCAAACTTGAATTTCCTACCTTCGGTCATCTCGTACCACTCAAAGTACTGGTCCATCTCTTTCTCCTAGTCTAGGTATACATTAGTGTCAAGGGTACCGTCAAAGATGGTGCTTCTAGTCAAATACTCTTGAAGGCTCTTTCTTCTTGGTCAATAAAATCCTGATTGGGCCTTCTAGGGTTTGGATCGAAGAACGAATCAGGCTACTGAACTCTCCCAGGATTGGGTGCCTCAAAGGGATCAAAGTTTCAATCTCTCCTAGGGTTGGTCAGTGGAGAAAACGGGATCTTTGGTTCATGCTCAAACGGTGGCCTAGGGGCCCTCTCCATGGAATCAAGTCTTGCCTCAAATTGGTTTAACCTATTATCCATGTGAGTGGTCAATTGGGTAGACAATTGGGCAGACAATTGGGCAAAGTGTTCTGACATGGTCTTTAGCAGGGGTTCTTGCGGGTTGTCCATAGATGACTCAAGCTGATATGAAGTTCCTGCTCTAGTGGACATGATTCAAGCATGCAAAATCGTCTACAATCTATTAGATCTAGAATCTCAACTAATTGCCTAAGTCAAGGTGACAAACCAGTCTGTGGTAACCCTGTTCTTGGCCAGGTAGGTGTAGGGGAGTGTAGGTCCCTGATTGCTAACCTTAGACACCAATCTGGGATTGGCCAGGTAGGCGGACCAACTCACTAGCCCTGAATCACCAATCCTAGACATCAAGAGCAGTAGCACACACAGAAAAAGCTGATGCCATGAGTAGATACTTAGTCTTGACTCGACTAGTTTGTGTCCCTAAGCTCTCTAGAGCAAAAGTACATTTCTACTTAATTTTAATTAAAAGCTTGGGCTCGAAATGCAGAGTGGTTGTTTTGGACTAAGGAAAGGTAATGAAGTCCTTCCCTTATATTATGATATGTTGCCCTTAAGTAGCTTGATGCAAAACATGAAATGCACATTCCATGATCCTAAAGCAAACTAAGAAAACAGAAATGAAACACAGATATATATATATATATATATATATATATATATATTGAATGCTTGCGATAAAACAACTGAAATAAAGAAATGAGGTGAACTAAACCATGCAAAAGAACTAATATGAACAGGATTTCAGCTAACAAAATGCTATGGAAAAAAATAGTGAGTGAGCTAAACAAAATGCATGTCCTAACTGTGCTCTGATACCAAAGAAGGGTGATGGGGGATGACATGCACAAAAATTATCCTAAAAACCCATACGAGTATCGATGCTTATAATAAACACAGATTCTGAAGAACATTCAAATAGGGTAGATTTTAGGTCATGCATTCCCTCGTGCTAGGCTCAATAAAATGATAAAGAACCAGGACTCAGAGATTGAGAAATCCCTGATCAAGGATATCATACATTTCAAAGATTCAGATCTAAAGCAAGGAAGAAGAAATAAAATCCTACGACAGTAATAACTATTTCCAGTGTGATGAGTTCACTTATCCTCGGAAGATGCGGCCTGGGTAATCAACAATCAGCCATCTAACGAAAGGCATCAGGGGAAATGGTTGATGGCTAGGATCCCTTCAAAGGCTCGATATCAGAAAGGACCCTACAAGATTAATCATTGATTAGCTTAAGTGAAACAGTTGCAACTAAGACCTAACCCAAAATAAAATAACAAAAGACCAAGAGCTTCGTGGAACAGGGGAAAGGGATCCAGAAGCTGGGTAGAGACTTCGCGAGGGTGGTGGTTCGGTGGTGACGGCATTGTGGCGAGCTCCGAGGGAGGCTGGGGCTTCGTTCACGAAGGGGGGAGTCGAACTTCGATGGAAGAACAGCAGGGCAGACGTCCGGGAAGGAAGCTGAGTGCTTGGGGCATCCGAAAATGCCACTAAGAGCCGAGGAACAAGGGAGGTGAGCCGGGCCTGGGCCAAAGCTCCGTGGAACGGTGATCCGGAGCTGATGATGGCATCGTGGCGGACCGGAGGAGGGAGGTCTGGCATCAGGAGGACCGAAGGAGGGAGGTCTGGCAACGGGAGGACCTGAGGAGGGAGGTCTGGTGACTAGGTGGCTTGGGGAGTGGCGAACGCGATCAGATGGGCTGAGGATGAAGGTTATGGGCGAAATAGCAGAAGGCGACATCTTAGGTGACTGTGGAGGGAGAGGACGGTGCAAGCTTTTTTTTACTTGGTGGTGGGGTAGTAGTGGGCTTGGAGAAGACGATTGAGCTTTGGGGGAGACGGAGGAGTTTTGGAGAAGACGGGGAGCTTTGGAGTGGTCGATGAAGAACGGTTGGAACGGAAGTGAGATACAAGGGATGATGGGGCCTTGCACCCTCGACGTTGCTGTTGCAACAAAGGCGATGGTGGAGCCTCGCGCTCCTCGACGTTGCGGTTGCAACGAAGGCACGATGGAGCCTCACGCTCCTCGACGTTGCGGCTGCAACGAAGGCATGGAGAAGAAGAACACTAGTTTTTTATTGAAATTGAGCATCCTTCCTTCGTACAAAACGAGCCTCGTTTATAAGCTCACGAAATCAGGATTACAGGATAACTAATCCAAAGATTAGTTACAAATCCTAACTAATCGGGGGGGAACGTGGCTGCAGAGTTTGTTGCAGCCACGATTTCCAAATATTCCATGGGATTTTTTTCATATATTTTTAATTACAAAAATTGAAGCAAAATAAATTCTGGAAGTTTCCGCCACATGGGGTTCAATTTGATCGTGTCTCGAGTCGGCTCGGCTGTCTTGGGTCAGCTCGATGGTGCAGATCCTATTCTCCTTGTTTTGTGATCCAGATGGGTTCTTAAGGCTTGGTCTTGGTCTTGGTGTCCCCCCAATGTTGGAGGAGGAGCGAGGGGGTAATAATGGCGATGCATATCTTAGATGAGTTTTTTTTAATTTTGATAGTATGTATTTATTTTTTTAGCAGTATGAATTTTAAAATTATAAAATTATACTTTCTATTATAATATAATTAAGTTTTTTATTATAATTGTGTTCTTAATTATTACTTTACATTTGATATAGTTTAAAAATATTAATTATTATTATTAAAATCAAAATATTTTTTAAAAAATAAGATTTAAATATTAGCGATGGTGTTAGCGATGACAAATGCTATCACTAAATATTTATTACCAATGTGTATTATTTTAGAAACAAATTTTTTTTAAATTACTAATATTTTTTTAATTTAATTTTAAAAAAACTAATAATATTATTAGCAATGGTAACTGTCACTATTAATAGCCATCTCTAACAATCCTTATTAGCGATGGCTGGGTTTGCTATCACTACTAATTGTTAATTAGACAAGGACTTATACGATGGCTTATTAACGATGGCGAGCCATCCCACTCTTACTTTAAAATAAAAAAAATATAATAATGAATATATAGTTATTAGCAAGGTGTATACCATGTTGGCCTGGGTTAGAGGCAAACCTTGTACCAATCCAATTAATTCTCAATTTGTGTAGCTAGAACCGAATTAATTGATTTCATAACCAATCTAATCTAACACAATTAAAATCTGGTTGGTTCAGCTCATATTAGTTTTCAAGTTATTCAAATATAAAATTAATAAATTATTGATCTTTTTCCAGGTAAACATATTGTAATTGAAGGTAAATTATATAAATTGATAAACTATATATTTGAATGGGAGTGGAAAATCTAACCTGTACCTACAAAAACATAGGAACCTATCCAAAATAAATGGATTGGGCTGGTCTCTTTAAATGGATAGGTTCCTAGTTTAGCTATAATTAAGCCAATCATTAATAGGTTATGTTGTGACAATGACTTAGCTACTTAGCCTTGATGAACCAGCAAGAAAGTATGATGAAGTTGGCTGATGACAAAGTTGGCTAATCAATTAGTACGACCAACTATTGGTCGACCAACTCATAAAGGCTGACCAACTCATAAAGACTGACCGATTTTAAGAAGAATGAAGATAGCAAGAAAAGAGGTAGTTATCCTATTAGATTAACAACCAACCGTTATAATGGGCTCGAGTTAGTTCTCAACAGAATAACATCGAAACTAACTACAATAAATCCTTTCTAACTAAATTCTATTAAGGCAAATACCTATAAATACCAGTAAGAGAGGACCTCCAGGGGTAAGTAGAAAAAAATACTGGCTGAAGTATTCTTAACTCTACTTTAGCTTCTCCAAGATTCTATATCTGTTGATCGAGTCCTTGCTGACTTAAGCATCGGAGTGTCCCCCACCAGAAATCCTCGGTAATTAGATTTGTTTTGTAAGACCCTCGGGAGAATTGGCTGACAAATTGATGGTGCAAGAAGATCACTGAGCTTTGGCGTCAATAGTTGGCATGCTAGGAAGGGGAGACTGAAATTGAAATCTTGAAAAAGAATCTTAAAAGAGATGGTAAAAGGAAGAGTGTAAAACACTTCAACTAGAAGAGGTCACCCACCATCCAAGAATAATGATCCACCCTTGGAAGGTGATGACACCGCCCTCATGATGAGTATAGGACAATAGTAGATCATCATTCTCTTGGATAAAATAGAGGTTCTGACTACTGCTATTCAGAATCTTCAAGAAGTCATGGTCAATGAGCAACAACGACTGATCACCTCAAGATGTAGTTGATGATCTCCTTTGGAAGAGGCTCAGCGATGAGAGCCAAGTCAGCATTCTCGATGTCATTACTCCTTGAATCGGCATTCTCCCGTGCGACAAGGCTCTCGACTTCATGAATATGGAGAGAGCCGGCTTAGGAGGAAATGTCAGAGGTTTTTTTCTGTATCATCCAATGATTCTATCCCAAGAAGTTCTCACAGGAGCAAGGGAACCCGATGACATGATGACTTCAAAAGGAAATTCTAAAAGTTGGGACTACAAATTGCTAAGCTCAATGATCAATGGAGGAACAATGAATGGTTGATAGCCTATGATTCACAACCACCTTTTTCCAGAAGCATTATGAAAGAAATGATCCCATCCCACTTTAAGATCCCATAGTTGGAACCTTATGATGGAACCATTGATCCTCTCAATCATTTGGGCAGCTTCAAAGCCTATATGATAATTCAGGGGATGACTGATGCCCTCCATTATCTTGCTTTCTCGACGACTCTCAAGAAGGCCGCATGAATGTGATATTCGAGTCTCCGGCCAGGTACATTTATTCTTTTGATCAATTAAAAAAACTATTTGTGCTTATTTTAGGACCAGCAAAAGAAGCTGTGCAACTCGGATAGCCTCTTTTTCATTTAGCAACAAGAAGGCAAAACTTTGAGAGAGTATATGGCCCACTTCAATTCTGTCACACTCGAGATCCCAGAACTCAATAAGCATGTTGCCATGTCTACTATGAAGAAAGATCTTCGACCATCTAGATTTACTTTCTCTTTGGATAAGAAGCTTCCTGCCAGTTACTCTAAATTGTTGGCATGTGCACAAAAATATGTGCTAGCTAAAGAGCAAGCAGCAAGCAAGTGCCAAGCAGAAGGAAGGATAGTCCCAAAGGAAAAGAACCAAAAAATAAGGAGCTGCAACCTCCCAGCAATGTCGGACTAATCAACCAAAAGCTGTGCGGCAAACCTAGAGATTGACAAGCTGATAATATGGTGCTTGGCTGACTCATCTCCAGAGCTCATTAATTCGATCAACTCATAAAGGCCGACCAACTCATAAAGGCCGATCGACTCATAAAGTCTGGCCAACCCAGCCTATAAGAAATATAAGATGGACTGCCAACAAATAGATTGATGACCAAACTTCGCCGACTAATAAAGAAAAAAGAAGAAAAATATTTAAATAAAAAGTTGGTCTAATCCACTGACATAATTGATATGTCCGATAAATAAAGAGTTGATCTAGTCCACTGACTTAATAGGTGTATCTGATAAAAATACAGTTGACTTAATTATCCAGCTAATTGATATGTGTTGCCTAGAAATGGAGCCCAAGAGAGGGGATGAATTGGGTCTTTCAAAAATTAAAACAATAATGTGCAGGCCTTGTAGTATTTTTGAACAATGTGATTAATGCACTTGAATATATGCAGCGAAAAATAGTAAATAGAGTGCAACAAATAAAGAGCAAGTAAATAAAGAGAGACAATCACATACAAACATCAGTTTTATAGTGGTTCGGTGCACTCCAAGCACCTACGTCCACTCCCGAAGCTTTTCTTGGGAATTTCTACTATAATCTCTTCAAAGATTATAGCCGACTTATTTTCCAAGGCTCACAAGTCAAAACCTAAGTTGGTTTTGTCACCTAGGCTCACCAACAAACCTTACAACTTATTTTGGCTTCGGGCTCATAAGTAAACCCTAGTTGGTTTTGTACCTTTGGCTCACCAACAACCACACAACCTACTTTCAAGAACCTTGAAAGCTAGGTCAAACAATAATAAATTCAGAATAAAGGAATTTAAACACAAGCAAACTCTCTCTTAGAGTGGAATGAGGAATCTTTGAAGATCTTCGATGATTGCTTGATGTGACTTGACTTGGAATCTTCTCAAGAACACTCTTGGAAAGATGAAATGAAAGGAATGTAGACTTTTCCAGTAGAATCTCTCCTTTTAGCTTTTTAAAAGTGGAGTTCTTGAATAATATCTTTAACTCTTGGATATTTTCTTGCTTCTCTTTTTCCTCTTGCTTTATGAATGAGATTGGTGAAGCTTAAATCATGAAAATATCCAAAAGACCATTTTAGACCGTTAGAGATCAAAAACTAGCCGTTAGGAGCTGAAAAACACAAATTCAAGCTATCAGAAAATAGATCCGTTGAAGCTATCAAAACCTGAGTGTCGATACTTGGCTGTCAGGTGTCGATACTTGGTTTCCAGGTGTCCACACTTGACATAAAATTCTTCCAGAGGCAAGTTCTGTATTTTCAAAAAGTTTCAAGCTTTGAGTCGACACTTGGAATCTTAAGTGTCGACACTTAAGTTTCAAGTATCGACACTTGAGTTCTGGGTGTCGACACTTGGCGTGCCACTAAAAAATTTTATGTGCCAAATGCTGAAGTGTCGACACTTGGGCTGCCAGGGTCGACACTTGGTTCTGCAATTTTCAAAAACAAGTGCCAAATATGCCAAAAACATAAAGATTTTCATGAGACTTAAATGCAACATATAAAATCAATAATTTAACCTGCTTGTGTCCTTTTTCAATGGAGAAGACTTCTCAAATTATGAAAAATGCTTTGCTTTCAAAGCGTGCCATGATACTCTAGTTTTGAGAATTTGAGGTACTTGAAACCTGAAAACTCATAACTACAATTTAACCATTAGTACAAAATATATACTCAACATTTGTTAATCATCAAAATCATGGGGTAGAGCCAACAATCTCCCCCTTTTTGATGATGACAAAATCTTGAGTAATAACATTTAAATTCAATTTTGACATTGTATCCCATAAGTATGAACTTGAAACTTATACAATGCAATTCAATGGAGGAGATGTGCTAAATAGATATTGAAATCAAAACACTCTTCCCCTAAGGGAGTTAAGGTAGGGGTCATTTCAAAGTTGAAGAGAATGCTTGAAAGTAATATTATCTACTCCCCCTTTTTGTCAATATACAACATAAAGTGAGGAAACTCCCCTTGAATCAATGCATTAGGTCATGATAAAGTTGGTGTCAGAGTTGAAAAGAGATTAGATTGTTAAGAAATCAACAAGTATCAGAGCAAATGCATAAAGTAGGGAGTATCAGAGCAAATACAAAGTTCAATGCATCACGTAATTGATACAAGAGTGGTCATAAACTGAAACACTCATATATATATATATAATCAAGTTTTCAGTTACAAAAAGTGATGTTAGTGATACAGCAATCCTGAAACATGATACAAGAGAAATAAAGTAAACAAGTACAGTGATATAAGCATGTAAGCAAATACAATAGCTAGATAAAGAGTAACAAGCAACTAGATAAACATCTGTGAGGCTACTCCTCATCAGATGGAAGCTCAAAGCTAATGGGGGCACTGATCCTGACCTAGGTGCTAGGGCTTTAGGTGGCTCTAAAATCCTATGACTCCTAGTCTAGGTAGAAGGTCCATGAGCGAGTACAGTACAACCCTGGATGATCTGGTCTATGGGGGGAGAAAGTAGCTCAGCTGGTGTCATAAAATCAGGAGTGAAAACAATCTCATCAGCTGGAGGAGGGACTCAGGAGTAGCTGGTGTCCGAGTATCTCTACTGACCATCTAATACTGCCCAGCTCGGTCAATATTGCCATCTAAACTGCCATCACCAGAAATATCTGTGCCTCTATCTCCATCATCATCGCCGCCATCACCACCATCACCATCCTGGGAATCATCATGACCATCATCAGCAGGTGGTGGAGGAGGTGGAGGATCAGCTAGACCAGATGTCCCTGACAGCAATAGAGCTCTCAGCATCTCCTCAATGCGGGTGAATCCAGCCTCCATAGTCCTGCGAATATCAGCATGCTCCTCTACAGTATGAGCTCGAAGACTCTCAATCTCAATCCTGAGCTGTATGGTTCGGACTCCCAATCCGATCATCTCACTCCTAAGCTCTATGAACTGGTGGCATGCGTGCTCCTCAAATGATGTACCAGTAATAGATGGAGGAGGAGCGGAAGGGAAAATTGCAGGTACGGAAGCCCTGGCTCAGGCTCTGACACTGGTCTTACTCGAGGAGGTGTAACAGCTGGCCCTGATGGCCGGCCTCAGCCTCTCGCAATCATCATCCTCCTTGTCTAGCTCCTGACCAGACTCCCTATGAACCTAATGACCAAAACCAATCTGTATCCCATACGGTGGAGTGATCTCTCGTCATATACATCCGTATGAAGGATTTCCTTGGAGGTCTCCCCCTCCAAAGGAACTCTATATGCATGAAATAGATGTGTGAGAGCCATACCGTATGGTAAGCAATGCCTCCTCTGTGTGGCTGCATCTCTCATCTGAACTAGCATGAATGCCGGAAGGTCAACCACAGTCCTCTAAGACAAGCAGACCATAAGCATCAGCTCCCGCTCCATAATAAAATCAAATCTGCCAGTCTTCAGGAGCAGGATGCGAGCAATGATATGGTGAAGAAGCCTCATCTCCACTAATAACTGGTTCGCAGTGACCACTGTCACACCACGAACATCATCTCTCTCAAGCACACATCTGAAAGCATCCTCACAATCCTCGGTATTGTAAGCTACAATGCCTCGGTATGGGATCTCCCTAATCTGCTCAAAACTGACTCATCCACTGGTATCCTGACACCTTTGACTGTCGCATACCAGGCAAGTCTGCTGCAATCCAAGCTACCATAGAACTCGCGGATCAGATGGGGATAGTACCTCTCTGTCATCGAGCAGAAGGGGACTAAACTCGCATCCTGAAGAATCTGCCTGATCTGTAATCCCTACCTGTCGAAGAAATCAAGATCCACCCATCTACCTGCTGCCACCACCTTCCCAAACATCCTCTCAGCAGGAGGTGAACTGGGGGCTATTGAACTATTGGTCTGACCACTGTCATTCCTAGCCTTGGATCTTCTTTCTGCTAGGGTCTGACCAAATTTTCTCTTAACAGCCAACCTTTTCCTAGGTCCCATAACTACCAGCTGAGGGAAGGAAGTAGAAAGGGGTAAACTTATGGAATAGGGAATAGTCCAAAAAAAATGGAAATGAAGCCAAAAACAGTGGGTTCAGTCAAGAAATTGATCTGAAGATTATGAAAATAGTGCTTAGTTTTAATTTAAATCGATAATAATTTGAAGAAAATAATTAGGGTTTGGTTTAAAAGGGAAAGAAACAAATAGGTTGGTTTAGGTTTGGGATGAACTATAAAACCATGAAATTGGAAAGTAAAAGTTGGAGAAAATAGTGAAATCAGACAATGCCAAGTAAAATTTATTTTTTACTCAGTAGAAAAATGATTTAAGCGAGGGAAAACATCAAATGTGGTTGATTTTGGCCCAAAAACATTAATCCAATAGTGAAACCGTATGGAACAAGGGTAAAACAAGGCATAATTCGAAAGATTAAAGTGCATAAACGGTCCAAATAAGAGAAATTAAGAAACTAAACACAAATCCAAGAGAAATAGGGATTTTCGGTGGGCAAGTGAGCAAATCACGGGTAAATGATGAAAAATTGGTGAAAAACCATGGAAAAAGAGTAAAAACGTGGATTTATGGTGAAAAGTAAGGAGATTTACCAGAAAAATGGAGGGCAAGAGAGGAAGACCACTATTCCAAGCTCTACGGACAATTGAGGGGACCACTAGGGCATGAGCAGAGGGAAAGAAATCTAAATAAAAATGATTCGATGAAGCCCAAAAAATTCTGAAATTTTGCGAGTGTCAACACTTCAATTTTCTTAAGTGTCGACACTTAGTCAGGTATCGACACTTCGCAAAAATCTAAGTGTTGACACTTGGCCAATAAATTTAAAAAAAATCAAAAAACTTGTAAAAAATCAAGGGACTTTTTGAACAGTTTTAGGACTCAATGAAAGTGATTTTGAGCAAAAATAAATTGGATAAAGTGGAATTGAGAGAGTTCTAAGAGAAAGGGTCAATGATTCCTAGCTCTCTTCTAATCATACAAAAGCTCTCTTCACTCAAGGGTTTGGAAAACACATCAGCTAGTTGATCATCAGTACACACAAATTCAAGCATCACATTAGAGTTTTGTATATGATCTCTTATAAAATGATGTCTTATTTTAATGTGTTTACTTCTTGAATGTTGCACAGGATTCTTAGTTAGATTGATTGCACTAGTACTGTCACGTCTTATGGGTGTCTTAATTAGTTTTATGCCAAAATCTTCGAGTTGTTGTTTGATCCATAGGATTTAAGCACAATAGCTTCCAGCTGCTATATATTCAGCTTCCATCGTAGATAGAGCAACCGAATTCTGTTTCTTGCTACTCCATTGGATCAAATTAATCCCAAGAAATTGATAGGTTCCACTAGTACTTTTCCGATCAAGTTTACACCAACAAAATCAACATCAGAATAAACAATCAATTCAAATGAAGAATCTCTAGAGTACCAAATACCAATATCAATTGTGCTAGACAGATATCTAAGTATGTATTTAACAGCCAAAAGATGAGACTCTTTAGGGGCAGACTAATATCTTGCACACATACAAACACTGAACATAATATCTGGCCTACTAGCAGTTAGATATAATAATGAACCAATTATTCCTCTATAATGCTTTTGGTCAACAGATTTACCTGATTTATCGTTGTCAAGCTTATAAGAGGAGCTCATTGATGTACCTAATGGCTTGGTGTTCTCTATCCTAAACTTCTTTAGTATTTTTTTTGTGTACTTAGCTTGGTTGATGAAGATTTCTCTCTTTGGTTTGCTTTATCTAGAGTTCGAGAAAGAAGTTAAGTTCTCCCATCATGCTCATCTCGAACTCACCCTGCATTAGCTTTGCAAACTCTTGACAAAGAGATTCGTTAGTAGCACCGAATATGATATCATCTATATACACTTGTACTACTAAGAGATCATCATTCTTCTTTTTCAAAAACAAAAAGTAGTATCTACATTACCTCTAGTAAAATCATTTTTGAGCAAGAAAGAACTTAAACGATCATACCAAGCTCTTGGAGCTTGTTTCAAACCATATAAGGCTTATGAAGTTTAAAAATATGGTTTGGAAATTCATGATTTTCAGAACCGGGTGGTTGTTCAACATAAACTTCTTCTTTGATAAAACCATTCAAAAGACACTTTTGACATTCATTTGAAATAATTTAAAATCTATAAAACAAGCAAAAGCCAACAAGAGCCTAATTGCCTCAAGTCTAGCAACAGGAGCAAAGGTTCATCAAAATTAATCCTTTCCTCCTGATTGTATCCTTTGGCAACTAGTCTAGCTTTATTTCTAGTAACAATACTATTTTCATCAAGTTTATTTCTAAAAACCCATTTTGTGCCAATTATTGAAACATTTGAAGGTCTATCTACCAAGGTCCAAACATTATTTCTTTTAAATTGATTAAGTTCGTCTTGCATAGCATTAATCCAATTGCAATCATTTTTTTCAGCTTCTTCAATAGTTTTAGCTTCTATTTGAGATACAAATGCTAAATAATCACAAACATTTCTAAGAGATGATCGAGTACTTACACCTTTAGATGGATCACCAATGATAAGTTCTTTGGGATGTCCATGAGCATACCTCCATTCTTTAGGCAAAGGATCAGGTAATGATGCATTTTCATTTTCTTGATCTTGTTCCCTTTCATTATTTTGATCATATTCTTGCTCCTTGGTGAGTTCTTCATTGTTGTTCACCTCTTCAGTTCTTTTGGTACCTGTTTATCATCAAGCACATCTTCTTTTCTAGAAGATTTCTGGTTAGATTCATCAAATACAACATGTATGGATTCTTCAACAATAAGTATTATTCTGTTGAAGACCCTGTATGCCTTGCTAGATGTAGAGTAGCCTAAAAGATATCCTCATCTGACTTGGCATCAAATTTGCTTAGATTATCCTTGCCATTGTTTAAGATGAAACAACGGCATCCAAAAGCTCGAAAATATTTATTGAAGGTTTCCTATCTTTCCAAAGCTTATAGGTGTTCTCTTTAAAATAGGTCAGATTAAAACACGGTTCAAAACATAACATGCAATGTTTATGGCTTCCATCCAAAAATATCTACGTATGTCATTTTCACAAAGCATTATACATCCATTTCTTCAAGAGTTCTATTTTTTCTTTCTACCATCCCATTTTGTTGAGGTATCCTTGGTACAGAAAAATTATGATGAATGCCATTATCACTACACAAATTATCAAAATCAGAATTTTCAAATTCGGTTCCATGGTCACTTCTTAAAGATACAATAGAAACACCTTTTTTACTTGAAACTCTTTTATGAAATCTAAAAAATGTAGAAAACGTTTCATCTTTGTGTGCTAAAAATATGATCCAAGTAAAACATGAAAATCGTCTACATAACTAGACCATACTTCTTACCTCCCAAACTAGATATTCTAGTTGGCCCAAAGAGATCCATCCATATGAAGCAATTCTAAGAGTCTAGATGTAGAGACTACTCCTTTTGGTTTAAAAGATGATTTGGTTTGTTTTCCAAGTTGGCAAACACTATAAATCTTGTCTTTTTCAAACTAAGTTTTGGCAAATCTTTTATCAAAATCTTTTTACTAAGTTTTGAAATTAAGTGCATACTAGCATGTCCTAGTCTATGATGCCAAGCCAACTAGTTTCATTGATCTTGGCTTTCATTGCCACTAGGCATTGACCATTTTGAATAAGAAGATTATCAAGATCAACCATATAAATATTGTCATGCCTATGATCAATGAACTTGATGTCATTGTCATCTAAACTAGAAATAATGCACATTGGAGATTCGAAAATAACTTAAAATCCTTGTCACAAAATTGACTAATGCTAAGTATATTGTACTTCAAACCATCAACATATAAGACATTATTAATGTAAGTAGAGGGATGATATGGACTTTACCAATTCTGACAATCTTGCCCTTTCCATTATCATCAAATGTTATATTACCACCATTCTGATATTCAAGTGATGAGAACTGCTTCACATCTCTAGTCATGTACCTTGAGCAACCGCTATCGAGGTACCACATTCTTCTTTTATTAGTTGCAAGGCACACCTACAATAAAAATTAGGTGGAGACTTTAGGTACCCAGTCATCTTGGATCCTTTCAGGTTAGTGGTATTGTTCCTTTGGAACCCAAACTTTCTTAACTTTGCTAATGTTCCTTTTATTGCACAAGTAAGATTTATGTCCTACAATACCACAAGCATAGCAAGTAATAGAAAGATGCAGGCACAAAGAAATTCTTGAAAAACTTTTGGTATTTTTGAGTTTTCAAATCTAAACCGGCTTTGTTGAAAACAGCCCTTTGATTATTTAAAAGCATGTTTAATTTTTCAGAACTGTATGTAAAATTTTCAACAAATGGTTTTAACTTTTCAAGTTCTTCTTTGTACCTTTTGTTTTCTTGCAAAATTGTATTGTTCTGTTTTGAAAACTTTTCAGTTGAAACAAAAAAAATTTCTTTTTCAAATCTTCTTTTTCTTTTTCAAGAAGACAAACTTTATCATTCAACTTTTTATTTTCTTAAAGCAAGCAATTATTTTCAATTAAATACTTGTCATTTGTTTTTGCCAAAACCAGATTTTGTTTCTTTAATTCTTTATGCTTTGATTTTAGTTTTGGAAATTCAATAACTAATTCATCAAAAACCTCATGCAATTCATCAAAAGTAAATTCATTTTTGGTTTCAGATAATACCTCATCATTATTAGCCATCAAATATAGGTTTGCAACCTCTTGCTGTTCTTTCTCAGAACTGGAGTCCTCATTGTCACTCCAGGTTGCCATCATAGCCTTTTTTCTTAATCTTCTTATGCTTTTTTTAAGTAGGGGGCAGTCCATCTTGAAGTGGCCCGGTTTCTTGCACTCAAAACATATGGACTACTCCTTTTCTTTCTCTTTCTCCTTCTCTTTGTTAGGCTCTCCTTTTAGAGGTTTCTTCTTGAAGTTATACTTCTTCTTTGTCATGAACCTCCTAAACTTTCTAGCCATGAGAGCTGTCTCATCTTCTTCATCTTCATCTTCGAAATCTTCACTTGATTCATCTTTATTGGTGAACTTGAAAGCGATCACTTTCTTCTTCTTGTCGTAGTCCATGGTCTTCTGCTTTAAAGAGAGCTCATATGTCATCAATGAGCCCAACAGTTGCTCGAGAGGAAGAGTATTTACATCCTTGGCTTTTTCTTGCTGTGACTTTTCGCATCTCATGAAGTCGGAAGAGGACCTGAGAAGTTTATTTACAAGCTCACTGTTAGATATAACATTTCTAGACTTCTCATTTCTATTTACAATGGTAGTGAATCTAGTATACATTCACTAATTGATTCAGAAGGTTCCATTTGGAACATCTCATATGTATGAATGAGCATGTTCACTGTGATGGTTTCACTTGATGAGTACCCTCGTGGGTAACTTCAAGCGTGTTCCATATTCCTTACAGAGAGACAATTTGAAAAATTCTATTGAATTCACTGGATATAAATGCGCAAAACAATATATTCATGGCCTTTGCATTAAGCTCTATTTACTTAATGTCATTCTTATCCCAATCATCTTTCATTTTGGGAGTGGGAAGCCATAATCAACATAGTGGGCTGATGCGAGCCTTTTAATGGTCTTCCAAATATTATAGTCCAATGCTGAATGTAAATGCGCATGCATTTTTTCAATACGTGTAATTGGTGCCATTGAACAATGGAGGACGGTTAGAGGCTTAGCCTTCTACAATATCCATTCTATGGGGCTGCCATGATCTTTTACTCAAGAGCGTTGGAACTACAGAGAGTACCAGCACTCTGATACCACTTGTTGCCTAGAAATGGAGCAAGAGGGGGGGGGTGACTTGGGTATTTCAAAAATTAAAACAATAATGTGCAGGCCTTATAGTGTTTGTGAACAATTGATTAATGCACTTGATATATGTGCAGCAGAAAACAGTAAATAGAGTGCAGCAAATAAAGAGCAAGTAAAATAAAGAGAGACAATCCCATACAAACGCAAGTTTATAGTGGTTCAGTGCACTCCAAGTACATACATCCACTCTCTAGCTCCCCTTGAGAATTTTCACTTAATCTCTTCAAAGATTATAGCTGACTTGTTTTCAAGGCTCACAAGTCAAAACCTAAGTGATTTGTCATCTAGGCTCACCAACAAAC
The DNA here is from genome assembly GCA_021397845.1 of Areca catechu. NCBI lineage: Eukaryota > Viridiplantae > Streptophyta > Magnoliopsida > Arecales > Arecaceae > Areca > Areca catechu. The sequence continues at coordinate 62,967,943 of CM038040.1, read as the reverse complement.
CTTACAACTTGTTTGGCTTCTGGCTCACAAGTATACCTAGTGGGTTTTGTACCTTTAGCTCACCAACAACCACACAACCTACTTCAAGAACCTTGAAAGCTAGGTAAACAATAATAAATTAAGAATATAAGAATTTAAACACAAGCAAACTCTCTTCTTAGAGTGGAATGAGGAATCTTTGAAGCTCTTTGATGATTGCTTGATGTGACGTGACTTGGAATCTTCTTAAGAACACTTTTGGAAAGATGAAATGAAAGGAATGTAGGCTTTTTTCAATGAAATCTCTCCTTTTTAGCTCTTTAGAAGTGGAGCTCTTGAAAAATATCTTTAACTCTTGGATATTTTCTTGCTTCTCTTTTTCTCTTACTTCATGAATGAGTTTGGTGAAGCTTAATACATAAAAAACATCAAAACATCATTTAGATCGTAATTAAAAAAAAACTAGCGTTAGAAGCTGAAAACACAAATTTAGACTATCAGAAAATAGATCCGTTGAAGCTGTCAGAACCCGAGTATCGACACTTGGCTGTCAGGTGTCGATACTTAAAATTTCAAGTATCGACACTTGATTCTCAGGTATCGATACTTGACACAAAAAATTCTTCCAAAGGCAAGTTCTATATTTCAAAAAGTCTCAGGCCTTGAGTCAACACATGGGATCTTAAATGTCGACACTTGAGTTTCAGGTGTCGACACTTGAGCTCTGGGTGTCGACACTTGGCATGCCACTAAAAAATTCTGCATGCCAAATGCTGAAGTGTCGACTTGGGCTCCCAGGTGTCGACACTTGGTTCTGCCAATTTCAAAAACAAGTGCCAAACATGCCAAAAACATAAAGATTTTTTATGAAACTTAAATGCAATATATAAAATTTAATAATTGAACCCGTTTGTGTCCTTTTTCAATAGAGAAGACTTCTCAAATCATGAAAAATGCTTACTTCAAAGCATGCCATGATACTCTAGTTTTGAGAATTTGAGATGCTTGAAACCTGAAAATTCATAACTATAAATTTAACCATTAGTACAAAATATGTACTCAACATTTGTTATTTATCAAAATCATGCGGATAGAGCCAACAATATCCGACAAAAATATAGTTGGCTTAATTATCCAACTAATCAATATGTCCGATAAGTAAAGAGTTGGTCAATTCACCGACTCAATCGGTATGCTTGACAAATAAAGAGTTGGCCTAATCTACTGACTCATCAGTATGTTCGATAAATAAAGAGTTGGTCTAATCCACTGACTTATCGGTATGTTCGATAAATAAAGAGTTGGTCTAATCTACTGACTCAATCGGTATGTTCAACAAATAAAGAATTTATCTAATCCATGGACTTAATTGGTATATCTAATAAATAAAGAGTTGGTCTAATCTACTGACTCAATCAGTGTATTCGACAAAAATACAGTTGGCTTAATTATCTAGTTAATCGGTATGTCCGATAAAAATACAGTTAGCTTAATCATCCAACTATCAGGTGCCCGATAAGTAAAGAGTTAGTCTAATCCACTGACTCATGATTGATATCTAATAAAGAAAGATTTGGTCTAATCACTAACTCAATCGATATGTCCAACAAATAAAGAGTTGATCCAATCTACTGACTGAATCGGTATATCCAACAAATAAAGAGTTAGTTTAGTCCACTGATTCAATCGGTATGTCTGACAAATAAAGAGTTGGTTTAATCCACTAACTAATCAGTATGACCGATAATATCAAAATGATTTATTATCAGTTAAAGTTTGCTCATCGACTATTACTTATTTATTAACCAAGGTCGAGGCCGAAATAATGAATACTCCCTTCATCCAAAAAGAATAAAAAATGAAGCACTTCATTGGCAGCATTTTGAGCTTGGGAGTGGGGAGCAATGTTATGACAATGACTCAGCTACTTGATCTCGATGAACCATATGATAAAGCTGGCTGACGACAAAGTGGCTAATTAATTAGTATGGCTAACTATTGGCTGACCAACTCATAAAGGTAGATTTATTTTAAAAAGAATGAAGATGGCAAAACAAGATATAATTATCCTACCAGAATAATAGCCACCTATTATAAGGGCTTGGGTTAGTTCTTAATAGAATAATGTCGAAACTAACTATAAAAAGTCATTTCTAACTAAATTTTGTTAAGGCAAACACTTATAGATACTGATAAGAGGAGACTTCTGAGGGTAAGTAGAAAAAAACACTGGCTAAAGTATTCTTAACTCTACTTTAACTTCTCCAAGATTCTATATTTGTTGATTGAGTCCTTATGACTTAAGCATCAGAGTGTTCCCTACTAGAAATCCTTGATGAGGGGGTTTGTTTTGCAAGAGCCTCGGGAGAATTGGCTGGCAAATTTGATGGTGCGAGAAGATCGCTTGGGTTCGGTGTTAATAAGTTCATTTGGGTTTAGTCGTGGGGACTCGATGGACCATTCAGATGATCTAAGAACCAATTAGCTCTGAACTCGTTATGTTTGAACTCTTTGAATTTTTCATATAATTTAGTTCACATAAAAGAAAATGAAAATATATAGAGAGTAATGGACGGAGTTATCCATGAGATTTTGGGTTATAAAATTGCACATTTAACTAGGTTATCCTTAATTAGTTAAAACCATCATATATTCTATGTGTTAAAATTTATCATAACACTTATAATATATCTATTGTTAAATTTGCTTTCAATGTTGTGATGTTTGAATACTTTGTTTTGCATTTATTTTTTAGTTGTATACCTGATTGATGAGTAAAAATTTAAATGGATCGGTTGTAGATACATAAAATAAATGGGACTAGATATGTGTTTACTTTTTTCAATCCAATAATAATTGAGCCAGGTACAAGTTGAGAATTATTTTGACCAGACCTCCAATTGATCCAACTAAACCAAACACATTGCCACCTTAATTTAAAGGGATGTTACATCAACAAATCAAATCCAACCATAAATCTGGAATAACTCTATGAAATATGTAGTACATATAACATAATGTATAGTACACATACCACATATGTGTCGGGGTGTGGGAGACATGTGCGGGAGTTTGAGGCTAATCAATGCTTTTATGTAATATTTGTTGTATAATTGTATGATGTGTGTGTGCATACAAAACTGCATATTAGTTATGAAAATTTATATAATTGAACATTTTGGTGATATGTCAGGTGGTCTAGTATAGCAACTATTGGCGTGGGGTCCCTGGATCGGCCGGTCGGAGCCGCTGCATCGCAGGATCGCTCCCTGGTTCACCTGCAAAACAGGTTCCTTGTCGGAGGAGTTGTTCCGGCGGAGGACACTCCGATGCCTAAGTCAGTGGCGGATTCCAGCCACAGAAAGGGAAAGATGTTGAGAGTGGAAGAGAAAAAGAGTTCTTGGAGATTGAAATGTGTATGTGCGAGATTATTTACGCGTACCTCTCGAGCCATCCTTCTTAACCCTATTTAAAAGATGGCCTCCGGTCTGTACCGCTCTTTTTCCGGAGATCATGGGGAGCCATTCACTCCCATGATTGGCGATCGTGGGTTGTCAATGAGCGGTTCCAGCCAGATCGAGGCGTGGCTGCAGGAATTGCACGCCATGATCATGGCATGATGAGTGTCGATTGTAACCATTGGTTACAGTTTTTTTTTGAATAGATTGTGGTTCAAGCTTCGGGTTCCCCTTGCGTGGGCCGAAGGCTTGATATTTCCCTGAGGCCGGAGATCATGTCTACGGCGGGGACTGAAGTTCGTGTCTTCGGAAGTCGATGAGTAGTTCAGACTTCGGCCAGAGCCGAAGGTGCTACCCGAAGGACTGGCCTTCGGATGTTGTAGTTCGGTGTGAAGCCTTGAGTTGCTTACAGTTGGCCTTCGCTTAGTCCGAAGTCCGTAGTCGGAGAACCGGGGCTTCGATAAGTCGAACCGGAGCCTGGTTCATAGCTGAACCAGGATATTCCAACAGCAACCAAGTTCTACCCCATTACAGATATATCAGTTAGCTCAAGGACGGGACTATCTTCTAACGCCTTATCATGTGGACTCAGAGATGCATGCCCATCAGTCTCTCATGTACACGTCAACCACTACTGGCTTGCCCAGTCTACTTGTTCATGCTCTCGGTGTGGCGGTCATCATGTTTACCACCTAAGGAATGCCCTGCCATAGGATATACTGTGCAAGCCACTACTCCCTGCCTCACTTATCATAGCATGACTCCCACTCCAAGTGTACCTGCAATAGCCGAAGTATGTCAACCATTATTTTCTATCCTTAGACGCAAGGTACATATCTATAAACTACTCCCCAAAAACTCTCCACGTAAATCGAACAAGGACTGGGTAAGGATACAAAGAGAATAACAAGGGGAGGGAGAAAACGGGAATGAAACCGAGAGCCCGCTCTTCTCAAGAGCCACCTCCTTTCACCATAAAAGAACCCTCTTCTTACCTCACCCTGGATATATCCTGAGCTCCCTAGATTGAGTCTTCTATATCTCGCTACCTAAGTGGATTCCCTTGGCCATTTATATATACTTTCCATTCTCCAAAGTCTAGGCCTCCACGACTTCACTCATCATGTGCCATCCCTTGGAAAGCGAGATTCAAATATACTGAGATCCCTTCACCTATGAATATCATTCCGTCCCTCTCACACGCTCTCTTCTTCGCTTCTTCTCCATCTCTTCTCCCACTTTTACTCCAAGCTCAGAGGGGACTTCAAGCGTTCTCTGTTTATCTTTCTAGAAGATTGACTTAGATATTGAAGGATCCATAATCGGGAACCCATCTCTAGCATATCGAACTTTCTCTTCTCTGTTTTACAGGACCAACTCTGGTAACAGAACCTTGCGAGACCCCTCAGCTTCTCATTAGCATCCACTCATAGTCCAATTCTATTTGAGCAGAGCCCGAGTCAACACCACCTTCCGGAGATTTGCAACATGATGAATTTAGAAACTTGAAACAAGAATCTTAAACTTAATGATAAAGTTTAAAATTCCTAATAATTAATTTAATGTTTTAGGAACTTATAAAAAGTACGAAAGCAACGATAAATTTGAACCTTTTTTTTTTTTTGATAGAACAAAAAGGGAGGGGGAGGTAAACCCCGCTGTAGCTGCCCCCACTGGGCCCCAACCCGTCGAGGCTATGTTCGATCAAGCTGCATTTTTTGCGTACCCTCCTCATCTTAAAGTGAGTACGTCAGCCCGGCACCACTAAAGCGTCAGAGTGGAGCGCTCCTCCTCGTGCCCAGTCACGTGCCCCAGGAAAAATTCCTGAATTTAATCGAGTAACCCACAAGCTCAAGCCTCGAACCCGTAATCGAGGGAACGAAGAGTAAACGCCCAACAACTATGCTACCACCTTAGTAGCTAAATTTAGAACCTTCAACGAGCAACGGTGAGCTTCAATTCACTTTAGTCCAAACTACATTTAACCTTGACAGTATAATGTGTATATATATTTCCCACTTAATCGACCATTTAGAATCTTTTCTATCACTATTGCTCATTAGAATAATATTTTTTTCAATATATGTTTTGTCTTATTATTATTTATGGTGTGCAAATATGTCAACTCAAATAAATAAGAGAGTATGTCAATATTATTACTTTAGATATGACTGCAATAAGAAGTGTCAATTCTCTGGAATCTTAGTGTCAGATAACTAGAGAATTTTTAAAATAAATTTTATAAAAAAAATATAAAAATAGATGATGCGAAATATATTATCGAAGTAGGTGGCGATGATGATGTGGACGAATTCGTTTGTTAAAAAGACGAATACAATTTAATTGAATTCATCTTTGATAAAGATGAATCCAGTTAATTTGGATTCGTCTTTGGTAAAGACGAATCTAGTTTACTGGATTCGTCTTTCGTAAAGATGAACTGGGTTAGAACTAAACTCGTCTTTTCGAAAGCGAATCCAGTTAATCCTTCCCCGGTATTAAATACTGATTTATTATAATTTCATAAAGGGAAGATATATAAATTTAAATATTGATTTATTATAAAAAAAAAATTATTAAATATTTTTTTTAAAAAAAATTGAAAAAAAATTAACCCGTGAATAATACATATCAAAATTTTATAAAAAATAAAAAATTAATAAAAAAATTGTAGGACCGATATGTGGATCGATGGTCTGACCGATAGGTGGATCGATCGTCAGACTAGTAGTAGGACCGGTAGGTGAACCGATGATTAGCCGAACTGGCAATCGGGACGGTGACCGAGGGTCGAATCCTTCCACGATTTTACTGAAAAAAAAAAATTATTATTATTATTATAAATAATTAATATATTAAATTAAAATATTTTAATATATTATTTACCAAATTACGTTAAAAATAAAAAAAATTATTAAAAAATTGATAAAAAAAATTATATTTTTATTAAATAAAATAATGATAAATTGTCGATTGTATATACGATTTCACCAAATAATATTATTTTAATTAAAATTTAATAAAAAATTTTAAAAATCAATGAGAAATCATGAATTTAATAAATGCTAAAATAATTATTATTTTCATAAATTTAATTTTATATTTTATATATTTTTTAATTTACTTGAGCAAATAAATGATTCTTATCATTTTAAGATCGTTATGTGGACTGATGATCGGATCAGTAGATGGACGGATGATCGAATCAGTAGCAAGACCAATAAGTGAACCGATGATCGATCATGGTAATCGGAATGGCGACCGAAATGATGACAGAACCAACGGAAAATAAATTTTTATTATTTTCATAATTTGAATTTTATAATTTATATTTTTTAAAATTTAGTTAAGCAAATAAATGATTCTTGTCCATTTTAGGCCAGAACAACATATAAACACATATATAATAAATACTTATATAAATAATTCTTATATATTTTGGACCACAACATATATAAATAAACACATATATTAAAAACATAATTTTTTAAAATTAACAAGAAAATATGAATTACAATAAATTCGAAAATAAAATGACTATTCGGTCCCATATTGTGGCCGTCTCCTAGTGCGTGCAGGCTGTATACGACGACGGATCGGAGGTGGGATGCTGCTCTGTCTCATGCTCTATATCGTGTGATGCCTGATATGCAGCATGCTCTACATCATGTGATGCCTGCTGTGCAGATACATGATGTGACGACGATGCTCCATGTCTGGAATAATCACGCTGCCAGCCCATGAAATTCGGTGCAATAGTATAATCAAAATGTGCTGCCACATCCTCAGTAGATGTGAACTCGTGCATTGGATATGGAACAATGCTATCTCGTCTCGTACCTCGTCTATGATGAGCTGGCGGAGGTGCTCCGGATGAAGATGATATGGATAATAAGGTGAAGGAGTCTCGTCCTCCCTGTCTCCCTCCTGATAAAAACTCATGTAGTGGAATCCGTGCATGCTCGCCAAGAGTATGGAGGGCAGAATGACATATATCCTGTATATCCGGGGAGGCCGTCGCACGCTCGAGTATCGTCGCAAAACTACTACCCTGTAAATAAGAAAATAATTAGTTTGACAAAATTTAAACTTATAATTTAAATAATAAATTTAAATTACTTACCATGTAATCATATACTGTACCATTGCGACTGATGAATCGACGAGTGATCCTACGATACCACTGCATATAAGGATCGTGATAATCCATGGTACCATCGAATGGATCACCATGTATAATATAGTCATGACGACTCATCCATAACTGTATATAATCCCGATGAACGGGGGACCAATCCTGATCAGATCATCCTCTCATATCAATATGATGTAGTGCAGACAACGTATCGAACTGATCTGGCACGACCTGTCGCATCCCGAACTGGCGCATCACTTTATCGGGTAAATGCCACTCTACTATATAAACATACTAGTGGCACTATACTTCACCAGATCTCCTGACCCTGTAGACAGTAGTCTGGTAACTGTACAATCATAGCGGCAGTAGTATATGGCTACCATATGACCTGTTTATAAATAATTTAAAGCATAATTTATTAAACAAGAACAAATAAAACAAGTCAATCATTACCAAAAATTTAAATAATCATTACCTCGTCGGGTCGCAGTCGATCAAGTAAATAACGATACGAAGAGACCACATGCATAGGTACCTGTGTGACAGAAAAAAGATCTCTCCATCTACAAAATAAATTAATTAAATAAATTAAATAAAATAGTATAATACATGGTATAAAAATATTATGTAAATTCTAAACTCACCTCATCCCTAATGGTCCCTGTGGTAAACCGGCTCCATCATCATCAAAATCGATCATCGGATCTGGGGCCTGTCGAAGTAATCTGTGGGGTGCAAGAATCGGAACTCTATCCCATGCCCACAGCTGTAGTAGCAACAGCGGACCAGCAATATCAGTAACATCTCTGTGACTCGTCCTGCACATTTCTATACAACCAAGTGAGTCCAGCGCTACCCCAACTATACTGTCCGGCCATTTCAAAATCCGCTAATAAAGATAGAAATAATAGATGCATGTTGTTCCCAGATTTATCCATAAAAAGGCACCCACCCATCAACTGTAAAATATATGCTCGAGCATAGCACTGAATGGCTGCCTCGTCCGCATCGAATGCTAAATCCTGGAAGTGCTTAGTAAGCCAGACCAAGCTCAGTCGTGATCCATGCAATCTATCATCCGGTGGGACGACTCTTAATAACTTAAGACAAAGCTGCTCCAATCTACCCGTGTACTACCCGTCACTAGTAGACCATCTACTAGCAAACCTAGCTGAACAGCAATATCCTGTAGGGTGATGGTGGCCTCTCTATGGAGAAAATGAAAAGTATGCATCTCTGGACGCCACGCTCGACGAGAGCAGTGATCAAATGCAAGTCCAATCTAATAAATCCAACACATGCTAGACCATAGAATCCAGACTGCATCAGCAATGGCAAAATATGACGATCGAGCGGTATCGATCTGCGCATAACCATCTCTCGACGTCGACAGTCCCAAAACAACATCCTGTCCCTCCCAGACCAAAGATGATCTATGTGAAGGCTGACCGTGTAGTACACTACTATCAGAAGGACCAGGATCCATAACTGCGATAACTCAAAGAAAATCAATCACAAAGCCCGTTTAATGCATAGTAAGGACATCAATCCATATACAAGCTATAAACATCAGACAATAAAATATATCCATATATTACAATCCATCAAATAAAATACAAAGCAATGACAAGATTAGCCCAATACATTACAATCCATATATTAAAACATCTGTAAAATATGATTGATATAATTTAACTAATCTGCTTGTAGAAGCCTTGGACATGACCGCCTATCATGCCCTTCTTCTTTACAGATTGTACACTTGCGTCTGTTGCTGGTTTCTCTTATATCCATATCATTTCTGATCCTCGTGGATCGTGGCCTACCTTTTTGTCGCAACCTATTACATCAGGTATAATGATACCGTGTTCATTTTGCTAGGGCCAATATTCTTCATGTGAAATTGGTTGAAATTGTGGCATATAAGTTCGATGATAATCGTGTAATGTATAGTACCGATCAATGTATATTTTAAAATCAATGGCAACATGTGCATAATCAGCCATGACATGAGAACAAGGTAAATAAAAACATTGTTATTTCTGACATGTACATGTCTGCTGGGAAAGATGAACAACCTACAGCATCAAAAATCATAATTCAGCATATACACAACGTAATAACATATTTCAATGATACATAAAGATCGTAAATACCTGTGTATTATCATCCCTGTTCATGTTCGGTCCACGTCTAGCAGTTTGGACTTGGAACAAGCTAGTTGCTCTATCAAATCGGGTGTAATGGTATGCGATGTCGCTTTGGCTTGGTTGGAGATGACATGTTCCGTAACAAAAAGAGTAAACCTTTCATTTCTGTCCATTGCCTCTGTTGCTTGGACACGTCGGCCTTCAAAATATGACACAAGCCGAAAGAAAGTCAACTGTACCAATGCTGTTATGGGAAGAAATCGAGCATTTTTCAGAACTCCATTGAAACACTCGGATATATTAGTTATCATCATCCCATACCGTCGTCCGTCATCATGTGAACGTGTCCATTTTGCTAAAGGAATTTCATTCAACCACTGAACAGCTTCTGGGTTAAATTTCTCAATATTTCTCATGTATTTATGGAATTTTCTAGGCTGCATTTGCATTCCAGCTCTTTTCACCACATCTCTTAGTTTGGAATCACGGAATCTTGAATTGAAGTTACTTGCCACGTGACGCAGGCAATATACATGATAAGCATGCAGTGGCTGCCAACCCAGATACTCATTCTGTATTGTAGAAAGTATACCAGCATGTCGATCAGAATTAGACAAATTTCCTGACGTGTTGTAACAAAATTTCTGATACAAGCTAAGAACCAACCCCAGGTGTCCACTGACTCTTCATCGACAATACCAAATGCAAGTGGAAAGATCTGATTATTTCCATCAATAGCAGTTGCAATCAACAATTTCTCCTTATACTTTCCATACATGAAAGTAGCATCGATACTTATGACCGGACGATAGTGCTTAAACCCTTTAATTGAGGGTGCAAAGGCCCAAAATACATGATCAAACTGGGCACAATTTGGTTATCAGTTGGAGTGCTGATAAATTTAACCCAGGTACCCGGATTAAATGTTGTACAGCATGCAACCATTTTGGAAGTAATTGATATGATACATCTCAATCTCCGAACAGCATCGCTATCGCCTTCTGTTGGCATCCCATAATTTTCTATAACTTGGTGTATAGTTGTATTGTTCGTTATGATTGCACCAAGTCCAGCAATAGCAATGGTAGGAATTTCTTTAACCAGGTCCCGAATTTCATTAGCAATTAAAGTAGAGTCCAAACCAGAATGATCTTGAGACATCATTGCAGATAGGCATGTATGAGGACCGGATATCGTGAGATCTCAAAAAAATTATGCCGTTTAATACCTCTCAGCATCCACTGACAACCAGAATCTCTGCTCTTACATTTGACATACCATAGATTTGGATTTGATTCAATAACATTGAATTCATGATGTCTTTCAACAGAATATTTTTTACTGCAGTCTACAATTATGCCTTATCTATAAAGAGGAGTCCTTTACGTAACTCCTCATTCTTTGCCATATAACATGTTGTTCCTGCATTGAATAATACATTGACATATTTGCAACATTCCAATCAATCTGGGTAAATATTCTAGATGGAGCTTCAAATGTAGAATAATTGGAACAGTGGTATCATCCGGACTTCGTACTGGATGTGAAGTACTGGCCTCGTCACCTTTGTCAGCCAATCATGTTCACTTTCATCATCATTCTCACTAAAAAGTTGATTATCGACATGCACCCTGTCATCAGCAACTGTATATATTGATGCTTCTCTAATATTACTTTCTGGTATAGTACTGTCCACCGTACGTAACGGATCTACAGTAAAAACTGAGCCAATATTTTCTATTTCATTATCTGCAATATTCGGAGTACTATATGATAGAACATGTTCAGTTACACGAGTTATTGCTATTTTTTACAATTATAATATCATTACATTATTTATAATATATACTTTTTTATTTAATTAATCATTATCAATACAATTACAATTATATCATAATACTAAATATTAAATATTAATAATTAGAATAGGTATTATAAATAAAAAGAAATACATTAATTTATAATATATACTTTATTTAATTAATCATTATCAATACAATTACAATATATTATAATACTAATATTAAAATTTTAATAATTAGAATAATTATATTACAATTATAATATCAATACATTAATTTATAATATATATTTTTAATTTAATTAATTATTATCAATACAATTACAATATATTAGATACTAAATATTAAAATTTTAATAATTAGAATAATTATATTACAATTTAATATCAATACACTAATTTATAATATATTTTTAATTAATTATTATATCAATACAATTATTTATACAATTATCAATTACATATTATATAAAATAAACAAAAATATATAAATACATATATTATACAAAAATAGCATAAACCAAACAAAATTATCTAATTATTCTAAATTTCATACCAAAATTATCCTACTAATTATTCTAAAATTTTTACCAACAAACAACATAATAATATTATTCAAAAAAATTATAATAACAAAAGAAATATAGTAATTACCTATATATTTTCAAATATTCCTGGACTTCTTTTGAATCGGATTCCTTCAAATAGATCTAGCAACAAACAAACAAAAAATTTTAAATAATAAATCATAGAGACCATTGAAGAACCAAAAAAAAATTAAATTAGATCGGATCAAAATAAAATCAAACCTTTTAAAAAGTATGGGGCTAGACCGGATATAAGATGGGACCAGGAGAGGGAAATGGGGGGGGGGAAGAGAGACAGGGGAGGGGGGAGAGAGGGATGGGGCGGGGGGTGGGGCGGGGAGGTGGGGAAGAGAGAAAGGGGACCGGGAGAGGAGGATGGGGCCAGGGGGCGGGGGTGGGGAAGAGAGACAGGGGACCGGGAGAGGGGGATGGGGCCGGGAGGGGGGAGGGATGGGGCCGGGGGAAGATGGATGGTAGAAGAACAGAAGAAGAACAGAAGAAGAAGGCCTGGCAGGGGGGGGGGGCTACTGCCTGAAATTGTCTTTCAGAAAGATGAATTCTCAGTCAAATTCGTCTTTTCGAAAGACGATTTCAGAAATGTTACCCACGTGGCGAGCTCGTAGACTACCAATGCGGGGTTGCGTACGGGGGCTTGAATTCGGCTTTTGAAAAGACGAATTCAATTGAGAATTCGTCTTTTCAAAAGCGAATTCATACGTACTCGTACGGCCGTCCGATATGACAAATTTTTTTCCCGAAAATACCCCGTTATTTGTCACGTGCCACCTAAATCGGTAAATAAATAAAGGATCACTTATTGGGTAATTAAGTTTTTTTTATATTATTTTTTAAAAAAATTCTTTGATAACTCCTATAATTTTGTATATGGTGGAACTTTTTTCATGCCGTCACTTTGCTCTGCATTTATTTCACCTAAGAGGTTATCCTATCAAAAATATCATGTAAAGTTGTAAAAAAAATCCTATAGCTGGTTGCATATGATTCGCTGCGTTGCATTTATTTTCTTCTACAAACAAAATTTGTTGGTTGAAGTAAGATAATATAATGACAAAAGGAAGTCCATATGGGCTACTTTTGATAGTGTCTATGCCAATTCTTCGCAACCCTAGTTGTGAAATTTCCTACAATTGGACAAATGGTGAATTTTTATTGGCGCTTTAATTTTGGCCTGTATCTAATTCATCAAAAAGGCTAGCCTATCAAATTTGTCATGTAAAGTTGTAAAAACTTCCTACGACTTAGTTATAGTTGTCCAATTTTATCAATTCTCCTTTATCGGTGTAATCTGTTAGGCTAGTGTTAGCTGAAGCAATATAATGTAACAATAAAACCAAGTCGACGTGTGTTGTTTATATATATATATATATATAGTGCCAATCTTCTCCGTCCTGTCATGAAAAAATTCTATTGTGAACTTTTATTGGCAATGCAACATTTGGCCTCCATTTGGTTTACTAAAGAGGTTGGCAGTTAAAACATATCATGAAAAGAATAAAATTTTTGCTACGATAAATGATTTTCTGCATTGCATTTATTTCACTAGAATAGACATGAATAGGCTTATACCATTTCAGTTCCATCCCACAAATCTCTCTGTTCTCCTACCCACAGAATCTGCCCGTAGAGTAGGCTTATGCCATTTTAATTCCATCCCACGGTATATGCCTTCCGCTTTCGTCATCATAAGAGCTGGAAGTGTGCCAGGCCGAGCAACATCCCTACTCGAGGTCAGCCTCCGATTGAACTAGTCCAATCTAGTTCTTCTTACACCAGCTCTCTTCCCTCTCTTAATTTTTTTTTAAAGATATAAAATACTTTGTGGCCCCCGCCCTAATCCATTGGCTATCTCCATCTTTAGGGCTGCTATCACCCATTCCGTAGCCCCTACTCCCTTCCAGATGGACAACTTTTTTTTATTTTTGCTAAAACAAAAGAAGAGAAAGGATAAATCCCGGTATAGCTACTTTCACTGGATCCCAATCCTGTCAGATTATATTTGATTTAGACTATAATTTTTTCGCATACCTTTTCCATCATGGTGAGTACGTCAGCTTGACATCACTAAGACATCGGAGTAGTACGCTCTCCCACCATCCCGATCACGTGTCCTAAAAAAAATTTTGAATTTGATCGAGTTACTCGCTCTCCATCAAAGAAGATTGGGGAACGCAGCATTGGCGATGACAGCAACTCCATCATCTCTTGCCCTCGAGCCCCCCTCTTTTAGCAATTCGATGACGGGAGTGGAGTGCAAGAGCCGAAGTGGCAAAGCGAATGGCTTTTCAGCGATTCATGCATTGGACTTGGACCATCTTAGACTCCCAACTAAATGACTTCCAAATTTAATAGGCACAGGTCAGGGCTTTAATTGGGCTTATGTTTAGGCCGTGAATTGATTGGGCTTAAGCTAGACTGATAGTATATCTAAGTTGGGTCCAAAAATCAAACAAGTTTTATATCTTAGTCCGAACTCGATCCAAAATATTTGGGCCTAGCCGAAAGCCCAACCCATAGTCAACTTATCCCATGGCTTCAAGCCGGCCCGAGCCCAATTCATGCTCTAATCATAACCTTATTCCAATCTTGGGCTAAAATATACTATTCCCTCTTAAAAAAAGTCTTTGTACACCATGCTCGGTGCACAAAAAATATGCCGTATAATTTGATTGGACCACGTAAATCTATTTTCAACATGTATTTAATGCCTGTAGTTTATTTTTGTTAAAAATTTTGAATGATAAAAATGCCTCTCTCTTAATAAAAAATATGACATCCCTTGATCTGTATTATGACATTCCTTGACTTGGATTATAACATCCATGTATCATAAGATCGAATGGTATTTTATCATTGAAAAAAGTTTTAAAATTTTTTAATAATAAAAATATTCTTGTGTGAACAGGTTATAAAATGTTGTTTAAAAAAGGATATCGTAAGGAAAGTATTAAAACATCATTAAAATATGCATTTAATACCTGTTGATGTGGCGAGACGCTGACGTGTAATCCCTGTCAAATGCCATGTCAGAGAAAGCTGCCACGACGGACACTCCTCTTTGGACTCCTTTGCTAGGCCAAGCTCCTTCAAATATCGGGACGGCTTGTCGAAGCCGAGTTCCGTCCTTCGCTAGGTCGGCTCCCGCAAAATCGGGACGCCTAGGCCGGAGCGCGATCTCCTCCATAAGATTGAGCCCCTCCGAGGCCGAGACCCCTAGGTTGGAGTCAAGCCTGCCCTCCTCCGCCAGGTCGAGCCCCTCGAGGCGAGCCCTCTAGGCTGGAGTTGTGCCCAGCCCTCTTCCACCAGGTCGAGCCCCCTCAAGGTCGAGCCCCTTGGTCCGGAGTCGAGCCCAGCCTTCCTCCGCCAAGTGGAGCCCCTTCGAGGTCGAGCCCCTCGAAGTCGAGCCCAGC
Organism: Areca catechu; assembly: GCA_021397845.1. Lineage (NCBI taxonomy): Eukaryota > Viridiplantae > Streptophyta > Magnoliopsida > Arecales > Arecaceae > Areca > Areca catechu. The sequence continues at coordinate 62,952,402 of CM038040.1, read as the reverse complement.
CCTCCGCCAGGTCGAGCCCCCTCGAAGTCGGGCACCCTGGACTGGAGTCGAGCCCAGCCTCTCCAGTTCGGCCTCCACCTCAGACGAAGGTGCCAGCAACTAAAGGGGCGACGCCGTCCTCCTTGGGCGCCGACGAGCCACCCAAGGACCGCAAGGAAGCACCCACCAGGCCATGATGATCGTCCCCCGCTATCACTTATACCAGAAAAGGAGGAAGCTCCCTAATCGAGATGCCGCGCTCTCCTCCGACCGTCTGCACCACCCGAAAGAGAAAGTCAACTAGGAGATTTGAATCCCAGGGGGCTGCTCCCCAATCGAGGCCCTGCCAAGTTTCCGGAATGGAGCGACCAGAAGGATGTCAGAACGCATGGTAGGTTCCTTTATCACGAACCAGGAAATACATCCCGTCCATGGTACGGAACACCACCGCACGCGTCTGCTGGCACAGGGGAGATCCCGAGGTAGGCGTTCAGCAACTACCTGGACTTAAAAGAACCATTGACAGTCCCAACAGGGAGGAAAAAGGTGAAAAACATCCAAGTAAGCAAGAAAACATCGAGCAAGTAAGAGGGAGGAGGCCACACAGGAAAACCACCAAGGAGACTGAGAATTCAAGTCTACCGAGATCCACGGGAAGGGTCGCCCAAACACAGCCATCGAGCTCCAGTTCACCTCAGCCACTACTTTCCTGGCTCACTTGCACCCTTCTCACACATTATTCACTCCTCTAACTTGGAGTCCATCTCATGGCTCGACCAGGAGGATCTGTTCCCCTGGATCGTCACTGACTTAACCGTCGAAGTACCCCCACCGGAATCCCCAGCCCGGGTCTCTAACTTTGTTTTACAGGTCCCGAAGAGCAGGCCGGTCTCAAAGAGATGAGGGGCGATCCGACGCCGACAGCAGCTACGGGCCACGGCAATCTTGGCAGCAATAGATTGGCGCGCCAGGTAGGGGGACGGTAGGTCCTTTGTTCCAAAAGCCAGTCCCTCTGCAAGCAAGTCCACCGGGAGGATGGTGACGATGCGAGCAAGATAAGTCTCCACCAGTCATGCGGGAGACCTCCCTTTCCACGGGGACCCGCACAGTCCAGAAGGGGAGCTCCCCGCTCCAACTTAACCACCCCCGACGGGCCCTCAGCTAGTCGCACTTGCCCAGCAGGTGCAGTTTCTTACTACAACAGTACCAGCATTGGTCCTGGCCACCCACCAGCAGCCAGGGACTCCAGTGCCCACACCGCAGCACCCCGCGACAGCCTGCGCTCCTTTCAAGGAGGGCCCTCGTAGCCGCGGGCCATCGTCGACCACTAGGGAAGCCACCAGATGCCGACGAAATGGTAATGAGCCGGATCTACCGATCGGGAGAGCCGATCCTCGATGCTCGAGCGGGTAACAGCCAAACCCCGTCGAGGTCGAAAAGGCAAGATCCCCATCATGGACACTGCCTCACATCACCTTCTCCTCTCCTTCAACCTTAGCGGAGGGTTCAACCGACGAGGCCATCAGGCGCACAGCCGAGAAGCGCCTGGAGGAGCAGGAGCGCAAACTGACGGAGCTATCCCGCCGGTTTGCAAATATGCAGGGCTCCACTGATGAGCCAGTGGGCTATGATGCCCGTCCTCCCTTCTCTCGAGAGATCCAAGAGGAACCGATTCCCAACTGGTTCCATATGGCACAAGTGGATCCCTACGATAGGACCACCGACCCCTTGGACCACCTAGAAAGCTACAAGGCCCTCATGAGGGTCCAGGGGGCATCGATGCCCTCTTTTTCATCGCCTTCTCAGCAACCCTTTGGAAGGCTGCTCGGGTCTGGTTCACCCACCTCGAGCCCGAAAGCATCGGCTCTTTTGCTCAACTAGAGCAGAAGTTTATGGCCCACTTCGATGCCTATCGAAAGGTGCCACGAGAAGCAGACAGCCTCTTCTCCATCCGGCAACAGGATCGTAAGCCCTACGGGACTACGTGGTCCATTCAAGGTTGCCGCGTTGGAGATCTACAATCTTGATGAGCCAGTCGCCATGCTGGCACTGAAGTGAGGGCTCAGGATCTCACGCCTGACCTACTTGCTCGATAAGAAACCTCCTAAGATGTACTCCAAGCTCCTCCTCCGAGCCCAAAAGTACATCCATGCCGAGGAGGCGGATCGTACGATAAGGGAGCTGGACGGGAAGCTGCTGAAGAAGCCAACTCCCATGGAGGCGCCCAGGATGCAGAAACCAGGACCCCCAACTCCGAACTTCTGCCAGGGGCTGAGACCGAGGAGCAACCCCATCCCGGAGGAGAGGTTCACACCCCTCCTCGCGCCGAGGATGAAGATCCTCATGGAGATCAAAGGTGAGACTTACCTGAAGTGCCCTCCTCCGATGAAGCCATCCACTGGCTGCGACAAGACAAAGTATTGTCGCTTCCACTGTGACCATGGCCACGACACCGAGAAATGCCACAACCTCAAGAGGGAAATTGAAGACTCATAAGGAGGGGCTACCTCAGGAGGTACGTGGGGGGCAAGGCTCCGACCGAACCTCAGGCTCTCGCCGCTCTCCACCGGTCCCTACGATCGACAACAGCCCTACCGAAAAGCAGTGGGGATGATATGCTGGGAGCCGAGGGCTCTTCCAAGAAGGCCCAGGGGGTAGAGTGTTCTGAAAATGTACTCCCATTTATTAGGAAAGGGAAAAATGGAGGAGAGAATGTAAATAACAATGCCATGGTTGTCGAGAAGATGATCGCGAAGCATCCTGTAAAATGAATTATGGTCGATAGTGGAAGCTCGACTGATGTCCTTTTTTATGATGCCTTCTCCAAAATGAACCTGTCCTCTGCTCAACTCAGACCTGTGCACGCTCCCCTTGTCGATTTCACGGGGGACTCTGTAAGGGTTAAGAGAGAAATCACTCTCCCAGTCACCACCGGGACCCCACCTCGGCAGAGCACTGTTATGATGACCTTCACGGTTGTTAGGCTTCCCTTAGCCTAAAACATGATTCTCAGCTGACCTGGGCTCAACTTGCTCAACGCTGTCGTTTCCACAAAGCGGCTGTTGGTACAGTTTTCCACCCCCTACGGTGTCGGAGAAATGAGGGGGGCACCTCAGCCGGTACAACATTATCTCCATACTGTCCCTAGAGCCAAAGTCCCCAAGGACACCCCAGCACGGACGATCTCGACCAAAGAGCACAGGACCCTAGGGGTAGCCCGGTCGAGCACTTGCTATCTTATCCGCTCAAAGCCCACCAGGCAAAGATGATGTAGATTGTGGCACAGCTGCAGACGAAGAAGAGAGGGCCCACCTGTTGGAGTTCCTATGAGTGAATGCGGATGTGTTCCCCTGGACAGCGGTGGACATGCCAGGTATTCCCCCTGACATAATCACCACAAGCTAAGTATTGACCCAAAGCACCGGCCAGTTCGGCAAAAGAAGAAAAGCTTCACCCCGAAGAGGCAGGCGGCGATCAATGAGGAAGTGGACAAACTCCTCACTACCGGCTTCATTCGGGAGGTACAATACTCGAGCTGGCTAGCAAGTATGGTGATGGTAAAAAAGAATAATGGCAAATGAAGGATCTGTATGGACTACACCGACCTCAACAAGGCATGTTCGAAGGATAGCTTCCCTCTACCGAGGATTAACCAGTTGGTGGACGCCCACCTCGGGGCACCGGTTACTCTCATTCGTGGATGCATTCTCCAAATACAATCAGATCCGGATGCTCCCGGAGGACGAGGAGCACACCGCCTTCATCACCGATCGAGGGACATACTGCTATAGGATGATGCCCTTCGGCCTGAAGAATACTGGGGCCATGTACCAGTGCCTGGTCAACAGGGTCTTCAAAGACCAAATTGGCTGGAACATGCAGGTGTATATGGATGACATGCTTGTCATGAGCAAGCCGAGCTCAGACCACATTGTTGACCTCATCGAAGCCTTTCAGAACCTCTGGAAATACCAGATGAAGCTAAACCCAGCAAAGTATGATTTCGGAGTGGCGGTAGGAAAGTTCCTTGGCTTCATGGTCACTTAGAGGGGCATTGAAGCAAACCCGGAGAAGGTCCAGGCGATCGTCGACATGGAGCACCCGACATCCAAGAAGCAGGTCCAACACCTGACGAGTTGGATTGCAGCTTGAGTCGGTTCATCTCGAGATCGACTGACCGCTGCCTTTCCTTCTTCAAGGTGCTATGCAAGATGCACGACTTCGCCTGGATAGAGGAGTGTAGGATGGCCTTCGAAGAATTAAAGAAGTTCCTGGCATCTCCGCCGTTGCTCTCAAGACCGAAGGAAGGAGAGGAGCTCCTTCTCTACCTGGCAGTAACACCTGGGGCCATCAGCTCGGTCCTCATCCACGTAAATGAGGATGGATCCCAGAAATCGGTATACTACACCGGCAAAATCCTCCCGCGACATGGAGATCAAGTATACTCGCTCTGAGAAACTCATTTTTGCTCTAATAATGTCTGCTAAGCACCTCAGGCCATACTTCCAAGCGCATCCCATCGTGGCCATGATGGATCAGCTATTGAGGGCCATACATAGCCACCCCGAAACCTCCAGGCGGCTGGCTAAGTGGTCCCTGATGCTGAGTGAGTTCGACATCGCATATTGGCCGAGGTCGTCACAAAGGCCCCAGGTCCTAGCCGACTTCCTAGTCAAGTGCACGGGATTCGCCGAGGAGCCAAAGCAAACAACCTGGAGTAGAGGAGGAGCCCTGGATCCTCCACGTCGACAGTGCATCCGACACTGGCGGGAGCGGAGAAGGCCTCATCCTTGCCAACAGCGATGGGATCGTGGTAGAATGTGATCTCCGCTTCAAATTCACCGCGATAAATAACCAGGCAGAGTACGAGGCGCTCCTCACGAGCCTAAGGGTCTCCCGCGGCTGGGCGTATGAAGCCTGAAAGTCTTTACCGACCCCAACTGGTGGTCAGACAAGTCTCCGGAGAATATGAAGCCAGAGATTCCTAGATAATGAAGTATCTGGAGCGAGTCTGCTTAAGCACGGTGGGTTTTCGACGCTTCAGCATCTCCTATATCCCCCATAGAGGGAATGCTCGTGCGGATACACTATCGAGACTCGCAACCTTGCTGAACTCGTCACTAGGGCATGCCCACATCGAGTACCTCAAGAGTCCAGCTACGAAGTCCCAGAGGAGGTGCAGCAAGTCACTCCAGAGCCGGGTTGGATGGATAGGTATATCAGGTACATCATTGATGGCACCTTAACAGAGGATCGCTTGGAAGCCGGCCTCATCAAGAAGAAAGCCTCTCGGTTTGTCCTAGTGGAGCCCTTCGAGGTCAAGCCCCTCGGAGTCGAGCCCAGCCCTCCTCCGCTAGGTCGAGCCCCCTCGAGGTCGAGCCCCTTGGTCCGGAGTCGAGCCCAGCCTCCTCTGCCAAGTGGAGCCCCTTCGAGGTCGAGCCCCTCGGAGTCGAGCCTAGCCCTCCTCCGCCAGGTCGAGCCCCCTCGAAATCGAGCCCCCTGGACCAGAGTCGAGCCCAGCCTCTCCAGTTCGGCCTCCACCTCGGACGAAAGCGCCAGCAACCAAAGGGGCGATGCCGTCCTCCTTGGGCACCGACGAGCTGCCCAAGGACCGCAAGGAAGAACACCACCAGGCCATGATGATCGCCCCCAACTGTTACTTACACCAGAAAGGAGGAAGCTTCCTGATCGAAGCGCCGCGCTCTCCACCGACCGTCTACACCACCGAAAGAGGAAGTCACCAGAAGATTCGAATCCCGGGAGCGGCTGCTGCCCAATAGAGGCCCTGCCAAGTTTCCCGGAATGGAGCGATTAGAAGGAATGTCAGAGTGCATGGTAGGTTCCTTTATCACGAACCAGGAAATACGTTCCGTCCATGGCACGGAACATCGCCGCACGCGTTTGCTAGCACAAGGGAGATCCCGAGGTAAGCATTCAGCAACCACCTTGACTTAAAAGAACCATTGACAGTCTAACAAGGAGGAAAAAGATGAAAAACATCCAAGTAAGCAAGAAAACACTCGAGCAAGTAAGAGGGAGGAGGCCACACAGGAGAACCACCAAGGAGACTGAGAATTCAAGGCTACCAGAGATCCGCTGGAAGAGTCGCCCGGACAGCCATCCAGCTCCAGTTTACCTCAGCCACTACTTTTCCGGCTCACTTGCACCCTTCTCACACATTATTCACTCCTAGCGTGGAGTCCATCTCAGGGGCTCGACTAGGAGGATCTGTTCCCCTGGATCGTCACTGACTTGACCGTCGGGAGTGCCCCCGCCGGAATCTCCAGTCCGGGTCTCTAATTCTGTTTTGCATGTCCCGAAGAGCAGGCCGGTTCCGAAGAGATGAGGGACAATCCGACGCCGACAGCAACTACAAACCACGGCGATCTTGGCGGCAACACCTGTAATTTATTTTTTTTGAAAAGTTTGAATCATAAAAATATCCCCTTATGATATCTCTTTATGAACAAGATTCCATAATCCTATTCGTAGGATATCATAATACTGAAAATATTTTCATCATCCAAAAACTTTAAAATATTTTATAATGATAAAATTATTTTTTGATTTTATGGTACAGAAGTTTTATAATCCAAGCCAATAAATATTATAATATAAATCTAAAAATATCATAATCTTTTTTTCAAAAAAGATATTTATTATTTAAAATTTTTAATAAAAAATATAATATTAAATATATATTAAAAAATAAAATTTAATTTTTTGGATAGAATTTTTTATCTGCTCCGCTTTGACGGCAAAGAATTACTCTCCCTCCCCTCATATAGGCAGAGCTAATCGCAACAAATGGCCTAGAATATGAAAACCGGCCCAGCCTACTAACTCTATGACTTCATGTCCCATCGGATTGGAAATCTAATCACATCAATCCAAATATCTTCTTTCTCCAAAGCAAATTACCGTGTTAACCTTTTGTGTCACCGTCAAAATAAAAGTACAAAGCTACGAAGAGGACGAACAAACGCGATATTTGCCCACACGACAAAAATTGTTCTCTTTTTTTTTTTTTCTAGTTAAACGAATAATTTATATTATATTTTTTTTAAAAAAAACATATTTAAACTATCATTATATAAAATATATCTAAACTGTAGATGCATATCCTCAAGAAATATACAAATGAATCCTCACGAATGATGTGCAACAAAGGAGGCTGCCCAATCCGCCGTGGAGTTGGCTTTTCTATAGACATACGGATGATAAGCGCGGAGCAATGACGGAGCATCAACGCTATATCCCGTAGGATGGGAAGGGTGGGAGTGTTCCTGATAGCCTTCTAGATCTATGAAATGACAGTGAGGAATCGCCTTCAATGACTAGGTGATCGAAGTTAAGGATCCTTGTGGCATACCTGATACCCATCCAAGCACCATATAGCTCTGCTAGGGGAACAGTATGTTCCACTAGCTTAGAACCCCCCATGGCTATGAAGCTAGTAGCAGAAGATCTAATGACAAAAGCGGCTCCTGCCATCCAGCCTCTGACACTTCCATCAAAGCTGATAGTACATAATCCTGAGGAGGGGGCTCGCAAGAGATCACGATCTCGTAAGGCGCTCGAGGAGCTGAACCGAAGCCCTGCATTTCAGGTAAAGTCACCATCGAACCATGATACTCCTCAGCCTGAGCCCTAGCTCTTTCCACTATGAAGGTAGGAGAGCAAGTCTCAAATCTAAAGATCATAGCATTCTGGGAGATCCACAAGTGATAAGCCAGGTAAGCAAGCAGGCTCCGGAAAATAGTGGCAGGGGGGACTGCAGCGAGCGACTGAAGGTCCCCAACACATCATCTCCCGAGTACAAAAGAGCACTATAACCAGCCAGAGTCCATACCCGTTTTGCCCTTAAGCATAGAAATAAAGTGTAGTCCAAGGATTCCTCTGGGTCATCACAAAACGGGCAGGAGGGAGGTATATGAACTCCCCTCGAGCTACGAAGGGACCTGGTGGGCAGGCGACGCCGCATGAACTTCCATAGAAAGAGACAAACCCTCAAGTGCACCGGAAGAGCCCAGATCCAGCCTACATGATCAGTCACCTGCTGAGAAGGATGATAGATAGTGTAGAGCTCCAATAAATGGGCAGAGATGGAAGAGGAGGGACCCCAAACTATGATATCCTGGCAGGAAGATAGAGGTAAAGCTATGGAGAGGATCTTATCCTTCAGAGGCTGCCCAAAATATTGAGAGATCAGCATAGAGTTCCAGGTCTATGTCCCCGAGAAGATAAGGTCATGACCACCCAGGAATTGGGCAGATCCAGGGAAACAAATGTAGGCCATCTATGAAGGGAAATTCCAGAGATCCAGACATCAGTCCAAACTCTGATAGATTTTCTGTCCCCAAATCCATCTGAGATAGTGAAAGACCTCCGGAGTTCTTCTCCTGATCTCCTTCCAAATAGCCGACCCTCGAGAAGAGGGCACATAGTCATCCCCCTCCAGGGAACTAGTGTCATATCTAGCTCTCATAAGGAAGCCCACAAGCTGGTCGGATTGAGGAACAAAGTAGTAGCATGACGAGCAAGAAAAGCCTCCCTCCTACTGAGAAGTGAATAGACACCAAGGCCACCCTCCCAGACTGGTTGGCACACTGACTGCCAGCCCACTAGGTTTATACCTCTGGGCGCCACATTGGACCTCCACAAAAAAGCTCGAAGAATGCTCCACCTCCACCGTAGCCTTAGAAATAATGGCATAAGCTAAAAGGTAGATAGGAAGCGAGGTCAATACCGATCTGATCAAAGTCAGTCTGTCCATTACTGATAACGCCCTTCCCTGCCATCCCTCGATCCGCTCCTGAACAGCCTGCACCAAGATCCGAGACTCATCTCTGTGAAGGCGATCGCTTAAGATGGGAACATCGAGATAGTGGATATGCCCGTCCTTGTCCCGAATCCCCAGAATGGAGATGATCAAAGAGCGAGTGCGGGTTGCTATCTTAGGAGAGAAATGGACCTCCGACTTTTCGAGATTGACTGACTGACCAGAAACAATTCAGTAATCCATAATAATCCTTCGGAACCCCCGTGCCGTTGCCTTCGAAGCCCTGCCAAGAAGTAACAGTCATCGACAAAGAGAAGATGGGAGATAGGGAGAACTGTCGGAGTCGCAAAGGAGGGATGGATAGCTAAATCCCTGACCGCATCCCGAAGGCCCCGTGAGAGGGCGTCAACAGCAATAATAAAGGTAGGGAGATAGTGGACAACCCTATTGAAGGCCAACTGTGGAATGAAAGAATTTGGAAGGTGAGCCATCAAGGACGATAGAGAAAGATGGGCACGTGATGCAATCCATGATCTTGGAAATCTACAATGGGTGGAAACCAAAATCATACAAAGATCTCTAAAGAAAGGTCCACCGCACCTGATCATAAGCTCTCTCCATGTCCAGCTTGATTGCCATCAAAGGAGCTCTAGGTGGAGCCCTCCGCAAATCATGCATAAATTCTTGGGCCAGCAGGACATTATCCAAAATTCCCCAACCCCCAATAAAAGCCCCTTGCTCAGGGGAGATGATACCGGGAGGACTATAGGCTTCATTCTCATAGCCATCAGCTTGGCACATATTTTGTATAAAGTAGTACATAAGCTAAGGGTCTAAAGTGAGAAGGATAAGTAGTCCGATGATGCTTAGGGACAAGGGTGACAAAGGTTTGCTTCCACCTGTCCGGCATTAGCCCCGTCAAGAAGAAAAGTTGTACAGCTGAAACCAAACCACTTCCTTCTAATAATCCCAATATCTTTGAAGAACGGAGAAGGGAATCCGTCCGGACCTGGAGCCTTGTCCTCAGCCAAAGAGCATAGAACCATTCGCACTTCCTCCTCAGACACAGGAGCAAGAAGACCGCATTTTGATCCTGTGAAACAATTCTATCAGGAACAGAAGTCTGGTAGTAAGGAGGATCACCCTCATTCGATCTCCTTCTATACCTGAAAAAAGAAACCACCTCCTGTAAGATATCCTCTTACTATCAATCCAACCCCACCATCAGTCTTGAGAGCACGAATCCGATTCCGGTGTCTCTTGACTATAGTGGCCTGATAGAAGAAGTGAGAGTTCCGATCTCCCTGAGCCAACCACTGCACCCTGTATTTCTCTCTCTAGAGAGTTTTCTGTTGGGCCAAGAGAGAATTGTAGGAAGCCAACCCAGAGCGCAGAGAGGCAAGATCTTCATCATTGAGCCCCCTGACTATCCTCCTTACACTGGAGGTCATGAATGACCTTTTCCATCTCGACCAGATGAACAAAGATATTACCCACTTCCACTTTGTTCCATTTTCTCAGCCGGCATTTGAGAAGTTTCAATCTCGAGTGATGCGATACTGAGCATTTCCTTTGATTGGCATTCTCCAGACCTCCTGACCACCTCCCAAGAATTAGGATATGATAGCCAAATTCTTTCAAACCTAAAAGGCACATGAATAGGAAGAAGATGGGTGGTGGTCAACAGAAGAGGATAGTGATCCGAGGCGACCCTATCCAAATGCCGAACTGAGAATTTGGGATGCATCTGAAGCCAACCCGTGGTAACAACTGCTCTGTCTAGCCTTTCCCAGACCCGAGCCCTCCCTGATCTATTATTGCACCAGGTGTATCTATTCCCCAGAAATCCCAAATCGATCAATCCATTGGAGTCCAAAAAATAACTAAACTCCCTCGTTGCCGCACTTTGGGAAAAGGGGACCCCTCCTCGCTTCTCCTCCACTTTGGTGATGCAGTGAAATCCCCAACTACAACTGTTGGGAATCCCTAGTTGATAACCTGAGACACCTCATTCCAAAGATGCCTTCTCTCCTTGTAACAGGTACTAGCATATCCATCAGAAAGGAGCCAAGATGACCCATTGTCTTCTATGATGACCGTGATTGCATTATGCTCAGACCTATTGAACACATCAATCTGGGCAACCCTTGTATCCCAAGCTACCATAGTTTCTCCAGATAATCCTCTGGAGTCAATAGCATAGTGATTCCAAGTAGTGGGAAGGCAACGCCAGATCCTTTTTAAGATGGATCAGATAGGCGGGTTTCTAAATTATACAAACATAAGGATGATGAAGTAGATTTAATTTGCAAAAAGTAGAGGCAAAGGAAGGTTTCCCTGCCCCTCTAACATTCCATGATAATATCTTCATACAAGAAAAACTTAACCCCTGGACGACCCTCCCCTGGGGAGCCCCCACAATTTTCCTCTTCACTACCAGGCATAGGGCCTTCCTTTTTCACCAGAGGGACCCCGCCTCTTGAAACAGGGCCACCTTCAGCTGCCCCACAATATCATCATGAACCAGGGTTCTCCAGTCCACCCCAATGCAAACCGGAATAGTCCCCAAAGCAAGCATCCCCCCTCAAACAATCCTTTAATAGGCAATCAGAGATGACAGCCCCCCCTTCTTGATCTTCTTCTCACCCAACCTCGCGTCCTGCCTAGACAGGGCCGCCAACTCCTAAGAATTCCCCTTAGAAGCCCCAACCCCAGCACCTCCCATCTTCCCCTCCTCTCCATCTAAAGACCGACCCTTTCCAACCTCCCCTGTGAGACCCACAAAACCTTCCCCTGAGACATCCTCATGGATAGACTTCCCCTTGGATCCTTCACCACCACAAACCCCCCCCCACACCAGAGAGCATCACTCCTTTCCCCTTCTATCCCTCCGCTCCCCTACCTTCCCCCTAGAACCCGTCGCAAAGGACCCCATCACGCCCACCTCCACTCCCTGACACACAGCACCCCTCTTATCCACCTCCGCCCAACCCAAAACCACCTTCTTACCCCTCGTCACCCCCCGAAGTTCCCACTAGAAACCTTCCCCGAACCCCCATCCCCCCATATAGTAGAATGTCCAACCTTAGTAGGTAAAGAAGTAGAAATAGGAACTTGAGCCCCCTTAAGCCCCTCCATACAAGGAATTGAGTTACCAACCTTTACCGCCGGGGGCGATGCCACACCGTCAATCTCCCTTCAGGCCCGCCGGAGGAGAGGGGGCAGCCTCGATCCTGATAGATTTGGTGATCAGTTTAGCTGGGCCAGCAGGGCTAGTAGGCTGACCAGCCGATGGGCTACGGCCCCTTTTCAAAGTGCCTGAGCCCGTCCACCATCACCACATCCACTGGGCCAGAGTCGGCAAAGCCCGCTTCCATGCTGTCTCCTAGCCCAGTCAAAGGCCCGAAAGCAGAGTCCCGTGGAGCAGGCCCATGGTTTTCATCATCTGGGTGCAGCTCCGGTACCAGCGGCATGCCATCTTGCACGACTTCTACCACCTGTCAGAATCTGGTGGTGAACTTGGAGATGACGTTCCCACCATGGGAGAAGTCCTGGAGGGAGAAGAGGAGGGAAGATCCGAGGAGGATCTGCCAGCAGCCCCTCCCCCCTCAGCTTCTTTCCGGTCCTTAATAGGGGATCGAACCAGCCGAGGCAGCCTAGACTTGGTTGTGAGCATCCAAGGCCCAAATTTGGGGCGACCACTGCCCTGCACCTCCACATTCATGGCAGAGGCCATCCCTAGGATGCCATCCAACCTCTTTCCCCCCTCTCCCTTTCTTTTCATTCCCCCAACACTTCTGGAACTGTTGTAGAACAACCCTCTTCCTCATGGCCGATGATTCCACAATTGAAATAGAGAAAAGACAAGTTCTCATAAACAAACTGTTGCCAGATGATTTTTGATTTACCTCGTATGAGAACTCTAGGCTTTATCGGCTGAGCAACATCCACCTCCACTCTCACCGCGCGTAGCCAGCCTTCTTGAGATGATCTGTAAACCCATCGACAGAGATGGGTTTCCCAGCTTCCCTCGCCACAGCCATCATGGATGAAGGCTTCCAAAACTCCAGAGGTAGCCTAGGTAGTCTAAGCCAAATGACTACCTTCTGAATACTCCTTTGCTCCAGGATGAAGTCAGGCTCCCAATCCTCCATGGCCAGAAGCTAGCCACTGGCGAACCAAGGCCCACCGGAGTGGACTGAGGAGCAATCCCTAGCAGACTTAAGACGGACCACCATATAGTCTTCCGCTAGAGGGATGACCTCCGGATCATAGGTCAACCCTGCCTTTGTGCGGATCTCCCTTGCCAGTGCCTCCGAAGACACCGCCAGCCCAAACTTCGAACCACCACAGCCAAACCAACCCACTCTTTTCTTGCCTCCTCGAGCTCCATCTCTGTCAGCTCCAACACCTTGGTAAAGTAGGCTTGAAGTAGCTCCAGGTCCTCAGCCAGCAGCCTGAGAGAGGACCAAAAGGACCCCTTCCCGAGCCCTGAACCACCTTAGCCCACGATCGATCGCCCGGATCCGCCATGGCTATCCGAGGTAGCTTTTGCAACAAGGAACCCCCAAATCCTAAACTCTGATGGAAAACCTCCAAGCTCGCTTTCCAAGTCACTCAAGGGCTATCGCAGAGTGAACTAAGTACACCTTCCTTTGTTCTCCTTTTGGCAAAAACTTTCGAGGAAAAACTGAAAGTACTGCTATTGTGGTGAATTATTTCTTCTAGAACTTCCTAAAACAATAATCTACCGAATCGATCTACCTTAACTTAAGGAATTCTACTGTCCGACACCCAAATATATCCCCAACTTTAAAAGCAGCCACTTGCTCAGGAATATGGTTATTGGTATGGCAAGATATTTAACCATAAATCCCCTGTTTTTAACATGAAATTATTAAGATAAGAATTATCAAGGATCAGGTTAATTAAATTAGCTATATATATATATATATATGATCGCATGGTATAACGTGGAGCACAAGGGCATGGTCATTGTATCAATGTAATGTGTGTATGTCTCCATGTGTGCATAATTGATTCTTAGCGGTCCTATTGATCAAACATGCCAACATGAATTCTATAGCAAGATAAATTAATATAGTATCACAGATGGATGCACACTTGAAAACTAATAATTTAATTGATTATTGAAATCATAAAGTAATAAAGAAAAGAACAAATTATGATATGAAAATAATTTAGTATATGATTACCCAAGACAATTGCTAACTGATAATTATAAACAATGAACTAATATCCAAATGATGTTTTTTGTCATTGTTACTGATACAGCTATTGTCAACATGGCTCCGGCAACATCTTGGACTGCCACATGCACCACTAGCGATGGTGGATCTATGCATCCTATATAAAATGGTAGAGCCATCAGTATAACAAGGAAGCTGGAGCCAACTAGCTATATAGCTAAGAAGAGTCATAAGTGTGGCCCACCGACTAGGTATTTTTGCTTGAACCAATTAGCTACCTTCGAGATGGGCAGCACAGACACGCTGACTCCATTTACTACTACATCCCGCTCCATACACCTCAATTGGCTTTTTATTTGGATTGGTTAGCTAGTTGGATGGTCCAATCCAATTTGATAGATAGCCGAGCTCGTCTCTTATTTGGGCCATATAATACTCGGGTAGCCATTAGCCCATCCTATTATAGCTGGCCCAAGCACGAGTAATGGTGGACAAAATCCAAAGGCTCCTGATATTGTAATGGAAAAATCCTAATGGTAGAGATTTTGGGGAACAAGATCCTACTAGCTCAACCAAATCTGTTACATTTATCAAAAATGGGTACCTTTTCTAATAACAAAATTTGTATAATATATATAAGTACGAGGGACCTTCAGCAAGGTACGTACTCAGATATTCCCACATACTCTTGCTCTCATACTCACCGGATCATCATAGGCTCCTAGCTCTGGCCACTGCATCCTCATATTTTTTATCATTGACTTAGAAAAGTGTTGGAGTGCCCCAGTTGATAGCCCCAGTATAGGACCTTTTAACATGTCATCGAAGTGAAGCAACCTTTGAAGATCTTCAGTCCCTACTAGAGAAGACTAGAGTGTCCTTACTTTGTCACTGAAGTCCAGTGATAGGCAAATGGATGGTAACAATTTAGCTTGTTAGGAAGGGGAGTAGCAATACAACTCTGAAAGCAGAAGTGTAGCAAGCATCCCCTCGTCGGAGCTTGAAGCCATGGTGGTCACGTGTGCACAGGATGCTTCCACCAACCATACTGAGAACCCATCATGCCGTGATGATTGACACAGTCAGGAAGTGGATCCTCTTGCTCTGCCACTCCCACCACCATTGAATCAACATGACTAGCTTGCTATCCTAACATAGCAAGTCCTAATGTTGGTGGTAGCAATTCAAGGTTGCAATAGTAGCAGCGCTTTATGGCAATACAACAGCAACCGATGACCCTTGCTGCCCCCATCATTGCTGGTTATGCCAGTCATCGATCCTGCATTGGCACACTCCTCGCCGACGGTCTCCTTCACCTCGACTAGGAAGCCATCACGTTTCTTGGGGGAGATCCCACCACCACTAGATTGTTCACCAATCACGATCCCTTACACTATGGTATGCCAACCCAACGTACCAAGAGCAGTAATCAGGGAAGGGCCAAAGCATTAGTGCCTTCAATCTTTCTCTATTTCAACCCTCGAGTCTTTTGAAGAAGGGTCCACCAATGAGGCAAAAGGTGCTGGCTGAACGACACCTAGATAAATATGATTGCAAGCTAATGACCTCAATCATCGGTTTGATGACTTGCAAGGCAGAAGTCGAGAGTAGCTAAGTTTTAGCACCCATCCCTCGCTTACCCATCGAGTTCTACAGGAACCAATTCCTAATTGATTTAGGATGCCCCAGCTAGATCTATATGATAGCACTATCAATCCACTAGACTATCTCGAAAGATAAAAGACTCTGATGCAAGTCCAGGGCACCACCGATGCCTTCCTTTGCATTGCCTTTGCATCTATGCTGCGCAAGGTGGTATGAGACTGGTACTCCTGGCTCGAACCAAGGAGTATAGACTCCTTCAGATAGTTGGAAAAGAAATTTGTAACTCACTTTGATGCTTACCGGAAAATGTCATGCGATGCTGATAGCCTCTTTTCTATTCGGCGGTAAGACAGAGAATCTCTGACATTATATAGCCTGATTCAAGTCAACTACAGTGGAGGTGTACAACTTAGATGAGTCTGTGGCCATGTTGGCCATAAAAAGAGGGCTCTGTCTTTCCCACTTCACCTACTCCATCAAAAAGAAACTTCTAAAGTCCTACTCTAAATTGCTAATCCACATGTAGAAGTACATCCACGCAGAGGATGGGAATTCTACCCGAAGGGAGATGGATGGGAGACCCAAGAAAAAACAAGCTCGTAGAGAGCCAAGTGGAGACCAAGCAAAGAAGCATGACTCGTAACACCAGCTGACTCCAAGCCAAAAAGCTTCATCAACAAGGATAGAAAGTACACTCCCCTTGTCATCCTCAAAACAAAAATTCTAATGAAAATTGATGGCAAAAAATATCTTAGAAGGCCTTGTTTGCTAAGATCATTGGCCTCCCATGAAAAGTCCAAATATTGTCAGTTCCACCATGATTATAGCCACGAAACCGAGGAATGTTACCACTTGAAGAAAGAAATTGAGAATTTGATCTAGCGAGGCTTCCTCAGAATCCCAACCAGCAACTACCTTAGGCCGAGATTGATAATGCACCAACTGAAAGACCAATCAGCATGATATCCTAGGAGCAAAATGCATCCCAAAGAGGCCAAGGGGAGAAAGGAATGATGATTATATAATTCCTTTTTCTAGTAGGAAGCTAGTCGGGTTCATAACCCCAATGAAGATACTATTATTATAATATGATGATAGCAAAATACCTTGTAAAAAGAATCTTAGTTGATAGTGGAAGCTCGACTAACATCCTTTTTTATGATGCTTTTATTCAGATGTATCTGCCTTCGAGCCACCTCAAACTTATCTCTATACCTCTAGTCAGTTCTTTGATGATTCGACCAGAGTCAAAGGCAAGATAACTCTTCTTATCACCACAGGGACATCCCCTCATCAAAGCATCATTTTCATGACCTTCATAGTGGTCCACCTACTCTCAGCATTCAATGCTATCCTTAGTTGACCCGAGCTCAACCTACTGGAGCAATCATTTCAATGAAGCATCTTCTCATTCATTTTCCAACTAGGGATAGAGTTGGTGAGATATGTGGTGACCAGCAACTAGCTAGGCAATATTTTTAGATGCTACCAAAATTATAGAATATGAACGGAGTGCTAATTACAAAACATCTAGATCAAAGAGTGCCATAGAAAAGAGGTGAGCTAGCTGAGTAGTTGCTCTCCTTCCCACTAGGAGAGGACCCATTGAAGTCAATTCGAATTGGAGCCCTTCTACCCGAAAAGGAAAAGAACTAATTTCTTGACTTTTTACGGGCCAATTTGGACATTTTCCTTAGTCGGTGTTCGACATGGCGGGAATATCACCATAGGCAATAATTCACAAGTTAAATGTTAACCCCATAGACAAGCCTATTCGATAGAAAAAGAGGAGCTTTGCACCTGAGAGGCAAAGAGCCATTGATGAAGAGGTTGATAAGCTCCTCGTCATTGGATTTGTCAAAGAAGCCCACTATCTGAACAGCTTGCCAATGTCGTGATGGTCAAGAAGGCCAATGAAAAGTGAAGAATTTGTATCGACTATGCTGATCTTAATAAAGTATGTCCAAAAGATAGCTTTCTACTATCTAAGATAGATCAGCTAGTCGATGCGATGTCCAGACATAGGCTGCTTAGCTTCATGGATGATTCTCAAGTTATAATCAAATCTGGATGGCCCTAAAGATGAAGAAAACATCACCTTTATAACCAACAAGGGCATCTACTGCCACAAAATCATATCTTTTGGCTTAAAAAATATGGGGGCCACCTACCAGTGGCTAGTCAACAAAGTATTCAAAGACCAATTAGGAGAAATATGGAGGTTTATGTTGATGATATGCTTGTCAAAAGTGCTGAGGAGATTGACCATATCGTCAACCTGGAAAAAGCCTTCAACAACCTCTGCCATCACTGGAGGAAGTTAAATATGAGCAAGTGTGTGTTTGGGGTCATAGCCAAAAAGTTTCTTGGCTTCATGGTCACTTAGTGAGGTATCAAGATGAACCTGGAAAAGATTTAGGTGATACCTGACATATGGCATCGACTTCCAAGAAAGAAGGCCAGTAGCTAACTAATCAAGTTTTGGCCCTCAGTAGGTTCATATCCAAGTTAGCCAAATACTACCTACCCTTCTTCAAAGTGCTGCATAAAATGCACGACTTCACTTGAACAGAGGAGTACTGACTAGCCTTTGAAGAGTTAAAGAGCTTTCTCGCCTCTTCACCACTGCTATCAATGCTAGAACAAAGAGAACAGCTATTCCTATACCTCACTACCTCCTCGAAAGTGGTTAGCTCTATCCTTGTATGGGTGGATGATAGGAAATCCAAAGGCCCATGTACTATACTAGCAAGGTGCTTCACGATGTAGAGACCAGGTACTCCAAATCTGAATTTTTTTTACTCTAATTATCTCTTCTCATTGTCTCAGGCCCTATTTTCAAGCTCATCCTATCATCGTTCTCACCGACCAACCTCTCAAGGCTATCCTACATCAACCTGATACCTTTGGATGACTGATGAAATAGATAATTAAACTCAATGAGTTCGACAATTCTTATTATCCGAGGTCATCTATGAAGGCCCAGGTTTTAACCAATATCTTGGTCGAGTGCACATGGACTAACAACAAGCCTGAAGAAGTACCTAAGGAGCCGCCTGCTAAGCCATCCCATACATACCTAACTTGGATCCTTCATGTGGCTGGTGCTTCAAATTCACAAGATATTGGAGCTGGATTGATCTTAACAAACTCAGAAGGAGTGGTTGCTAAATATACTTTGTGTTTCTTATGCAAGGCAACTAACAACTAATCTGAATATAAGGCTCTGCTATCGAGACTAAAAATTACCAAGGAGCTTAGAGTAAAGTACCTGAGAGTCTTCACCAACTCATAGCTTGAAGCCAGTCAAGTCACTGGTGAGTATGAGGCCCGTAACCCAACAATGGCCAAATACTTTGACCAAGTTCACTCCAGCATGGCAGCACTTTAGCATCTCTCACATCCCCCAAAATGAAAATGCCCGAGCAACTATGCTTTCTAGGTTAGTGACCTCATTTAACATTCCCTTAGGCGAGCATACATCGAATACTTGGAAGCCCCAAACATCGATCACACCAAAGAGATCCAACAGGTCATATAAGAGCCAAGTTGGATAGATCCATATGTTAGATACATAACCGAAGGCATCCTCCCAAAGAAGCAAGACTACTAAAGAAAGGAGTTTCATGCTTCATACTCCTAGATGGATAGCTTTATAGGAAGTCTTTTGCATATCCCCTACTCAAATGCCTAAGACCCACCAAAGCCAACTACATCCTTTGGGAGATTCATGAAGGCATCTGCAAAAATTATCTAAGAGGCAATCCTTAGCCTGTACGGCACTTAGCCAAGGATACTATTGGCTCACCATGTGAAGGATGCCATGGACTTAGTCCAAAAGTATGATCGATGTCAATGACATGCTAATATTCAGCGGTAGCCAGTGACTCAGCTCTCCCGCTTTCATCACCTTGGCCATTCGTCCAGTGGAAGATGGACATTTTAGGTCCATTCCTCCTAGTGTCTGGCTAGTAGCAGTATCTACTTGTCGCCATTGACTACTTCACCAAGTGGATGGAAGCAGAGCCCTTAGTGCATATCACCGAGACCAAAGTCCAAGCCTTCTTCTGGAAGTTAATTATCTATCTCTTCTAGCTTCCTAATACCATCATACTAACAATGACCAACATTTCGATAATCAGGCATTCAAGGAATTTTTTATCGAGTTGTATATTCAATATCGAATAACGACAGTTGGCCACCCTCAAATGAATAGGAAAGCAAAAGTGACTAATTAGGCCATTCTTCAAGGCCTCAGGACCAGGTTGGATGAACCAAGGGCAGGTGGACTGAAGAGCTTCCTAGCATATTATGGGCATACCACACCACTTCCCGGACCTTGACAAATGAGACTACCTTCAATCTAATCTTCAACACTAAAGTTTTGATATTGGTCGAAATCAGCCTCCCAACCATGAAGATCGAGTATTATCACAAGTTGAATAACTGATCGCTATCTTAGGCGGTCAAAAATAAACCAACTCAACTCTATAGCTAAGGTAAGTCAGAATCATATCCTCAGGGATCAGTTGGGGTTATGATCACTTTTAGGATTATTTTATTAGAGATTAATTAGGTTAGAGAAATAGAAGAGTAAGAATATAAGTATACTAAAAATAAGAATTAAAGTACGTAGGAAATCAGTATGAAAGATGTCTTGGATTTCGATTCGATATTTGGTATATATTAAGTATTGTTCAATATATAATTATTAAATTATGATCGATCCCTGAGCATAGCCTATCTCTCTAGATATAGATATTGATCCACTCCCACATAGCCATAGACTATTCAAAGTTTCTAATTATAAAATTTTTTATAATTAGATTCTGAGCATAGCCTATCTCTCTAAGTACGAACCATATCTTGAGATCATGACTTGTCTTTATGGAGTTATAGGCTATTCTAAAATCTAACTATAGTCTAGATATGCAGAACACTACTTGAAGTAATGAAAAATAATTTTATTCATGAAAAGCAAACATTACAATCAAGTACTAATTATATAAAAAATATAAAATATAAATACCAGAAACCTCATCTACTCCCTGAAGACAAGAATTTCTTAGCTGCTCATGCTCTTCCCTTCCTCTCCTATGCCAAGGCTCTAGAAGGACTCCAGGAAGTTGATTGCTCCAGGTAGAGGCATAGGAGCCTTTTTGTAGGGTTTAACAGGGAAGAGGTTTTCATTGGTTTCCGATATGGGACTAAACATGTAGATCGCATGGGTGGCTAGGATTTATTATTTTAGTAGATCAATGGTTGGATGGTAAATCCAAATCCTTGTTGAATTAGATTGCAGAATCCTGCCCCAATTGATGCTTGACTGGTTGAGCATTGGTTGCCATTGGATCTCGATCAGGGATCCAAAAATCAATCATAGCAAGAAAATCAACTGGAGCCTTTAAGTGCTCTGAGATTCATGCAACATCTTCCTTCCTTAATTGTTTGGTCTCATAGCCCAACACCATCGATGCTTGGAGTTCTCATTGGAATAGCCCGCACCCCATTGAGAACCGTCATCGAAGCTGCCTGTGCCATCGAGAACTTGATGTCGGAGGGAGGCCGATGGTGTTTGGTGGCTAATGAATGGCCAACCATGGGCGGTAGCCATGGAAGACATGGGTGATGGGGGTCATGGATGAAGGCTAAGTCTTGGACCGAGGAGGGCACGATAATGACTCTGGCATCCTAGGGGAGGAGTCTAGTGGATGGCCGCTTCCCAATGATCCGATGGTCTCTCTGGCATGCACAATCAACAGGCCACATGGAAGGGAAAAAACCATGGGGGATGGTGGCCGGCGATGGCTCTTGGTGCTCCTTCGGGTGGAGGAGGTGGCGTAGCTGGTCCCAGCAGCAATGAGATGGCATCTCTAGCGATCCTAGCTCATAAAGGGATTCGCGATCCATGGTTTTGCACCGTGGACCGTTAGTCATGGCTACTGGTGATCTATCGGGCGTTCTATGGACCAAGCGACTGGTCCATGGTGGACTGGTTGCTTCAAAATTGATGTTTCTTCGTATTGAGTTTTTAAAATTGATTATGGGCTTGTTTTAGATCTAATTTGCTTCAAACTTATTTTGTTTGAACCCATAGATCGATCTCTTCATGTTGGCACTCTTCTTTCCTATAAAAGATGTATAAAAGTATAAATTCAAAATAAATAAAAATAATTAAGTATTAAATTAATATTTTTATATAGGTATATAATATAGTTATCAATAACCTGATCTGGATGAGGACCAACCTTGACTTGATTGAGGAGACTAGCGATAAAGCCACCTCCATATGGCTTCATATCGGTAGCAAGTCACCTGGTGCTATAACTCTCAAGTGAAGCCCAAAATCTTTAATCCCGAAGACTTCGTCTTGCATCGAGCTGACATTTCTAGACTAACTGAGCAAGGCAAATTATCTCCAAACTATGAGGGGCCATACCAAGTAGTAGAAGCCTTGCATCGAAGAGTTTACAAGATCGAGGAGCTTGACGGAACTCCAATTCTCCAAACTAGGAATGTTGAGAACCTCCAAATATGCTATTGATGACATATCCACTCTATTCACAAATGAAAAAGGTTTTTTACCAAGTAAAGTTTTTGACCTCCTCACTATAGGCCTATCCGATTGACAAGGCATCGACTGAAGTACTAGTGAGTTGCTCCACAGCCCCATCATCCAAGATGGGTTGCTCTACATCACCATCTCTTATCTGGTCAACAAGAAGTTGACCGAAATATCGATGAGCTACTCCATCATCCCGTCTTCCTAGATGGGTCGATCTACAGCACCGCCTCCTATCTGATTGATAGGAAGTTGATCAAAGTATCGATGAGCTACTTCATAGTTCTATCTTTCTAGATAGGTTGCTATATAGCACCACCTCTTATCAGGCAAACAAGGAGTCGATCGAAGTACCGGTAAGCTATTTCATAACCTAGTCTTCTAAATGGGTCACTTTATAGCACCATCTCCTATCTAATTGATAAGAAGTTGAACGAAGTACCATAAGCTGCTCCATAGCCTCATCTTCCTACATGGGTCGCTTACAATACTGCCACCTCTTTGATCAACAAGGAGTCAATCGAAATATCAATGAGCTGCTCTACAGTCCCATCTTCCTAGTCAGGTTTCTCTACAGCATCACCTCCTATCTGGCAGACAAGGAGTCAATCAAAATACTGGAAAGATGCTTCATAGTCCTATCTTCTAAGATGGGTCACTCTATAGCATCGCTTCCTATCAGACCAACAAAGAGTTGATTAAAGTACTGGCGAGCTGCTCCATAGCCTCATCTTCCTAGAAGGATTGTTCTACAATATCATCTTCTATCTAATTAACAAAGACTTAACAGATGTACTGGTGAGCTACTCCATAGCCTCATCTTTCTAGATGGGTTGCTTTATAGCACCGCCTTCTATCGATCGATAAGGAGTTGATCGAAGTACCAGCAAGCTGCTCCATAGCACCGTCTTCCTAGATGGGTCACTCTACAGCACTGCCTCCTATCTGGCTGATAAGGAGTCGACCAAAGTATCGACGACCTATTCCATAGCCCAGTCTTCCTGGATGAGTTGCTCTATAGTGCCATCTCCTATCTGGTTGATAGGTAGTTGATCGAAGTACCAGCGAGCTGCTCCACAGCCTTGTCTTCCTAGATAGGTTGCTCTATGGCACCACCTCATATCCGGTCAACAAGAAGTCGACTGAAGTACTAACGAGCTATTCCATACCCCTGTCTTCCTAAACATGTCACTATATAGTGTCGCCTCTTCTCCAGTCGACAAGGTGTCGATCGAAATATCAACAAGTTCTCCATAACACCATCTCCTACCTAGTCAAATTGTTGTTGGCCAAAGTAAGAGCAACTTTGTAGTCCGCACTTAGCCTGTGGTGCAACCAAAGTGGTCGACCTTTTCTTGATAGTCAAGTTCTTATGGCTAACATATGTGTCTAACTGAGACATTCATATAATTCAAAAGATTATTCTACTCAACCAAAATCATCCTAACTAGGTTCTATAGTAGCACACAACTAATACATCAGGACTCGATGGTCCAGGATGGTAAGCAAGCTCTAACCCTCTCCAGATACGTATCAGCCAACTCCAGTGACAAGGCTACCTTCTAACACCTCACCATGTAGACTCAGAGGTGCATGCATGTCAACCATTGCTAGCCTGCTTAGTCCACCTATTTGTGTATGCTCCTAGTGTGGCAATCATTAATGTTCACTGCCTGAGGAATATCTTGTCATAGGGACGTGCTATGCCAGCCACCACTTCTTACCTCACCTACCATGGTATAATCCCCCACTTCGAGCATACCTAGTAGCTAGAACATGCCATTATCATACCCTATCATTAGATGTCAGGTATACACCTTTAATTTGATTTCCAGTAATTCTCTAGGTAAGAGGACCAAAGTCGAACAAGGACATAGTAAGGACATAAGGAAAAGAACAAGAAAAGATGATGGAGATAAAATTGAGAGCCCACTCTTCTCAAGAGCCACTCCTTCCATCATAAATGAACCTCTTCTTGCTCTCCCATGGATGCACACCTCAAGATCACTAGATTGAGTCTCCCATGGATGCTCACTAACTGAGTGAGATCCCGTTGGCCATTCATGCATACTTTTCCTTTTCTTTGAAGTATCTCGACCTCCATGACTTCACTCATCTATGTGCCATCTCTTGGGAAGCGGGACTCAAATGCACTGAAGTCTCTTTCCTTCATATATTTCATTATGTCACTCTCTCTATCTCTCCTTTTCTTCTTCTCTGGCTCCTCTCCTACTCTTACTCCAAGCCTCCTTTGTTTGCCTCTCTAGGAGACTTACTTAGATATCGAAAGATCCATAATAGGGAACTACTCCCGGTGTATCAGACTTTTTGGTCTTCTTTATCTTGTCAGATTGACTCCCAGCTATAGGATCCTGTGAGGGCCCCTTGCTCCTCATCAGCATCCACACCTGCTCCAGTCTTGTTCGAGTCCAAGTTAACACTATCTTTCAGAGATCTACAATAGATTGGCACTAGAGAAAAGGACTTTATGCTTGATGGTGAGGATTGAAGTTTTCCTTTGGTACTGCTTTGCTCTTGGCTCATGCAATGGCTAAGGAAAAGAGGACTATCATGTCTACCTCTACTAAGGATTCAGTAGCCTTGGCCACCCCCTCTTTTCTCCCACCAAAAGGAGGAGAGGCAAGGCATCTAGCTACTTCGATTATCACCGTCGAGTAGTTCTAGCAGCTCTTTTAGCAAGTTTAGGTACTGACAACCTTGGTATAGAGTCTTTAATAGGCCCCATATAGGCTCAAGATAGAGCCCACCCATCGTACATCCACCCCTAGGCAAGGTGAATAGCCTGCATCACATGATAAGCTTGGGGCACAAATCGGGACTAGGGTCACCCTTGTTATGGAGCAAGGCAAGCTCCCTTCTGAGTCTCGTCTCAACTTGCCACATCTCGAAGTCACCCCTCCCATCAAGAGTAGGGCGAGGCATGCATATCTAATTTTTTTATTTCTATTTCATCTTCCTCCATGTAGGATACTTTGTTGGAGGAATCTTCAAGCCCTCACCCCGCTTGGTAACCTCGATGGTAAGATGAGCTGGCCCATAAGCTCTAGGAGGTGGACGGCTACCTAAGAGAGCTTCACTGGCATAATTTGACTTCAGGCAGTGAGCCCAATTCATGGTTCACCCCAATTCTCTTGTAAGATTATGGAGGAACTGGTGTCCTACCGCTTCAAGGCCCCTACTATGGAGGCCTGCAATGGTACCTTTGATCCATTCAACCACCTAGAAATCTTTAGGTCCCTTATGCTTCTCCAAGGAGCATTGGTTGCCCTCATGTACAAGACCTTTCTAACTACCTTCAAGGAAGTGGTGAGAGCCTAGTATACGTGGCTTCAGTTAGGGTCAATTTTATCCTTTGAAGAGTTTGGCCAGAGGTTTATGTTCTAGTTATAGAGCAGCAAGAAGTCTAAGTGAGGCTCTGACTTCCTCTTCTCAACCCAATAAGAGGAAGGTGAGTCACTCTGCCACTACATGGATTACTTTAAAGTGGCCATGCTAGAGGTCCATGGCCTTGAACCCTCCATCACCATGTTAGTCTTGAAGAGAGGGCTTTGTGGAGGCAACTTCTACTTCTTTCTCTAAGAGATTTTCTCGGAGCCTTCCTATGCTTTTGGCCCATACAAAAAAATACATCAACATAGAAGAAGGCATGGTGGATGTTGGCTCCATCCAGTGATTTTGATAAATAATAAATATTGAGTGCATATTGTATACTAATGTATATTTCAAGCTATGAGTTTTCAGGAAGAAAGCACCTCAAAATCTCAAAAGCTTATGTATCATGGCACGCCGTGGCATGGAGGATTTTTTGCAATTATAGACATACTCTTCATGAAAAAAGGGCTTTTACATGATCAATTGTTATTTATTTATGTTCCATTTAAATTAAAATCAATATTTGTGTTTTGGCTCTAATTACACTTGATTGTGAATTTTTCAGTATCAAGTGTTGACACCTGGGAAGCCAAGTGTCGACACTTCAGCATTGGCATGCAGAAAAACCCTTGGCATGTCAAGTGTTGACACCTAGAACTCAAGTGTCGACACCTGCATTTCAAGTATCGATACTTAGATTTTCAAGTGTCGACTTAAGGCCTGAGATTTTTGAAAATCCAGAACTTGGCCATTTGAGGGTTTTTGTGTCAAGTGTCGACACCTGTTCATCAAGTGTCGACACTTGAAAGTTCAAGTGTCGACACCTAGAAATCAAGTATCAACACCTGACAGCCAAGTGTCGACACTTGAAGCCTAACAGCCCTAACGGATCTATTTTTCTGACTTACAGAACTTGCTTTTCAAGCTCCAAACAGCTAGATTCGAGGCTCCAACGATCACAAACTATTTTTTGAAAGTTTCTTGTTATATTTAACCTCCAACTTTATTCCAAAGGCATTGAAGTGTATTGAAGTCCATTCAAAGCAAAAAAGCCAATATTCTCTCAAGAACTTCACATCAAGAGCCTTTTATAGTTTGATTCCCTGAAAAAGCCTACAAGCTCATCCTTACATCATTCCAAAAGAAGTTTTTTGAAGGATATTCCAAGGAGGAGATAAGACAAAGATCAACTTGAGCTTCAAAGCTTCCTTTCTACTCTTGAAGAGAGTTTGTTAGTTTTAAAAGTTGTATATCTGTTTTAATCTTATGATTTGACCTTGCTTTCAAGGGTGTCTTGAAAAAGGTTGTTGTGGTTTGTTGGTAAGCCAAAGGGATAAAACTAACTAGGGTTAACTTGTGAGCCCGAAGACAAAACAAGTGTAAAAGGTTGTTGGTGAGCCTAGGTGACAAAACCAACAGGTTTTGACTTGTAAGCCTTTTGAAAAATAAGTCGGCTATAATCTTGATTGGATTATAGTAAAATTCCAAGGATGGCTTGGGGAGTGGATGTAGGTGCTTGGTTTGCAATGAACCACTATAAATATTGTGTTCGTGTGTGATTCCCTTTTTTCCCTCTTGCTCTTAGCTTATTACATTTGATTTACTGCTTTCCGCTGCATTTAATCTTGAGCATTGAATTAATTACTCACAAATACAACTAGACCTTCACATTACTGTTTTAATTTTTAAAAGACCCAATTCACCCCCCCTCTTAAGCTCCATTTCTGGGCAACAAGTAGTATCAGAGCACCGGTACTCTCTTGTAGGTCCAAGGATCTTGAGTGAAAGATCATGGCAGCCCCAATAGGAATGAGTGTAGTTGAAGGTCAAGCTTCAAATCGTCCCCCACTTTTCAATGGCATAAATTATACGTATTGGAAAACATGCATGTGCATTTTTATTCAAGCTATTGATTATAATTTGTGGAGGACAATTGTAAAAGGTCCTCATCAGCCTACTATGTTTATTAATGGCATTCTCACTCAAAGATGGAAGATAATTGGGATGAGAATGATATTAAGCAAATAGAGCTTAATGCTAAGGCTATGAACTTATTATTTTGCTCTCTTGACCAAGTGGATTTAATATAATATCTAATTATGTCTCCAGAAGAAGATTGGGATACACTTGAGGTTACCCATGAGGGTACACACCAAGTGAAAACAACCAAGGTTAACATGCTTATTCATATATATGAAATGTTTAAAATGAAACCTACTAAGTCTATCAGTGAGATGTATACTAGGTTCACAAATATTGTGAATGACATGAGAAGCCTAGGAAAAATTATTTATAATGGTGAACTTATAAATAAACTTCTCAGGTCTCTACCGGCTTCTTGGGATGCAAAGGTAACAGCTATTGAAGAAGCCAAGGATGTCAACACTCTTCCACTTGAACAATTATTGGGCTCACTGATGACCTATGAGCTCTCCCTCAAGCAAAATAATGTGGAAATCGACAAAAAGAAGAAAATGATCGCTTTCAAATCTACTGCTAGAGAAGAATCAAGCGATGACTCCGAAGAAGATGATGAAGAAGATGAGACGACTCTAATGGCAAGAAAATTCAGAAGGTTTATGAGGAAGAAAAAATTCAACTTCAAGAAGAAACCTCTAAAGGTGAGCCAAGTAAAAAGAGACAAGGAGAAGGAGAAAGAGCAGCCCACTTGTTTGAATGCAAGAAACCGGTCATTTTAAGGTGGACACCCTTGCTCAAGAAAAGTAGAAGAAAGTTAAGAAAGAAAGCCATGATGGCAACCTGGAGTGATAGTGAGGACTCCAATTCTGAGGAAGAATAGCAGGAGGTGACAAACTTCTGTCTGATGGCAGATCATGATGAGGTATATTCTGAAACCGAAAATGAATTTACATTTGATGAACTTCATGAAATTTTTGATGAATTAGTCATAGAATTTCAAAAACTAAAGTCAAAACATAAAGATTTGAAAAAGCAAAATTTGGAGTTAGCCAAAACAAATGATAAGCTTTCAAATAAAAATGAATGCCTTCTTCTTCAAAATAGAAAATTAAATGATAAGATTTCAGTTCTTGAAAAGGAAAAAGAAGTTTTGAAAAAGAAAAGTCTTCAGTTTCAAATGAAAAACTTTCAAAACAAAGCAAAGAAATTTTGGATGAAAATAAAAGATATAAAGAAGAAATTGAAAAATTAAACCTTTTGTAGATAAATTTACTTATAGTTCTAAAAAATTAAATTTGCTTTTGAACAATCAAAGAGCTGTTTTTGACAGAGCAGGTTTAGGGTTTAGAACTTATAAGAAACAAAAACTTTTCAAAAATTTCTTTGTGCCTTCATCTTCATCCATTACTTGTTATGTATGTGGTACTAAAGGGCATAAATCTTATATGTGCAACAAAAAAAGATTGAGTAATATTAAGAAAGTTTGATTCCAAAAGGAACCAATGCCACTAACCTAAAAGGACCCAAGATGACTTGGGTACCTAAAGTCTCCACTTGATCTTTATTGCAGGTATACCTTGCAACCAACAAGAAAAAAATGTGGTACCTTGATAGCAGTTGCTCAAGGTATATGACAGGAGATGTGGAGCAGTTCTCATCGCTCGAATATCAAAATGATGGCAATGTGACTTTTGGTGATCATGGGAAGGGCAAATTATTGGTATTGGTAAAGTCCTTATCACCCCCTCTTCTTACATTGATAATGATTTAATGTTAATGGTTTGAAACATAACTTGCTTAGTATTAGTCAGTTTTGTGACAAGGATTTTAAAATTATTTTTAAGTCTTCTATGTGCACTGTTTCTAGTTTAGACGATAATGGCATCAAGTTCATTGGTCATAGGCATGGCAATATTTATATGATTGATCTTGATGATCTTCCGATTCAAAATGGTCAATGCCTAGTGGCAATGGAAGCCAAGATCAATGAAACTAGTTGGCTTTAGCATCATAGACTAGGACATAATAGTATGCATTTGATTTCAAAACTTAGCAAAAAGAATTTGATAAAAGATTTGCCTAAACTCAGTTTGAAAAAGACAAGATTTGTAGTGCATGTCAACTTGGAAAACAAACCAAATCCTCTTTCAAACCAAAAGGAGTAATCTCTACATCTAGACCCTTAGAGTTGGTTCACATGGACCTCTTTGGGCCAACTAGAACATCTAGTTTGGGAGGTAAGAAGTATGGTCTAGTCATTGTAGATGATTTCTCATGATTTACATGTGTCATGTTTTTAGCACATAAAGATGAAACATTTTCTGAATTCATTAGGTTTCATAAATGAGTTTTAAATGAAAATGACATTTCAATCATTTCTTTGAGAAGTGATTATGGAACCGAATTTGAAAATGCTGGTTTTGATAAATTCTGTATTAAAATGGTATTCATCATAATTTTTCTGCACCTAGGACACCTCAACAAAATGGGGTGGTAGAAAGGAAAAATAGAACTATTGAAGAAATGGCACGCACCATGCTTTGTGAAAATGATTTACCTAGATATTTTGGGCGGAAGCCATAAATACTGCATGCTATGTTTTAAATTGAGTTTTGATCCAACCGATTTTAAAGAAAATACCTTATAATCTTTGAAAGGGTAGAAAACTCTCAATTCATTATTTTCATGTTTTTGGATGCCGTTATTTCATTTTAAACAATGGTAAGGATAATTTGAGAAAATTTGATGCCAAATCAGATGAGGGAGTCTTTCTAGGCTACTCCATATCTAATAAGGCATACAGGGTCTTCACAGAAGAACACTTGTTGTTGAGGAATCCATACATGTGGTATTTGATAAATCTGACCAGAAATCTTCGAGAAAAGAAGATGTGTCTTCTGATGAAATGGTATCAAGAAAACTGAAAGTGTAGACAATAATGAAAAGCCTACGAATGAACAAGAAGATGATCAAAACACTGAAGGAGATCAAGCATAAGGTGATGAAAACACATCTACAGTTGATCCATTACCAAAAGAATAGAGATATGATCATGGACACCCAAAAGAACTAATTATTGGTGATCCATCTAAAGGTGTAAGTACTCGATCATCCCTTAGGAATATCTGCGATTATTTAGCTTTTGTTTCTCAAATTGAACCTAAAACTATTGAGGAAGCTGAATGTGATAGTAATTGGATAAATGCTATACAAGATGAACTTAATCAATTCAAAAGAAATAATGTTTGGACATTAGTAGATAGGCCTTCAAATACTTTAATTATTGGCACAAAATGGGTTTTTCAAAATAAACTTGATGAAAATGGTGTTGTTACTAGAAATAAGGCTAGACTAGTTGCCAAAGGATACAATCAGGAGGAAGGGATAGATTTTGATGAAACCTTTGCTCCTGGGCTAGACTTGAGGCAATTAGGCTTTTGTTGGCTTTTGCTTGCTTTATGAATTTTAAATTATTTCAAATGGATGTTAAAAGTGCCTTTTTAATGGTCTTATTGAAGAAGAAGTTTATGTTGAACAACCTCCTAGGTTTGAAAACTCTGAATTTCCAAATCATGTTTATAAACTTCATAAAGCTTTGTATGGTTTGAAACAAGCTCCTGGAGCTTGGTATGATCGTTTAAGTTCTTTTTTACTCAAAAATTATTTGCTAGAGGTAATGTAGACAAAACTTTGTTTTTGAAGAAAAAGAATGATGATCTCCTAGTAGTACAAATCTATGTAGATGATATCATATTTGGTGCTACTAACGAATCTCTTTGTCAAGAATTTGCAAAGCTAATGCAGGGTGAGTTCGAGATGAGCATGATGGGAGAACTAAATTTCTTCCTCGGACTCCAAATAAAACAAACCAAAGAGGGGATCTTCATCAACCAAGCGAAGTACACAAAAGAAATACTCAAGAAATTTGGGATGGAGAACACGAAGCCTTTAGGTACCCCTATGAGCTCTACTTGTAGACTTGACAAGGATGAATTAGGTAAATCCATTGACCAAAAATTATATCGTGGCATGATCGGTTCATTGCTATATCTTACTGTCAGTAGGCCAGATATCATATTTAGCATTTGTATGTGTTCTAGATATCAGTCTAATCCTAAAGAGTCTCATGTTTGGCTGTTAAACGTATACTTAAATATCTATCTGGCACAATTGAAATTGGTTTGTGGTACTCTAGAGATTCTTCATTTGAATTGATTGCTTATTTTGATGCTAACTTTGCTGAGGTGTAACTTGATCATAAAATTACTAGGGGAAACTGTCTGTTTCTTGGAGTAAATTGATCTCTTGGAGTAGCAAGAAACAGAATTCAGTTACTCTATCTACAACGGAAGCCGAACATATAGTAGCTGGAAGCTGTTGTGCTCAAATCCTTTGGATCAAACAATAACTTGAAGATTTTGGCATTAAACTAACTAAGACACCCATAAGATGTGACAATACTAGTGCAATCAATCTAACTAAGAATCCTGTGCAACATTCAAGAAGTAAACACATTGAAATAAGACATCAGTTCATAAGAGATCATGTACAAAACTTTAATGTTATTCTTAAATTTGTGTGTACTGATGATCAATTAGCTGATGTTTTACCAAACCATTGAGTGAAGAAAGGTTCTGTCTGATTAGAAGAGAGTTAGGTGTCATTGATCCTTTCTCCTAGAACTCTCACAAACTTCATCTTATCCAAGGCATTTTACTCAAAAAAACTTGCTTTGAGTCCCAAAAGCTTTTAATATTTTCTTAGATTTTTTAAAGATTTTTTGATTTTTTTTGGGGTTTTCTTGGCCAAGTGTCGACACTTGGATTTTGTCAAGTGTCGACACCTGACCAAGTGTCGACACTTGAGAAATACTAAGTGTTGACACTTGCGAAACAAAATCTGTTTTTAAAATGACCGATCGAGGGTTTTTATTTCACTTCCCCCCATCACTCTCAAGCTACAGTGGTCCCCTACACTCCAATTCCTTCATCTTCCCGTTTGCCCCTTCACATATCAGGTATTCCCTCTCTTAATTTCTCATTAATTTTTATTTTATTTCACATATTTTCGGTTTCCCTTCGTCACCGTGAAGCCGTACAACCTAAAAAGGGTTTTTTTCCCGACTATTTTTTGGGATTTCAATCAAATTTTCATGGGTTTTATTGGTTTTCTAAAACTCTATTTGAAGGATGGTGGTTTAATGGCTTTTCTCTTGGATTTTCCATGGTTTTTGGCCGTTTTCACGCTCATTCCATCCGAATTTGGAAAAATCACTGTTTGATTGATTTTGGCCAGAAAATTTAGGTTTTCACCTAAAATCTAGTGTTCTAAACTTATGTCTATTGATTTATCATAGTTTGTCATGATGTTTTTGCATCATTTTCACCATTTTCCTAAAACCCTAATTGATTTAAGCCCAAATCCCATGTGTTTTGGTATTTAAACCCTACAAAATGTATTTTTACAAAAGTTCAAATATATTTTAACAACCAAAAACATTTTCTAGCTTGTAAAATTCCCACTTTCAAATTGTTTGTAGATCTCCTAAATTTTTTTTAAAGAGTATTTTATAACCCAAAATTGTTTTAAAACTGTCTTTACACCTCTTGTGAAATGAATCTCTCCTTAGCTGAACCTGTAGCAAGTCCCATTGCTCTAAGTTTGATTGAATCTATCCTCTTTTTTTTCCTATCCAACTGGTTTGACATGGGTCCTAAGAAGAGACTAGCTGTTAGGAGACCGAGTCAAAGGACAGAGAGGAGAACAAAGGCTAGGTATGACACTGGTGAGTTGAGCAATTCAGTTGCACCTGGTTCCCCTGCAGAGAGGATGACAGGGAAGGCTGTTGCTTCCGACCGATGAGTGGACTTAAAGTTTTTCGACCACCAGCATTTTCAGATCCGGCAGACCCTGACCGATGCAGGTTTGGTGCCCTTCTGCACTATGCAGGAGAGGTATTACCCCCATATGGTACGTGAGTTCTATGGAGCATTGGATTGCCGGTGTATGACTTGGAGGATATCTGTACGAGGTGTGGAGATTCTATTGATAGAGGAGCTCTTGAGCAGAGTTTGGGAGATACCACACCGAGGGATTAGCATTTTCTCTGTGGATGATAGGGAGGCCGCATTTCGTTGTATTTTGGAGCGAGAGAATGTTCGCGGTGTGATAGTAGTCACCGCGAACCAGCTATCGGTGGAGATGCGGCTCCTTTATCACATCACGGCCCGTATTCTTCTACCGAAGATAGGGCATTTTGATTTTATCACAGAGAGAGAGCTTATGCTCATGGTCTACTTGACACAGAGGATGCAGGTAGACATTCCTTCCATGATGCTGGTACAGATGAGAGATGCGGCCAGCTAGCATCGTCATTGTCTGCCCTATGGGATGGGACTGACTCAACTATTCCATACGTGTGGAGTATCCTTAGAGGGGGAGATCCCCAAGGAGATCGTACACACTGATGTTTATGATAAGAGGTCGCTCCATAGGATGGGATACAGAGTGGTTGGTGGCAAATGGATCAGGAGAGAGTTTGGCCATGAGCCAGATGAGGAGGATGAGTTACGTGAGGTCGAGGCAGGGCCATCAGGGCCGGTCAGTTCTCCTGTTCATACAGCACATTTATTAGAGACCGAGCCTGCGACGCCTTCTGCCACACCATCAGCAGCTCCTCCAGCTTCTACTAGAGTACACTTTGAAGAGTATTCACGTAAGCAATTTCAATCTGGGGCTAGGATGACTCAGCTTCAGATCGAGATTGAGAGCCTTAGAGCTTACACTACTGCTAAGCATGCTGAGATTTGCCAGACTGTGAAGGCTGGTTTTGCACGCATTGAGAGTTTGATCAGATCCTTGCTTCCTCCAACTACTCCTGCTGATCCTCCGGGTGATGATGATGATGATGGCGACGACCACCAGGATGACCATGATGATATTGTAGAGGGTGGTGATCACACTGATGACAGGGCTACAAATGTTCTTGACGACGACAGCGACAGTGATGATGGTGCCAACGGTTATGAGGTCGTCAGTTGAGAGTAGCAATCCCCAGTTGTTCCTCCAACTGATGCTACTGACACTCCAGCTGCCACTGATCTAGTCTTTGTTACCCCCACTGAGACTCTACCTCCTCCTTCTTCTAGGGCCTCTAGAGTTGCACCTCGTTTTAGGCCATCCACTAGGACTAGGAGCCGTGGTATCCTGAAGACTCCTGGTAGTCTAGCCCGTAGGACTAGAGTTACTGGTCCCATTTCTTTTGAGATTTCATCTGATGAGAATTAGCCTCACAAATGTCTCTTCTTTTGTATGTTCTTTTTGTTTCATGCTACTGTTGTATGACTCTGATACATTTTTGCATGTTTCATTTTTGCTGATGAGTCAGCAAATTTTGTACTAAAAACTCCACTTATATATATATATATATATATATATATTATATATATATATATATATATTTCAGTTTGGATGTTTAAAATTGTGATTCACTTTGATTGCTTGATTAGTTATATTTATTCTCTTTAGCTCTGATACTCTCTTTGGATCTTTTTGGCTCTGATACCTGTCATATCTGATACTCTACCACTTTTTGTCTCCATGCTCATTTTGAGGGGAGGTTTTTCCTTTCTAATGATTGACAAAAGGGGGAGTAAGTATAGATTGTATGAGAGTATGGCATAAATATGGCATAAGTATGGCATAAATTGTTTGTGAAATTTTTCCAAATTTTTTCATATTTTTTGTGTAAATTTTCAAATTTGATCTGCT
The DNA here is from genome assembly GCA_021397845.1 of Areca catechu. NCBI lineage: Eukaryota > Viridiplantae > Streptophyta > Magnoliopsida > Arecales > Arecaceae > Areca > Areca catechu. The sequence continues at coordinate 62,917,181 of CM038040.1, read as the reverse complement.
AACGATGAAAACTATGGCATAATGATAGAAATATCAAATTGATGGGGAGATTGATTCTTCCTAACGATGAAAACTATGGCTCATATCATACTCATGAATTATCATGGTTGAAATTTGAAACTTAATGCTGTTTTACTCAAGGTTTTGTCATCATCAAAAAGAAGGAGATTGTTGGCTCCATCCAGTGATTTTGATGAATAACAAAATATTGACTGCATATTGTATACTAATGTATTTTCAAGCTATGAGTTTTTAGGAAGAAAGCACCTCAAAATCTCAAAAGCTTATGTATCATAGCACGCCGTGGCACAGAGCATTATTCGCAATTATGGACATACTCTTCATGGAAAAAGGGCTTTTACATGATCAATTGTTATTTATTGATGTTACATTTAAATTTTAAATCAATATTTGTGTTTTTGGCTCTAATTACACTTGATTGTGAATTTTTCAATATCAAGTGTCGACACCTGGGAAGCCAAGTGTCGACACTTTAGCATTTGGCACGTAGAAAAAACCCTTGGCTCGCCAAGTGTCGACACCTAGAACTCAAGTGTCGACACCTGCATTTCAAGTGTCGACACTTAGGTTTCCATGTATCGACTTAAGGCTTGAGATTTTTGAAAATCTAGAACTTGGCCATTTAAGGGTTTTTGTGTCAAGTGTCGACACCTGTGCATCAAGTGTCGACACTTGAAAGTTCAAGTGTCAATACCTAGAAATCAAGTGTCGACACCTGATGAGCCAAGTGTCGACACTTGGAGCCTGATAGCCCTAACGGATCTATTTTTCTGACTTGCAGAACTTGCTTTTCAAGCTCCAAACGGCTAGATTCGAGGCTCCAACAGTCACAAACCATTTTTTGGAAGTTTCTTGTTGTATTTAACCTCCACCAACTTCATTCTAAAGGCATTGAAGTGTATTGAAGTCCATTCAAAACCAAAAAGCCAATATTCTCTCAAGAACTTCACATCAAGAGCCTTTTATAGTTTGATTCCCTAAAAGAGCCTACAAGCTCATCCTTATATCATTCCAAAAGAAGTTTTTTGAAGGATATTCCAAGGAGAGACAAGACAAAGCATCAACTTGAGCTTCAAAGCTTCCTTTGTACTCTTGAAGAGAGTTTGTCTTAGTTTTAAAAGTTGTATATCTGTTTTTATCTTGTGATTTGACCTTGCTTTCAAGGGTCTCTTGAAAGAAGGTTGTTGTGGTTTATTGGTGAGCCAAAGGGATAAAACCAACTAGGGTTAACTTGTGAGCCCGAAGACAAAACAAGTGTAAAGGTTGTTAGTGAGCCTAGGTGACAAAACCAACATAGGTTTTGACTTGTGAGCCTTTTGAAAATTAAGTCGACTGTAATCTTGATTGGATTATAGTTAAATTCCTAAGGGTGGCTTGGAAAGTGGATGTAGGTGCTCGGTTTGCACTAAACACTATAAATATTGTATTTGTGTTTGATTCCATTCTTTCCCTCTTGCTCTTAGCTTATTACATTTGATTTACTACTTTCTGCTGCATTTAATCTTGAGCATTGAATTTATTACTCACGAACACCACTAGACCTTCACATTACTATTTTAATTTTAAAAGTCCCAATTCACCCCCCCTCTTGGGCTCCATTTCTGGGCAATAGTGGAGAAACAGAAGGAGAAGGGAGATTGGAAACGTCCTCGAGAGGACTGCTCCCATCCAACCCTTTCCCAATAGTTGCAATAGAAGAAGAAGCAGGACAAGAAGTTTTGCCATTGATCTGAAAGCCCTAGACCATCTCATCGAGAGGACTTCACTCCCTTGAATGCTCCTTAAGGTCAAATCTTGATGGAAATCAAGGTCAGGACTTTGTCTAGTGGCCAAGGACGATGAACAAGAAAGTCACCAGGATTACAAGCATGATCTAAGGATTGCATTTTCTTGAAGGAGATCGAGTCACTGATTTAATGATGCTACCTACATAGTTACATCAATCAGTCCCATGCTTTGGAGGTCAATGGTCAGGAATCCCAGTCGGTAATCGAACCATCTACAAATAATAGAATCTATGTCAAAATAATCTCTGGCAGACTAGCTGCTAGAAGGCAAGCGCTTTTGGGCGATGAGCATATGTCATGGTGGCCCAGGAGGAGATTCCCCAACCTAAGTGCCAGAGGGCTAGAGAGGAGCCTTTTACCTTTGCTGTTGACAACATTGATAGTGTTCTATTCCCGCATGATGATCCTATGATTATTTTCTTTACTATTTCTAATTATGATATTAGGAGAATCTTAGTAGATAATGAAAACTTCGTAGACATTTTATTTTACCATGCATTTTTTTAGATGGGGTTGACCAAGTATTGTCTATGAAGGGCAAACACTCCCTTGATTAATTTTTTTGGGATGCCATTTCTCTTGAGGGCTTCGTGACACTACCTGTGATAGCTGATCAAGCCCCATGATAGGCCACAACCCTCTTGGACTTTCTGGTGGTCAGGATCTCAACCACCTACAATGAAAACTTCGTAGACATTTTATTTTACCATGCATTTTCTTAGATGGGGTTGACCAAGTATTGTCTATGAAGGGCAAACACTCCCTTGATTATTTTTTTGGGATGCCATTTCTCTTGAGGGCACCGTGACACTACCTGTGATAGCTGATCAAGCCCCATGATAGGCCACAACCCTCTTGGACTTTCTGGTGGTCAGGATCTCAACCACCTACAATGCTATCCTGGGAAGACCTAGTCTAAATACTTTGCAGTCCATGGTCTTAACCTACCACCTACTGATGAAGTTTCCCACCCCACATGGGATGGGTGAGATATGAGGTGATCAAGCCCTAGCAAGGTGATGCAACGTGGCAACCCTCAAGCAGAAACTAAAAATAAGCTGGGTTGTTAACCCCTAGAATGATTTTGATGACAACCAAACATTGGAGCATGTATTTGATTACTGACTATCTTTCAAGTGTTTTAAAAGTTTTTGCAGGATGATTTCATTGAACAGCCCTCCTTTCTATAATATTGTAGTATGTTAAGTTAATTTTTGTTAGAACTCTATGTAAAGAAGAGCCCCTAACTAAAATCAATTGTATACTCATTTAAGATGGCTACTTTTATGTATGTTTCTAGTTTAACTGTCTCAAGTTCAATCTTTAAATAAGTTGGAAAGGTTTTGAGTTGTTTGAAAATCACTGGAAGAAGTCTGGACAAGTTTGACAAGTTTTGGGCCTAAGTCACATGAGCCGACTCAAAGAAGGAGAGCCGACTCGAAGTTTAGTACATCACCTTGTTTTCTGGCATGCAGACATTTGAGCCGACTTAAGTCAAAAGAGCCGACTCGGACAGAGTTTAATTTTGAGGATCTGAGAACTCGAGTCGACTCAAGGGGATCGAGCCAACTCATCCAGAGTGCAGTTTTCTCAGACAGACATCCGAGTTGACTCGAGTATTGAAGAGCCGACTCGTCCAGAGTTCTGAAAATCTCAGTTTTGAAGAACCAGTCAGACGAGCCGACTCGAAGGAGAGAGCCGACTCGACCAGAGTGTTATTTTGACCTACCTGAGGATCCAAGCCAACTCAAGTGCCTGTTTCAGGTTAGTAACGGCAAGTTCCAGAACTCTTATTTTGAATCCAAAACGGTCTCCAACAACTATATTTCGAATCCCAACAGTCTACACCATCTATAACCATCTGAAATCAGTTAAAGGGAATATATTAAGGGATTTGAATCACTTTTGGAGATAGAAATAAGAAGCTAATGTGAGACTGAAGAGCTTTCATTGATCATTCAAAAGTACACACTAGAGAGCATTCAAAGCAAGCACTCAAGACTTCACCAACTCTTATTAGTATCTTGAGGCATTTATTGAAGAAGTTAAGAAGCCTTGAAGAGGATTCAAAGTCCAATCAAAAGGGCTTCTCAAGTGCTACAACTGCAACCATCCGATAACTTCAGTTTGTCAAGAAGTTGCTTTGTATTCTTTAACTCTTATTTGAGTTTGTTAGGTTCTTGGTGAACTTGTTGAAAACCAAGTTTGGGTTGTTAGTGATCCCATGTTAAAACTAACATTGTAGTGGATTTTGGTGAGCTCGGACAAAACCAAGTTTGGATTTTTGGTGATCTCGGTGAAAAACCAAGTTGGGTTTTGGATTGCGAGCCTGTGAAAACAAGCCAGCTGTATTCCAATGGTGAATATAATGAAAATCCCAAGTGGTATCTTGGGTAGTAGATGTAGGAGCTGGGTTGCTTCGAACCACTATAAATCTCTTGGTGTTTGTGCTGTAATTTTTATATTATGTTTTACTTTTACTGCTTACTCATTTAATCACTTCACTCGCCACACTCTGATTTCAAAAGAGCACATACTTGAAGAAAATTTTTAAATACCCAATTCACCCCCTATTGGGTAAGCCACCTGAGCAACAATTGGTATCAGAGTAGTGTCTTTGAACTTGTTTGGAGTAAAGATTGATAGCTAATCCTATGAGTACCTCCTTGACTGAGGGCTAATCTACCAATAGACCACCACTCTTCACTGGCACTAATTATGGCTATTGGAAGGCCAGAATGAAAATATATATACAAGCTATTGATTTTTAATTATGGAAGATAATTCTAAAGGGATCTCAAACACCCACGAAAAAAATTGATGGCATGGATGTCCCAAAACCTGAAGAGGAATGGGATGATCACGACATGAAAATGGATGAGTTAAATGCCAAAGCTATGAATGTTCTATATTGTGCTTTGGATGCAAGCGAGTTTAATCGAATTTCTACTTGCATATTTGCAAAAGAAATTTGGGATAAACTCGAGGTTACCCATGAAGGAACATCATAAGTGAAAACTTCTAAGATTAATCTTCTTATACATAATTATGAATTATTTAAAATGGAGCCAAATGAAACTATTTCTGTCATGTTCTCTAGATTTGCAAATATTATAATGGTCTTAAGAGTCTTGGCAGGATATATGTAAATGCTGATCTTGTACAGAAAATTTTAAGATCTTTACTAGATAAATGGGATCCAAAAGTCACTGCCATCCAGGAAGCTAAAAATCTCAACACACTACCACTGGATGAACTACTAGGTTCCCTGATCACTCATGAGTTGACCATGCAGCATAAGAATGAAAATGATCTAAAAAAGAAAAAGACTAGCATTTAAAGCTGCATCAAAAATGAAGAAACAAGAAGAGGAATCTGAAGAAGAATGCCCCTCCTCTGAAGATGACTTAGAAGATGAAGACATAGCACTGGTCGTGAGGAGATTTAAAAAATTATGGACAAGAAAAAGGGAAGATACTTCAGAAAATTTCATAGAAAAGGTAAATACAGCAAGGACAAAGAAAAGGAGAAAGAAAAAGAAAAGAAATAACAGCCCATTTGCTATGAGTGCAAGAAACCTAGGCATATATGTCCCGAGTGTCCACTATTAAAGAAAACCTTTAAGAAGAAAAAGAAAAAGCAATGGTTTTAACTTGAAGCGACAACGAGGAGTTGACTTCAACTGAAGAGGAAGAGACTACAAAAACTGCAAACTTATATCTAAGGGTCTAGAAGATCAAGTAATATCCCCTGAATCTCAAGTTGAGTTTACTTTTGAAGAACTAAATACTGTATTCCATGATTTGTTATCTGAGTTTAAAAAGGTTGGTGTGAAAATTAAAGCTTTAAAAAACAGCAATGATTCCTTGATGAATGAAAATGTGGAAATTTCATAAAAGAACAAATTATTGCAAAAAGAATTGAACAACTTTTCTGAAAAACATAAAGCTTTGCAAGTTGAGAAAATATTCATCTTGAGAAAAATAAAGCTTTAAATGAGGAAAATATTTCTTTGAAAAAGGAGGTTGACAAACTCAAGCCTTTAGTTAAAAAATTAACATTAAGTTCTAACAAGCTTGAGTTGATTTTGAAAGATCAAAGAGTATCTGGAAATAAAGCTAGAATTTGTTATAATCCTTTATATATAAATGATATTTCAGCTACAAAATTTATGCCTTCAAAATCTTATGTTACAAAATTTTCAGCACCTAAACTTTATGCACCAAAGTTTACAAATTAAAGGTCATTTATATCAAATGTTTTTGTATCTGGGTTTAAAGCTTCAACTTTTGTATCTTTGCAAAATTCAAAAGTTATTTGTTATGTATGCAAAGGGGTTGGACATAAAGCATTTCAATGCAATATCAATAGAAGTGTTAAAAGTAAAATTAGAAAGATTTGGGTTTCCAAAGGAACCACCTCTACTAACATGCAAGGACCCAAGAAGACTTGGGTACCTAAAAGAACTCCATGATTATTTTGCAGGAATGTCTTGCAGCCAAGAATTCAAGCAAAAGATGGAGGAATGGTCACTTTTGGTGATAATGGTAAGAGGAAGATCATTGAAATTGGTATGATCAGAATTATCCCTTCTATATTCATTGAAAATGTATTGCTAGTAGACAAATTGAAGCATAATTTATTAAGTATAAGTCAATTATGTGATAGAGGCTTCAAGGTTGTCTTTGAATCTTTAATGTGCATTACAACTAACTCTCTTGATTCTAGCACTAAGCTCATTGGATATAGACTTAGAAATATATATGTGGTAGATCTGAATGATCTAGCCATGTCTAGTAGTACAAGTCTTGTAGCAATGAATGCTAAAACCAAGGAGTCTTGTTTACTTTGAAATAGGAGATTAGGTCATGCTAGCATGCATACTATTACCAAATTAATTTTCAAAGATCTAAGTAGAGGTTTGCCTAAATTCAAAGTTGATTTTGAACATGTTTGTGATGCTTGTCAACTAGGTAAACAAACTAGGGGGAGTTTTAAATCAAAAAACTTGGTTTCAACTTCTAGACCTCTTGAGCTACTTCACATGGACCTATTTGGACCAACTAGGATCACAAGTCTAGGTGGTATGAAATATGGATTTATAATTGTAGATGATTTTTCTAGATTAACTTGGATTTTATTGATTGCTCATAAAGATGAAGCTTTCAAAGCTTTTCAAAAATTTCATAAGAAAGTTTCAAATGAAAAAGGTCTTTCTGTGATTTCAATTAGAATTGATCATGGTATAGAATTTGAAAATCAATATTTTGATGATTACTATACTAAGCACGTCATTGATCACAACTTCCCCGCTCCTAGAACACCACAGGAAAATGGTATTGTAGAGAGGAAGAATAGAACTTTAGAAGAGATGGTCCAAATAATGTTATGTGAAGGCAATCTTCGAAGGTAGTTCTGGGCAGAAGCGGTGAACATTGCTTGCTACATCTTAAATTGTGTTTTAATAAGACCAATTTGAAGAAAACTCCCTATGAACTTTTGAATGAAAGAAAACCTACTATTCATTATTTTCATGTATTTGGTTGTAAATGCTTTGTGCATAATAATAGAAAAGATAACCTACGAAAGTTTGATGCTAAATCTGATTAAGCTATATTTCTGGGTTATTCAATTAATAACAAAGCTTGTAGAATTTTTATTAAAAGAACATTAACTGTAGAAGAATCAGTGCATGTTATTTTTGATGAAACTAACCCCTCACCTTCTAGAAAGAAGAGTGTGTAGACAATGATGCTGGTACAATTGATAAAGCAATGGAAGATATGAGCTTGAAGGATAAACCCACTCAAGAAGGAGAAGAAATGGTAAGTAGAGATCATGATGATCTTCCAAAGAATAGAGGTATGTAACTTCACATCCTAAAGATTTATATATAGGTGATCCCTCTAAAGGTGTTAGAACTAGGTCTTCACATAGGGAAGTACATGACTATCTAGCCTTTGTCTCACAAGTAGAACCACATAGTATAGAAGAAACTGAAAATGATCTAAATTGGTTGTTGGCCATGCATGAAGAATTAAACCAATTTGATAAAAATAATGTGTGGACCTTAGTTGATAGACCCTCTGACCATCCTGTTATAGGAACCAAATGGGTTTATAGAAAACTAGATGAAAAAGGTTAAGTAATTAGAATAAGGCTAGATTAGTGGCAAAAGGATATAATCAAGAAGAAAGGAATATATTTTGATGAGACCTATGCACCCGTACCAAGACTAGAAGCCATTAGAATATTACTTGCATCTGCTTGCTATATGAATTTCAAATTATTTCAAATGGATGTAAAGAGTGCTTTTTGAATGGTTTATATATGAAGAAGTTTATATTGAACAACCACCAGGTTTTGAAAGTCATACTTTTTTCAAATCATGTTTTCAAACTTAATAAAGCATTATATGTATTGAAACAAGCACCTAGAGCCTGGTATGATAGATTAAGCAAATTCTTACTTGAAAATAATTTTGTTAGAGATAATATAGATACAACTTTATTTATCAAAAAGAAAAATAATGATATGTTAGTTGTATAAATTTATATTGATAACATTATTTTTGGTGCAAATAATGAGATTCTTTGTTAAGAATTTGCTGAGTTAATGCAGGGTGAATTTGAGATGAGCTTGATGGGTGAACTAACTTACTTCTTTGGACTCTAAATTAAGCAAACAAGAGAAGGAATTTTTATCAACCAAGCAAAGTATCTCAAGGAAATTATTAAGAAGTTTGGTATGGAGTCATCTAAAAAAATGAGCATGCCCATGAGCCCCACATGCAGATTAAACAAAGATGAAGATGGCAACAACATCGATCAACAGCTTTATCGAGGTATGATCGATCACTGTTGTTCTTAACTGCTAGTAGGCGTGATATCTTGTTCAGTGTATGCATATGTGCTAGATTTCAATCAAATCATAAAGAATCACATATAATTACTTTTAAAAGAATCTTAAAATATCTTAAAGGAATAAGTAATATTGGTATATGGTATTCTAAGCAATCTTCATTAAATTTAATTGGCTTTTCTGATACTGATTATGGTGGATGTAAATTTATAGAAAGAGCACTAGTGGTACTTGCCAGTTTCTAGGATTGAACTTAATTTCATGGCACTGTAAAAAACAAAACTTCGTAGAACTATCTACTGCTGAGGCAGAATATGTGGTTGCAGGGAGTTGTTGTGCACAAGTATTATGGATTAAACAACAACTAGAAGACTTTGGTATTACATAGTCTAAAATTTCTATCAAATATGATAACACAAGTGCTATAAATCTTACAAAGAATCCAATTCAGCATTCAAGACTAAGCATATTGAAATTAGACATCACTTTATTAGGGATCATGTATAAAATGGTGATATTGAGCTTGAATTCATTCCCACTGAAAACCAACTTGCTGACATCTTTACTAAGCCACTTAATAAAGAAAGATTTGAGATGATTAGAAGTGAATTAGGTTTGTGTGATCCTTTTTAGAAGCTTTGACCTAACTTCTTATAAATTAAGAAAAATTATCTAGAAAAACCTCCAATATCAATTTTAACGATAATGACTACCTTATCTAGTGTGCAACTATCCTTAGAAATCATTTTGTTAGCTTTTTAGAACTTTTCGAGCATTTTTGCTCGAGCTGACTCGAGCAGACAAGGCTCTGGCTGAGTCAACTTGATTGTCGGGTTAGAGCTTTTTATATAAAACCCGTAAGATAGCGCAAGGGCTTACTTTAACTATTGAACCTTAGCCAAACCCCTAAAAACCCTTCTGAACCTTAGAAACCTTTCTTCCTTCCCATTTTTCTTGAGTTCCAACTTCTTTCCATCCTTGATTTTTGAATTGCTCCCAGAAGGGCAGTAAGAAAGTAATCTCGGGCAGTAAACTCGAGTGCTCAAAGGGAAAGAAGGAGTAAGAGAAGAGAAGAGGATGAGTCAGCTCGAAGGCAACAAGAGGAAGAAGAAATGGAAGAAGAATCTCCTTCACCACCAAGGCAAGTTATCTCTATGGCCAATCGGCCAGTCACTAGTGGTAGAAGGATCATATTTTTCTTTTTGGATGGTTTAAGAGTAAGAATAGGGGAGTGGATTGAAAAATAAGGCTGGACATTTTTCTATTCTTTAGACACCCCTACATACCCTAACTTGGTGAAAGCTTTCTATGAAAATCTTACTCTTGGAGAGTACCATATTCAGCCACCACCTTTTGTACCTCCAGGGCTATTCGATCCAGATCCTATTTCTTTTATACCACCCACTGAACCTTGTATGCCCTCTGAAGTTAAAGTAGAATCTACTCCATCTAATGCCAAACCAAAATCTAAGGGTAAACAAAAAGCTAAGACACCTAAGGCCCCTACTAGAACAAGATTTAGAGACCTTAGATTTAAACCCTTAAAGACTAAAACTTTAGATGCTGTTGTAGATGTTGGTTCTTCTTCTAGTAAGGAAGAACACTAGTTTGTATCTTTGTGATTGTATCTTTTTATCCTTTAAATGTATTACTTTTTGATGTAATGAACTATCTTTTTGATATAACAAAATGCCTTCTTTTCGGAATCATTGTGTACATTGTTGAAATGATCTCACTATTTACTTCCTTCAATGATCTCACTGTTTAACCTAAAAAGGGGGAGAGAACTTTACCTGAATTTTAATGTAGAATTTCAACTTGAGAAATTCTATGAGAAAGTAAAATCATCTCAAACAATATTATCATTTTTTTTACTCTTTTAAAAAGATAAAATAATATGCTTTTGAAAACCTTTTTGATTAATGACAAAAAGGGGGAGTGTTTGATGTGCATGGAAATGAATTGGCATATTGATGTGTAAAAATGAATGAATTAACATAATGAGTATGAATTTTGTTTAAATTTATTTACTCTAGTACTTATATTGGATCATATCTTGCTCTGGTACTCAAATTTGATCATAGCTTAACCAATCTTGATTCATTCAAATCTCTAATTGCTAATATAATAGCTCTGATATATTTTGTGCTTTTGCTCTGATACATTCTATCTTGGTATTTCTCTAAGCTCTGACATCTTTCTTGACTTTAATTAATGATAGGCAAAAGAAACTTTTGATCTAAAATTTACTCTGATACATATTTGATCTAATTCAAAAATCTTGATACTTTGTTAATAAACCTTGATACTTTCAATATATTATTGATACTTGTTGAAACATGTGTATACATCTCAATATTATAATCATATACAAGTTACTCTGATACCTTTATTGAGATCTATAAAGTTTTTCCATGTCCAATGTTTTGTCATCATCAAAAAGGGGAGATTATTGACCCCTGGAATGATTTTAATGATAACCAAACATTAGAGCATGTATTTGATTACTAACTATCTTTTAAGTGTTCTAAAAGTTTTTGTAGAATGATTTCATTGAACAACCCTCCTTCCTACAACATTGTAGTATGTTAAGTTAATTTTTGTTAAAACTCTATGTAAAGAAAAGTCCCTAAGTAAAATCAATTATATACTCATTTAAGAGGGCTACTTCTATGTATGTTTCTAGTTTAACTATCTCAAGTTCAATCTTTGAATGAGTTGGAAAGGTTATGAGTTGTTTGAACATCACTGGAAGAAGTCTGGACAAGTTTGACAAGTTTTGGACCTAAGTCACATGAGCCGACTCAAAGAAGGAGTTCCGACTCGAAGTCTGGCATGGCACCTTGTTTTCTGGCATGCAAACATTCGAGCCGACTCGAGTCAGAAGAGCCGACTTGGGCAGATTTCAATTCTGAGGTTCTGAGAATTTGAGTCGACTCAAGGAGATCCGAGCTGACTCATCCAGAGTGTAGTTTTCTCAGACAGACATCCGAGCTGACTCGAGTATTGAAGAGCCAACTCATCCAGAGTTCTAAAAATCTCAATTTTGAAAAACCAGTCAGGCGAGCCAGCTCGAAGGAGAAGAGCCGACTCGACCAGAGTGTTATTTTGACCTACCTAAGGATCCAAGCCGACTTGAGCTATCCGAGCTGACTCGAGTGACTGTTTCAGGTTAGTAACGGCTAGTTCCAGAACTCTTATTTTGAATCCAAACAGTCTCCAATGACTATATTTCGAATTCCAACGGTCTACAATGGCTATAACCATCTGAAATCAATTAAAGGGAATATATTTAAGGGATTTGAATCACTTTTGGATATAGAGATGATAAGTTAATATGAGATTGAAGAGTTTTCATTAATCATTCAAAAGTACACACTAGAGAGCATTCAAAGCAATGATGCAGAACAAAGAACAAAGAAGCGTATGTGGAAGAAAATTTAAGATTAATTCTTTTTTTTTTTTATTTCAGAAATTGGCTTTACAAGGGAGTAGGGTTCTACATCTTTCCATGTGGGACTAAAGGAGGGGATCTACAAATCAGGATAATCCATACACATATGGTCGGCCAAGGTACCAAAAAATTTGATTTGGGTTATAAAAGGCAGGTAGATGGCGCCTCCTTGCTTGGGTCTTCAAGAGAGGATTTCTTTCCTTCCATGGATCAACTCTTTTGGACTCCTCCTTTTCTTCCTCCCTAAGTCAAGGCCCTTCCCATCTTTGTTTTGGACATTTTTGGCAGGTAGTGGGGGTGTCTCCTAGTATCTCTCCATGAATCAAGGATTTTCCCTTCATGGTTTGGCTCTTTTGGACACCTCCTAGTCTTGCTCCACAAGTTTAGGCTTCTTCCTTTCATGGCTTTGGCACTTTAGGAAACTTTGGGTGCCTCCTTGATTTTCTCCCCAAGACATGCTCTCTTCCCTTTTATAACTTGGGTTTTTATGGAACATTGTGGGGCACCTCCTTGATCCTCTCTTCAAGAAAAATTCTTGCCATCCTGGCTTGGGTTTATCTGGAAAGAAGTTGGCTCCTCCTTGGATTGAGGTATCTTGATGGATTTCTCCCCCAAGTGGCGCATGAAAGAAGGGACATGCTTTCTTGTGGTGTGGGGACCAAGGCACACTAGATGGAGATGTGGCGCCTCCTGGACTCTAGCGTGTGGTTGGGAGTGTGGCGCCCACTTGCTTGGTCCTGGGAGAAAATGTGGCACCTTGGAGAAGACCTAGACCACTACTAGGACTTGTATTGAGTCAACATTACTCAACAAAATTTAAATTGTAGGGAAATACAGACTCAAACTAAAATTGAGTTGACCAAGTCAACCCTTATTACAAAACCAGAAAACCCTAATTCTTTGGGCAATGTCAATCAGAGATCCAGATGGAGCCCTGAAGTCTTCTTCTGAGTCTGGTGCCCGCACCAATTCTCCGGGGTGGGAGGAACTCGACCCTGTCGAGTATGGATCAAGCTGGCTCTGGTATCTCTCCAAGAGGTCTGGGTCCAATTCTTGTAATTCTTCTCGGGAGATCCAAGAGTTATCAGAATCTGGCCTTCCTTGCCAGCAGACCAAGTATCTTTGGTATCCTCGATTACGAGTAGAGATAACCTGATCATCCAGGATCTTTTCAATCTGCTCTTTCCTCACAGGCCAGTTTGTTGGTGGACACACAGGGTTAGGTTCACTCTCAAGAGCAAGATTAGGCTCAAAAAGGCTCACTGGGAATCACAGCTGGCTCTCTATACTCTACTAGGTCTGTAATGTTGAAAGTGGAGCTAATGCCTAGTTCTGAAGGCAACTCGAGCACATAGGCATTGGACCCTACTCTCTTCACCACTCTAAATGGTCCAGCTCCTCTAGCATGTAACTTTTTAACAGTTCCAGGAGGAAACCGTTCAGGCCTTAACCTAATCATTACATAGTCTCCCTCAATAAAAGTTTTGACTCGCCTTTGAGAATCAGCCAACTTCTTATAAGTTTCATTACTTAAATTTATTTTGGCATGAATTTCTTTATGCAAGTCCTTTACATGCTATGCAAGTGCATCAAGAGACTTGTGTGTGTGGACTAATAGTGAAATCAGATCAAGTGGTGTGTGAGGCTTGTATCCATGAACAATTTCAAAGGGACTCTAGCCTATAGACCTATTGATCGAAACATTATATGCAAATTTAGTCCTGGACAAAATACAAATCCCAATTCCTGGTGCTCTCAATCAAACCAAAATCAGAGCCAAAGCCTAGTAAAGGGTCAAGAAAAACTAAACTAGACTGACGACGCATTCCTAAAGAATGGACTTTATTCCAAAGGAACCCTAGGTCTAAACCTAACAAACTAAGGCTCTCTAGGTTTGACCTTGGGTCGGAGGAGGGCATGCAGAGCATGAAAACTTATTATGGATGCCTAGTAGGTGCCATAAGGTCTTCCAGAAGTAGGTGGCAAACATAATAGGTTCTAAGGAGTCTTGCAACCTAGAGATCTCAGTAAAGTGTAATCCCATAGCTCTAGAAACATGAGAAGATTCAGGGAAGGGTAGGAAATAAGAATCAGAGTTTTGAGGTGGCTTATCAGAAACAAGAAACAAACCTTGGTTATTCAGGATGACCTTAAAATGAGGACATTGTTCTATAGGTGCACTCATCCAAACCTCATGATTTGCTCTAGGAGGGTCTACAAGTGCAAGTTCTAGGATAGGCTGGGTGCTCCTAGAAGGTGGAAGGTTATTAGGAAGGTCTTTGGAATGTTTATCTAAAAAGTCCTCTAAGCTACTGTCTTTTTCTTGTTCTTGGACCTTCTCAATGGGCAATTCTTGTGAACCCCTTCCTTCTTCACACTTCTCTACCAGATTTGACTCAGGGGTGTCTTCTTTGGATTCCTCAATGAGTTCAGAGGTATTCTCACTTAAACTCTCATTGGGTGCAATTTCCTCTTCCTGAACTTCCTCAAAAGGGTCTTCTCTTAGGGTTAGCTCCTGAATTCCTTGAGTGGTAGGGGTCCCCTCAATAACCCCATCAAGTAGGAGTTGGTTAATTGAATTATCAGGAGAGATATCCTCAAATTCTTCTTCTTCATATTCATCTATCAAACTTATGTCAGGCTCATATATTTCTTCCTCAATCTCATTGAAAGGTTCTAATCTATTCTTCTTTGATTCCTCTTTAAGTACGGCTCTGGTCAGGTCAACTAATTTTGGGATGGCCATGCCTAACTCCTTCTCAGTGTTATCCTTCTGGTCAAGAGGTGACACAAGTGGGAATTGACAAACAAAAGTCTGGTTCACTGCGGGTGTCGGATCAATCAGAACTTGACTCAAGTTCGTAGAGGTTGGCTTTAAGTCCAAAGTACTTGATTGGTTATATCTTAAAGACCACTCATTGTCTTGGGCTTCTTGGTAGGCTCGGTCTAACTTATTGGTCTTTTCAAGGCATAGCTTCCTATAAATGTCTGGGTGTAACCCAACCCTAAACCTCGATGTGATCTGAGCTTCGGTTTCAATGGTATTGCATTTCATGTCATACCACTGGAAGTCCTCGATATATTTAGACATAGGCCTATTACCTTGTCGCAATTGGTACCATTGGTCTAAAAGTCTTTTCTCATAGGATCTACCTAGGTACCTATCTCTCAACTTACTTCTCATATCTCTCCAAGTATATATTTCCTCTTTTCTTGATAACACTCATGCTCAATAGCATACCAATGCGACCTAGCATGTTTGGTGAACTTGGTTTTGGCTAACCTAATTTGTCCTAATTTCGATATGTTAGTGCACTCAAAATACCGATCCATTTGTTCTTCCCACTTAATATATGTCTCTTGTCTTCCATCAAAAGTGGGTGCATAAGGTTCGGTGTTCCTAACAGGTCCCTTTTCTAAGTCAACCAAGTATGGATATAGGCTCCTAGGGTTATGCTCGGGATCACGATATAAGGTCCTCCTAGGCTCCTGGCATGGGTGAGGTTGGGGCCTATTAAATTTTGGATCAGGGATCCAATTTTGATGTCTACGTTTCTCAAGTCCCTGGGCTCAGTCTCTAAACTGGGCAAAACCCTCATTCATATCCTGACTCAATTTGGTCATACTTTCAGTAAGAGTTCTAATCATGGCCTCTAAATCAGGTTGGGTTTGACCAGGTTGGTAGGGTACTTCGTTCCGGGTGGACATGATGATGCAAGCAAGCACACCAAATGAGACTCGACTGAAACGACTACGGGCTAACTAGACCTAGAGCCCAAACTAGATGCCCAATAAGAGTGGCAAGCTAGCCTGTAGTAACTCGGGACTCAGCCAAGCAGGTGTAAGGGGAGTGTTAGGTCCCTAATTGCCAATCCTAGACACCAATCAGAGATTGGCCAGGTAGGCGGACCAGCACACAAGCCCTTCGGGATAGAATCCCTGAACCACCATTCTAGACACTGAGTACAAAGTACACACACAGAGTAACTAGACAAACTGACTCAACATTAGCCTAGACCCGACTTGTTGGTATCCCTAGCCCACTAGGGCAAATTATGTCTAATAAATTTTAAAATTAGGCTTAGGATCGAATGAATGGGTGATGGTTTTGGGCTAAGGAGAGGTTATCAACTCCTCCCCTTATCTTAGATGCTCAATTGCTCTTAAGATGAATTAGGAGATGATCACTCAAAAAATTGAATTGCAGAAACACAGAAATAGAATTGCTATAATTTAACTCTCAGAAATTTCACAAAAACAATAAATTACAGTAAAATTATGTAAAATATTTTCAATTATACTGGTTCGAAAAAATAAAAATCATATATTTGGAATTACTTTCAATGAGAAACAATTCCTACAATAGGGCAGTTACAGACTGAAAACAGAACGCTTCCCCCGTTTACAATTCCTGCTATGAAGTTGTAACCCAGTGGATCCCCTACACGCCCTAGGAACACCCCGTGGAATGGGAAGAGGAGGCTTGCACCTCACTTCGTTCCTAGGACCGGACGTCCTGGGGAGTCTACTTCGAGCAGACAAAGTAAAAAAGAGAGACACTCAAACATGCAAGCAAGTCAGAAACCCTAGACAGGGCTCTGATACCAAAAATGATGCAGAACGAAAGCTCTGATACCAAAAATGATGCAAAACAAAGAACAAAGAAGCGTATGCGGAAGTAAATTTAAGATTATTCTTTTTTTTTTTTATTTCAGAAATTGGCTTTACAAGGGAGTAGGGTTCTACATCTTTCCATGTGGGACTAAAGGAGGGGATCTACAAATCAGGATAATCCATACACATATGGTCGGCAAGGTACCAAAAAAATTTGATTTGGGTTATAAAAGGCAGGTAGATGGCGCCTCCTGCTTGGGTCTTCAAGAGAGGATTTCTTTCCTTCCATGGATCAACTCTTTTGGACTCCTCCTTTTCTTCCCTCCCTAAGTCAAGGCCCTTCTTTGTTCTTTGTTCTGCATTATTTTTGGTATCAGAGCTTTCGTTCTGCATCAAGCAAGCACTCAAAACTTCACCAACTCTTATCAGTATCTTTAGGCATTTATTGAAGAAGTTAAGAAGCCTTGAAGAGGATTCAAAGTGAAATCAAAAGGGCTTCTCAAGTGCTGCAACTGCAACCATCCGACAACTTTGGTTTGTCAAGAAGTTGCTTTGTATTCTTTAACTCTTATTTGAGTCTGTTAGGTTCTTGGTGAGCCTGTTGAAAATCAAGTTTGGGTTGTTAGTGATTCTGTGTTAAAACTAACATTGTAGTGGGTTTTTGGTGAGCCCGGACAAAACCAAGTTTGGGTTTTTGGTGAGCCCGATGAAAAACCAAGTTGGGTTTTGGATTGTGAGCCTGTGAAAACAATCCAGCTTGTATTCCGAGGGTGAATATAGTGGAAATCTCAAGTAGTATCTTGGATAGTAGACATAGGAACTGGGTTTCTTTGAACCACTATAAATCTCTTGGTGTTTGTGCTATGATTTTTGTATTATGCTTTTACTTTTGCTACTTACTCATTTAATCACTTCACTCACCACACTTTGATTTCAAAAGAGCACATACTTGAAGAAAATTTTTAAATACCTAATTTTCCCCCTCTTGGTAAGCCACCTAAGCAACATATGTCCATTGAAAGCCTTGACCTTTGGGATCAATAGAATTTGTAGCATGGAGAGCTTGTAGAAGAATTGATTCCCATTACTCTAGGCCTGACTGACTCCTCCATAGTGGTGTATATCAGGAGAGAGTAAAGCAAAGAGTCCAAAACTATCAAGTGGAGTTCCTCTATGTGAACACCAACATCTTTGCATGGATGGTAGCTGATATTTGATCACTATCATAGACGATCAAAAATAATTCATCATCTCAACTATATAGCTAGGATGAGTCGGGATCATATTCTCAGGAACCGAAAGGCTAAGTTATGATTGAAAAAGAATAAGGAGAATAATTTGGTTTACTTGGAAAGAAAAAAGTAAATAAAAATTATACTATTCTAACGGTGGGATCTCATAAAAGTGTGTATCTTAGAGGTTGTAAGTCAATCTTGTAACTGCTAAAGTTATATTTCTTTTATATAATTCGACTCAAGAGAATACATATCTTTCCTTAACATGCCCCGTATCCATAATATATCATAGCTTATCTCTAGAAAGTATAAAGTATAATTAAGCTTAAGGAATACCTGTCTTCCCTTGGTATGCCAAGTATCCTTAGATCACGGTGCATCTCCAGAAAGTACTAGGTATTCAACTCTTCTTCCCTCGATATATCCTGTATGGCACGTCTCCAAAAGCAAGAGTTGTCCTTAATCCTAATTTAATATGAAATAATAGAAAAAGAAAATAAAAGAAAGCAGATAAGGAATTCATAACTAAACACACAATCTTTTATTGCATATAAAAATAAAAGAAATACAAGAAAGGTGTAGAACAAAAAAATGCTTTGCTTTGTTACAAGATCTTTTCTTCTCTCCTAAGATTATGCACTAGTCGCTCATAGGTTGATCCCTTCTTCTCCCTCAATGCAAAGGCTCTAGAGGGATTCCAAAGAGTGATGCCTCTAGGTAGAGGTACAGAGCTTTTTATAGGGTTTAACAGGAGAGAGAGGTCTTCATATTTTTCTGGTACAGAACTAAAGAAAGAATACAAATGCGGCTAGGATTTAATTTCACAAGTAATGGAGGGTTAGATGTGCTTTACAGGAAAGATAGGACTGAATCCTAACTGAAATAGGCTTAAAATCTTGTTCCAATGCTTCTTTGACCCATCTATAACTTTTTAGCCATCGGGTCCAAATCAAAGAGTGTCAGATCCCTTATATCCCTGTATACAATCTCAAATCCAATCAAAATAGCTTGCACCCCTTAGATCATGCCTCAGGTTGATTACTCATTTTTCATCATCGATTAGTGCAAATGGAACCAGTGAGCTCTCAACCCTAGTAGTGGTAAAGGGTGGTGGCAAGTTGGCAAAGGGTGGTAGCATCGGTGAAGAGGCCACATGATGGAGAAGGAGGTTCCGTTGGTTGGTTAGTGGTGGCTTTGGTTGAGAGAAGGGGGCAATGGTAGAGAGCTGGGATGGTTGGGTTGAGATCAATAATGAGTGGTTATAGGAAGAAGGTGGCAGCACTGTTGGGTGATGGGATGGTAAGTGGTAGCTCTGGCTAGCAGCTAATTAGGATAGAGTGGAAAGGCCGGAGAGGGAGCAACACATTGGGGAAGACAATCGAGCAAAAGGGTGGCCAAATCTTGGTAGCTTGGGCTAGAGATGAGGTGGATGGCAGCTTCCCTGTGGCGGTCAATAGGGGATTGGGTTGAAGGTGGCCGGTGGTGTTGATTATGATGAGCTTCAACGAGAATGAGAGGAGATGGTGGCACTGGGCGGCTCTCAGTAGTGGCAGAGGTGGCACGGGATGGCTCAGGTGATGGTAGGATGGATTGGGTAGTGGTAGGATGGCTCGGGTAGCAGTGGGATGGCTCTCGGCATCTCAAGCTGGCGGTGAGCGGCGGTGTTGAGAAGGAGAAAGCCCAAATCCATCCATGATCCATGGCTCTGAGTCGGGGATTGATAACTATGGCTACTGTAGACCATCTGGAATTTTATGAACTAAGAAGTCAGTCCATGGTGGACCGATTGCTTTAATATTCATGTAAATTTCTTAGTAAACTTTGAACTTCAATTCGGACTTATTTTAAGTCTAATTTACTTCAAACTTATTTCATTTGAATCCATAAATCGAGCTCTTTGCATTGGTAATCTTTTTTTCCTGCAAATGATATATAAAAGTATCAATTTAAATAAATAAATATAACTTAATTCTTTCGTGCCTCAATTGAAAGGTAACAAAGTTCTACATAGTCTGATATGTTTTTGTCAAGACAAGCAAATGTGATTGCCAGGAAGGCCTCAACTATGTTGCCCTCTCCTTCTCAGCTACTAGCTAATCGTTGGATAGACTCAGTTTTTAGACCACTACGTCGCACTCTCCTTTCACCATTTTGGCAACTTCTAAGATAGCTCCACCTTATTGAGAAGGCAATCCATATATTACAGCAGACCCCAGGCTTCCATACAGCCTTGCATCCAAACATCCTGTTCAAAATGGATCTATATTCTCAAAGAAGGACTAGCATCTAAGCCCTCAAGCAAAAGACTTATCGATACTGTGACCTGGATGAATCACTGCACGCCCTCCTGGTGGGCGTTACTAGCGCCTCCTCCTTAACCTCCAAAGGGATAGAATCATCCAGGAACCTGAGGCATGTGTTTATCCCAAGCAAGTGAATCTCGCTAGGATATGAATGCCCTCTGGAGCATCAGAGGGTCTCACCTCTTCACCTTCACCTGTATCAGATGGAGGAGGATGGAGGGGCCACCATCCACTTCACCTTAATAATGGTAGCCCTAGCTTTTGCCATCGACCTAGTCACCCGCATTGAAGACTCCACTATCGATGCCATAGCATTTTTGGCCTTTGTCCAAGTTTCCTCGATGGCCACCGACCCTCCCTCTTTTCTCTCTAGAGCTTCACCCATGCTGACCATGGCAACACCCCCTAAGTCAAGCGATGCCATGACCTCTATCATCACTCTTATGATCGATGCCTTGCTAGAGCTCGAGGCAAGATTCGGGGAAAGATGGTCCTTTGCTCTTCTTAGCCTTCCTCATCCCCTTTGCAGGAGATGGAGAACATGCCCTTTCCCTTTCAAGTCAGCCAAAGATGGTGGGAAGGCTCACTGGCAAATGTAGTTTGCAGCTCATCATGAATCATCAAGACTACACCATAGGATAAAGTCACCCAGGTTTGAAAAAAATAAGGGTCTATTCATCAAATGGTTAGTGGGGACCTACCTCGAGACAAAGAAGCTCCCATCACATAAAGGCCCTTCAACCAGCTCTCTAAAGTAAGAACATCATATGGTAGAACCTATGTTAGTGATAACTTATCCATCATGACCTATTTCGATTCTTGTAGTGCTAAAGGATCCAACAACCGTGAAGGCTTCACCTCACCCTAGCATTTGAGGAATATCCATGATGATGGAGAAACTACAAAGAAGAATTGTGACTTTTAATCCCATAATTTTGCTGGGCCAACTAGGAAGCTAAATCCTTTGTGGGAGGAGACATAGCACCACCCTTGGAAGGCTTTTACCTAAAAAAAATAATGGAACACCCTCATCCTGGGCTCCATGCTATGATAAACCATCAAGCTGAAAAGCCAACAATGGCCCTCCATGCATTGGGGACCAACTATGTCGGGCATAGGTTATACCACTATTGCATGTTCACCATCGTCGGAAGATGGGAGTCCTGAGATCCACATTTAGTGACTCCTTTGAAGGGTGATCCTCATCGTCATCCCCTCTATGATCTACTTATTCTTCTCAGGAACCTCCAAATGAATGTCCATCACAAGGATAAATTTTTCCCTTGATTGGAGGACTTTTTCTTCTATTAGGATGGAGGCCGCGGTTTCAGGTGTCAAACCTGGCTCCTTTTCTCCCGTGATTATTGCGCATCAAAATGTAAGAGCAAAAAAAAGAAGGGGGAAAGACGGATAGTGAAACCCACCATAGGTAGCTATTGTTATGCCTTTTTGACCCATCAAAAGCTCCTCTTCTCTTTCTTATCACTTTACCACTTGGATTCCATGAGAATGCGACGAGCCTAAATGGCCCCCATATGCTCTATATATACATATCCATCGAAAGGACTTGTCTGCTCCCAAAAAAGGTGCATCGATTTCAACCTGGATAATTGATGCACCCCATATCAATTCAGTATTAAAGGTACCATCCCAGAGGGGGCGCGTCATAATGTTTCAGATGATCAACCCATCATGGTAACTTTTGAAACTACTGTTACTTGAATTAAGTTGCCTCCTAAGAAATCAGCCAGGTCCCCATATGATTCTTGGCAAGCTGCCTCATCCAACATAGCCTCACCATCTTGATTATGAACTGCCTTGCCTTGTGCAGCCTTGCCATCTCGATCATGAGCTGCCTCACCTAGTTTATTCTCACCATTCTTGCCATAAGCTACCTTTCCATATCTACCATGAGTTGCCTTCCTAGCATAGCCTTGCATCTCTATCACGAGCTGCCTCATTCGGTGCAGCCTCACCATGTCTACTGCCTCGCAATCTTTATCATGATGACATGGCATGATGACCTGGCATGATGGGGCACCCAAGATGATATGGCATGTGATGATATGGCAAGATGTTGTGGCACCTTGAATTGGGTCCCTTCTTGGCTTGCATTCTTGATTTGAACTTGAACCCCCTCATTACAAGACTCAATTGAAACTAACTAACTAATTGGGGGACTCAATTGAAACTAAGCCCAACTTGATCAAATTGAACCCAATTTAACTAAATTATTAAGGCATAATAAGACAAAACAAAAATTAAAATTAACTAGGCTTGTATATATAGGACTCGATTAAAATTAGAGTTTGTATATATAAGACTCAATTGAAATTGGGGTTTAATGCTTATTCACAAGTGATCCACAGGGAGCTGGGATTAACCTGTTGTTCCTTTCTAGTCTCGTTGTCCCTACCAATTCTTCCAGGGTGGGAGGAACTCGACCTGTCGAGTATAGGTCAACTCGGCTCTGGTAATGCTTTAGCAAGTCTGGGTTGATCTTTTGCAAATCTTCTCGAGTGATCCAAGAATCTTCAGATTCAGGTCATCCTTGCCAACAAACCAGGTAACATTGATAATCTTTACTCTGAGTAGCGATAATCTTGTCATCCAAAATCCACTCAATCTTGTCTCTCCATTCTGGTATTTTGGCTGATGGACACTCAAGGGTAGGTTCACTCTCAAGGATGGAATCGGCATAAAAGATTTACTAGGTATCATCATTGGTTCCTTATACTCTACAAGGTCTGAAACATTGAAAGTTGAACTAATACATAATTCAGGTGGTAACTCAAGTATATAGGCATTATGTCCAATTTTCTTAAATATTATGTATGGTCCTGCACTACGGGCATGTAATTTCTTCATGGTTCTAGGTGGAAACCATTCAGATCAAAGCCTGATCATAACAAAGTCTCCTTCATCGAATTCTTTGATTCTTTTTCTTGAATTAGCCATATGTTTATATGATTCATTGCTCTCATTAATCTTTTTACTTATTTCCTTATGCAATTCTTTATTATGCTGTGCATATGACTCAGTAGACTCAGAAATGTGTTCATGCATGGGTAAAAGAATAAGATCTAAAGGCTTTCTTGGCTTATATCCATAGATAATCTCAAATTAACTTTTGCCTGTGGTCAATAGTAGGTGAACTCAAAGTATTAGGAGGTCCCAATTTTCAACGATTTTGACTACTAGACATCCTAACAAATTTCCAAGATTTTGGTTCGCTATTCTAGTATGGCCATAGGATTGTGGGTGGTAGGATGCAGAAAATTTATGCTTGGTTCCTAGCATGTGCCAAAGGATCTTTCGAAAGTAGGTAGAAAATCTAATGGGCTCAGAGAATTGATGCAACATATTAACCTCAACAAAGTGGAATTGAATGGTTCTAGAAGCATTGTAAACCTCAGGATAGGGCAAGAAATAAGAAGTGGATTCATGGAATGGTCCTTGATGGATGGGGATTGTTGGGGTTTCCGGTGCACCGCAGCGGAAGTGTAATTTCAAAATGATGAAATTTGCACCGAAATCCCTTAGCCAAGATCTCCTTATTTCGAATTAAAACATACATACTAACATTCAAACATAGATTGTTAGAATTAGAGTACCAACCTGTATTCGCTAATTCCAACAAAGTTGATGTTGAAGGGGCTGATTGAATTCACCAGGCGTCCAAGTGTCCGCCCTCCGATGGTGATCCACACAGAGCAGTGATCAAGACAACTCTATCTTCTTTTCAAAGGTTCCTTCTATTGAATTCTTCTTCCTAGAACTCAATTGCTTGGATTATGGCTTGAATTCCTCCACACAAAGGCTTGCTTTCCTTTCCTTGACTCCTTCTCCTCCT
The DNA here is from genome assembly GCA_021397845.1 of Areca catechu. NCBI lineage: Eukaryota > Viridiplantae > Streptophyta > Magnoliopsida > Arecales > Arecaceae > Areca > Areca catechu. Next base: position 62,893,053 of record CM038040.1, on the reverse strand, counting down.
TCCACCAAGACCTTGGCCCTTTAGACACCCTTGTCTTGAAGAAAAAGACCTTGTCCTAAGAGGACATAGGCTTGTCTTAAGTTGGAGGAGAAATTAAGACAATGATGTCTTAATGTATGAAAGAAAGGAAGAAATCAGAACTTCTTTCCTTCCTTTACCGTCGGAGACTTTTACTTTTATTCTTGTTCAGTAGCAGAGTTTCGACAGAGGTTTACTCTATAGAGGAAACAATGCAAGAGCAAGAAAAATAAAAGAGTCTTCAGGAGAGGAAGAAAAAAATATTATCTCTTTGTTATGATTTTCCCGACCCTTTAAATAGAAATCAGATAGGCGCCTACACAGCTCTCCGTAATCTCTTTCTCACGCCCTTTCCAATTTCTCACGCCCCATCCTCCCATCTCATGGCCTTCCAGATTAAATCCCACGGCTCTTCTTAAAGAAAAAACCGCGGTGTTTTAAAAGGAAGGAAGTCGCGACTTTTCATCTCCGAAGAGATGTTATTTCGCGCGCCCGGGAGGAGTTAGCGCTTTCTTTCTTTCTCAAAATCCCATCAGCCATTGGATTCTCATCCAAGGGGGGAGAGATGGTGCACTAATCACTTAAGAAGGAGGCCGCCCAAATAAAAACATCGGAGAATTTATTTGGGGCGCGCCAAGAGTCCATGCGCCATGGACTCTTTCTTAAGGTGCGCCAAGAGTCCATATGCGCATGGACTTTTGGTGTTTGGCGTGAAAAATAAAGGGGGCGGGTGGGGAGGCTAGCCAAGCTACATGGCTAGCCAATAGGGTTAGCCATATTCCCGTTTTCTTAATTAGGGTCTAATTAGGTCCAATTAGAACCCAATTTGAACCAATCCGGAACCCTAATTCGAATCCGATCCGAATAGAAGCTAGGGCTTGCAACACCTGCTAGAGTGTTATCTTGCAAAGACGATTTAATTCCAAATTAAACTCTTGATCAATCCTCTTAAGTGTGTGACCCATTGGGTTCCACATCTAGCTAGCAGTGGGTTCGAATACAAGTTGACCTAATTTGATTAGAACTCTTTCTAATCGACTTAGGTCAATCCGGCTTACCCGAATCGATCAATTAGGATTCTTCCTAACATGTGATCTTTGAACTTGATCAACCCACAAGACAAGATTGACATCTAGCAACGTGTCATGTCTACCCGGAAGATATGAAAATTCTGGTGAAATACCAAAATTACCCTTCAGTAGAGAGTTACCGTACAATTAAATCTTTCGATCAGCCTGCACCCAAAATATAACTATGGATATGGATATATGTCAAATCCAATATTATATTTATTTCTATCTCAATCTTATAATGATGATTCGATTATCTTGATATTAGAAACCGTCTCTAATATCTTCACTTTGATCAAAGATTCCCTGAATCATCATGCGATTGTTGACTAGCTGGATGCAATCTCCTCTTACTAAGAGTGATCGATTCCTTGTTGACCCACTCATTACCTTCATATCCAATTCACCGTTCCCAGTATTAATCCTGTGCATGTCTCAGTGTCATGATTAGGATTGAACCAAAGAATGGGTTCATGTACATAAGGTACTTATGGCAGTCTCAGGTCAAAAGATTACTTGTACCACTCCCACTATAAGAACCTTCTATTGACATGTAGCTAAGACTCCATTAGATGTTCTCAAGTTGGATCATATCAGTGAACTCATTCTCCAATGAGCACCCACATCCCAGTATTAGTGTCATACACAAGTGACTGTGAGAGCAGTCACCCTTTCCAGTATACCCGGGATGTGCTAGTCTTATCGGAAAAACCTTGATCCCCTACTCAGAGTTCCTTTGACTATGAATACTTTAGATTAAGGTTTTAAGATTTTAGGTCTCACTGGTATGATCTCATCATAACCCTAAAATCATAGCCCTAATCTATGGGGTTCATCATATAATAAACACAGCGTATGATAAAATAATGCCTTTATTTAGAAAAATTGTCAATTACAATGGTTTGGGAGATACAACAGAGATTGGTTTGTAGGGCATATCCCTTTCAATCTCCCACTTGCACTAAAGCCAATCGCCTTTGAATCTTAATCCCATACATTCTAGGTGGCGATCAAAATCTCGCTGTGGTAGAGCCTTAGTGAACGGGTCTGCTACATTGTTCTTTGTATCAACTCTATCTATGTCGACATCTTGTCTCTCTACTATTTCTCGGACAAGATGGAAGCGTCTCAGAATGTGCTTGGACTTATGATGAGCTCTTGGTTCCTTAGCTTGAGCAACGGCCCCAGTGTTGTCACAGTAAAGTGGCACTGGGTTTTCAATTTGAGGAACAACACCCAACTCTGTGATGAACTTCTTCATCCAGACTGCTTCCTTGGCTTCACTAACAGCTATGTATTCTGCCTCTGTGGTTGAGTCAGCTACAGTCTGCTGCTTGGTACTCTTCCAACTCACTGCTCCACCATTTAGGGTAAAAACATATCCCGAAATGGATTTCCTATCATCAGGGTCTGATTGAAAACTAGAATCAGAATAAGCTTCTAGTTTAAGATCAGAACCACCATAAACCAGAAAAATATCCTTAGTCCTTCTTAGGTACTTAAGAATATTTTTAACTGCTTTCCAATGATCCTCTCCTGGATCAGCCTGAAACCTACTGACAATGCCTAAAGCATATGCCACATCAGGCCTGGTACATAACATGGCATACATTATGGATCCTATTGCCGAAGCATAGGGTATAGAATTCATTCTATCTCTTTCTTCAGGTGTCTTAGGAGACATCCTTTTAGAAAGATGTATGCCTTGACTCATAGGAAGATAACCTCTTTTACTTCCTTCCATGCTGAATCTTTTCAGCACTAAGTCAATGTACCTAGATTGGGATAAACCTAGCATCCTCTTAGATCTATCTCTATAGATCTTAATACCTAGTATATAGGATGCTTCTCCCAAATCTTTCATGGAAAACTGGTTTGATAGCCAAACCTTGACTGATTGCAACATTGGGATATCATTCCCAATGAGGAGTATGTCATCTACATACAGAACCAAGAAGACTATGGCACTCCCACTAGTCTTCTTATAAACACAGGGTTCATCCATATTTTTGATAAAACCAAATCTTTTAATAGTTTCATCAAAGCGGATGTTCCAACTCCTGGAAGCTTGCTTTAATCCATAAATGGATTTCTTTAGCTTGCATACTTGATTAGGTTTATTCTTTGAAATAAAACCTTCTTGGTGCGGGCACCAGACTCAGAAGAAGACTTCAGAGCTCCATCTGGATCTCTGATTAACCTTGCCCGAAGAATTAGGATTTTTAGTTTGTAATAAGAGTTGACTAGATCAACTCAATTTAGCTTGAGTCTACATTACCTGCATTTTATTTTATTGAGTCATGTTGACTCAGTAGTGGACTAGGGTTTCAACCTGGGATGTTACATTTTTTCCCAAGACCAGGCAAGTGGACACCACACTCCCAGCCACACTCCCAGTCCAAGGGGCGCCATATCCACATCCAGCAGCCTTTGGTCCCCACTCCACAGATGGCAACTTCCTTCTCTCATGCGCCAGATAAAGAGAAGTCCACCAAGAGACCACAAATCAAGGGGGGCGGCCAAGACTTTCCCAAGAAACCCAAAGCAAAGAAGGGAAGAAATTCTCTTGGAAGAGAATTTCAAGGGGGCGCCCACTACCTGCCAAAGACAACCAAAACAAAGATGGGAAGGACCTTGACTTAGGGAGGAAGAAAAGGAGGAGCCCAAAAGAGTTGATCCATGGAAGGGAAGAAATTTTTTCTTGAAGATCCAAGCAAGGTGGCGCCGTCTACCTGCCTTTTATAACCCAAATCCAGTTTTTTTGGTACTTTGGCCGACCATATGTGAAGGATTTGCCCTAATTTGTAGATCCCCTCCTTTAGTCCCACATGGGAAGATGTGAAACCCTCCTCCCTTGTAAAGCTTTATAAATTAAACCCCTCTTGTAAGTTTAAAGAATCAGATGAATGAAACCAAATTTTCTTTTGTGAGCAAACTTTGTGTTTTCTCTCTTCCGCACTTGCATCCAGGTGTTGAGCTCTGTGAGGGAGTAAATCCGGGTTCCCCAGGAACCTTGAGGAGGTGTGAGATCTCCAAAACCCAAACCCTAGGTTAGCCACTTCTACTCCATAACCCTAGCCACCCACCATCCACTTCAATCCACAAAACCCTAGCCTATCCCACCTCCCACAGCCTCTCTCTCCAAGTCCAGGCCGACCACCAGCATCCAGCTACAGTCCGGGTACTTCAGATCCAAAGCTCTTTCCAGAGGGAGTCGAATCAGCCTTCAAGAGAATCCGGATCTCAGCGACATCAGCCTTCAAGTTCTTCGAACTAGTAAATCCTTCCCTGAGCCTCTGAATCCATCACTTGTTTTTCTTCTTCCCAGATCTTGAGTCCAGGAGAAGCTGACCCAACCACAAGACCAGTATTGGAGGATCCATTGTGAAGATAGCCGAATCCGAGGATCCAACAATCTACTCGAGAGAGTTCTTCCACCCAAATTCTGTGAGATCACTGTCTGGTTGGTAAACCATCTCTCCTCTTTATTTCTGTCATGTTGAAAGTTCAGAGCGAAACCCTAGGTCTGGGAGTTTCTCAACCCCCAGCGATCCGTTACTTCTGAACTACTCTGATAACTTAGCTTCTTCTAAATTGTGCTTTCAATCCTTACCTAGTTTCCATCAACTTAGTTTAACTTTACTTTGAGTCAAAGCCAATTTCTGAAATATATATAAAAAAAAAAAAAGAATTAATCTTAATTTTACTTCCGCATACGCTTCTTTGTTCTTTGTTCTGCATCATTTTTGGTATCAGAGCTTTCGTCCTGCATCATTTTTGGTATCAGAGCTTTCGTTCTGCATCAATTTTGGTATCAGAGCCCTGTCTAGGGTTTCTGTTTGATTGCCTGTTTGAGTCCCTCTCTTTTTACTTTGTCTGCTCGAAGTAGACTCCCCAGGACGTCCGGTCCTAGGAACGAAGCGAGGTGCAAACCTCCTCTTCCCATTCCACGGGGTGTTCCTAGGGCGTGTAGGGGATCCGTTGGGTTACAACTTCGTAGCAGAAATTGTAAACGGGGAAGTGCTCTGTTTTCAGTCCGTAATTACCTTATTGCAGGAATTATTTCTCACTGCAGGTAACTCCAAATTCAGTGATTTTTATTTTTCTGAAACCAGTATAATTGAAGCTAATTTTCATAATTTTTTCATGATTTATTAATTTTCGTGCGATTTCTGAGAATTAAATTACTGCAACTCTGTTTTTGTGTTCTGCAATACATTTATTTTTGAGTGTTCATCTCTTAATTCAACTTAAGGGCATTTGAGCATCAAGATAAGGGGAGGAGTTGATAACCTCTCCTTAGCCCAAAACCACCACCCCTTCATTCGAACCTAAGCCTTTAATCTAAAATTGATTAGACCTAATTTGCCCTAGTGGGCTAGGGACATCAACAAGTCGGGTCAAGGCTAGTGTTGAGTCAGTTTGTCTGGTTACTCTGTGTGTGCTTTGTACTCAGTGTCTAGAACGGTAGTTCAGGGATTCCATCCCGAAGGGCTTGTGTGCTGGTCCGCCTACCTGGCCAATCTCTGATTGGTGTCTAGGATTGGCATTTAGGGACCTAACACTCCCCTTACACCTGCCTGGCTGAGTCCCGAGTTACTACAGGCTAGCTTGCCACTCTGATTGGGCATCTAGTTTGGGCTCTAGGTCTAGTTAGCCAGTAGTCGCTTTAGTCTAGTCACATTATGTGTGCTTGCTTGCATCATCATGTCTACCCGGAATGGAGTACCCTACCAACCTAGTCAAACCCAACCAGATTTAGAGGTCATGGTTAGAAATCTTACCGAAAGTATGACCAAATTGAGTCAGGACATGAATGAGGGTTTTTCCCAGTTTAGGGATCGAGTCCAAGTACTTGAGAAACGTAGACATCAAATTGGACCCCTGATCCAAAATTTAATAGGCCCCAACCTCACCCATGCCAGGAACCTAGGAGGACCTTATACCGTGATCCCGAGCATAACCTTAGGAAGCCTTACCATGATATCTATAGTGTGGATCGTGTCTATGAGAGGTCCTTACAATATTCTAGACTAGTCACTCAACAACCCAAGTCTTCTAGATCAAACCATTTAGATCCACACCCATGCCCAAGTAAGGTCTCTACTAGCTTAAACCCAGTGTGACCCAGGTTCCTATATCGCAAGAATGTTTGTTTTGTGGAGAAAGAGACCATAAATCTAGTCAGTGCCCATGCATAGGATTGGCTTGTGCTCAGCTAAGTGGTAAGAATCCTAATGATGACATTAATGAGGGAGAACCCAAGCCTACCAATGAGGAAGAAGGGTTAGGTATGACAAGCCCGAAATCAGTTGACCCGATTACCACTGACCCGAAACCCATTGAAGATGGCATCGAGGAAGTATATGATGCTGGCTTGAGTCTAGTTGATGAATATGAGGGGAAGAACTTGAAGAATGTGACATCGATACTATTGGTTCCTTACCTGAGGAGACCTTGGAGAGCAACCAAGTGGTAGGACCTAGTTCAGAAATTCAAGAGATTTGTGAGAACCAGGTTCCTTTAGTCAAATACCCCCAGGAAGAACTCATAGTATTAGCCCGAGCTATCAGTTCGTATCCTCTAATGACAGTCATTCTCCAAGTACCAATTGAAGATCTTTGCGCTGAACTATTTAAGTTTGCCCACCCTATGGTAGATCCTCTCCTTAGGATGACTGAATCAAGCCTCTTACAATTGGACCTTGTCCCATGCCCAGCCACTAAGGTCTCTCCGTAATCTCAGTTGAACATCCTTGTCTTGAGCGGATTGATTCACCCAGTCCTGTAGAAGTCCTCCTTATGGCCCCCGACCCCTTCCTTCGCATGACTGAGCTACCCTTCTATAGAGTATACCTTTCCGCACCCATAGGTCAAATTTCAGGTCTTGAGGTCATCATCCATAGGCCCTTCCATGAATCATTCTCTAATCCATTTCTTGAGAAAGTGGATCATTATTTGCTTAGAGAACAAACCTTAACTGTTGCAATCACATGTCTTAGGCTACTTCCCGAACCATCTCTTGATCCATTCCTGGGAGTAGCAAACTTTTCCTTTTGTAAGGATGACCAGTTGACATTCATAGATCACCATTCAAACCTTCAGGTCAACACCTTTAGCCAGCAGGTAATTCGAGACTCCACCTCATATTTCCTCCCTTTCTCTAGGACTTCCAATGCTTCTTACACCATCCAAGTATACTTTGTCAAAGTCTTTAAAGTGAATCACATGTCAGCATCTATTGGGTTTGCCACCTACTTCTGGAAGACCTTATGGCACCTACTAGGCACCCATGATAAGTTTTCATGCTCTGCATGCCATCCTCTGACCCAAGGTCAAACCCAGAGAGCCATAGTTTGTTAGGTTTAGACCTAGGGTTCCTTTGAATAAAAGTCCATTCTTTAGGAATGCATCGTCAAGCGAGTTTAGGACATTGTCTTAGATTTTGATTGAGTGAGAATACCAGGCATTGGGATTTGTATTTACCCAAGGCTAAATTTGCATATAATGACTCGGTCAATAGGTCTACGGGTAAGAGTCCAAACCCCACACACCTCTTGACCTAGCTCCTTTACCAGTCCACACACGGGTCTCCGAGTCTGCCGAAGTTTTTGCACAGCATATAAAAGACTTGCATAAAGAAATTCAAGCCAAAATAATTTAAGTAATGAAACTTATAAGAAATTGGCTGATTCTCAAAGGCGAGTCAAAACTTTTGACGTAGGAGACTATGTAATGATTAGGTTAAGGCCTGAACGGTTTCCTCCTGGAACCGTTAGAAAGTTACATGCTAGGGGAGCTGGACCATTTAGAGTGGTAAAAAGAGTAGGATCCAATGCCTATGTGCTCGAGTTGCCTCCAGAACTAGGCATTAGCTCCACTTTCAACATTACAGACCTAGTAGAGTATAGGGAGCCAGCTGTGATTCCCAGTGAGGCTTTTGAACCTAATCCTGCTCTTGAGAGTGAACCTGACCCTATGTGTCCACCAACAAATTGGCCTGTGAGGAAAGAGCAGATTGAAAAGATCCTGGATGATCAGGTTATCTCTACTCGTAATCGAGGATACCAAAGATACCTGGTCCGCTGGCTAGGAAGGCCAGATTCTGATGACTCTTGGATCTCCCGAGAAGAGTTACAAGAGCTGGACCCAGACCTCTTGGAGAGATACCAGAGCCAACTTGATCCATACTCGACAGGGTCGAGTTTCTCCCACCCTGGGAGAATTGGTGCGGGCACCAGACTCAGAAGAAGACTTCAGAGCTCCATCTGGATCTCTGATTAACCTTGCCCGAAGAATTAGGATTTTTGGTTTGTAATAAGAGTTGACTAGATCAACTCAATTTGCTTGAGTCTACATTACCTGCATTTTATTTTATTGAGTCATGTTGACTCAGTAGTGGACTAGAGTTTCAACCTGGGAGTTACATTTTCTCCCAAGACCAGGCAAGTGGACACCACACTCCCAGCCACACTCCCAGTCCAAGGGGCGCCATATCCACATCCAGCAGCCTTTGGTCTCCACTCCACAGATGGCAACTTCCTTCTCTCATGCGCCAGATAAAGAGAAGTCCACCAAGAGACCACAAATCAGGGGGGCGGCCAAGACTTTCCCAATAAACCCAAAGCAAAGAAGGGAAGAAATTCTCTTGGAAGAGAATTTCAAGGGGGCGCCCACTACCTGCCAAAGACAACCAAAACAAAGATGGGAAGGACCTTGACTTAGGGAGGAAGAAAAGGAGGAGTCCAAAAGAGTTGATCCATGGAAGGGAAGAAATTTTTTCTTGAAGATCCAAGCAAGGTGGCGCCGTCTACCTGCCTTTTATAACCCAAATCCAGTTTTTTTGGTACTTTGGCCGACCATATGTGAAGGATTTGCCCTAATTTGTAGATCCCCTCCTTTAGTCCCACATGGGAAGATGTGAAACCCCTCCTCCCTTGTAAAGCTTTATAAATTAAACCTCTCTTGTAAGTTTAAAGAATCAGATGAATGAAACCAAATTTTTTTTTGTGAGCAAACTTTGTGTTTTCTCTCTTCCGCACTTGCATCCAGGTGTTGAGCTCTGTGAGGGAGTAAATCGGGTTCCCCAGGAACCTTGAGGAGTGTGAGATCTCCAAAACCCAAACCCTAGGTTAGCCACTTCTACTCCATAACCCTAGCCACCCACCATCCACTTCAATCCACAAAACCCTAGCCTATCCACCTCCCACAGCCTCTCTCTCCAAGTCCAGGCCGACCACCAGCATCCAGCTACAGTCGGGTACTTCAGATCCAAAGCTCTTTCCAGAGGGAGTCGAATCAGCCTTCAAGAGAATCCGGATCTCAGCGACATCAGCCTTCAAGTTCTTCGAACTAGTAAATCCTTCCCTGAGCCTCTGAATCCATCACTTGTTTTCTTCTTCCCAGATCTTGAGTCCAGGAGAAGCTGACCCAACCACAAGACCAGTATGGAGGATCCATTGTGAAGATAGCCGAATCCGAGGATCCAACAATCTACTCGAGAGAGTTCTTCCACCCAAATTCTGTGAGATCACTGTCTGGTTGGTAAACCATCTCTCCTCTTTATTTCTGTCATGTTGAAAGTTCAGAGCGAAACCCTAGGTCTGGGAGTTTCTCAACCCCAGCGATCCGTTACTTTGAACTACTCTGATAACTTAGCTTCTTCTAAATTGTGCTTTCAATCCTTACCTAGTTTCCATCAACTTAGTTTAACTTTACTTTGAGTCAAGCCAATTTCTGAAATATATATAAAAAAAAAAAAATGAATTAATCTTAATTTTACTTCCGCATACGCTTCTTTGTTCTTTGTTCTGCATCATTTTTGGTATCAGAGCTTTCGTCCTGCATCATTTTTGGTATCAGAGCTTTCGTTCTGCATCACTTCTGGCTGTGACATGTAGACTTCTTCCTCAAGGAAACCATTGAGGAATGCAGTCTTCACATCCATCTGCCATATCTCATAATCGTGGTATGCTGCTATAGCAAGTAAAATCCGAATTGATTTTAGCATGGCAACAGGTGAAAATGTTTCATCATAATCAATTCCCTGTTTTTGTCTAAAACCTTTAGCCACTAATCTGGCTTTATAGGTTTCAACTTGGCCATCAGCCCCAATCTTTTTCTTATAGACCCATTTACACCCAATAGGATTAACACCCTCTGGTGCATCAACCAAAGACCATACTTGGTTTACATACATAGAGTCTACTTCGGATTCCATGGCTTCTTGCCATTTATTTGAGTCAGTACTCAAGATAGCTTCCGTATAGGTCAGAGGTTCATCATTTTGAATGACTTGAGCTTCATTATTCTCAATAATAAACCCATACCTCTCAGGTGCCCGTGGCACTCTGTCAGACCTACGAGGAGAGTTTTGTGTTCTGGTTCTGTCCTAACTATATGTTCTAATGGTTGAGAATTGTCTATCTGTATTTCTTGCACTTCTCCAAGTTCAATTGTTCTACCATTGCCCTTTTCCAAAATGAACTCTTTTTCTAGAAAAGTGGCATGCCTGCTAACAAAAGTCTTTTGTTCAGTAGGATGGTAGAATAGATATCCTCTACCTTCTTTAGGATATCCTACAAATAGACATTTATCCGCTCTAGGTTCCAACTTATGTCCAAAATTTCTTTTAACATAAGCTGGACATCCCCATACCTTAAAATATTTAAGATATGGTTCTTTCCACTCCAAATTTCATATGGAGTACTAACAACGGATTTAGAGGTACCTTGTTCAGAATATAAACAGCAGTTTCTAGGGCATGACCCCAGAAGGAATGGGCAAATTTGTGAAGCACATCATGGATCGTACCATATCTAATAAGGTACGATTCCTCCTTTCAGCTATACCATTTAGCTGTGGTGTATAAGGAGGGGTCCATTCAGAAAGGATTCCATTAACTTTAAGATAGTCTAAAAACTCCATGGATAAGTATTCTCCTCCTCGATCAGAACGAAGAACTTTAATACTTTTCCCGGTTTGTTTTTCGACCATACTTTGATACTCTTTAAATTTATCAAAGGCTTCAGATTTGTGTTTCATAAGATACACATATCCGAACCTAGATAAATCATCTGTAAAAGTGATAAAATATGAGTATCCTCCTCTGGCCTGAGTTGTCATTGGACCACATACATCAGTATGTATAAGTCCTAATAACTCAGTTGACCTTTCCCCATGTCCCGTGAATGGAGTTTTTGTCATCTTACCCATGAGACATGATTCGCAAGTTCCTAATGATTCATACTCATAAGGATCAAGGAATTTTTCCTTGTATAACTTGCTAATCCTAGACTCATTAACATGACCAAGTCTATGATGCCAAAGTAAAGTATCATTAAAGTCTTTTCTTTTCCTTTTAGTATTGACATGAAAATACTATCATTGGAAGAAAGAGTTAAGAGCCCATTGCTAAATATGCCATGACAAATAATTTTATTAGATAACATTATTGAGCATCCAGTGCTCGTTACATCCATTACATATCCTTATTTTAATAACAAAGGAATAGATATAATGTTCCTAATAATCTTTGGCATATAGTAACAATTCTCTAGCTCCAAGATCTTCCCTGAAGGCAACTTCAGAATATAGGTCCCTACAGCTTCTGCTTGGATGATATCACCACCAGCACCGTAGAGATTGAAGTCGCCTTCCATCAATACTTTAAGCTTGTGGAGGTCCTGCAAAGATTTGCATATATGGTAACCACAAGCGGTATCCAATACCCAAGTATTTGATATAGACGAATTTAATGTCAATATAGTATGTATCTCATACATACCTTTTGGTGCGTCTGCCGCACCAGGCTTCACAGTTGCAAGGTAAGCCTTGCAATTCCTTTTCCAATGTCCCGCTTTGCCGCAAAAGAAACAGGTTGACTGTTTTGAGGCCTTCTTTCCTTTCTTGTTCTTATTGATGCCACCCTTAGGGTTTAGTCTCCTGCTAAAACCCTTTTTCCCTGATTTCTTCTTATTGGTCTTATCAACAAGAAGAAGTGGAGCCTTTTCTTTCTTAACGTGGCTCTCTGCTGTTTTTAACATATTTAACAGCTCAGGCAAGGAAGTGTTCAGTTTGTTCATGTGATAATTCAAGACAAACTGAGAAAATGACTCCGGGAGTGATTGCAGGATTAAATCCTGATTCAGCTCCCCATCCATAATAAACCCTAATTGACCTAATCTGGTGATTAAGTCAATTACCTTCAGAACATGATCCTGAACGGATGTACCCTCTGTCATCCTAGCACGGAATAACTGCTTAGATATTTCGTATCTAGCAGTTCTGCTTTGTTCTCCATAAAGCTCCTTTAAATTGAGCATTATGGATTGAGTATCCATGCTTTCATGCTGCCTCTGTAACTCATTGGTCATAGAGGCCAGTATGATACACTTGACAGTGAGGGAGTCATTCTGCCACATTTTGTATGTGGCCATATCTTCCTGTGTGGCATCATCCCCTAGTGGATTAAGACTAGGGGTATCAAGAATATAAGAAAGTTTTTCTGAACTCAGTACAATCTTTAAGTTTCTCAACCAGTCCACATAGTTTGGACCAGTCAATTTGTTGGTATCTAAGATGCTTCTCAATGATAATGAAGATGCCATTTATCTACATTAATTAAGAACAATACATAAGCAAACAACCATGAAATGACTTACATAATTAAATTAGGTCTTCAATTTAATTATGTCTCCCACTATTTTATCAAAATCATAGCCCTCACTATGATAATCGAGAAGAACCCTGATCGGTTTTCTTAGTGAGATCGAGATCCTTATAATTTATAAAAGATCTTGCAGACAACACAACAAATCTTTTATAAGTTCAAAGGTAGGAAACTCTTCCAATTATATCTCATATAATTCTCAAAAATAACTTGGCCTCTAGAACATTATAAGTCTTGCAGAAAACACAACAAACCATAATGTTCTAGTTAAGTCAAGACCCTTTCATTTCTATACAGTCAATATTCAAATATAATGCCCTTGTAGATAACACAACAAGGCATTATACTGAATATACTGTAAGCATATTTTGCACTAGACCAATATTATGTCAATCACCCTATTAGGTCTTGCAGATAACACAACAAACCTAATGTGGTTCATAACACAGTAATGATCCAGCATGAAGGAAGGCCAACATATAGCATTTTTCTTTTTAACACTAAGCATATAAGTCAAGATTTAAATATAATCAAATCGGCCAGGCAAGTGGAAGAGATGTAGGAGTCCCCCCGTTGCTTTCCTAGACACCAATAAAAATTGGCCAGGTCAGTCAACGGAACCAATTAAAAACCACGATTCTCTTTACCTTCCCAGAACCACCTTTCTAGACACCGAATGATCAATTGTTCATCATGACTAGTGATGCTTATTAGTTAAATATGCTATGACTTAATATGATTTTAAGAAGAGGGCTTTATAAAATTGCCAGCACATTCTTACATAAAAAATATATCATAATAATATGAATCTGATAAACATATATGTGCTAAGTGTGTCATCATACTAGGACAACCATTTACCACATAATGGATCCACCATTATGCCAGGGCAACCTTATTTCAGTATGATGACTTCAAAACTAATTATATCTCTATAATAATTAGGGTTTGAGTGAAAAACCCTAATTAGTGGCATACATCAAAACATTAATTATCATATATGCATTCCTTAAATTATGCTAAGTGTATCAGCATTCAAGGGTTTAAAACCCTAATTTCGATACTACAACAAAAATGCATATAAATAATTTTCATATGTTTTAACTGTAATAAGGATGGCTCTGATACCACTGTTGGGTTTCCGGTGCACCGCAGCGGAAGTGTAATTTCAAAATGATGAAATTTGCACCGAAATCCCTTAGCCAAGATCTCCTTATTTTGAATTAAACATACATACTAACATTCAAACATAGATTGTTAGAATTAGAGTACCAACCTGTAATCGCTAATTCCAACAAAGTTGATGTTGAAGGGCTGATTGAATTCACCAGGCGTCCAAGTGTCCGCCCTCCGATGGTGATCCACACAGAGCAGTGATCAAGACAACTCTATCTTCTTTTCAAAGGTTCCTTCTATTGAATTCTTCTTCCTAGAACTCAATTGCTTGGATTATGGCTTGAATTCCTCCACACAAAGGCTTGCTTTCCTTTCCTTGACTCCTTCTCCTCCTTCCACCAAGACCTTGGCCCTTTAGACACCCTTGTCTTGAAGAAAAAGACCTTGTCCTAAGAGGACATAGGCTTGTCTTAAGTTGGAGGAGAAATTAAGACAATGATGTCTTAATGTATGAAAGAAAGGAAGAAATCAGAACTTCTTTCCTTCCTTTACCGTCGGAGACTTTTACTTTTATTCTTGTTCAGTAGTAGAGTTTCGACAGAGGTTTACTCTATAGAGGAAACAATGCAAGAGCAAGAAAAATAAAAGAGTCTTCAGGAGAGGAAGAAAAAAATATTATCTCTTTGTTCTGATTTTCCCGACCCTTTAAATAGAAATCAGATAGGCGCCTACACACCTCTCCGTAATCTCTTTCTCACGCCCTTTCCAATTTCTCACGCCCCATCCTCCCATCTCATGGCCTTCCAGATTAAATCCCACGGCTCTTCTTAAAGGAAAAACTGCGGTGTTTTAAAAGGAAGGAAGTCGCGACTTTTCATCTCCGAAGAGATGTTATTTCGCGCGCCCGGAGGAGTTAGCGCTTTCTTTCTTTCTCAAAATCCCATCAGCCATTGGATTCTCATCCAAGGGGGGAGAGATGGTGCGCTAATCACTTAAGAAGGAGGCCGCCCAAATAAAAACATCGGAGAATTTATTTGGGGCGCGCCAAGAGTCCATGCGCCATGGACTCTTTCTTAAGGCGCGCCAAGAGTCCATATGCGCATGGACTTTTGGTGTTTGGCATGAAAAATAAAGGGGGCGGGTGGGGAGGCTAGCCAAGCTACATGGCTAGCCAATAGGGTTAGCCATATTCCCGTTTTCTAAATTAGGGTCTAATTAGGTCCAATTAGAACCCAATTTGAACCAATCTGGAACCCTAATTCGAATCCGATCCGAATAGAAGCTAGGGCTTGCAACACCTGCTAGAGTGTTATCTTGCAAAGACGATTTAATTCCAAATTAAACTCTTGATCAATCCTCTTAAGTGTGTGACCCATTGGGTTCCACATCTAGCCAGCAGTGGGTTCGAATACAAGTTGACCTAATTTGATTAGAACTCTTTCTAATCGATTTAGGTCAATCCGGGCTTACCCGAATCGATCAATTAGGATTCTTCCTAACATGTGATCTTTGAACTTGATCAACCCACAAGACAAGATTGACGTCTAGCAACGTGTCATGTCTACCCGGAAGATATGGAAATTCTGGTGAAATACCAAAATTACCCTTCAGTAGAGAGTTACCGTACAATTAAATCTTTCGATCAGCCTGCACCCAAAATATACTATGGATATGGATATATGTCAAATCCAATATTATATTTATTTCTAGCTCAATCTTATAATGATGATTCGATTATCTTGATATTAGAAACCGTCTCTAATATCTTCACTTTGATCAAAGATTCCCTGAATCATCATGCGATTGTTGACTAGCTGGATGCAATCTCCTCTTACTAAGAGTGATCGATTCCTTGTTGACCCACTCATTACCTTCATATCCAATTCACCATTCCCAGTATTAATCCTGTGCATGTCTCAGTGTCATGATTAGGATTGAACCAAAGAATGGGTTCATGTACATAAGGTACTTATGGCAGTCTCAGGTCAAAAGATTACTTGTACCACTCCCACTATGAGAACCTTCTATTGACATGTAGCTAAGACTCCATTAGATGTTCTCAAGTTGGATCATATCAGTGAACTCATTCTCCAATGAGCACCCACATCCCAGTATTAGTGTCATACACAAGTGACTGTGAGAGCAGTCACCCTTTCCAGTATACCCGGGATGTGCTAGTCTTATCGGAAAAACCCTGATCCCCTACTCAGAGTTCCTTTGACTAGGAATACTTTAGATTAAGGTTTTAAGATTTTAGGTCTCACTGGTATGATCTCATCATAACCCTAAAATCATAGCCCTAATCTATGGGGTTCATCATATAATAAACACAGCGTATGATAAAATAATGCCTTTATTTAGAAAAATTGTCAATTACAATGGTTTGGGAGATACAACAGAGATTGGTTTGTAGGGCATATCCCTTTCAAGGGATGACAATAAGGTTTGGACATAGGGTTACATCAACAGCCAACAAAAGGTCTACTCTATGGAAGGATAAGTCAATGACTTCAGGAAAGAGATCTTCAACTGGGACTAATGGAGTGAATTTCTCCTAAGGGTACTAGATTGAGAAAATCAAGTCCTTACTAATTACTTCGGGTTCTTGAATCTCAGGACTAGGCTCTATAGCTTGGCTCTCTTCTAGTGTTCCCTCAGTTTGAGCTCTAATAGTAGGGTTAGGTGCCTCATGATTCTCTTTGTCCACTTGTTCTTCCAATACGGCTTGAATATTTTCATGGTCAACTAACTCTGGGTCGACTACATGTATTTCCTCTTTAATGTCATCCTTATGAACCAATGGGATAGTAGGAGTAGGTCAACTAAAGGAAAATTGACTAGTATTTGGGATAGTAGGGATGGGTCGGCTAAGAAAAAATTGATTGATTCCGGAGTCTTGACTCAGTGCACTGATCCTAGTGGATTCGGGTCGATGGGTTCTGGGCCAAGGAGAGTTGGTTTATGTGAACCAGGGTTAGTACAGGTCCTATAGATTCTCTCTAGATTTTCAAATTGCTCATCCAATCAGTCAAACCTAGTGTTGAGTTGCCCAAACTGTTCAGTCATAGATCTCATTAAAGCCTCAATATTAGAGTCCATGGTGGGATTGGGTTGGATTTGGGAATGCTGATTGGAGTTCCTGATCTAGTGGCCATGCAATGCTATATTAGCTTCTAGGGCTCCTAAACCTAGAGCTCAAGTAGAATGAGTCAACTCAAATTACAGTCAATTCAATAATTATCCTGTCCACTGGCCAGGTAAGAGGTGGGGTTGTCGGAGGCTTCCCCTACTCTCGCAGGGTCCTAATAAAAAATCACAAGATCACTTAGGGCGTTTGCCTCTAGACCTTTAGCCTTAGACACCAGATTCAAGAGATAACCGAAGGATTGGGTGTACTAGTTTTTCCACAATACTTAGAACCCGATCTTGTGGGTGTCCCTAAGCTACTTTAAGTTTCTAATTAATTTTAATTAGGCTTGGGTTGATGCAGGGTAGTTATTTTGGGCTAAGGAAAGGTGATGAAATCTTTCCCTTATCTGACAGAGTAAAAGTGCCCTTAAAATTGATTTCAATTATGATGCATGCACATGAAACCCTAATGCAAGAAACTAAGATCGATAAATCACAGAAAATTAATATTTTTCTTACTATTTCTTAATGCAGATATAAGATTAATATCAGTAAATTAAATGGAAAGAAAATTAGGATTTGAAGGTTTTATAGTAAACTAAATTTCAGCCCTAATTTAGTGTTGCAGAAATTTCAGCAAAGGTAATTTTTTTTAGGGTTTTCTTTTGAAATTTTTTTCTTCTATTTTTCAGATCTGAAAAATTCCAGAAAATTACAGAATTTTAAAGGACTAAATATATGATGGATGGATGCAAAAAAATTGGAAAACATCAAAGTTTTGATAAGTTTTCAAACCTAGGTTTAGGCTAGTATGCAGATTTCAGCATGCAGAAATTTCAAGAACTAGCAATTATCCATAGTTTAACTTGCTCTGATACCAAAAACTGATGGGGGATAAGATAACTCTGATACCAAAAGATGATGTGAGATGAGATATGCAAACTATTCCTAACAATCTTAATGTTGTTTGAATGTGAGCAATGATCAATTAACTTTAGCAATTCTCAAAATTAAAGAACTCAATAAAACCTTAGATGAAGACAACTAGGTGATTGTTACGATACCCATAATGTAGATTCACCTAAACTATCAAGAAAATAGGACCTGATGATTAAGAAATCACCCAAACAAGGATTATTGCTTTCAAGAATCATAACTAAAGAGTTGAGGAGGGGTTTTTCTTTGAAGCACTCTTGATGTAGATCGATTTCAACACTCTAGGATTCGCGGCAGAACTTCAAGATTATTGTTCTTCGGGTTCTGATCTTCAACGTTGTTAGTTCCAAAGTAACAAAGCCCTTCACTTCATATCTTGATCACCTGGAATCAGTCAAAAGAAACAAGTTAGATGGCATGGAAGGTGGAAAAGATTGGAAGAAAGGAAGATGAGAAGGAAGATGGTGGTTTTAGGGTTTCTTGATGGATGGATGTTGGATAACTAGGCCTCACGCCAAGGGCCTTACATCTGCTCCCTCTCAGAGTTTGATGCCCTCACAACAGAGGATTGAAGAGAAACTTCTCAACTTTATTCATGAAAAAAACTAATTGAATTATAAGGGGGCGTTGAGGTGTATTTATAGACCCTCATGAACTACAATGAAGATGAGTTAAGGGTTACAATTTCTTGAATTCTTGTCGAAAGGGCAAGAAGCTCCATGGAATTGGCTTCCCTTGGGCGTCAACCACCATTTGAATTTCCCTTTGGCATCTTGAATTCTTGGTGTTTGATTCTTCTTGGCTTCATCCTCTTGGACGACAAGACTTGGACTAGGGTGGGCGACAAAGACCCCTTGTTTCTTGAAATGAATCCTTGGTTGAATGGATGATGAGTGGCCAAGATGAATTCCTGGTTGGATATCCATTAGGGATTCTTGAGTTTGAATAGCAAAGAACTCTTGATTTTGGAGGACTCCTTGGATTCTTGAATTCTTGGTCTCTTGAAGTATGAAACTTCCTTGCAACTTGAACACTTAGCTTCTTGAATTGGCGCCCATGTTGAATCCTTTGTGGCCAACCATACCATGTGTGATGATGAGGTGGCATGACATGGTGACGTGGCATAATGATGTGGCATGATGATCTGGCATGATGGGGTGCCCAAGATGATGTGGCATGTGATGATGTGGCAAGATGTTGTGGCATCTTGAATTGGGTCCCTTCTAGGCTTGCATTCTTGATTTGAACTTGAACCCTCTCATTACAAGATTCAATTGAAACTAACTAATTGGGGGACTCAATTGAAACTAACTAAGCCTAACTTGATCAAATTGAACCAAATTTGACCAAATTACTGAGGCATAACAAGACAAAACAAAAATTAAAATTGACTAGGCTTGTATATACATGACTCAATTAAAATTAGGGTTTGTATATACAGGACTCAATTGAAATTGGAGTTTAGGGTTTATTCATAGGTGATCCACAAGGAGCTTGGATTAACCTATCATTTCTTTCTAGCCCTGGTGTCCGCACTACCAACAATAGCCAAAACATGCCAGCCATCATCCCTTGTCCTTAGGAATTGATAAATCATGTATTTATATAAGTATTTTAAGTAATTATTGATACTAATATCTTCTAAAAATTCTAATTTCATAATTAAATTAGACATTCTTGTAAAATTAACTATTTTTAAAATATCTTCAAAAAAGTTGAAATTAGAGTATAATTATGAAAAGTAGATGTCGAGTCGAAGCACCACACATCCATTAAAATATATAATAAAAGTTTAATGCATGCTTCTATTTTTATAGGTATATTAAGATGATAGATTTTTTTGAAACCCCGAAACCTAAGAAAATTAGTTGGATTACTGAGTAAAAAGCATGCCAACATGAAGATCTTGACTTATAGAATCCAATGGATCAAATGGTACATAAATTGGAGTTCAAATTGATCCAAAATCAAGAAAAGAACAAAACATCATTTTATTGCATAGCTTTTAAAGTAGCCAGCCCACCTTGGATTGGCTACTTGGTCTACAGAGGTTCGCCTGGTCCACCAGCAGCTATGGCTCACGGTCCATGGCTCTAAGCCATGGACTGTGTAGGGATTTTTGCTGCCCAAGCTGCCGTTTCATTGCCTCGAGCAACCACCCTCCTTCCTCACCGGCCAGAGAAGCCACCTGATGCTAGAATCCCCCTGTTCCATGTTGCTCATATTCTCACCACCACATCACCATCCCTCTGCTCCTCCCGATACCAATCTACCTATAGCCATCGTCCCATCGTCATCTGAGCCACCATCCACCTTCCTCACTGGCAAAAGAAGCTGCCCGAGATGCTGCCTCGCCTTCTCCCTTCTCATTTTTCCACTGTTCTCCCTGGCCAAGCCTCTACCCATGCCCAATCCACCATGGTCGCTGCCTATGTCCTCTCGTTCTGACCATCTTCTCCTACCGCCACCGATCACCATCGCCCTTTGCCCATCATCTCCTTCTCATCTTCATCATCGTCATAGCCACCATGAGATGACACCATCCACCGTCAGCCCTCCTCCCCATCATAGCTCGCCTTCATCTTCCTCATCTCTTCATCCATGGCTACACGATCTCAGCCATCCAAGGCTTAATCCAATAGCTATTATCAAATCCAACAGAGAGAATGAAGCAATGGTAGATTAAGGGCTACACGATATCTTGGAGATTTGATCCAATGGCCAATATTTATCCAACTTGATTTGAGCTAAATCCGAGCACGACTCAGGCCAATCTGACAGCCCTCATTGGGCTCAATCAATTTAAGTGATGATCAATGAATTTGATGTAATTTGACAGTCCAAAATAATTTCAAGAGTTATACTAGAAGTCTAACTCCCAGTCCTACACTAAGTCAGCCTCCTCCAAGCTCTATTTAAAGGACCCCTGAGCTATAGAAGAAATCATCTTGGAGAGAGGAGTACAGTACATGATGGGAGGCTTAGCTTTGGGTTACGGGTTGGCCTCTACAAGTGAGATTTCTTAGAGGAGCTTTGTCTTTTATGCCATCTTTTCACCTACACCAATCTTCAGATAAGATCCAAAGAGGAAGAAGAAGAGGAAGCTCAGTTTGCTCCACGGAATATGATGAAAGAAGGTAACATGAAATCAACCAACTTCCCGAAAAGGCTATACCAATCAACTTTGGATACTTTGTTATTACTTTTTTAGATTATTTAATTATTATTTTTAATACTTTATAATTAGAATCTTGTTTCAATTTATATAAAGTTTATTTGTATGTAATTTAAATTTATATCATTTTCTTTTCTCACAAGTAGATGCTAAGATCTGATTAGCAGATCGAATGTACTCAAGTTTTAATTTTCTTTCACACTTTTATTTTTATTTTTTTGACTTCAAACTATTTTTTTTAAATCAAAGATTTTAGATTATCATAAGCACTACCTCCTCCATAGATTAGACCCGACTTACTATATTCTACGTAATTTTATTAATTAGAAGTTAGATCTTAAACTGATAATTACGATATCTTAATGACAACATTGCGATCTTATCAAGTTTTTAGCACCGTTGCAAGGAAAGGCATGAATGTTAATATTTTTTATCTCTTTATTTTTTTTATAAATTTAGTTTACTAATTTTTCTTATTTTTTATAGATAAAAAAAAATTTAAAAAGAAAATAAGAAAGAAAGTTCTATAATTTTGGTAAGATCAATCCTGATCCTAGATTAATTTCTATTTTTAGTTGCTTCTAATTAATTTTTTCCTTTTTCATATTAACCAAAAAAGTTTCTTTTTTTGTTTCCTTTTATTAGTCTCTTTTTTAAAAAATCTACCTAATGTTTTTAGATTTATTTTCTTTTTTATTGCTTTCCTCCTTTTCAAATTAACATAATATATATATATATATATAGTTTCTTTTAATTAGTTTCTTTCTTTTCAAACTAACCTAAAATGAAAAAAAATTAGTTTCCTCCTTTTTAAATTAACCGAAAAAAATTACTTAACATTTTAATTAACTACCTTAAATACTGATTTGATTTTTTGCCTTAATTATAAGATCTATAGTTTCTTTATTTGCTTAACCTAATTTTAGCCTTTTTTTCTCTCATATCTAACTAACCAAGATTAAAACATGTCTTTTATCTCTTTTGCTTAAAATAATATAACATAAAAGGAAAATAAAAACAACGCATAATACTTAACTAAAATAGAGTAACTAATTAAAACTTAAAACATTATTACTTGTTTAGAACATTTTTCTTTTTGCATTACATATTTTCATAAAATTTCTTAAGGGCATTAACCCATAAATAACATAAGATTGAGAGTTGATAACCCTTCCTTCACCCATAAACCACCATCCTACATCTTGCATTGATCCAAGCCTATTAATTAAAATTAACTAGACATTAGCCCGTAAGGAACTTGAGCTTAATAAGACAAGCCAATTAAAAGAGTTGGATCGAGTTAGGATTGGCTGATTAACTGGTGTTTAGGAAAGGAGTTTAAGGATAATATAGCCTTGAAGAAAGGTGATTTTTAATTGGTTCCGTTGATTAACCTAGTCAATTTAATTGGTATCTAAGGAAAGCAACGAAAGGATCCCCATCGATCTTATCCTTACCTAGCTAGTTGATTAGTTAGCTTTTGACTTGAAAGGCTCCAAGGTGGCCTTGGCAGTTAGGAGCTATCTAGATTTAGGATAATCCTAGGATAGAGAGTTCATATTATGCTAACTTGTTTGTAAATAACATCAAACCCAAACTAACTTTTTTCTCTTTCTCTTAGCTTTAGGACTCCTTAGGTCCTTATCTTTAGAACTTTTTTCTATCTTTCTTCCTTTTTTATCTCACCTCACCTCTTTAAATAAATAAATAAATAAGGATTGCTATGATCTAAAATCCTGATTGCATATCCAAATAATCAGAATAATCTAATGAACTAAATTAGTGCCAACAGCATGAATCCTTATAGTAGAGTACCCTTTCTTCCAGCACACCAAGTTTATTCGAGCCCTACTCACTTTGAGAGTGAATGCCCAACTGTGTACCAACTTCATGAGTCTATATATGACCAAGTTTATTAGGATCAAATCCAAATGGCCTATAGCTCAAGAAATAATCTATACTTTAATGCTTATAATTCAGGTTGGGGGGCTCAACCAGATTTTTCATGGCAACCATACCTAGTGGTTACCCCTGCAACTCTAGGATCTATGTTTGTAGATGCACCATATTGTGATTAGCCCTATCCACAATGTTAACCTTCTCTAACTACCTATAGCCTATTATTTGAAGAGAAAGTTCAGCAAGCATCATACCCACCTTCCCTACAAACCAACCTAGATGTCAATAGATTTGCTCAATTTTAACAAATGATTATAGCCCAACAACAATCTATCGATAAGCTAATGAATCAAACTAACCAATGATTAATTGAACTTAATAGAGAGGAGGGAGGTGAATTACCTAGTCAACCCGAGAGTAACCTAGAGGGACCATACCTAGCTTAAGATTTTAATGACCCTCTATCTTTTTATGAATAATCAACTCTGACTCCTGGAAATAAAATGGTCTTAGAATAACTTTGCACAACCATAAAGATCAATATAGATAATTTGGCTAAGGAAGAAAAATACATGGAGAAATTAAACTTATGGGACAGACCAATTCCATCATTACCTCACTCACTTATGGCCCTAGTCTCTAGTGCCCTAGAATTGCCCATGCCTTTTAATGGGATGGAAGAATAAATAGATGCAATAATAGAATTAGTTGAGCCTTCCCAAGAACTACAAATGCATAACATAATAGAGGAAGCCATCCCCACAATTCTCTCCCAGGATTTAGTAGATCCCTATTAGGCTCATTTTGGGATGGATAATTTTAATATAGATGAACATACCTCACAAGTAAATAATCCAATACAAATACCCTACTTTGAAACCATCCCACTTTTGATTGATGAATAACAAGAGCCATTACCTAGCCCACCAATAATCTTTTTGTTAGAATCACCATCTGATCTAGAACTGAAATCACTTCCTAATGCACCCATTAAAACTTTCTCGGTGAACCTTACCTAGGAAGCCCAACTTAGTAGTATTCTAAAGGCACATAAAAAAGCTATCGGGTGGGATATTACTGCAATGATAGATCGGGATCTTAGAAATTTTATAATTGAGTTCTCCATATTTGGTACCAATTTTAAGAACTACCTCCAAAATGTTTCTATAATATTAAAATAATGTATGAAGACAAGTTTAATATTAATATGAAAATGGTGCCTAGCTTTGACATGGGAAGGGATATTGACTAAGCCATCATGCTCGAGAAGGAGAGTAGGTAGATCAGCTCATAAGTGAAGAAATTTTAAACTACCACCTCCAATCTTGGCCCAACAAACACAATCTCTTCCTAAGCATTATATAAACTATAATAATATTTTTAAATCATGGAATAATATGCTTGTGTAGTATACTTTATTGATTCGAGCTAATTATTATAGAGTACTCTATGAATGATTTTCTACTATGATGACAAGGCCTCTTGATTGACCTTATCCTTTTGTTGAATGAGGGATATATTAAAGTCAATCATCCACTGGACTCCCTCATGATGTCTGGCTGAAGACGTTAAACTTAGCACTTACTGAGAGGCAATCCAATATTTATTGTTATCCTCTTAAAAATAAAATAATAATAATAATAATAAATTCAATCTAAATTAATTGTTGCAACCTTTATCTTATTAATAAGCTCCTTTTCTCAAGTAATCTCTATCCCTACATATTCCTTTTTGTCCTTATGGTTTGAATTTATTTCTTTAACTTATTTATACCATTAGGGACAATGGTATTTAAGTTGGAGGGTAGGGATAGGACAAGCTTGTAACAACTTTTAAAAAATCTTTAGAAATTGTTGAAGATTTTTGATATTTTTAAAGAAAGAAATTTATCTTGAATAAACCATGTGCCATGAAAAAAATTTTGAGCAAAATAGACTAGGAAAAGGACAATGGAGTTAGAAAGCATTTGCTAATGATTGTAGTGAGTTAAGAAGCAGCCTAGCTGGTCAGACTTTTAGTGGTGTACATAGGTCATCCAAAGGCTATTAGCACTTTTATCGTACATGCACACTGACAAGGTAAAGTAGGTATTAGTTGTAAGGTCAATTAAAGATTCAATTATTACTAAAAGATTGGTAATTGATATATTTCCCTATTTAACTTGAATTTGAGAAAAGAGCTGCTTGCTTGAAAAAAAGAGAAAAAAGAAAAAAAAGGGGCAAGATCTAAATATTGATTTTTCATCGAGTAACCGGGCACCTTCACCTAAGTAAGCATTTTTGTTTGTGTCAAAAAGTGGGTAGTGTGAAGACATTGCCAGCAAAAAAAGAAGAGAATAAAAAATATTCTCTCATTTAACTTGAATTTAAGGAAAGAGGTACTTGCCTGAAAAAAGAGAAAAAAAGTTGGCAGTGTGAAGACATCACTAACAAAAAAATTAGCTTATGTGCTTAAGTTGGGGGTGTATAGAAAATTAATCAAAGTAGGTGATAAGTGAAGATATAATTATCCTTTATAATCTAGTACTAAAATACTTAGTCAGCTATCACAAACACAAGTGCTGTAAATCTTTGAATGAATTCTAAGAAAGTTTCTAATAGTTCTAACTGTGAAATTTACTTCGAAAACTCAATACCGAGTTAGTGATGCTAGCTAACTCCTTTTGACCTTCAGCCTAGATTTAAAAAAAAATCTTAATGACATATGATTATAATTTAATACTTATATATCTATTACATTGCTAAGGGACTAGCAATGAGTAAGTTGGAGGGTGTGATAAATCATGTATTTATATAAGTATTTTAAGTAATTATTACTGCTAACATCTTCTAAAAATTCTAATTTCATAATTAAACTAAACCTTCTTGCAAAATTAATTATTTTTAAAATATCTTTGAAAAAGATAAAATTAAAGCATGATTATAAAAGTAGATGTCTAGCTAAAGCACCACATATCCATTAAAATATTTAATAAAAAGTTTAATGCATCCTTCTTCTACTTTTGTAGGTATATTAAGATGATGTATTTTCTTGAAATCCCAAAACCTAAAGAAATTAGTTGGATTACTGAGTAAAAAGTAAGCCAACATGAAGAGCTCGACTTGTAGAATCCAATAGATCAAACGACATGCAAATCAAAGTTCAAAAAGAGCCCAAAATCAAGAAAAGAACAAAACATCATTTTATTGCATAGTTTTTAAAGCAATCGGTCTACCATGGATTGGCTGCTTGGTCTATGGAGTCTCGCCTAGTCCACCGGCAGCCATGGCTAAGCCTTGAACCATGGAGGGATTTTCATTGCCAAAGCCACTATTTTGCCACCCTGAGCCACCACCCTCCTACATCGCTGGCCGGAAAAGCCACCCAATGTCGCAATCCCCCTATTCCATGCTCACTTGGATTCTCACCACCTCATCACCATCCCATTACTCCTCCCTGTATCGATCTGTTGATAGCTGCCATCCTGCCATCATTTGAGCCGCTATCCACCTTCCTCGTCAGCCAGAGAAGCTGCCTAAGATGCTGCCTCACCTTCTCCCTTCTCATTTTTCTACCTTCCTCCCTGGCCGAGCCTCTACCCATGCCCAATCAGCCATGGCCGCCACCTATGTCCTCCTATTCTGACCATCTTCCCTTATTGCCACTGGTCATCACTACCCTCTGCCCATCTTCTCCTTCCTGTCTCCATCATTGCATAGCCACCATGAGATGCCGCCATCCACCGTCGGCCCTCCTCCCCATCATAGCTCGCCTTCATCTTCCTCATCTCTTCATCCATGGCCATACGATCTCAGCCATGCAAGACTCGATCCAACGGCTGTTATCAAATCCAACAAAGAGAATGAAGCTATGGTAGATCAAGGACTGCATGATATCTTGGAGATTTCATCCAATGGCCAATATTCATCCAACTTGATTTGAGCTATATCCGAGCATGATTCAGGCCAATCTGATAGCCCTCACTAGTCTCAATCAATTTAAGTGATGATTAATGGATTTGACGTGATCTGACAGTCCATAATAATTTCAAGAGTTCTATTAGAAGTCTATCTCCTAGTCTTATACTAATCTGGCCTCCTCCAAGCTCAATTTAAAGGACCTCTGGGCTATAGAAGAAATCATCTTGGAGAGAGGAGTACGATACAGGGTAGGAGGCTTAGCTTTGGATTGCATGTTGGCCTCTAAGAGTGAGGTTTCTTAGAAGAGAAGTTCTATCTTCTATGCTATTTTTTTATCTACACCAATCTTCAGATCAAGATCCAAAGAGAAAGAAGAAGGGAAGCCTAGTTCACTCCACGAAGTATGACGGAAGAAGGCGACGTGATATCAACCAACTTCCTGATGAGACTGTGCCAATCAATTTCGGATGCTTTGTTACTACTTTCTTAGATTATTTAATTATTATTTTGAATACTTTGTAATTAGATTCTTGTTTTAATTTATGCAAAGTTTATTTCCATGTAATTTAAATTTATGTCCTTTACTTTTCTCGTAAGTAGATGCTAAGATTTAACTAGTAGATCGAATGTACCCGAGTTTTAATTTTTTTCATACTTTTAATTTTTGTTTTTCTGACTTCAAACTATTTTTTTTAAATCAAAGATTTTAGATTATCATAAGCACTACCTTCTTCATGGATTCGACCCGATTCACTATATTCTATGCAATTTTAATTAATTAGAAGTCAGATTTTAAACTGATAATCATGGTGTCTTAACAACAACATCACGATCCTATCAATTATCAAGTATATGTCTATAATTTAGTTCCCAGTAATCCTCTGGTTGAAGGGCCAAAGTCAAACAAAGGCATAGTAAAGACACAAGGAGAAGAATAAGGAAAGACAACGGAGACAAAACTAAGAGCCTACTTTTCCCAAAGCCACCTCTTTCCATCATAAAGGAACTCTCTTCTTGCTCTCCCATGGATGCACACTCAAGCTCGCTAAATTGAGTCTTTTGTATGCTCTCGGCCTAAGTGAGATCCCATGGGCCATTCATGCACACTTCTCCTTTTCTTTGAAGTACCTTAGCCTCTGAGACTCCACTCATCTATATGCCATCCCTAGGAAGTAGGACTCAAACACACTAAAGTCCCCTTCCTCCATAAATTCCATTCTATCCCTCTCTCCACTCTCCATTTCTTCTTTGGTTCCTCTCCTACTCTTACTTCAATCTAAAGGAAACTCCAAGCCTTCTCTATTTGCCTCTCTAGGAGACCAACTTAGGCATCGGAGAGACCACCACTAAGAACCCATCTCTAGTGTGTCGGACTTTCGGATCTTCTCTATCTTGCAAGACTAACTCCTAGTGATAGGACCTTGTAAGAACCCCCAGCTCCTCATCAACATCCACTCTTACTCCAGTCCTATCTAGCCAAGCCTGAGTCAGCCCCATCTCTTGAAGATCTACAATAATGACATCTTGACATAAATTCATACAATCACCCACAAGGTCTTCCAAAGGGAAAACATACTTTCATTGCCTAAGAAAAATGTATTTAAAAGCTGGGCTACACGTGAATACAAGAACAAAAGCAAAAGAAAAGATACAAGTCACTCTTTGGAATCGCTTGTAGGCAGAGTTTTGGACTTGATGGCTTCCATCGTGGCAATGATGATGGCCTCCATCTCAACCATCATCTTGGCCAATGTCTCCCTAACAAAAGCCCTTTCAATCATAGTGGAAGCCACCTCTTTGGTTTGCTCTGCCACCTCCTTGACTATGGTTTCCTGGCTAACTCTAGTAGCAGCCCTCCAGGCTTCTACTAATTCTGGTAGTGGAGTAGGCTCATTCATAGACATCTTTCTTAAAACTAGTGAGTTAAAGACTTTAGAGATTTTTTTTTTGCACTCTTCAAAGCCCTACTCAAAGGAATTGCAAGTGGCCTCACTAACCTTGTCTTTGAAGTTAGCCAACCTTTTGTAGTTTTCAAAGGCCTTCGCCACCTCCACCTTTATTGCTCGAGCCACCAACTCCGTGGAAGCAACCTTCTCCTCTGTCGCTATGGCCCTGCCTTTAGTTGACTGGATCTTGAGGTCGACAGCCTTGAGCTACATCTCTAATGACATCACTCTAGTAGTGGACTCAAATAACCTACTCTCTAGGAAGGTGATGTAGCCATCCTTCTCCGTAATCTTACCTTCGAGATCTTTCACTTGGGACTCCAAGAAATGAACCTCTTTAGTAAAGGCATGAAATTCTCCCTCCAGTTCATCTTTATGGGCCTTAGCAACTGAGAGTTCATCTTCCAAGATCTTTACCCATGCTCTTTTAACCTTGACTTGGCTCATGATAGAGTCTTTTAGCTAGGCCCTCCAGTTCATCCTCATGGGTTATAAGTCGACCCTTCGCTACTTTGTGCTAGTGAGCCAAATGAAGACAGGAATCCTTACCCTAAGAATTTGAGGAAAGAAGTCACCTAGAATTTCATCAATCAGTCGACTTCTTCTCCTCCTACTCGTCCCATGGTAGGAGGATGAGGTCAAGAAGCTTCTTGGCTAGCCCATAATCTTTGAAGATGGACAAACTCGGCCCTACTACTGTAGACCTCCAATGGCCCTCCTCCAGCTCAAAAGGGATCCCCTCGGGTGCCAAAGGGCCTATAAAAGTAGGACTTGGTAGTCTAATCTTCGCTGCAGGTAGTGAAGTAGAGGCTATAGGTGGAGAGGCCGATAGAACTAGGGATATCTCTAGAGCTGCCATCAGGCAAGGTGATGGTGGTGATGGAGTAGTCAATGACAACAATGCAGCCTCCACTACCTCTTCGCTGGCAATGGATACCTGTCTAGATTGTGGCACAACGATTACTTCTGACCTAGACTCGAAAACCTGCACCAACTCGATGTCATCACACAAGATTTCTTTGCCATGTCATTCTTTGATTTTTTTGTGGCCACCCTCTTTTGACTAAACTCTTTCAACTCCTTGATAGAAAACTTCATGCCTGCATGGACCAAATGGTAAATTTGATTAAGCTTGAGCAACCATTAAAAAGAGACACAAGAACACTCACCTAGAACTCTTAATTGACTGATCCCAGTTTTGAAGAGATTTTGCTCTGACAAGAGGTCTCACTCATGAGGGATCTTTGAGCTGAGAAGCTGCCAAAAGATCTCTAGATCAGTAGGGTTGATTTCTAAATTTTGGTTTGGGGAGCTATCCAAGTTGCTCCACACCCAATTCACTCCCTCACATAAAGCAAAGAAGAATCAATTTTCCAACCCTTAATCGAAGAAGGTAGTTGAAATCAAATTTTTCTACCTTATCGAGGAGCTATGAACCACCAACCTTTCTTGGTCGGGTGCGGCTTCAGAGCATAAATTATCTAAAATAAGTAAAACCTAGTTGCAACTCCAAGAAAGTGGTAGAGGACAATAAAAGAGCAAATAATTCTAAAAGTATTTGGAGAGAGCTGGGTGGGGACAAGTCAATAATGATCCAGAAGACAGAATGAAAGGGTGAAGAGAAAGATAGAGGTCGGCATGGAAGAAATCCTCGTATAGGGCATTCCCTCCTTCGAGGCCAGATGTAACCCAACCACTACGATCAAGGGTGGAAATCCTAATGTGATTTGGGACTCTATACACCCCTTGAAGGTGGATGACATCTTCTCGAGTCATGATTAATTAAGTCCATGCTTGTCGGACACATAGGCACTGGAGTGTCTACTATCGGAGAGACAACCATTATGATAGAGAGTGGCACAAAAGCACTTGGACCAACCACTCAATGGGTCTTGTGTACTACCCTAAATGGAATGTCATCCTCCTCATGGTCTAAGGAAGAAGCTCTATCTAGGGAAGGTTTCATGGAACCTCCAAGCCTAGAGACCTTGCTCACTAAGTGGGTTTCACACCCAGATGAGCTCATGTTGACCTAAGAAGGGGAAGAAGATGAAGAGCTAAGTAGAGAAGTAGAAATCATAACAAAAGGTTGAGACCATCAAGCATGGCTTCGCCAAGACAATCCTATGAAGGGCCTAAAAAGGAGATGAGCAAGGGAAAGAACAGGGAGAAAGACCAACTTGGCATGGAAGAAATCCTGAGAGTAATATGGGTTCAAAATTCTTCTTCTCTCGCTCCTCCTAGCAACCTGATAAAGGTAAAATCCCTTCGATGAAGATGGAAAGCCCTTTAAGCTAGTCCCAATGGTCAGATTCGGCCCCTTTGGTATGACCCTCTGAGATTTGGATGCATGGCGAGCACCCACTCTTGAAGAGTCGCATCGCCTCGAGTGCCCTTCCCACTCATTTACTCTCTATCCCAGGAAGAGTGAGTTAATGATTTCAAATTGCCATCACAGGAGCCATGTGGTGATCCCTAACTGGACAAAAGAAGATGTGCTAGCTACCTAATGCCCTGGGATTTAATCGTAATCCCATGGCATACTATACAACAACTCTCTCTCATGATCGAAATGCCAGTATAGCTAGCAAAAACCCATTTAGGAGCCCGGTTGATAATAAGAGAGTGCTAAGATCAATCCAGTCCCCAAAACAATCAGGCTAAATACTCTCTTCTCTCGAAAGTGGCAAAAGTGCTAAACATTTTGAACTTGGGAGTGGGGGGTTATCTAATATGGCTATTGTCGACATGGCTCCAACAACATCCTGGACTGCCACATGCACCACTAGTGATGGCAGAACTATGCACCCTATACAAAGTAGTAAAGCTATTAGTGTGACAAGAAGGCTGAAGCCAACTAGTTGCATGCCTAAGAAGAGTTGTAAGTGCAGCTCACCGACTAGGTACTCTTGCTTGGACCAAATCAATTATCCACCTTTGAAATAGGCGGTGGAAATGTGCCAACTCAATTTACTACTACATCTCTCTCCATGCACCTCAGTCGGCTTTCTATTTGAATCAATCAACTAGTTGAGTGGCCCAATTCAGTTCGATAGAGAGCTAAGCCCACCTCCTATTCGGTCATATAATGCATGGGTAGCCTTTGGCCCATCCTATTATAGCTAGCTCAAGTATGAGTAGCGGTGAACAAAATCCGAATGGCTCCTAACACTATAACAAAAAAATCTCAGTGGTAAAGATATCAAGGAACAAGATCATGCTACTTTAGTTGAAAGTATTACATCTGTCAAACATAGGCACCTTTTCCAACAATATCTATTGCACTATATATATAGGTAAGAGGGACCTCTGGTAAGGTACGCACTCAGACATTTCCATGTGCTCTTTCTCTCATACTCACAGGGTCACCACAGGCTCCTGACACTAGTCACTATAGCCTCACATTTTTTGATCACAAAATTGAGCTTCAGAGTGTCCCCACTGATAACCCCAATCCAAGGACCTTTTTATAATTCATCAAAGTAGAGCAACCTTTGAAGATCCTCAATCCCTAACTGTGAAGACCAGAGTGTCCTTACTCCATCGCTGGAGTCTAATGATATGTGAATGGACGACAACAGTTACATTGATGGTGAAGAGAGGAAAAAATTATCTATGAAAATTTCAATTACAAAATAATTTGGTAGAAACTTAAGAAAATGTTGCAAACAAAATCCTAAATAGTAGTTGATATAGCTAGAAACGGTCTAACCCAAAAGGAATCTCACATGGCTTACCACATTACCTACCAGCTTAGCACCAATAGCCAACTCTTTATATCCAAACACATAATCATCAAAACAGTAAGTCTTTGTGCACCGCGTGTAGTGCAAAAAATCCAAGTTGGCCTACACCACTTTTTTCATTGGTCCACGTAGATCCAAGTTGGCATAATGGAACAAGATGGGATGTGCATTGAATATTGGAAGAGTGGTGTCTGTTATCAATGTGACAGAGAGTCAGCCTTTTTTCAAAAGTTTTAGATAGACCAAAATGTCCTTTCCCTGCCCCAAATATTCTTCCCTCTTGAATACTATAGAGAGCCAAAAACTACATAGTGGGGAGTTCATTTACACCTCCTTGAGATGAGAAAAAAGATGGTGACAAAGATGAAGAAGAAGAAGGCACCGAGAGTCCAATGTCATGCCTCGCCACCTCACACGATCCCTCTCCATGGTCAAGTAATCACTTGGTATCCTCTGCCTTCCTCCTATTCTTTCTCGCCTTGTCATCATTCTCCCCATCTCTCTTCAGCACAAAGCTCGTGTTCCCATTTCTCTTCATCCCCACCAACTACATAGAGAGAAGATAGAATAAAATGATAAATATATGCCAAAATAGGGGTGTCATAATACTATTTTAGCCATTTTGAATAATCTTATAGCATTCGTGCCAATTTTATTATACTTTGGGAATCATAAACCAAGCCACGGATGACATGTATTATAGGTAAAGGGGTTAGAAGCTTTTATTTTATATTTTCTGCATGGATATCATAGTTTTTAAACTAGGATGTCGTAGTTTTTAAACTGGGATGTCGTAATATTATTTCAAGCTATTTGATTAATCTTATAGCATCTGTGGCAATTTTTGACATTCTAAGAGTCATAAACCAAGCCACAGTGACATATATTACAGGTAGAAGGGGTTAGAAAATTTTATTTTATATTTTTTGTATGGATGTCATTTTTTTAACTAGGATATCATAATTTTTAAACTGAGATATCGTACTACTGTTTCAGTTATTTTGAGTAATCTTATAGCATCCGTGACATTTTATGACACTCTGGAAGTTATAAACTAAGCCATGGATAATATGTATTATAGGTAGAAGGGGTTAGAAACTTTTATTTTATATTTTTTGTGTAGTGTTATAGTTTTTTAACTAGGATGTCATAGTTTTTAAACTGAAATGTTGTAATACTATTTCGACCATTTTGAGTAATCTTATACTAATTTGGCCAAGATTATCTATCATTTATGGCCTGAATTATGACTCATAAAATATCATAACATGCCATGGATAGTAAAATATGATAAGTAATGCTTTTGGTTTCATGTTTTTGACCATCCATGGCATGTTATGATATCCTAGAAGTCATAATTCAAGCCACAAGTGATAGGTATCCTGGTAGGAGAGGTTAGTGTCTTTGATTTCATATTTTCTATGGGGGTGTCATAACTTTTCAGCTAGGATATCATAGATTTTTAACTAGGATGTCATAATCTTGTTTTGGCATATATTTATATTCTTTCACCATCCATGACATGTGATGACATCCTACGAGTTATAATTCAGGCCACAAGTAATAGGTATTCCTGGTAAGAGGGGTAATACCTTTAGTTTTATATTTTCTACATGGATGTTATAATTTTTAACTAGAATGTCATATTTTTTTAACTAGAATGCTGTAATCCTGTTTTGGTATATATTTATCATCTTTTATCATCTGTTCTATATTATGATATTTTGGAAGTCATGATTCAGGTCACAATGATATGTGGCATGTGATGACATCCATGGCATATTTTTTTACACAAGTTTCATAAAATTCTTAAATAGGATGTCATAATTTTTGAAATAGGGTGTCATTATCATGTTTAGGCATGAATTATATTTTTCTTTTTTCATGGCATGTTATTTTATTTTGGAAGTCATAAATGAGGCCACAGACTATGTAAAGTTCTTGTAGGAGGTATTAATGCCTTGAGTTTCATATCTTGTACTAAGATTTTGAAATAGAATGTCATAGTTTTTGAACTAGAATGTCATAATCTTGTTTCGGCATATATGTACCATCATTTTCCATCCGTGGCATGTTATAACATTCTGAGAGTTATAATTCAGGCCACAAGTAATAGGTATTCCTGA
This sequence comes from Areca catechu, assembly GCA_021397845.1. NCBI lineage: Eukaryota > Viridiplantae > Streptophyta > Magnoliopsida > Arecales > Arecaceae > Areca > Areca catechu. The sequence continues at coordinate 62,858,323 of CM038040.1, read as the reverse complement.
TAGGAGGCGTTAATACCTTTAGTTTCATATTTTCTACATGAATGTCGTAATTTTTTAACTAGGATGTTGTAATTTTTAAATTAAGATGTCGTAATCCTATTTTGGCATATATTTATCATCTTTTACTATTCATTCTATATTATGACATCCTGAAAGTCATAATTCAAGTCACAAGTGATATGTGGCATGTGATGACATCCATGGCATGTTTCTTTACATGAGTTTCATAAAGTTTCTTAAATATGATGTCATAATTTTTGAAATAGGGTGTCATTATCATGTTTAGGCATGAATTACATTTTTCTTTTTTTCGTGGCATGTTAGTATATTCTGAGAGTCATAAATGAGGCTATGGACTATGTAAGTTTTGTAGGAGGTGTTAATGCCTTGAGTTTGATATCTTGTACTAAGATTTTAAACTAGAATATCATAGTTTTAAACTAGAATGTCATAATCTTGTTTCAGCATATATGTACCATCATTTTCCATCCGTGGCATGTTATAACATTTTAGGAGTTATAATTTAGACCACAAGTAATAGTTATTCCTGGTAGGAGGGGTTAATACCTTTAGTTTCATATTTTTTATATGTATATCATAATTTTTTAACTAGGATATCATAATTTTTGAACTGGATATCGTAATCCTAATTTGGCATATATTTATCATCTTTTATCATCCATTCTATATTATGATATCTTGGAAGTCATAATTCAGGTCACAAGTGATAGGTAGTCCTGGTAGGAGTGGTTAATACCTTTTGTTTCAATTTTTTTATAAGGATATCATAATTTTGAGCAAGGGTATCATAATTTTTAAACTAGGATGTCATAATCCTATTTCAGCATATATTTATCA